>OY998178.1:78793749-79993749 GCA_963921935.1 Galeruca laticollis | reverse complement strand
TTTTGGAGTCCAAAACAAGAGATTAGTTGCAGAATAGAACATGCAAGAACAACCTTTCTCACTAATAAAAATTGAAACTTTAAACTAAGATACAAAACTCTCAAATGTTATGCTTAGTCAATTTTTCTGTATGGTGTATAAGCTTGGACTTTCAGAGAAAAATATTTTATATAGGTCATATTATCAGAGGAGAACATTATGAGTTCCATCGGCTTGTTCCTCAGGGTAAGATCGAAGGAGGAAAGAAGGGAATAGGAAGAAAAACTGTCTTGGCTGCGAAACATTAGACACTGGACAGGGATACAAAGTTTTCAAGACATTCAAATTGCTTCATTTAACACAAACATATAGCAAAAAACCGGACGCCCACGCAGGAATCTGTACGGCACTCTGAGAAGAAGAATCAAGACCAAATGCGGCGCGGCTTGTAGGACTGCAGGCCTAAAATGTTATATTATTTGCGGTTACTGTGAAGGACAGAGCTACGAAAATGCGCCACAGATATTGTACGACTTAGAAAATGACGTACATGAAGAAATAATCGAAGACATCGAGTGTAATGAAAATCATTTATCAACAAACATTGACGTAGGACAACCTGGACCTTCCAAACGAAGCAGGTTAGAATAACTACCGAACGAAACAAGTGACTATATCCTAAGTAGTGTGGAAATAAGTCGGTAACAGCGGATTTCGGATATAATGAATTTTTATCTAATTAGATATAGATTAATAATTTCAAAGCATTACGTTGAAAACGGGCGTTTTGAAAAATTATAGAAATCGTCTGTTCAAATTAGAAAAAAATGGTTGCTACCAAAGCTTTAGGGAATTGTCTTATCTATAATATTTATTGAGACATTTTGGAGGTAGGACCAATTGGAAAGGAGATATTTCAAAAAAACAGTTTTGGCCACCAATTTTCCAAGACGGTGACGCGAGCAGGGGCTCGCCAAGGTCAAAAACTCAGGGAATCATTCATGACCTTCAACCCAACGGCCCTGCCAAAGCTTTCGGATCTGATGTGGGGCAAAAATACCCATTGACTGGGCTAAGTAGTATCGTATGGAACAAGTATATTTTTCATTAGTTTGTTGTTTTGTAAATATATTTTAAACAAGTAGTAACAATTTGATATTTGGTACACAAGTGTAACTTCAAGAATAGTCGTAAAAAAATTAGGATTACCATTTGAAAGAATAGTCAATGACGTGATATCTAAAATTTGGGACACGCTGTATAAAATTTCTTTACATAAAAAAGAACGCAATTCAAAATACTAATCGACGTGTCCGAGCACATTTTCAACAAAAAAATTGATTTTGATATAATGAATTTTCTCCAACTTAGTCACACTGCATAAACAGAACAAGAATTATCAGGAATCTAGCTATACTCCAAATTTCATACCACCATGACTACTAATTGGTGAAAAATTACAGTTTTCCAATTTTTCTTTCACTGTATAAAACTTAATTGCATTATTCAAAATCTTTTTAATATTAAAAATACAAAGAAAGTTTCTTCAGAACACTTTGTATAAATATGTTTTTGAGAATAATTTCTATATTACAACCCCACACACCAATATGGTTCCTTTTATTTCTTAGAAGCCCATATTTATTAATTTTATTATAACTGAATTGATTCAAATCGATACTGGCTTTTAATCATAATATTCAAGAGCAGTTTTTAATATATAATGGAAATAATTCGCGATATAAAATATTTTCTATGCAAATATGTGAAATTTATTAAAGGCGTAGATGTTACTGTTTCTTGAATCTTTTAAAAACTTGTCAGATTTTACGTTATCATTAATATTAGATTGTACAAACAATTTTGATGAACAATTACTCGCATCATTAGCATTTATGAGGCAGTAAATAATTAAATTAGATTCAACGGATTTGATTACTTAAAATCTCTGTTAAAGAAGGAAAAATAATTACTTCTCGGGTAATGAACTACTATAGATGTTGAATTATACTTTTCCAAAAAGCTATTCCATTTTGTTTGGAATTAACAACTGGGGACTATATATTTTCCTTAATCGTCTCAAGCTGGTATGACGACTAGCGTGTACTGTCCATAAAGAAAGTAACAGATGCTGCAAGCTTCATTTTACATTGTAAATCATTCAACTTTAAAAGTATTTAATGGAATAAAAACGTTTCGAAGATTTCGAGGTGCGATTGATAGTTGTTTAATTTACTTACAACCTCCAAATAACATATTTCAAAATTGTTTTATTATTTTTGTAAGAAAAACAACTACTGCTTGGACCAGGTGGATTGCATCCAGGTATTTCATTACAATCTGTCTATAAATGAAACAATAAGAACATCTACAATTTCACTTCGTTTCAACGGCAAGTTCCTGAAAGTACATCTGACCTAAACATGGACGGATAAGTCAAATCTAAAATAGAAATGGCAAAAAAGTATAAAGCCATGATGTGTAATGGAAACCTATCCTTAAATCATCGATTGAGATTCATACATTGCTACGTATGGCCGTATACGAGGTAGATACTTGGTCATTAAAGGCTCAAGTAACAGAAAATCTGGAAGCTATATCAACGAATGTTAAAGATCCCATGAACTACAAGAATAACAAATGCGGAGGTACTAAGCAAAAAAACACTGATGAGGATATAAAATAGAGAAAACAGCATACCTAGGCCACAATATTAAGAGGAGACTAGTTTAAACTACTACCTACTAACCATTGTGCAAGGCAGGGTAGACGGTAAAAGAGACGTAGAAAGATAGAAAAAGTTATGGCTGAGGAATATATTAAGAGATTGATGAATATTAGTATGTCATAATTGTTCCACATAGAGATAGTGACGCATTTAAAGTGGGTGTCGCTAACCTCCGTTAAGGGAAGCCATGAGAAGAAAAATCGATGCAATTTTTTATTATGATCTACTTGTTTATCATCATTTAAACAATGATCTGTCGACTCAAAACCAGAAATGAAATGATAGTTACATGAATGAATTATTTAAAACGCTCTGTTGCTACCTCCCGAAGTTGTTTCAACTATACTTTGGGAGAAACATTTTTGATTTTCACATTTATCGAATGGTCATGTGATCTGGGAAATCCCTTTACAGTAAAATGTGTGTTGAGTTCATTCCTTCTAGCATCTGTGCACAAACTCATTCCATGCTTTCTTGTTTGCCACTAGTCTAACAGCTTCTGATCTTATCATGTGTTATCCCATACATTTTGTGCTATTATATTGCTCTATGTCCGCTTTGGTTTATCTTTTGTTTAGTGATTATTGATTTATGAGTATGTCTAACTGAATTACCTAATTTCTGCGTATCACCATTAGCTTAACTTCTTTTCCTTGATAAAGTATTTTAGTAATTTTTGGTTGTTTTTATTCTACTTTCTCTCGCCATAATATTTAATTTCGGTCCATCATCCATATTTATATGGATCTGTTTGGCGATTAAAATCTTAAATATTCATTTTTTGTTTATGAAGCTCTTATTCAATAAACAAATTGACTCATTGCATTATACATTCTTATTTGTATTTTTGATTTAACAGAAATTCCTGTACTGGATCTATTTTTCTGTTTTCCAATTGAATTTTAACGATTTCTATTTATTCTGATATCTGCCATCACTTTAGTTTTCACATTGTTAATTTGGATTCCAAATTTTATATGTTCTTCATTCGATAGTTATTTCCACTTGTTCCAAATTTCTGTATCTCATTAAATATGTTTTACGTTTTTTTGCCATTTTTAATAATTTAGTCCACATATAATATAATAAACAGGTTAGAGCTTAACTCCCTTTATACAAACTTTTTATAAGAATTTAAAAAAAAATATTTGTCACTTTGCATTCTAAAGATGTTTCTATTTTTACTGCAATATGTGGTTGCAACACAGTAGCCGGCAACATTGCCAACAGCCAGTAATGTTTTAGTGTGGCTCGGCCATATAGCAGATTGCTTGGCTACGTAAATAATCTACAATTGTTTCGGTAATTGTTTTTTGTTATTTGGAAAATTGCTGAGAAAAAAATGACTAATACTTGACCGAATGAGAAGATTATTGATCTTACTAACGAAATACACTTGTGGAATGTGGAAACCGGAATATATAAATATAAAAATGCTAATAAAAGATGGATGGGCTGCAATCGCTGAAAAATTTGATCAAGTGAAGAGGCTCTCAAAAAATTCAGTTCTTGGTGACTCACCCTGTATATATATATTGCCTAGCCACCTGCTGCATTATATGTTGTCGTTATAGCTGATCTAATATTGTAGCCACACATATTGCATTAAATTGCACATTTACAAGCACCTTAAGTATTCAATTATTTTTTTTTATCACCGGCTTCAAATCTGATATACCGTCAAACGGGGTGACTTCGGACACTTTTTGCAACTTTCTTAATCACAAACTAAAAACCAAGAGAACTAAAATTCTGCAAATTTCGGCTAAGATGCCCCTAACATCTAGTTACATTTTGACAATGTCAAATATTTCTAATTTTTTTCCAGTTATTATATTTTTTTTATTAAAAACTGTCCGAAGTCACCCCATCGAGTGGGGTGACTTCGGACGGCCATATAAAACTACGTAAAACCGATGTTTAACGGTTGCAGGGGTTACTTCGGACAAACATTTTCTTTTTTTAATCGTCTACACTAGTAGGAAAATTATTTGTTATAAGAGGAACATCATTTTATCATAAAAAAGATTTATTTATTTTAAAAATCAAACATAATAATTCTTATATAAGAAAACTAAACAGGTTATTCCAGAAAAGTAAATTTTTATGTCATAAATACAACTGTAATCTACTCTATAACAACATCAGGTAAATTGGAAAACTTATAACAACCTCTTCGAAAATGTGAAGGAAAAACCGTTTGAACAATTTCAAATTTTCCAATAATGCTCTCATCAGACACGTTTGGAAAAGAAAAGAAAACATCAGCCCCAAATTTTTTTTGTCGAAGAAATTTTACCAGGTAATTTTCACCTTCTACGTTTAAAATTTGTGCAACAAAGAATTTACTTTTTAAAGAATTTTCTATGGGAAGTTTAACGAGGGTAAAATCATTTATCTTAATATCTTCATTTGAAGAATGGTCTCTTGGTTTCTCGGAAGTCATTTCTTCTTTCGAATCAGATGAGTCAGCTGGTAAAAAATGTTCATCAAATAAATCAGAATCAGATGGATTGTTCTGGCACTTTCTAGGTTTTTGTACTCCAGACGTGGAAGGAATATTTTCTGGTGGTTCGTTTTCGAATTCAACATTCATATCTGCAAGGATGACTGGCCTTCCTGGTGGAATATTGACTCGTTTGCGCCTGTTTGTTCTTGTTTGCAATTCAGGGTTTCTATTTTCTTTAAGAAATGCCAGTAGCGATTTATCTATTTCACCGCCTGGGGGATTATCTTCAGTCATAAGTCTTTGAGGCAGACGTTTTAGAACTTCCTGTGGATTGTTGGGCCAAATACCCGATGCGCGAAATCCGGACAACACGTTTTTCTTTGAATTTGCTTAAATTGCTTCTAAAGATTTCCTGAGAAGTTTTGGAAAATCTTTCTTCTGAAATGGACCTTTTCTTTTGGACTTCCACTCAGTCAGAATTCTCCTCCATGTTTTCTTAAGGGGCGCAAAAAATGCAACATCCAGCGGCTGGCAAAGGTGGGTGGCATTTGGTGGAAGTAGGATGAATTTTATATTCTGACGTGCACATTCCTCAATAACTTCTACTGTTAAGTGACTGGACAAGTTATCACCAATTAAAATTTTCGGCCCATCCTTTTTTCTGAAATAAGGTAAAGCTATCTGGCGAAACCATTCCAAAAAAGTTGTTGAATCGAACCATCCTGAGCTGCTCACACTGTAACCACATCCATTCGGTCCATCTTCTTCCCATTCTTGATACCGATGCTTAGCCTTATACACCACGAAGGGTGGAAGAAGGTCGCCACTTGCTGAAGCCGACATCATTACACTTACGCTAGATTTAGACGAATCCATTATTCGATCGCAATGTTTCGATCCTCTTTTAAAAATCACCTTGACTTCACCCGGATCATCACTAAAATTAGTTTCGTCATAGTTAATTATTAGCGATGGGTCAACATATTCCAGGGATGTTCGGAGCTCACGAAAATATTCCATTAAAGTGCCTTCACTTACTTGTGCCCTACATCTCTTCATATTTTGACAAAATCTTGTCGTAAGATTACGGTATCGGGATAAAAATGAATTTACCCAATCGTGTCACCTGTCTAGATATTGTTTGACTATCATTCGGACATCGTACGGAGAAAGAGGAAATCCCCATTCTGCCGCCAGGTTAATGGCCACAACCAGCCTTCCTTCTTCTTCTGACGATAGTATTGTCTGGCCGCCGACTTTTTTGACATTAACATTCTTAATTCTGTCTCTAATAGTCGATTTAGGTACACCATAATATTCAGCATATTGCCGTATGGTTTTCCTGTGGGTTTTCACATCACGGATGGCATTTTCTAGTTTTACTGGTTTATAATTTTGGTAGCTTCTACCACCCACCACTTTCTTATAAATTCGGCCCATGTCCGAAGTCGTAAAGATGAACAAACGAACTCCTGGCTAAAATATTCTCAAAACATCACCCTTCCTACTAGTATAAACAAAAATTGTACTAAAATATGCAAATGAGGTGGGCACAACTTACTTTTCAGTATCTTTTGAATTAATAAATTCTTACCAAAACAAAAATTACGTGAAACGGAAAACTGATCACGACGTGCGACACCAACACACCATCATCTAACTGCAACTAAGTTGTAAACATTTGGGTAATATACTAATATGGGCTATCTTTTACACTGTTGCCGCTGTGAATGCATATTCAAATAATCTACCTATTGTCCGAAGCGACCCCAAATGGCCGAAGTCACCCCGTTTGACAGTACACGATTAATATCTGTAATATATGTTTCAATTTGAGACAGATCCGAGTTGTTTTAGCAAATTAAATCAATAATGTGACATACAGACTATGTTTATTTAATTATAAATGGTGTTAAAAGCTTATCTCTTTTTATCAACAACTTACTTAACATATTTTTTGAATTTTGCTTATTGTTGTGAAGTTTGCAATTTCACCAATGCGGCTTTGTTTTTAGACATTTTTTTGTTATTTGATACTACACAGAAACACTGTAACTTGTCGTCATCAATGTTTGCAAGCATATTGTGAGTTTTTTCAACTAATAATTGACTGCAACATGACTGCAACTAAATATATAAGTAGAAACGAAACCCTTAGTAGTTTTTGTGCTGTATGTCGCCCTTTTGGCGACATGTTATTTGCTTCTACTGAAATGAAGATTTTCAAACATTCTGCATGTTGACTTTATGATCGTGCCTAACACTATTCGCTTTTTTGGTTTAGGCCTTCGCAGCCACAGCTTATGAACATTTGGTAATACGTAATTAATTTATTTATACTAATCGAATTGGCTATTGGCAAGTACAGTTTGTGTAGTCTTGAAAAATGTTCACGGATTGATTTTACAGGGCCGATTTTATTCTTCGAATTGTGGTCTTCGATAACTTGAGAATTACAGTGCTATTCATCTAACCGATTTATGCTTAAAGCACAACTAATATTATCAATATATGAAAAATATACAACTTTTTGCTTTCTACTTACAATGCTGTAACAATAATAGATTTCATGTATAGAAACTTACTCGAATTCTATTGTACCATTTAATGTATGATTTTTATCGAATTAGATATATTATTATTATATATTTATAGCAAACAAAATTATATTTGTAAGTTCATTTAAAACCACAATTGAAGTAGTTCCGTTTCTAAAGTTAGTTCGAGAACATATATTGTTTATTTTTGTGCAGAATGATTGAAGTATCTACATTCTTAACGATTTAACTGACCATAACAAATTACCTTATTAATTGGCATGTGCATCAATCTAAATTTTTGAAACGATGTTATGGTTTAACTAGTAGTGCCTATGTATGCCCGCTTTTATAGAAACATATTTCTTATTCCTATATTCTTGTGCATACATATGCACACAAATCGATTTCTTATTAATATTTACTTGATGTATTAAAACAATAAATAATATCCTAGTTGTGACTACTTTACTGATTATATTTTAAATGTTTCAGTTACTGGACACCCTCCCGGTGTGCCAAGATTTTAATCGTGGTTTTTGCAACCGGCCTGCCTGCAAATTTGTACATCTTCAGGAAGGTATGAATATAATTTTATATAAACCATTTAGCTTCATATTTACAGATTGAGTTCGTTCTTTTTCATTTTATTTAAAATATCCACATTTAGAATAACCTATAAAGTCAATACCACTGAAATGAAGAAAATGTAGTACCTTACTCTATTCTCCAGAACTTTGGGCTGATTTACAATGAGAAACAATTTCTGCTGTTTCTCCTAGTTGTTTATCCAAATCTATTATTCAAATTAAAATAAACAACATAATCACACATGCACTAGTCGATACAGGGAGTTCTGATAGTTATATTTCAAGTAAAATTGTTGCCAGTAGAAATATTTGTGTCGTTCCATCAAGAATTAATGTTAAAATGGCTTCAACATCTCTCACGTCGCAAGCTCTTGGAAATTGTATTGTACGCCAACATATTTTAGATAACATTTATTCAAATGTAAAGCTTTTAGTCCTTGATGAACTCTGTACTGAAGTGATCATTGGTCATATTCTGAAGCAACATTCCCGACTCGAAATTATTTTTGGAGGTGACAAATCTACCCTGTCAATATGCAATTTAGCAGTAGCAAATGTTGAACCATTCAGTCTATTTTCAAAATTGACGTTTAATTGCAAACCAATCGCAATAAAATCCCGACGATTTACAACTTCAGACCTCAACTTTATTGAGCAAGAAATCAAACATCTTGTAAAAGAAAAGATCATAGAACCCAGTATCTCCCCTTGGCGAGCTCAACCTCTGGTAACTTCAAGTGAAAATCACAAGAAACGTATGTGTATTGACTATTATATATTATTGGATGCATACCCATTGCCACGGGTAGAAGACATTGTAAACCAAATTTCGAAATATTCCGTTTTTGGTACAATTGACCTCTGTAGTGCCTATTACCAAATTCCAATTAAAGATGAACAAACGATATACACAGCATTTGAAGCTTGTGGAAATTTGTACCAATTCACTAGAGTTCCGTTTGGTGTTACCAATGGAATCGCTTGTTTCCAACGAACCGTCGATAGTATCATCAAAAAAGAAAATCTTAAAAGCGTCTATGCTTATCTGGATGACGTCACTGTTTGCGGTAACTCACAAGAAGAACATAATCAAAATTTACAAAAATTTTTGGATGTCATTGAGAAGTACCGTTTAACAATTAATGAAACAAAATCAAGATTTTCTTTCAAATTGATTTGCATTTTTGATTATTTAATATGCGACAAAACTACGAAGCCGGACTTAGAACGACTTAAGCCTCTCTTGAATTTACCAATACCTGATACTACAACTTCTCTTCGAAGAATTCTAGGAATGTTTGCACACTACTCTAAATGGGTTCCTAAATTTTCCGAAAAAATTCAGCCGCTAGCATACAGCACAAGTTTCCCATTGTCAGAAAAAGCAATTTTGACATTTAGACAGCTCCAACAAGACATAGCCAACTCTTGATGAGGACGCTATGTTAACTGTTGAAACCGATGCCTCAGAATTTGCGATAGCTGCTCAATTATCGCAATCAGGATGACCATTCTAATTTTTCTCAAGAACCTTGTCCTCTCAGGAACAAAAGCATTCGTCAGTTGAAAAAGAAGTGTACGCAATAGTAGAAACACTGAAAAAGTGGCGACATTTTTTAATTGGTAGACATTTTCAGCTTATTACGGATCAGAAGTCAGTGGCATTTATGTTTAATAACAAGTCCTCTTCCAAAATCAAAAATGAAAAAATTCAACGTTGCCGTTTGGAATTGTCATGCTACAAGTATGATATCGTTTACAGGCCAGGAAGTCAAAACACGGTAGCTGATGCATTTTCCCGTATTACTTCTGCAATCATGTCATCGGCTGATCAAAATAAATTATTTGATTAACATTCTTCTTTGTGTCACCCTGGTATTACCCGGTTTTTCCATTGGATACGCTGCAAAAATCTCCCTTATTCTGTGGAAGACGTCCGTCAAATTACGTCCTCATGTCCTGTTTGTGCCGTCTGTCTGTCCATATTGTGATGGAAAATAATTATTTTTTTAATTCTTTTGTTTATTTTAAATTTTTCTTTTTTTTGGGTAATACCTACTTACTTTACTTTTAAGCATAAAATTATCATATTTAAGTATGTGGCCATATTACCGACCCCGGATCGACAATATGGCTCCTTAGAGTGGCCATATTACCTGCAGTTACCTTATAAAACATTATATTAATCCGTTAGTAAATAACTAGTTAAATGAATAAAAACGTACCTTCATAAGGAGGTATTTATCGTCTGGTGCATTGCCAATAAAATCTATTAACCCTTTCGGGACCGACGTGTCCCCTGCGAAATTTGCCTGGTGGACCAGCCTTTTTGCATGGTCAGATGGCCCGGTGTCGGCTATATCCGACGGAATAATAAAACAATTTAATTCTAGTTTTATTATATCAAAATAAAGAAAACAGACAAACCTTACTAGAAAATGAGAAATAACGATCAAAACCAGAATAGAATGTAGGTATCGTATAAAAAAATTCAAAAAAAGCTTGGCTTCAAAAATTATCTTCTTTGTGATATATTTTGAAGCAGGGAGCTGCACACAATCCGACATCACATTCCTTACAAATATATCTAGTTTCTTTTCTTTTCTTGGAATTTATTTTGCTGTGGGAAGATACAAAGCATCGCCTATAGCTCAATTTACCGCCTTCCTTGACTGGTAATAGATCGGGAAACTGTCTTTGGGTAAGTCTTCTATTTCCAAGATCCACATGAACAGAACTCGATGGTGCTTTTTCAAACCTGAAAACAATATATAAATAAGTATAGAAATATTGCAAAAAAAAACATTTGTACCTTTCCAACAACTGTCTAATTACTGCAAGTTGAAATGTTGCCAATGGAACTTTTGAAGTATTTTGTGTCAAATACATGGCATGAGCATTCAGCAAAGCTATATCAATGGTGTGAAAAAACAATTTTTTGTACCATTTGATGGTCTTGCGTGTGGAGTCAATGCTGCTGATCAACATATCAGATCGATCGACACCACCCATTTCCTTATTATATTCCAGAATACATAATGGCTTCTGACGGTTTTCGTTCGTGACCCTATCTTTTTTTGGAAGAGTGACCATCTTATTTTCATGTAGTGTAGTCAGCATAACTACATCTCGACGATCTCTCCATTTAACCACCAAAATGTGTTCACAGCTTCTCCACTCACATTCACCCCTCTTTAGTTTTTTTTCTAGAATTGGCATTTGTTTTCTATTTTGTCTTACAGTCCCACATGAATTTGTTTTGTTTTCGAAAAGAAATGTAGACAATGTTGGGCTGGTATAAAAATTGTCAGTGAAAAGGGTATGGCCCTTATTCAGGTATGGTTTCAACAAATCATTGACTATTTCACCTGTAGCACCTAATCCTCGAGGGTCTCCTTGTACATTTGTTCCTTTGCCAACATACACTATAAAGTCCAACACCATGCCAGTCTCACAGTCACATAATACATATAGTTTGACTCCAAATCGATGGCGTTTTGTTTTTATATATTGCCTAAAACTGAGGCGACCTTTGAAAAGGACCATACTTTCATCTATAACCAAATTTGCGAAAGGATAAAACTGTGACTTGAAATTCTCTTTTAGTGTGTTCAAAACAGTTCCAAATTTTCCTAATCGATAATGAGGCTGTTCCTCATCATTATTAGCAAAATGAAGGTAGCGATGTATCTCGCAATATCTGTTTCTTGACATAGTCTTTCCAAAAATAGGTGTGCTAAGTAGAATATCTTGTGACCAATACTCCTTGATATTTAGTTTCTTCGCTCGTGCCATAAGCAGAGTCACAGCGAAAAATACGTAAAGTTCCGGAACGTCAACGTTTTTTCACTTAGGTGCAGCTTTCTGAAGGGCATACCTATTTGTCTCGACGGCAATGATGTTCATGACATCTTCAGATAAAAGACTCATAAATAAATCTACTTCGCTACTCTGACTATTCAAATTATCGTTTTTTAACCCGTTATTACTATCATCAAATACAAATACTTGCGGAATGAACTCTTTATCCGTCCACTGTATTTCAAGTGTCTTATTTGCTGTAGAATCCATTTGCTCGTCCATTTCTATCACATGCCCCAAGTCCTGCTCTTGATCTGAATCAACATCAGACATTTGTTCAGACTCTGATAAATCGCTGTCCGAACTGGGAACAAATTCACTTCCACTATCAGCAAAGGGTTCCTCGGGCTCGTCTTCATCAGAACTCAGAACATTTGAAATATTTCGGACTTCCTCCGCAGTCAGACCACAATAATTCGCACCTCCTTCATCTATTTTACGTTTATTTCGCGCTTTTCTTTCATTAGAGGAACCGGCCTCAGCGTTATCCATATCGCACAATGTTTTGAATAACAATAACAAACCGCAAAAAACTAAGCTTGACTACTACGCACATCAAATAACAAGACGAAACTATTTGGTCTTCCAACACACGTTGTTTTGCACCGAAAAATACCGAGCGCCCGCTGTCGTCTATACTCGACGGTGTTGGATTCTGAAGGCACTGGTCTGTGGGGACATGCAATATTGAACAGATATAGCCGACACTGGTCTCTCGGACAAGTTTAATTTTTAAAGGTGTCGTAAATGATCGACATTGGTCCGAGGAGTATGTTCCACCCCTGTCGTATATATCCGACACTGGGCCGGTGGACCAATTTCGTACCGTCGGCATTTGCCGTCAGCCGTCTCGAAAGAGTTAACTGTTCCTTTGAAAAAACTGGTGATTTTTCTGGCGAATAACCAACACCACAATTTTTAGAAAATGCAGTAAGTTTGGAAAACTTACTGATGTCATCTTTTTTAATCCGCAACATACACTTCAACTTCAAATAGATGCACCGTAATGAAGATTAGTAAATTTTTGACTAATAAAGAAAGATACATTTAACATATTGTAATGTTTTTGTTATTTATTTAAACAATAGACGGGTGGGATACATTTTAAACACACGATATGGCTACCTCCTAATTTATTTAAACACTAACTCACTAACACTTAATTTATATGTACTTAACTAATCACTTAAATTTAATTTATATGCACACAAACTTAATTATTAATTTATATCAACACTTTTATATTCACTTATTTACTGTTTATTTGTCAAGATCACTTTATCAACTGCCCTGGTCCGCTGATCGGTCCTTTTTATATACTAGTGCCTTTGTTACTAGAGAATTCTGGACTGCGGCTTACACAAAACAAATGCCTTTCACGATATTTCTCGATTGCCGGCTCAATCCTTAAAGACCTTCTGAGAACATGTCTATGAAAACTGTCACAATAAATCCCAATAGACCTTATCAGAATACGGCGCGCTCGCCATTTTTTCAACTCCGTTAACATAAGGTTACAGGACCGTACTTAGTATCTGCTTCGGTGTGCGAGTTCGTAACAATATCTTAACAACAATGAAACATTAATTTAAGTAACGTACTTGGTCGAGAAAATAGGTCAATAAAACTTGTTCATTAACAAGACTTTATTCAAAGACCAGGGTCGATAATTTTAAAAATGGTAAAAAGTGAAAAAAAATATAGTAGGATTACGGGCGGTCTGAGGACGGTAAGGGGGAGGGGGTGAGTTTTTAAGGGTAAAAAACGGTTAATCTCGATTTCCGGTAAAACTGCAAGTCCTATGACTATAACTTTTGTATAGATACTTTTTTCACATAACCTCAAAATTTATGTGAAAAATTCGAATAACCGAGTTTTTGGTTTTTTATTTTTATCTTTTGCAAAAAAAATTATTTTTTCACGAAATTTGGTGAAAACTTACCTTTGTATGTCCTAAACATACAGCGATTTTTTGATTTAAAATATTCATTTTTTCACCTTATTTTGACTTAATATCGAAAAAGAACCCTCATTTCAATCGAAAATTCTCACGTCAAAATATCTGCTTTTTCAAAAAAGTTGGTGCGTTTTTTGTTCGTTGGAATCTCTACTTTCTGATGGTATAAAAAAATATACATTACCATGGTAAATGTTCTCAGAAAATGCAAATCATGAAAAAAACTCGAATCCGAATTTTTTTTGAATCATTATGTATAATTTTGAGCTATTAATTAAAATTTACACTTTAATTACTCTAAAAACGTAAGATTGCATGTTATATTGATAAACAAAGAAATTACAAATCCATAAAACGTCAAAATTGCAAAAAACATGCGAAAATAGTTGTTCTAAATATTAAAAATAGGATTTAAAAAGGATTTCATCTAAAAAATGTGACTACCGCAATTTTTTTTCAGTAATAAAGTTGATTTATTAAATTCTCATTACATTTATGTCATATAAAATCTCATAATAGATAAATATACATGCAAATCGCACTATTGAATTTAAATACTTTTTACTGATGAGGTTATTTATTATAATATTTTCAAATACAATAATCTTCTTATTTATAATTACCTTATCTTGCATTATAATTACTTCTCCATTCGCTTTTGTCTCTTTGATGGCATTTCTTCATCGTTAGATTCGACAAACCTTCCCGATTCTAGTGGATCTTCGAAATCTTCAAGACCATCACAGTCTTCGTCTCCAAGATTATTTCCGGTCTGCATTGGTTCTTCATCCACAATTTCCTCCGAATCATCAACTTCTTCGTAGGTTTTTTCTTCCACGTTGGAGTATGTTTCAGAACCATGACAATTTGAGCATATTTTTGTGCATTTCAAACCATGTTTTCGGCAGCCACATTTTAAACTGTTACATACAGTTTCACAGTTGCAGCAAGTAGTTTTAAGCAATATTTCCGGAATTAATTCCTTGTCTGTAAATTTGCGCATAATGCCGCGTTGATATTGCTTCCAGCCCCAACCTGTTGCTGTCAGTTCGTTACCCAGCAAGTCTGCAGCTGATAATATGCCCAGTAACAATGTTGCTGCACCTTCTGTGGGTGGGAGATTGGCCAATATGAAACGAGATTTCATTCTTGCCAATTGATATTTTTGAAATATTAATTGGTTCAGTGTTATCGTTTTTACATTTATAGATTTGATTAATTGTAATCCATTTTTTTATATCTTATTTGTTCGCATCTTTTTTATAAGAAATATTGGCCAAATTTGACACATTTTTATCGGCTAATGAAGAGTTGACGATACTGTTCTTTCCTTTTCCGGCAAATCCAGATGTTATATCGCAACCAGAAAAACAATGGAGAAATGCAACGATGTTTTTTAAGGATTCATATTTGAAACTATTAAATGTGAAAATAGTTATTTGTAAAACAAGTGTCACAATGACTCGTTTTGTAGTACGAGTACTACAGAAATTTATTGTGGCACAATTTATTTAATTATTTAAATAAAATAGAATTTCATATAATTCGTTTTTAAACTAGGAGGAGTGGTTTAAATTTAAGTTGGCAATTCTGTAGATTCCTAATTGGTCAGATCACAGATGGTTTTATTCAGCACTTCTGACTTTTGACATATTATAACCGAATAATTGTGTAAATTGTAAACAAACTTTCATTTAAGCAAACAGAAGATGATTATTTGTTTAAAAAAGAGCTTCTTCGTATATGCTCTGCGATCTATTTATATTATGTCATGAACAGAATTATTTCTGTAATACATCTTCACATAGATATCTGGTAATTTATCCCAAAAATCGAACGTTTTGTGTACCTATATATTGATCCTATACAATATAAAAATAAACAATTGACAAATCATTGATAAATAAACGTTAGCGTTCTTTATTCATTAATATTTTTAATATATAAATCATTCTAATTTACCTTTAATATAATAATTTGCTAGCTAGAACAACGCTAGTTCATTTTATTTATAATCTGTGTCAAGGTTAAAGTCAAATAAAAATATAACTAAATACAATAACCAACTGTACACTAAAAATTACTATAACAGTGTTCAAAGAGCTTCATTGTGACACTGTAAACAATGTTATAATGAAGTCTCTTTTATATGCGAATTATAAAAATAGATTTTTCATAGTACCAGAACCTGGCTTGAGAAAATGAATATCATGATTATTATAATTTAATTGATTTAAAAGGACCAACAGATCAATATCTTGACCCACAACAATGATAGTTTTATTAGTATCTCTAGCAATTTCTATAGAGGTCTTAATAATGTCAGCATCTTCTTCTGCTTGTTTACAGGAAAATCCTTGTGACTGTAATCTTTTTGTTAACGTTTTTATTATTTTGTCCTTGTTTTTCTCGTTAGATAAAAATTTTTCTTGCAAAAATGATATTTTTGTATGGTTTTGATAATTGAACTCTGGAATATTGTCTGAGGTTTTTCTACGACTAACTTCTCCTCTTTTAGTTGAATTAGCTGCTGGTACTGTTGTCACAGTAACTAATTTTTCAATTTCGGGGTACCCATCAAAAAAGATATAGCTGCTTGCTGCGTAATGTTTTTCTACATAGCGCAAATATTTATTCATGATGTCTTCCACCATTTTTTTTGTTTATCAATATAACATGAAATCCTACGTTTTTCGAGTAATTAAAGTGTAAATTTTAATAACTAGCTCTAAATTATACATAATGATTCAAACAAAAATTTTCGGATTCGAGTTTTTTTCATTATTTGCATTTTCTGAGAACATTTACCATAGTAATGTATATTTTTTTATACCATCAGAAGGTAGAGATTTCAACGAACAAAAAACACACAAACTTTTTTAAAAAAGCAGATATTTTGACGTGAGAATTTTCGACTGAAAATTAGGGTGCTTTTTCGACATTAAATCAAAATAAGATGAAAAAATGAATATTTTAAATCAAAATAATTACTGGACATACAAAGGTAAGTTTTCACCAAATTTCGTGAAAAAATATTTTTTTTGCAAAAGATAAAAATAAAAAACCAAAAAATCGGTTCTTCGAATTTTTCACATAAATTTTGAGGTTATGTGAAAAAAGTATCTATACAAAAGTTGTAGATCTTTTTATTACCTACAATTTTGCCATTTAACATTTTTTCATAGGACTTGCAGTTTTACCGGAAATCGAGATTAACAGTTTTTTACCCTTAAAAACTCACCATCTCCCCCTTCCCAACCTCAGATCGACCGTAATTTATTTTTCAATTGGTTTCATCCTACCATAATTTTTTTTGGTCTCAAAAATTATCGACCCTGGTCTATCAGCTTTGTTAAGAATTTCGTCGGATAAATTAGTATTTTCTTCAGAATTAACGTCCATAATGTGGGATTATGGCAGTCGTTTTCATGTTGCATTCACTGCGCTCATGCACCAATATCACTCCTGCCATAATCCTTACATTATGAACTAATTTTATAATGTACTATCAGGTCCGTAACTAAAATATTTGTTTTTTTATTTCTACAGGAGAGGGTGTGGAAGTCATAGATCAGCGAGTGGCTGTATGCCGTGACGCTGCAAAGGGACAGTGCTGTCGGTCCGCCTGTAAATACTATCACATCCCTATAGCGCTGCCACCTGCACCTGTCATGGCCGCCCTGGCCTCTTACCTGCAGCACTAACAACGACGAAACGATTCCTTATTTATCACAATGTTTATATAGAAACTTTTTATTACCAATATTATATATCTAAAACAAAGTCATGTAATGACAAAAAATAATTTTTATGTTATATTGTTTCGTTTTTAATTTTTGGTTTTTAAAACTATAGAATAGTAAGACAAAAAAATTCAATGAAATTATACATGGATGAGTGCGTGAGTGATATTTTATAATTCTGATTTTTCTCTGTTGGACATTTATTTCGACCAGACATACAGGGCACTAGAATCTAAAATGTTCAACAGTGACATTTTATCTCGAATAAATATGGGAGTAATTTTTTAATAAATTATTTGTTAAAAAACTAAACGGGTTGTTATTGTTTTGATTTTGTTTACTAACTACTAAAAGTAGTTCATTATTTTTGTTGATTATACTCATATTGCATTTTTACTTCGGTTTTGTTTTGTGTAAAATTTTGAATACCGGAAATTTTGTAGAGATAAAAGAGTTTCCAATAATAAATCTCTTTTTTTATATATTATGTATAAAAAAAAGTAATAATCATTGAATGTATGTCAAAATATTAATGAAGTTTTTAATACACCTCATTATATGTTGACATACAAATAATGCATGATTTATATATTGATACTATATAAATTACCGGAAACTAATTTTTGTTTATTTCTAGTACAGTAGTCTGGTTGAAATATACCTCAAATATTTGTAGAAAATAATTTAGGAACCAGTAAGTAGAATATACTCTAGGGTAGTGGAAAATATTGTCGAACAGGGAGATATGCGGAGTATCTTCATTTATTCCAATGTGATTGTTATCACTGTGTTATTAAGTAAACTTTGTTTAATTTTTTGTATATTTGCTGTGATTTTTAATGGTGTTGGATGATATATATTCTAAAATATTAACAATTTATATTATGGGTAAAACTCCCTTATGGTTATTAAATCACACCTTAATAAGCACAATAATATTACCCCATCCTGTATATCGAATCGTAATTTTTGATAAAGTTTCATCCAAAGTTCAACTTTACAACGAAATGTCCATATGACACAAAACTACATTTCTTCAATGTTCAATGAAGACTGATACTTAAAACGTGTTATATATGGTTGGTTTAATACATAAGGGCTCTAGTATTCTAAGTAATTGAAGTGCTCTTCAATATGGTTAAATAATTAAAGTTAAATTAAAGTATTCAAATATTTATTTTAGAAATTTAACATTTTTATTTCTTTTAAAAAATCAGCATAATTGCCTCTTCCATTAGAGAGCTTAAATTCAAACTACAGTTTAAGTCAATCCAGAATATATTAATATTTAATCTACACATTAACGTTTACAAGTTTCAATTTATAGTCACTTAATATATTTGGAAAAATTACTCTGCTGGAACTAGAATATTTAATTTTATTGAATCGCACTTTATTTCTGAATGCGTTCTTATAAATGAGAAAAGATATTTTTTTCTTAACTCTAAAAATTCGAAGAGTGAAAAAATCTTCCATTTTGGCGTTCCTAAAAAATCAGTTTTATAATATTATACCATTAACACACTATAGGTGGAAGCACGGTTAATTCAAATTATTCTCGCCTCTCGTTATTTCAATACAATAATAATGTAATATTGTGAATTTGAAGGGGTAGTTTGAATCCCCAAAACACCCGTGTTCCAATCTAAAGATCCTTTCATGATGAATACTTTATTATAATAGACACTTCTCAATGGACATATCAGAATTAATAACAAAAATTAAGTTTTTAACCAAAGATGAAAAAAAAACTCATTCTTGTGAACCCACAAAACACCCGTACTCCAATATGAAGATCCCATCATTTAAAATGATTGGTTACAAGATATTTCTTATTGGATATGTCAACATTAATCATAAAAATCAAATTCTTAGTTAAAATATAACCAAAGATGGAAAAAAAACTTAAAAAAACTCAATTTTGAGAATCCTCAAAACTCCATGCCCTATTCCGAAGATCCTTTCATATTAAAGTATTTGTTACTAGACATTTCTCAATGGACATGTCAGAATTAATTATAAAAATCAACTTCTTAGTTACAATATAATCAGAAATGGAGAAAACTTCAAAAAACTCAATCTTGAGAATCCCCAAAACTCCATGCCCTATTCTGAAGAACTTTTCATGTTAAATCATTTGTTTCTAGACACTTGTCAATGGACATGTCAGAATTAATTATAAAAATCAACTTCTTACTTAAAATATAATCAGAGATGGAAAAAATACTTCAAAAAACTCATTCTTGTGATCTCCCAAAACACCCATGCCCTATTCTGAAGATCCTTTCATATTAAATTATTTGTTACTAGACACTTGTCAATGGACATGTCAGAATGAATTATAAAATTCAAATTCTTAGTAAAAATATAACCAGAGATGGAAAAAAAATTCATTCTTGTGATCCCCCAAAACACCCATGCCCTATTCTGAAGATCCTTTCATATTAAATTATTTGTTACTAGACACTCGTCAATGGACATGTCAGAATATTAATTATAAAATTCAAATTCTTAGTTAAAATATAACCAGAGATGGAAAAAAAACTTTATCTTGTGAACCCCCAAAACACCTTTGCTCCAAGAGATGTCAAAATAAATTACAAAAATCAAATTTTTAGTTAATATAACCACTTCTAAAATTTCTCTTTGTATCCCAACTCTATTTTTTCTGATATGTACACCCTAAATCCCTTGACTTCTTCTCCATATCGAATCCAATCTTATTATGTTAAATAATGTGTTTCAAGACACTTATCATTGAACATGCCAAAATTAATAACAAAAATGAAATTTACAGATACAATTTAACAAAAGATGAAAAAAAAACTTCAAAAAACTCATTCTTGTGAACCCTCAAAACCCTAATCAGTTGTACTCCAATCTGAAGATCCTGTTATGTCAAATAATATGTTACAAGACTTGTCTTATTGGACATGTCAAAATTAATTATAAAAAATTTTTAGTTAAAATATAACCAGATATGGAACAAAATCTAATTTTTGAACCCCCAATCAGCCGTGCTCCAATCTGAAGATGTTAAATAATCTGTTACAAAACATTTCTCATTGGACAATCAAATTTTTAGTTAAAATATAATTAGATATGAAAAAACTTCAAAACTCTATTTTTTTAAGCTTCAAGATTTTTAATAGTCATTAATATGAAACATGTTATGTTAGTATGGTGGAAATTGACTACCTCATAAAATATAATATTAATTAATATAACAGATGAAAACCACATTTTTTTAAAATTGAAATGTCATAATAATTCACGCTAATATACAAAAATTTAATATTTGAAATCTGTATGTCGATATAAAAATATATCCTGAGTTATAAGAACGTGTTCAGGTCTGCCTACATGGTTTTTTGACAGGAGCAATGACATCGTGAACCATGGGCTAATGATATATATTGGTCTAGTCAAAAATCGTTGTGTGAGTCTGAATAATTAACTCGATATCTCCCAATCAAGTGCCACTATCACAACGGTTATAACTAAAAGAATATTAAAACACTAACAAAATAATGTTCCTTGGAAATAAAAAAAGCATTTAATACTGTAAAGTTACATGCGATTATGGTCTGGTATTAAAGGGCGAGATGGTGTACCGATTGTGAGATCGGGTGGTATGATCAAAAATTCTTATGTCAATTTGATCGATCATTTACTTGCAAAAAAAGATATATTAATATGAACATAATTTTATTTGATTTAAATAAGTGTTGAAATTAATATATTAGTAAAAGATACATTAAGTTGAATTTAAAATAAAACAGACGTACGGAGACAACTAAGGATCAAAGGGAACAAATCAAGTAGAACCCAATACTGTCTAACTTTAACTTATTTAAAAGGTAAACATCATACCTAGCTCAAATGTGACTGACAGTAATTTTTTGTATAAAACTCAAAGTAAATGTCACATCATAATAATTGTCAACAGTTACTAGTTTCGGCCTACATAAGAGGGCTATCTTCAGGCTACAGAATTTTGATATAAGTAAAGGGAACAATTACAAAAGTCTTCAACATTACCTGATTAAAAACGTTTCAATAGGCAACACACGTGAATCCTCAGAAATGTTAAGATTAAAGTTAGTAGAAATAGATGTGAGAGACTGGAAGATTGAAAATTGAAAAATTTGAAAAATCTTTCTTTCATCATATTGCAGTTAAAAATTGAAATTCAAAAAATTTAAACGTTTTAACTATCTTATATAAGAAAAGGATGTGACACACAAAAAAATAAAATTTTATTTTGTATTACCAAACTTAGATTAAATGGGTTGTAGAAATGAACTCAAATTAAATTGAGAGATCAACGAACGTGAAAGCAAAAAAAAATTCTTTCACGTTCGTTGATCGCTCAATTTGAGTTCATTCCTATAACCCATTTAATCTAACTTTAGTAATACAATATAATTTTGTATGTCACATCATTTTGATATATAAGATAGTTAAAGCGTTTAAATATTTTAAATTTTAATTTTTAACTGCAATATGATGAGAAATATTTTTTCAATCCATTTTCAATCTTCCAACCTCTCACATATATTTCTCGTAACTTTAATCTTAACATTCCTCAGGATTCACGTGTGTGGCTCATTGAAAAGTTTTTAATCAGGCAATGTTGGAGACTTTTGTAATTGTTCCCTAGCAGCGTTGCCAGTGCTGGTACGTTCGTATTAGATCTAGTACGTTTTTATGTATTCTGATACGACAATACGCCGCTAACAAATCTAGTATGTTTTCAGATATGAGTTGCATTTGAAGTCCGAAACCCCAACCTGTACAAATTGCGGTGGTCCTCACCCCGCACTCCACCCTCGCTGCCCCTACAGACTAGCCAACCCTAAAAATCCAGTCACACTGGAAAAACTTCAAGTTCCCTACGACCAATCAACCGACATAAAAATCATCATTGAAATCCTTACAATAACTTTAATGGACGCCATTTCTAATTCCAGAGACATCATAGCCGACACTATTCGTCATTTAATTCCGTCCTTCTATCGACACAACTGCTCCATGGCAAACATAGGCAGGCGTGCTCGCTTCGTTTTCACTCCCATCAGGAGTGAAAGTAATTCCACTTGAACCAGCGTCGGTGTTACAGGTTTCTGCGGTTTCCCTGTAGCATTGGTCAATTTATTCACTAGCCAAATGGACAGATAATAGGGAATAATACAGCCGCAGCTGTATCCGCTTCCATTTGCTTGATGATTATTGTTACTCGAAACCACCTCACCGAGCACAATACATCCAACTCTCGCAAACTCATCTCCTCGAGCTCGAAATGCCAACCGCCGTAACCCTTCAACTTTTCTATACACCTTTCTAACATTCTCATAAAATCGAAAGACAAAATCCTTATTAACTCTCGAGACATCGGCAGCAACCCAAATTCAACGTCTACTTTCATTTATTCCAACACTTACCTAATCTGTTCACTAACTATCCACAACACAGCGCGGTTCATAGTTTCCAGTCATTTTCTGTCGAAAAACCACTCGCCCGCTCTCAATTCTACGCAACTTCTCAATAAAAATCAATCCTAGACACCTTTTTTACCACTGTTTTTACAGTCACCCTTCAAAACTCAACTTAACGCCGCACAAATTATACCCCCAACCCCAGCCCTGCAGAGGAACTATATCCTATATCAGGTCCAATTCTCTAAACATCTCTCTACAAGAGTTTGAATTTATAATTAGTAAACGTTGCTCAATTTCGTTTATATTTAACGTGAAGATTTCCTACCAGTCTATTTAATCAACAATCACAAGGAGAGGTTCATTTTGTGTTTTATTTATAAATCTGGTTTTATAAGATAGTACATCACAATGTACTTGTTGATTGCAGGGCCCGCTCTAGCCTTCATGTCACCCCGGACAAACGGACAATTTGCCGCCAGTTTTTTTAATTAAAATAAAAATTATGTTAAAATAATTTATTTATAAAAATATATGTAGAACATAATAAACACTTAAAAAGTGCAAAACTTAAAAGTACTTGTACATATAAGGTGCATATTTATTGCTATACTACCAAACAGAGAAATATTACATTCCATAAAAATATAACTATAAAATAAAATAAACTAAAAGAATGTTTTCTTTCTAACTTTGATATCCGCAAAATCTTTTAAGTTAACTTGATCAGTAATTTCATGCTCAATCGCCAAAATGGCCAACCCATTAAAACGCTTTTGCGTTGTAGCTGAACATAAAAAATTCTTGATCAATTTTACTGGTATTATAGATAGCAATACTCTTAAAGAAACACTTGGCTTTGGGGCACAATTTAACTTTGTTATTAATTTTAGAACAGTGCTTGGGCTTTCTTTTTGTCCATAAGCTCAGATACTGCACAAATTTCTTCTGCTAATTCTACCCCATTAATATCAACAGAATCACCGTAAGTTAAAATACTTTTTAGATCATAGCAATATTTTAAAAGATTTTCTTTAGACATGCCCTGCTTGCTGATTTAGTGATTTATAATATATATGCGATGCGCGGTTGCCGGTTGAGGTTATATTAGGTAGTGTAAATAACACCCGTGTTCCTTATTTAATAATTATTATTGAATAATTAATTATTTTTTCGTAATTACCTATTTTCTTTACAATATATGTATAGGCATATAGATGAAAAACAAGTATTCTAACTTTCTTGTAAAAACAGTTATAATAAATGTTTTTACAAATGAAAGGCGGCATGTCATTATTATTAATATTTTTATTTTAATATTTTCTCACATTCCGACACTGAATATGCCGCCCCGGACAGATGTCCGGGTTGTCCGGCCTTGAAGCGGGCCCTGGTTGATTCCCTACTATACAAGTAAAGTTCTTTTATCTGGATTGAAATAAAAGTATAAATTTGAAAAATAAAACGTATTTTGCTTTAAAAATGAATTAGATATCCCGTATTTTATATATTCATAGCTATAGCCACGGCCAGACATGGAATTGTCCAGGACTCGGTAAGTTCTGATCTGGCAACCCTAATCACCTACCCTACAATCTATATTAATCTTGATTATTTCACTTCTTAACACATGTGACAATCTCTGTAAGGTTTTTGGCGAACAACCACGACATTCAATTATCAATGGACCCCTACAGTCTTTAATTTTGAAATAATTTTCAATGTCACGCTCACTTTTAATTCAAACTGGTGCAAGCAGCTTGACAAGGTCAAGAAAAATTCGTAAAATTGATAAATTTGACATTTAAAGGTTAGTTTTCTGTTTTGTTGTAGTGTAGGCTCTTGTGTTATTGCCAACTTGTTTTGATAGAACTGAGATCGTGAGTTTACTGGAGCATTTACTGCTCCTAAGCAACTACCATAATTGATCAAAATAGTTGGTAATTTTTAACAGTCCTTCTTGTGCTGTTTTTTTTTAAATAAATTGGTGACAATATTTCCCACAAAACGTTAGAAATTCATCTTATGATATTACGAATGGTCGATTTGTGAATTCTAAATACATAGACAAGATTTATATAATATCCTGTAGGCAGAATCCTTAATGTCAATGTAAGTGGTACACTCGGTTGTATAGCCTCTCTAGGTGAGTTTTTTTTAAAAATGGGGTCCACAAATTGAAAGTAAATAATCAAAAGATGAAATACTCATCCTAGTATGATTAAAAAATAGTTTAGGATCACTTCTTCGAATTTCAGCTACTAAATTATGAAAAAATCCAAACTGGTTTCGTTTTAAATGAATGTCTTTTACCCAAATTCGTCTATAGCGAATGACATTTTTTGAATTTCTATTTTTTCAAATCTCACTCTCGTAACTCCAATTGCAGCACTAATAACCCCTAATATACAAACTTTAAAACTATCTCTAGTAACCATTTTTACAAAACATTCAGAATAATTATATTTTTATTTTGTTTACATTTCATTCATACATAACTTAAAAAAAAACAATTCAATTTTCAATGTAAACGTACCTTAACTCTGCACTATCTGTATATCAAGGAATTGTTTTTATGTTCTGTGCCTATACTCACAATAGCTGTGTTGTTTTTACGGGATTTGCTCGAACAGATCAGTTGCTCCGTTCACTTACCTAAATGGTTCTGCGTATTTTTTTAAGCGCTCGCTTTGAACAGAGCTGAACTATGCTTTCTCTTCTTGCCCTTAACTGTACTAGAAGGGGATCGGTTCCGATTACTTGCTCCGTTTAATTAATCATAACCTCAAACTATAACCAAATCTATAAAAATTTGAATTTATTTTGAAGCCTCATTATGGAGTATGGAGCAAGTTCTACAGTCATCATTTCACTATTGATATTGTGTAAATTCAAAATTATTTAATTACCATAACAATATCCTCCAAATTATCTTCTACTTGCAATTTTTTTAATATTTTTATTATAAACTAAGTAGTAAACAATACGCTAACCTAAAATTTTATGATTCACTTTCCTCCACTCATTATTATTGCGCATTCTTTTTAGAATTTCCTGCTCACTTTGGTCAAAAGCTCAGGTTGAAAATGATCCCAACAGATCTGATCAGAGTGATGTAAAAAGAACACAATAAGAGCTCCTATCTTAACGACATGTAAAAACATGTGGAACGTTGTTTTTTGTACACGTCTGTTTACGTAGTCCAATTGCTGAATATATTTCAAATCGTTTTAAATTCTACAATATTTTATCAATAAATGAAAATGGTATATTTCCGCAATAGCATTATTGCGTTTTTATGTTTAGAAAAATATCTAAAATGTAAAGCAGAAATGTATTTTCTTGTAATTGGTTTCAGCTATTCTAAAGTCGAAAAAATGAAGTATTTCCGATAAAAAAATTCGAGTGTTTCTGCATGAAAAAGGTTCCAAATAGTAAATAACCGAATATTTCTTACATAATTGATTTCAGTTAAACCAAAGTTGATGTGATAAAAATGTATTTGCGTTGATGAACATAATATAATCTGTGCTTAAAAAATAATACAAGCTATTAACAATTTCACCTACCTTGGAATTCTGGTAGTTTTGAAGGAAATTAATCTGCACACTTCACTTATAATGATCAAAAACATGAACTTAATTAAATATTCATACTACCGGCAGACGTCCGATCACATATATATCAAAATATGTCATAGTTCGACGCGTTCCTTATTAACACTACTGTGGAATGTATTGTTCATTTTAGGTAGGTTAATAAGAGGCAGACGGAGGGGATATATCGTTCACGTTTTGTTCTCGAGAAAGGAATTTCGTTAGCGATATTGCCAAAACATAAAGAATTAAAAATCAAAAGGCAATACAATTTTTTTGCTTTCTCAAGTGTAAACACAATATGAACTTTTTTGGGCTATTACAGATATCAATATAAAAATGAAAGGAGACAATTTGAAAATTGCGTTAAATATCAGATAATAGGTATTGGACAGTTTTTTATATCAGTCAAATAATTTTTCAAATAAAAAATTAGCTTTGTGAAAGTCTTGCAGATATTTTAATTAAGTCATTCCTATATAATATATCCCAACAATTAGTATCATTTGTTTTGTCTATAAATATTTGGGCAGCTTTAAGTCACTCATTTCATTTATATACAAAATTTAACAGAAAAAATATGAATTAAATATACACTGCCGAGCAAAGAAGTTAGGTCACTTAAATAACTTGAATTTGAATTTAAAAAATTAAATGTATCAGCTTATATCTCCAAATTGTAAATTTTAGTAACTTTTAAATATAGAATCAGACAACATAATTTTTTTTATGATATATTTTTGATAAACGAAAAACCATAACTCTAAATTTTTTAAATGAAGTTTGAATATTTTTATTGGGAATGAAATGAAGGAATAAAACTTAGCATTATTCAAAAATTGATAATGATAACGATAACTAATAACGTGTATTACCCCCTCTTGCATTCGACGAGGCATACTCTGAATTAAATTAAGGATAACATTCTGATCCACTTCTGCCAGAGCAACTCTCTCATATCCTCGGCAGTTCTTGGGGCAGGTGTATGTCTTTGGATACGCTGCCCTAACTCATCCTATACATGTTCGATGAGATTCATATCCCGACTGAATGCTGGCCAATTAAACCGCCTAATTCGTACTTCATCTACTTACAATCCTGGCAGCGTGTGATTTTGCATCATCATGCATGAAAATACCTTGCTCGCCCATTGTTATCATGAAAGGCACAACGTGATCTTTCTCAACCTCCGTTATATATATGTGAGCTGTTAGAGAGCCATTCTCTATGAAAACCAACTTTGTAGGTGCTTCTGAAGTGACCCACCACCAAATTTACGTCTATGGTCCATACAAGCGGGGACGTATCTTTCTCCGGGCCGTCTCCATACTAGTCGACGTCCGTTTGGTCCATTGAGGCAAAAACGCGACTCATTTGTAAAGAGTGCCTTGCTCCAGTCATCATCGTTCTATGCAAAGTGATTTCGAGCAAAATCCAATCTTGAAATTCGATGCTGGCGGTTCAATGTTGGCCCTGCAAGACAATCCATTAGCACCAAGCCTTCTTCTAACTGTCCATTCGTTAACATTAACATTTCTAACCACTTGAAGCTGATTTCGCAGCAAAACCGCAGTTGTTTTCTTCCACAAACTTGACATCAACAAAAGCCGATCATCTGTTGAACTCGTGGCTCTCTATTCTCCTGGTAGTATACATTTTGTACAGCACAGAGCCTCTTACCAACAATTCTGGCGGTTTCACGTTGTCATCTACCATCTTGTATCAACGCAACAATTCGTGCAACGACAAGGGCATTGTGGCACAGTAAATAAACACTAAGAACAATGAAACGCCACTATACACAATAAACCATAAAACAAATAGGTTTTAGAGAAAAACATTACCTTTAATTGAAATATAAGCAACGAAATATGAATGTGTATAGGATTAATTTTTGTTGTTCAACAAATGTTGCAAAATACGGTGCCAGAATAACAATGACAAGTAGCATCCATCCAACAATATAACTTTCATCGCCTATGATTTCCTCATTAGTTTTATTTTTAAAATTATTTGCAATTTCTTAAATTATTTAAAATGACCCAAACTTTTTGCTCGGCAGTGTATAAAAACATACAGGACAACATACATTTTATATTATAATGATGCCCGGCTTCCACGAGATCGAGACAACGACTACCGCTCTAATGCTACGTTTAAATGCTCTGCAAGTGTCCACCAACACAAGTGTGTGAACGGGGTATTTGGCATGGCTTGCATGAGCTTGTCACCGATGATCATCGATCCGGGTTGGGTTTCGAACATAGATCAAAGGAAGTTAGTGGCCACCGTTATCCAAGTAAATGTGGGTACGATCTAAGGAACCATAATTGATTTAATGAGCCTTTCACTTGGCTTGTATTGAGACTGGCATGGCTAATTGTTGAGATTCACCAGGGAGCTGATGTTGTATAGTGTACTATTTCTAGTATCGTTTAAAGATAACAACAACATATATTAATCTCCTCAATTTTTTTGTTCAAAAGACATAAAATGTGTTATGTGTACCACATCGATCGTTTACATATATTATCTTTCTTATTTGCGTGTTTTATGCTTTTATTTGAAAAAATACAAATTTCAAAAAAAAAAAATAATATGATATACAAAAGACCGCATATTTCATTTCCTATGTATATAAGTCAATAGTCTACTTTACTGTATCGTCCTAACATCCGCGTTTGCTATATTTAGCTTGCCTGTCCAGAACACACTAACGCACTCAGTGTTGCCAGATGAGGTAGAGCAGAAATCGTGAAATTCAATGACGAAAAATGGTGAGTCTACAAATTATTCAATAATTTGTTTTTAGTGGGTGTTTCTTGAAATTCGGTCTCACTTTCCGATTCCGACATTATTCATAAAAAATATATTAAACAACGACGCAGCAAAAAAAACGTGAAACATCTACAACAGGACTGCGTAAAAATGAAGACAAATAAATAAATTGTAAGCAATAACCGAGGAATCCTACCCCCAAGTCGTTTTGCTCGATAACTTTGTAGGTCACGGGGAGTCCCCGGTTGCTTCTTTTGAAAATAAGCCCTTGTCATTTCAACATTAACTACGCAAGAATTGTTACCATATTCGTGATATCGAGAAATCTGAAACAAAAACGTGTAATCTCACGAATAATCGTGAGATCTGGCAACACCGAAGGCACTCGCAAGCGTGTAAATGGCATTCAAGCGTTTATAAATCCTTGGAACTAGTGGACGCTTGCCAGACCTCGGCAAGCGTGTAAATATGGCATAATGAGTCAATGTAATGACTCAGCAACGAAGTTCAAGGTTGAACTCCGTTCATGGGTTTAGATGCCTTGTATCAATCTGGATCAGTCCTGAATTATAGATCAAAAGTCTGTTCACGTAAACCATCGGGTTTGACCATCAAATAATTGAACTTGGAAATATAACCTAACATTTTGGGTAGCAGTGAGAAGTAAACAAGAATTCCACTACAAAAAACTTAAATTTAAAAAAATGTATCTATTCCTTCATTCTTAACAAGTCGATAACCCCAGACTATCGAGAAAGGGTAGATCATTTTGGAATATGGAATGACAGATTTTAAAAGCAGGTTTCAAATGTCGAAACGAACTGTTCACTTTTTAGTTGATGATTTACATGTTGCAGTTACTGCAAATACAAATAAGTATGTCAGTTGTGATTAAGAGTTCAGAAATCACAAGTAATTTGGCAGTTGACTATTATTTTATAAAATTTATATTTTTTGCCCAATAGTGTACAAAATAGGTTTCATTCAAACAATTTTTAGGAATCCAGCATTGTGAAATTCTTGAGCTACTTTTACTGAAGCATCATATTTTATCTTCTTTGTTTTTCCGTTGAACTTTTTACATTGTATACTTTTTTACAGCCCTCAACTCCTTATAGCAAACTTCTGTACCTTTCCTACTATAGTACTCATGATAGTTATTAAACAATAGCACAAAGCCAAAGACCAAATAAAAGTACGAAACACAAATATTGAAGTAACGTGAGATTCAACATAATAAAACATTAAATAGAAAGGGATGAAGTTAGTCACTTTGACTAGTCATGTTTGTCAACTAACAACAATTTGAGGTCAATTGAACTTGGTGTGACACAACAGCATTTTCTTTAAACGACGTTCAGTGTTGACCGAGTGTTCAGTTGAACCGATAGTTAACTAGTTTTGGTACAACCAGCCCTAAGTGTGAGTTTGAACCAGTTTTCTTGGGAGAGTGTGGAAATGGGTTTTAATTGTGGTGTACGACCTTTAATAAACGGCCGTACACACTCTGATAGGAGTGAATAATACAGAGACAGCTGTGATTGTGATTTTCTAGAGAGTACATGGTTGTTAAAATATCGTCATACTTTTTTTGTAGTGGTAACAAAAGATGATCCTAAAGAAAAAGTCGATTACCCAGGTTGTGTGCCATGGAAAGAGTAGTATTCTCGCCCATACAACGAAAACTGGCTTTCATATTTATATTAATTGAAAATATATTTGAAACTACTACTTACTCTTACATCAACACTTATATTTAAGTTTGAATTCAACAAAAATACGGAATCTATAAAAAATCTAGAATATTTCTCAACAATATTTTTTTGCCAACATTTGATTTTAACAAAGTTATAGTATCAAATTGACATTTAGAATTATGTTTGTGTACATGTACAGTGCTGTTATGTAATATTATATATTGTACATAGTTTTTAGGTTGTAAACAAAAAACAAACTCGCATACAGAGTTTACTTTATTCCTCTTATTAATAGCGTTCAAAAATTATTAGGTATAAACTTTAAAGAAGAATTTGTTAATAATATAATATTGAGCAATGGTCCAAGTCGTTCAAACAATATGACTCAACTTTAAACACTTTGGTAGGATGTTATTTCTTGATTGATTCTTGAAAAGAAATATCTAAATAACTTGAAATTGCTATAATAGGTTCAGATTATTATAGAATGAAAGTTATTAATAGTAAAATAAGCTTTTATATTAGCCTTCAACGTAAGACATGCTAATGATTACTTCGAGAGGAAAAAAAATAGTTGAAACCACATTGACCAAATTCTGAAGTTTTAGTTGTTCAATCACTGATGTAATTATAGAACATTGAGCGAGTTTGAAAAAGTGATTGAAAATAAGGACAATTCGTTTTATTGGAATCCATTCAGAGGGAGAAATAAAACTGCCCCAGTTCGTGAATTTCAGGTGTTATTTATTGTTTTTTTACGGTGTACAAAAACAACATTATACACATTATTAATTTCATTTTAAATATTATTTAGTATTACATTGGTAATATCAAAAAATATTAAATTTTAATTAATATTGATGCACAATTATTTAATAAAATATAGCTTTTTAACGCTTAAATTGTAAACAACAAAACGTACCGGATGAAGTCCGTAATCCTACGACTATTAAGGTTTAAGAAAAGGGTCGGTTATTGTTAATTTCCATAATACTGGTCAGTACAGGTAAAATACTTAAATTCACAACATTTTGTTCGGACCTCCCGTGCTGTATATCTCCCATCGAACTTTGATTTTTTCCTCCGACTCGATTTTAGTATAACTATAGTCTATTTTTTAATAGACTGGTATAATGAATTTTACTCGACCAAATTTAATCATTTACGAAGTTTACAGAGTGAACAAAGATTTTTATCTGAATCTGAATAGGTTTCCCTATCGATTGCGTGTAGATCAAGAACCCTTATATACCCTGTATGTAGATCAGCAACGCCACTTCTGGGACACAAAAAGTTGCAAAGATAGAAGCTGCAATAGGGGTAACCTAACATAGTAAACTGACACCTGACGTTACCAGACGTACGCGCTGCTAAACCTAACCCCACGTGCCCCAGAAGCAGCGTTGTTTACCTACTCCTGTAGATGTACTTACTCCCTAATTTACCTATTAACTTCTCGATAACAACAGACTTTGGGTTTCTTGGCTCATAATCACAAGAGGAAAAAGCACATGAACATAGGCCTAGCAAGAACAATAGTTTCATTCAGTTAAAGAAAACATATTTACAATATTTATTAACCCTTTCACACCATCTTTTTTATCTTTAGGTATCTTAACTTTTTGTGGACAATTTTTTAAAAGCGTTTTCCTTTGATTTTTTTTCAATTTTTCGATAAAAATGATGGGACAAATACGTCCCTCTGGGCAAAAAGAATGGGACCTATATATCCTACCAGTTTTGAAAAAATGTAAAGAAATTTGATAATTTCAGTAAACCAAACCAAATACTAAACTTATGAATAAAAAACTGTAAAATAATCTAGGCATGCGGCGACATCGCATTGAGTGCAGGAAACTTTTGTTTTCTTTTCTTTGTTCCACTTATGGCAGCGATGACTTTTCGACGAGTTTTTCCTTCCACTAGCAAATACTTACCAACGTTCTCTAGTGACATTGCAGATTGAGATAACCTACCGTAAAGTCTGCGCCTTTTTACAACAGCGTTTTGCCTGCCACGGCTAATGAGTTGTTCCGTTAATGGAACAATATACTGAAGAAGAGGAATTTTTTAATGATGCAGTTTACATATTATACAAGAGTTCATTACCGACATAATAAGAAGCCGGTAGAATACCTTTTCCATCACTTATCAATGTCATATAGACCTGCTAACTGATCTGCAAGATCCACACCATCCATAATCTATTGTAAAATGAAATGGGCTCTGGACAAGGATGCTACATTTAGATCCATCTTTGTTTTCCCTAACGACTAGATCAGCTTCAGGTTTATCACAGTTACTAAGTGTGATAACTTCTTTTGTGTCTATCCATTTCTCAGAGCCAATAAACCCGTGCTACTGCAGTGCATTTTAGAGTTACCCTGTGCTTGTAGTTAGATTACTCAATTTTTTATAGGGTCTTGAAGGGAATCGCACTCGGACAAATCTGATTCGTCAGATTGGACGGACATGGAGGCGTCCTCGTCAGACGGGATGGATTCGGAACCACTTCCTTGAAACGGCCTATCCCAAAAATTGTCTACTATGTCTTGAAATTCGTGTTTTGTTAGATGTCTCTTCCTAAAATATATAATTATGTCCTGTGGAATAGTGGTACACATGAAACCTAAAGGGATATATTTATCCCATACAGGAACACTAGCGGGACACATGTGTCACATGTTGTGATTTTGGCAAAAAAGTTATATGATATTATTTTACTAAAGGTATCACTTGTTTACAAATAATAGACTTACCTATCTATCGGGATCCACATTAAAAATGTAACGTTATGACAGCAAAAATAATCAAAACAAACTCGCAACGACCTGCTCGGAGCAAATGTTGACCCAATATACGAGTGGGAACACTTTCGTGTTTAGTTAACGAGATCTTTTCCCTCTCGGTTTTTTTTAACTTTCTCATGGGACATATATAACCCATTAGGAGTGAAAGGGTTAAAACATATCTGTAGCTTGGTAGAAAGATGTCCAAAAATTGCATTTATCTGACTATTCAGATAACATATTTCAATCATAGAAACGGCCAACGTCCTCAAGTATTAGGTATACTGATTGAGTATTTCAATAATAAGATGGCTTATGCCCATCTTAGTTCAATCTCTAGACATTGACCCTTAGAATAATTTAAAAATGTTGGGTTCCATGTCTTGTCCCGTAATGCATGAAATGAAAAAATCTGGGAGACATTTAAAAGAAATTAATCATAAATTTATGAAGTCTGGGCATACCCATTTTATGGAGGCCAATACTATCCAAACCGCCATCGAATCCAGCAAAAGGAAAAGAACCATCGAAATTGAAGTAGAAACCTCCTGTTCAATGTCATTGAAATGGAGAAAGAGATTTTTTGAATTTTAAAAGACATTTACTTGTAAACTGGTACATCACAAGCAAAATGAGGAAGGTGAAGTTATTCCATGGATCCGTATCAAATGGATCATGGATTTTGATAATCAATTAATTTGGAACCATTACCTCTAGCAGATCTGAGTTAGCAATTTACAAGATTTGCTTTCTTACATCAGCGATTACAACAAACGAAAATCTTTAAAAGATCAACACTGATGCTGGTTGCTGAAGACATTCCTAATATGAGCTACAACGAGTATAATTTTTTCAACTTAGATAATGCTTTTTCATTTAGAAAAATACAATATTTACTTTGAAAAAGCCGTTTTATTATTCACTCATTAAGGCCAATGTAGACTCTTTCTTAGGGCTAATGTCCATATTTTTGTTTATTACAATAAGTAAAAAAATATTTTATAATATTAAAATAACTACCTTTTCATAATTAAGAATCTCAAAAAATCATAATTTTTAGAATATATTTATTGATGAATTGAACTACGAAATCTTTTTGACTTCTTGATTTACATTTTCTTAATGAACATTGAACCTTTTTCTACCTAGTTTCAGATACTATATACATAAAATAAAACATACAAGCAATCTACCCTCCAAAAAACTGCCAATATATGTGATTATTAACCCTTTTTCTTTGCCAGAAGGTGCCTGTATTCCTGTAGAATATCCTTCCAAAAATGCTTTGCAAGCACTAGATCCTTCACTATGGATGCTAGAAGCTTATCCAATGTCGGGAGTAAAATTGATGAATTTGTCTTCTTCATTCAATAACAGAAAAGGTTAATAGTTATTTCTAAATATTTTCAGGTAGGTACGCCAATGAGTGACCCGGTGGGTGGGACTGATTTAATTTACCAGTTTTAAAAAAAATAAACTATAGTTGCTTTTTTTTGTGAATGAATAATTTTCCAAACAATTTCAAATACACTTTTAAAAATGGAGAATTTGGAACAAAAACTAATCAACTCGAATGTTGTGATCGGAAATATTTCAAAATTTAACATTAATTTAATTAACAAAGTTACTATTCAATTAATAACAAAGGATTAAATCATCATCCACCCTTATGCACCCAAAGTTGAACATAAGCCTCTCGTAAATTATAGCAGTTGTGACGGTTCTCAGCGTCTTGTAGCCAGTTGCCTGCGATTATTTTGACATCGTCTGTTCATCGTATAGGTGGTCTGCCTCTACTCTCTTTGTCAGCTCGTGGTCCCCACTCTCATTTTTCTGGTCCACCTTCCATCAGTCATTCTGGCTACATGGCTGGCCCTGTTCCACATATGCCATGTGTACTTCTTATCTCCTCATTTCTGTCTCTATATCTGAGAGTCAGTCCCAGTATCGACCTTTCCATTCTTCTTTGGGCTACTTTGAGTTTGGTTGCTGTGGCCTGGGTTAAGGAGTGTTTCGGCACCGTAAGTCATGACTGGGAGCACGCATTGGTCGAAGGTTTTCTTTTTTAGGTGATTTGATATGTTGCTCTTGAAGATGTCTGATAGAGATCCATATGCAGCCCATGCCAAGGTAATTCTTCTTTGCAGTTTTCTGATTGTTGCTCATCAAGGTTTTGTCGACTCTTGTATAATTCTGAATAGAATTCTTCTACTACCGTTAATAATTCATATTTCCATTTTTGTCTTTTAATTTGATTATTTTGTTTTTGCCTCTGTTTAATTTTCTCCTTACAACTTTGGGACTTTTATTATCTTCGATCGTTTGTTGGATTTGTTCACTTTTGTGAACAAAGAGGGTTAAATACTATGTAATAAACCTTACATATTGTGCCCAAAGATACTTCTAAATATAAAAAAGTATTTTCTGAATCCACACAAGTATCCTTTAAAATTGATAAACTCTTTACAATATGAGGAGTAAGGTTTTCAACTCAGTCAATTCCTAACACTTTTAAAGTTATCAGGGAGTGAGTACTGTAGAATTTTACCAGTTATCTTTGTTTATTTTGTGAATAATCCTCTTATTTTGATTAATCCTTTAAGGGATATGCTTTGTTGAGGATATTTTCGTTTTTATCACTAGATTCGTTCATACGAAAATATTAATTTTGATATATTCTAAAAAAAAACCTACTTTACAAGATTTGCACATTATTTGTGTACTACAGTAAATCCAAAAAGTATAGAAAGTGTAACAACCTCCAAACGTAAACATCAAGAGAAAAGCGTTGTCATATTTAATTCTAAAGTTTCTTTATCTTTGTGAATAATTCGGAAATACTTTTAAAAATTCAAGAACTGATAATTCTAACATTTATTCTTGAATTTTTTAAATTCAGTTATGTATGTAATACTACGATTCGCCACACATTAAGCTTTCGGAGGTCATTCTACTTTCTATACTTTTTGGTTTTACTTTAGTTAGACTCATTATAGTACAAGGGTAAATGCACAATGATTTTTAGAAAAGTGCATTCCAGTTTTGATCAGTCTATTGGCACTATTGACTGTGCTATTTTTTCCTCTTGGTTTTCATTCATATGCAATTCGGCTCAGTTTTTGACTAATCTTTATTTTTTTACAAATTGTCAATGAGATATAACTTGGGACTAAAAGAGATTAATCATTAGTAATTGTCATATGCTTATGACAACATTTTTATGTTAATTCCAAAGTATTTCCAGATTTCCAATAAAAAATTAATTATTTTTATAGAAAAATTATAGAAGAAAATCAGATTTACATTTTTTTTTAAAATAACTTGATTTAATTAACATAATTATGAGTGGCCGTTATTAATTACATTACACCATTTTTCTCTAGTTACGGGTGTGTACTATATCTCAATTAACACTGAAATTAATGTACAGGGTCATTTATAAACGTTTTTTAATGATAACTGCTGAAATTTATGTAGAAAAACTTTTGCACTGAAATTGATGTTTAAGCTGTAAGGGGCTAAATAGCTCTATGAGGTTGAATAATAAAATGTGAACTAAGTTAATAAATGCAAAAAAGCTTTTCCTGATCGATACACATGGTATTGTATGAATGGCTTGGACCAATGTTTTCCTGGAGTCTTTCCCTTTAATACCAAGAAATAGAGTGAGAGCTTCCACATTATCAGAGCACGGGTCTCTGCTTCGCTTATAGTGCATTTGCATCGGTTGCTAGATTAGCTCTTCTGTTGGGTTGTGCAAATCGTTCACAGGCGTTCACAGAAGAACTCTATTGTGAATGGAAAGTTTCTACTTATCTCTTCTGTGGATACCAGTAGAATCGTACCCCCTTGCAGTTTATTCTGAACTTGCATTACTTGCAGAACGTACAGTGAGTACCTCATGGAAGAAGCCCGGTTTTACGATATGAAATTTTCAGTTTAAAATGTTATTTATAATATTTTTTTCTACTGGTAGAAGCTAAATTTATTGTCAAACTGGATTTGTGTTTCCTGATGTAAGGTTTTAGGTACAATGGCGGCTGTACGATCCGTAAGAAGTACAAGTTAGAAGGTGTTACATGTTAATATACCCACTGCTATATTATTATTAGTCCGTAAATAGCTTAACCTAGAATAATTTTTCCTAACATATAATATTATTATTGCATGTCCCTAGTATGAATGTTCACTTACTCTATACTTAACATAGATGTAGGTTTAGCTGTTTCTTAGCATTTTTTTTTAATTTTCGAAGACCCTCATCATGCTTTTTTATACCTAATTATTTGCTTTTGCTTGATTTTTTGTTTGTAAGGTTTTTTGTTAGGTAAATTAAATGAAGGGAATGGAAGAGGAAGATATGTAAAAGAATATTTTGGCTTCCATTTTTTATCTAATTCAAAAAAACTGTTTTCCTCTGATTGCCTTTGCGTTGTTTACTTTCTTTTTACAGTTGTTGTTGATATATTATGTTTTATTTACAACTTTCGGTAATTTTACAATATTTTGTCAGAACTATGGCTTTTTTTGTCTGCGAGCGCCATCTGACGATTGTGACTTAAATTGGGTCTTGACCTCTTTGTTATTAATTAACATTTTACCTTTCTTTCAATTACATATGGGAATATTTTCCACTTTAGTCACAATATCAAGACGGCGAGCTTTAAAGCACACTATTATTGGTCACTGTGAATTCATCAAAAACTAAATTGAACACATTTATTTTTTAATTACATTGTAGTTCAATTATATTGAATGACATTTTTCCTACATTAACAAACTACTGAAGGAAATCATCGTTTATAAAAAAATTATAACGAAATAAATTTCTTTTGTACGTATCAAAACAGTTGACACTTCTTCATTGTCATTTTTGATTGATTTTAATATCGTGTTATCTACATATCCATCTGACATTTCCCCATATTCATCAACTTAATTTTATTAAATACGGGCCTGGATTTCTTTTAACTTTACAAATCACTTATTTCATTGCGATTACCATAACTTATACCAAGTTAGGTTGTTGGGAGTATCTGTTTCATACCCAAAAAGCCATCATCAAGCTTTAAAACTACTAATATAATTATAATTGTTTTCAATAATATTCGTTTCGTATAGGAAACGCAATAAAATCATTTTGTATTGTTACACTTCTTTTAAATAACATAAATAAGTAAGTAGACGTAAGTAGGTACATACTTAACGTTGGATATGCCAAATAATAGCATAAAGAACATTCCTTTGACATAAGCTGTCACAGCAACTGCCATCATATTACAGACATCCATATTATGTATGTAACAGAGGTGTACTCGTAGATTTTCCAGTAACGGAGTTTGGGAGTGATGTTGACTCAATAAAAGGACTGACCTTCCTTGGGTGTAAGTTGTTGTAATAATGAAGATAATGCAAGACTTTCTACAATCGTATGACTAAGAATATGACTTAACAGTTCTAATACAGTTAAACTAGTACCAACACAAATCGTAGGACAAGGAAATAAAAAATGTATAAGTACTTTACTTTTAATCATGTACTAATTTATTATTTTATACCTCTGAAGCAATGTACATTCTGGTTGTTATGTTAAAGTCCGAGTTTCATAAAGTGAAAGCCACATGCTCACTTGCCCCAAGAACAACAGTTAAGATATGTTGTAAACGGATTCAGTTCTTCAGAATTGGAGGGTTTGGCTTGCCTTGTTAGGGTGTTGTCTGTACTCCTATTCTTTAGAAGCCAAATTTGGGCCGTGCAAATTCATAAACATTACGCTGGACACGTGTGTGTGTTTTGGGAACCCTGATATGGTTTTCAAGACAATCTCTGTAGCTGTTCTTAATTGTTACTATACCTAACTAGAACCTTTTATACAAATGTTCAATCTCTGTTTCTCCAAAAACTATGGATTTATCAGTAGGCCACTGATCAAACTCCAGCATTTTCAGTCCCTGGTCAAATCCTTGATACAATGACGTGGTTGAGACATGATATTCGTAGCAGGATATTCTTTTGTTCCAGTTGTTCAACTTGTCACCAACTGCTGATGGTTGATTGTTGAAGTTTTTTGTATTTTCATTTAGAGAAACAACACCGCTGATAGCGATTTTTTATTTCTAAGCCTCGAAAAACCGGATACTTCTTCTTATAAGTTTATCTGCATAGAATATGGTTGTTTATTGGTTTTGTAGGGATTCAGATATCATAGATAACTCTGCCAGAAACACTATTGCTAAATCAAGCAGGAGATGACAGTTTTTTTTGATAATTTGTAGAGGTTTTAGTTTTATTAACATTGGCTAATTTAAACTGTTTATATATATATATATATATATATATATATATTTATTTATAACAAAACAAACAAAATTAAATATTAATAAAATGATAATAAGGTCAATAATGATGTACTGAGCAAAAACAATGACGTTAACAAAGAAGGAAGAGGAAATATTAAGAATAACCAAATGGAAGATAATGAGAAATAATATTGGGACCGAAAATGAATATAGAATTAGAGCGAATCGTGAAATTTTGGATGAAATGGAAGGTGAAGATATTGTAAAAAGAATAAAAGTAAAATGAATTAGATGGAGAAGAGTAGCTAAGGCAGTAACCTACAATAATTTGTAGTGGAACCTAGAAGGAAGGAGGTAGGCCCAGTTCAAAGTGGCCTTAATAGAGCAGGAGTAGCAAACTTGGAAGAGAAAATTATGGAGGGACATAAGTGAAAGGATTTAAACGTATAACATGGACTGATTCACTCCAATTAAGCGGATCTAGAAAGTATACGCCGTGTAACCCCACATGAGGTGTCAAGCCATTGTATATGTATATATACAATGTACAAAGTGGCAGTCACGACTCTAAATGAACTTGCAACTCTTTGGCACATTCCGCTACCTCCCTTTGATTTTTTGTTTGAAGTGAAATGTGAAGTTTGTCCATAAATACTTGAAAATGATTGTCGGGTCCCACTTCATCAATGGCATCAGTCAAAGCTAATGATAGCCTGTGGTTCATGCAGTGCCAAACTATGAGATCAGGATACTTTTATACTAATATTTTTGCCATTCCAGATTTTTTGCCCAGCATAACACACCATCACTACTCCCAAATACCACTAAGCTTGTTTTCAAGTATTCGTCATCTAACCCATGATTTCCTAAGCACTCCCTGCTACAGTCTTAGAGGTTTGGTCAGACAGCTCAACAAGATCGAGAAATAATAAATGTGGAAGGTCCTTTTCAGTAATTTCACATTCTAAATATACTATTAAAGTTCTTTTGCTTCCAAGGCTGGTTGATTCGTCTATCAGAACTGATAACTTATCATTCACTTCAAAAATTTGATTAAAATTCTTTCTTTTAATTTCATCAGATATATTACTGAGTATTTCCATTGCAGTTATTTTAGAATGTAAGCCACAACCAATTTCCACGCTGCTTTTCCAGGATACTAAAGTGGACAAGGCAAGGTCAGTTATTTTTGACAACGAAGTAAGCTATTCTAAACATTGTTTTGGTCGCCAGTAAGTGGGTTTTGATCATCAATTGACTGTGAAAAGTTTTCAATCGTTTTCAATTTATTGCTAAAAATCAATGTATACAATTTTTGAAAATGCTCCGAATTAGAGAGCAAAACGTCAATAAAAACATAAATTGATACAGAATTTATGTTTATAACCATGAAAAATGAAAATAAAATTATATATAAGGTTAAAGAAAAACAAATAATTTATATATATATATATATATATATATATATATATATATAAACGAAGAGATTCATGGGTATATATATATATATATATATATATATAAACAAAGAGATTCATGGGTATATATATATATATATATATATATATATATATATATATATATATATATATATATATAGATGACATGATAGACAATAAAAAATGATAATGAAGATGTGTCAACTGTTTTTTGATACATCATTAATTGTACACACAAAAGTTAAAACAAAAATTCTTGAGATTATTCGTTTTCAATTATCTTAAAAACAAAAGAAAACATTTGGAATCTGATCGTGTCCCTTAAATGAGCAACTTTACCACAATTTGGGACAATCCTGTTCCACATTTTATGAAACAGCTGTATCACTTAATAAAAATATGAAACAAAGGTTGTCATCATTGGAAATGCCGCTGAGTAAAAACAATTTTATTTCAAAATAAAACATGTCAAAAAATCTGGATTGATTCAAGATGACCTAAATTATTGTACTAGGCACCTTTTAAAGTATATAATATAAGGTATATATCGAGTTTAATACAATTTCTGCTTACTAGGAAAAAATGAGAAAATTACTGTGATTAAAAAGCACTATACCAATCTAGAAGAATTATATATAATTCCAATTTAACCGTAGAATTGGTTGATTTCCAGCATTTCAAACAGATGAAAGTATCAAGATATGAGTGATACAACAGTTAAATATCAATAAACGTTAAACGTAAATAAAGAGACAAAAGGAGTAATAAAATGAATACCATAGTAGATCGTTTTCAATATTGACCAAACATAGACCGTTATTGGTGCTACAACTAAAAGAATCACCGAAGAAACAATGGGTGAACTGCAACGACACTTTAAAACTAGGAATACTTTATGTAAATTAAAAATTTACGTTCCTCTGATTTTTTTTAAACAATCAAACTGTGATCTACCATAAGTGACAACGATTAACTGGGCCTAATGAATTAGATTAATTGGTTCAGACAATTGCAATATAAATTTGTTGTTTCTACGTTTTTTTTAATGAGGACAAAGACATATATTTCGGTTTTTTTTAATGTTATTTTAATAGTTGTTATTAGTTTTTGTGAGAGTTGTTTTAGTATTTTATTAAATATGAGTTAGTGTTTGCTAAATAGATCTTTGGTTTTATTGAAATGTCGTTAGATCTTTGTTTTTGTTGAAATGACATTGACCCAATTAAAGCACAAATGCAGCTTTCCAAAAAAACGTATTGCCGAGCTTCGCGAGCTATTGCATAAATGCCTTAGCTTCTGCTGACAGAAATTTCAGAACTCACAATCTTTTGCTTAGATATTGTTATATAAGTATTCCTAAGGCCCGTCAGTTGCCTTATTGTTTCTTTTATTCATAGTTTTTTTTCTGAAAAAAATTACTATATTTTTTTATATATTTATGTATTTTTTGTTGAAGTTTTGTTTGTTGTTGGGTAACTGACAAGAATAGTTACATTGTGTGGTTTTTCTTACTCTTTAATCAGTGACCTAGATTAAGGTTTATAGGAAGGTACCTTTTTGTGCTAACTAATTGAATCTTATGTGTTGGATACTGTTTATACTTAAATTAAATTTGAAGGAATTAGAAGAAAATGTGGTAGATATTATTTTAGAAGCAATTTTGACAATGGAACTAGGAAACAGTAAAATTATTATATCCCAAAATTTATAGGAAATACTTTGGGTTTGAATTTAATATAACAAGTGAAAGGACTAATTAGGATGTGAATTTGACATCAGGATATCAACATCTTATCACAAGTGAAAGGAGATTAAACAGGATGCCAGTGATAGATTATAAAGAGCTTAAATAAAATAATACATATAACAAATCAGTTATATTTCACCCAAAGGGCAAAAATGTGGGAGAATAATAAAGAAAGACACACATCTGTCAAATAAAAAATGATTTGTACATATATTGATGTACATAAAATGACTTAATTGAATCTATTTGACATGAATTTAGATATATAATTAGTTACATGCTGGATGCCTTCTGTCATATAAAAAAAATGTATAATTTCAAGAATCAATATAATAATCACTGTATTAATTCAAGGAAGAATTAACAAGGAATAATATGTTGTACAATGTTATAAATTGTACTGAGTAATCCTGCATAAGATATAAATAGTGAGCATAAAAAAGTGGCTGTCCTGTAGGTCCAAATAGTTGTTAATCCTGTATTTTTGAAAATCTACCGATAAAATTACCTGAAATTAATGTAATTGAAGTGTGATTTTCGGTAAAGTGAGCCACAAAATTCTATTGAATGAACTTTTCTCTTAAAACTTTCCCATAGTGATGGCGAAGGTTGAATTTTACACTATGGACATTTTAATAATGATTAATATTTGAAAAATATGAAATCAATCAAATTTTTTAGTTTTTTTTATTATTTTTTGCTATTAATAAAATCTATATAGTGTAAAATGTAAAATTTACCATGACCTTATATTTAATGATTACTTTGTATATATTTACAGTGGCTCATTATTATTTTTTTCATTTATCAACAACAATTTTGTGATATTTTTAGTAATGATTGTTATTTAAAAGTCACATCACAAATTTGCAAACGTTAGTTGTTTGCATTAGCTCTGAGGGAAAACAAAAGCACACCCATTGATATTTGCTGAGGCAATTGTTTTCCTGCAGCAGTTCTCTAAACAGTAACCTGGGGTTTGAGTAAGCGTCTTTGTTACGGTTACTTCGCTCTTATGGTTAGGTTAGATATGCCGATTGCCTAACATTTCTAATTTTTTTTTAAATTATTTACTTCGGAATTAGGAGTAATTTTTTCAATATAAGTTTCAACATGATGAAACAAGAAAGAAAATCGAAATGTCGGGTAAGTCGGTGTTACTATTAGGAATTTACTCACAATAATCCTGTAAGAGGGCGAGGTTATTCAGAAGTAAGGAGAAGAACACGTGGCATAAAAATTGACAGATTATTTTTTGAAAAATATAAATATAATGTATAATATTGATATTTATGTAATGATCATTAAATGTAAAATATTAAGAATGTATGCATGATATTTTGGAAAAATACATATGATATTGGACAAATTTTCTCCTTATTGTTGAATTTACGACAGGCATATAGGAGAAGTGGATTTATTTTGTCTTTGGGGGCCATCTTGGAGGAAATATCACATTTCATTTCTTTGTTAAAGTAAAGCGTTGATATTAAAAGTTATTTATTCTTGTAATATTGTATAAAAATTTAAGGGTTTGCTTGGGACAATGTTAAGACTAAATTCTACATGCCTGTCGTTCGGTTCGAATGAACAAATTTGATAAAGTGTGTGATTAGTTTTAAGGATTGCGCCAATTACCCTTGCCTCTTGATACTATTTGTTAATATTTTCACCCAGGAGTTGTGTTTTGATGATTTTTAACTTGTGCCATACACTATTGAATGATGTTTCTCGTTCCAGTACTCTTTATATTTAACTATCGTTCAAAATTCTGTTCTCTATTTTTATTTTTTAAACTGTGTATAAAAATAGTCAAACATTTTGTCAAGTTGTAATGTTCACGTTATGTCTTACGGACATAATGAAGTCGATTGATATATTATTGTTTATTGATTAAATATAAGAATAAACTAATGATGTGATGATGATCAGTAGATCATACAAAGAGGTTTGATGCCTCTCATTTTCTTGAGTATAGTAGAGTTAATAAACCAATATGTCAAATTTACAACTGTTTCTTATTTATACCTTACTGTCCTATAAATCGAGAGAGTGATATCATTAAATTGTGAGTAAAAACTATAATTGACAGGAAGTACAAAAATGCAAAAATAACTTGTGTAAGTGGAAATTATTATATATAATCGGCGAGTACTCAAATATAGATAAGAGGAAAATTCGACATAAAAAAATAAATAAATGCCACACCCCCCATCCGAATTTTTAAATTCTGAACTTTGCACCTTAGAAGAATAAAAAAGATGGACCTAGCATTAAAACACATGTACACGAAGAACGCCAACTTAGCGATGGTTGTTATTGTTTTCCCGCAGATGAAAGCATAAATGAGATTATGCGAACATAGGTGTACAATGAGAAGAGTGAAAAAATTAGATTAGCAGAATATGAAGAAGTGATAGATAGTATGCCAATCAGTAGGCTGATTAAAAAAATATTCTGCTGATTGGTGAGCATACTATCTATTCACTGCCAAGAAATTTTAATACTGATTCCAACTTATTAACTCTAGCTCTACTAAGCGAAAGTCATACTTTTCAGTTAATTTTAACAATGTAACTGTATTATTGCATGAGCAAGCTTCAGTTTCCTGTGTGGTCACTAGTGGTTGATGACCTCCTAACAAAGCTAAATAGAGAAGGATTTCGTGCTCTTGGCTATGCCGACGATTTAGTTATAGTGGTCAGAGGTAAGCACGATGGCATCATTGCCGATCGCATGCAATGTGCCTTGAACCTCATAACTACCTGGTATTCGAAGGAAGGACTTTCAGTCAATCCTAATGAAACGACACTTGTTCCATTCACTAACAGGAGGAAGTTAAGTATACGCACTCCAAGCTTGAATGGTACAACCCTGTTTTTTTCGGAAGAGGTTAAGTACCTTGGAGTCATCCTTGATAGGAAACTTATGTGGAACTCACACCTCACACACATTACCTCAAAAGCAACAAGGGCTCTTTGGGAAAACTTGGGGTCTAAAACCAAAAATGATCTACTGGTCATATATAACGGTTGTCAGACCTATCATCACCTATGCTGCGCTTGTATGATGGAAGAAAACAATGCAACAAAGGGCTATAATAGAGTTGCAAAAATTGCAAAGACTCGCATGTTTAGGAATAACGGGTGTGATGAGATCATGCCCTGGCACGGCCTTGGAGGTAATGCTAGATCTCCCTCCATTACATTTACATGTAAGGAGGATTGCTCTGCTAAACAAGATTTCGAAGTTACTCTTGATGTTATTCTTAATGACCGTGAGTTAACACAGAACGAAATCTCAGAAATAACTAGGGGTGCCCTCACATTTTATACTGATGGATCAAAAACAAACGAAGGAGTAGGAATAGGGGCTACAGGACCTAATCTTAGGTTATCAGTAGCCCTAGGTAACACTCCCACAATATTCCAAGCGGAAATACTAGCGATAGACTTCTGTGTTCAAGAGTGCCTCAAAAAGCGCCTCAACGAAGCCAGAATATTTATTGCCTCCGACAGCCAGGCTGCTTTGAAAGCTCTAAGGTCTATAACTTATGAGTCCAAAACAGTCTGGAGCTGCAAACAATCTCTTAAGCTACTGGCTAGACATAACAAACTATCTTTGTTATGGGTGCCCGGACACAAGGGAATTGCTGGGAATGAGACTGCCGATGGTCTTGCAAAGGAAGGAGCTAGCACTCCTTTCATCGGACCCGAACCGTTTTGTGGCATTACTAAAAGCCACATTGTGGAAGAAGTCCGGAAATGGGAAGAGGAACTTAGTGCAGCCTACTGGAAAAATGTTCCAGGCCAATGACAAGCAAAAAGGTTGCTACAACCTTCTGCTCGCTATGCTAAATTGCTCTTAGAGCTTCAGAAGTCTGATCTCAGAGCAATCACTGGACTCCTTACGGGACACTGCCCACTCAGATATCAACTCTGCAAGATGGGAAAAGTGGACAGAAGAACATGTAGATTCTGCGACAGTGCAGATGAAACGGCTGAACATATATTATGCCATTGCAGTGTACTTGTTCGCCAACGCCATAGGTACCAGGAACGGTTGTTCTTGAGACCTGACCAGGTAACAAAAATAACTCCCAATCGGATAATAGGATTCCTTAGAAGCCTTGATCTCTGGGACAAAAAATAGATGGAGGGTATACACAAAAGATCTTTTCAGGTCGCAGTGTGGAAAGGCCAGCTATAGGCCAATCGACCCCTTTGTAATCTACAATCTGCTTCAGTTTCCTGTAGGAGTTTTAGGTCATTTAGTTATTAGAATGTGCTTAGTATGTCATATTTAATAGTGTCAGTTTTCCATCATAAAATTAACATGTTTAGATAGTCAAATTAATCTAGATAAAAATATATAAATCAATAATTGATTTACCTATTTAAAGTGGATATATTTTTTTATATTACCTAAATCCTGTCACCAAAAGATGATACAGAATTATTCTTGTTATACCCCTTTCATCGTTAGAACATAGAACGCCTGTTTCTAATTATTCCTGGGAATACCTTGGACGAAAGATGCCCATATACCTCAGAGATTTGCAGCTGTTCATCATATTAAGAGTTCAATAAACAACTGTAACTGCATGGGGCAGTACTGTACGAATAATTCACTCTAATTTAACAGCAAGCCTTAGCCATAAGTTGTGTTTGTCCTTCGTAAATCAAATAATAAAGTTTCAACACATAGTTTAGCATTCACATAGGGAAAACAACCACAATGAATATTATTGTTTGAACTTAGATTATACATTGGAGAACCCTTTAGTATCGATGCTTCTTATTATACACATTTCGGTTAGCAGCCTGAAAATAACGTTTGATTTTAGTTATATGAACACTTATTGAAACCTCTAAATGGCTTACTTGCAATATGTAAACGCAAAGTATACTATGCGTTAGTTATTCCTTATATAGTTATTGGGGCAGTTCTACGTTCTACCACGCAACATGTTCAAGTCTGATTTTATTCTTACAAAACTTTGATTTATTATTATTCTTAACCTAATTGAATATTGAAGAAACATTGCCTCTTCTTGTCAATTATTAAAAGTTTACGGCCTCTTCCAGGCTACACAATTCAGCCAGTAGTGGCCTTGGCGAGTTCTTCATAGAGGTCACCGATGATTTTACACTTGAAAGTGTCTGTGGGTCATACAATTCATGCAAACCCGTTTGTTGCCGTTAGTGTGTACACGTTCATCATAAGTTTTTAGTGTTGTTATCATGATTTTGGAATTTCTGAGACAATCACCACAATGAGTGACTATTATAACAATAAATGCCAGCATCCAGACGTCGCTACCAGATTTCTACTAAAAATACACAAACATGTGAGGTTCTCTGTTTATCCATCAACGAGTTAAGTTTTAACCCGAAAGGCTTTCCCAGCGTTAGTAATATACATATTGTGAATTACCTGGTATTAACGAGTTTCTTATTATTATTATTAGGCTGACATCAACAAAGAATGTAACGTTTTTCTCAGGAATTTGTACTTCGAAGATTATTATACAAAACAACAACTGATTGAAGTTTTACAGACAGAGAAATTAACGCCCTAGAGAGAATTGCTGAACAACATGGACACTCTATAGTGAGACTTCCTCCTAATTTTGTATTTTCAATCCGATCGAGTTAATTTGGGCACAATTAAAAAAGTAATCAAAACTGAAGATGATAATAAGAATATTCGGCTAGTCCTTATTAATGGAGGAAATACGTTTATTATTGATTTACAAGACGATAATGATAGTGAAGCAGATGATATGGGAGAAGGATTAATAGAATTTTGGGAAGAAAATTAATTAAGTTTAATATATTTTTCATGTTACTTATATAGTAGTGACAAACAGGAGTTAGACATAAAATTTATTTTTAAAGAATTGTTTTATTCATTGTTATAAAGTTTCTTTTTTTGTAATTTTTTCATAGAATTTTGTTTTGTTCATAAAAAATCGAATGGGACACAAAAAGGGCTTAGTTCACGTCTGGTATCCCGATTAAACCAAACGCCCTTTCAACAATTACGTAACATCAAATACAAATATAGCTATGGTTGAAAGTAAACAAAATATTAATACATTAATACATGTTAATAGAAGTTATAGGTTGGGTTTCGGCTCTGGGGACCGTTTTTATATACACGTATCGAGAAGACATGGAGACTTCACTTTCGGGATAGGGCATATAGGATGCGTAAAATCTAAAAAAAAAACATTAAATAAAAAATTCACCCTCGGGGGCGGTTTTTTTGGGGGGCGGCTACCCTTATTTTTGGGAAAAATGAAATTTCAACGACTTCATCGTTTTCCTTGAATTTTTTTATATACGGCCCTAAATTTTAATAATTTTATCTCAAACTTGAAATTTTTCTCAAGTATGGACTTTGACAAAATTTCAGAAAAAAGCGAGGGTTTCGGCTCTGGGGACACTCTGTTATATGAAAAACGGGAAGACATGAAGACTTCATTTTCGGGATAGGGGATATAGGACGCGTGAAATTTCAAAAAACCGCATTGAAAAAAAAATTCACCCTCGGGGGCGGTTTTTTTGGGGGGCGGCTACCCTTATTTTTCTAAAAAATGAAATTCCAACGACTTCATCGTTTTCCTTCAATTTTTTTATACACGGCCCTGAATTTTCATAATTTTACCTCAAACTTGAAATTTTTCTCAAGTATGGACTTTGACAAAATTTCAGAAAAAAGCGAGGGCTTCGGCTCTGGGGACACTCTGTTATATGAAAAACGGGAAGACATGGAGACTTCATTTTCGGGATAGGGCATAAAGGACGCGTGAAATCTAAAAAAAAACACATTAAATAAAAAATTCACCCTCGGGGGCGGTTTTTTTGGGGGCGGCTACCCTTATTTTTGGGAAAAATGAAATTCCAACGACGTCATCGTTTTCCTTCAATTTTTTTATATACGGCCCTAAATTTTCATAATTTTACCTCAAACTTGAAATTTTTCTCAAGTATGGACTTTGACAAAATTTCAGAGAAAATGCGATGATTCTGGATCTTGGGTCACTCTGTTATATAAGAAACGGGAAGACATGGAGACTTCATTTTCGGGATAAGGCATATAGGACGCATGAAATCTAAAAAAAACACATTAAACAAAAAATTCACCCTCGGGGGCGGTTTTTTTGGGGGGCGGCTACCCTTATTTTTGGGAAAAATGAAATTCCAACGACATCATCGTTTTCCTTGAATTTTTTTACATACGGCCCTAAATTTTAATAATTTTATCTCAAACTTGAAATTTTTCTCAAGTATGGACTTTGACAAAATTTCAGAAAAAAGCGAGGGTTTCGGCTCTGGGGACACTCTGTTATATGAAAAACGGGAAGACATGGAGACTTCATTTTCGGGATAGGGCATATAGGACGCGTGAAATTTCAAAAAAACACATTGAAAAAAAAATTCCCGCTCGGGGGTGGTTTTTTTGAGGGGCAGCTACCCTTATTTTTGGGAAAAATGAAATTCCAACGACGTCATCGTTCTCCTTTAATTTTTTTATATACGGCCCTAAATTTTCAGAATTTTCAGGGCGCTTGTGACGTCACTACGATGTTCGATATGGATGGCGCTGATCGTTGGCGGTCGCTGGCGGGCGATTCGGGGCGCTTGTGACGTCACTACTATGTTCGATAGATGGCGCTGATCGTTGGCGGGCGATTTAAATGGGGGGCTAGTGATGTCACTACGATGTTCGATATAGATGGTGCTGATCGTTGGAGGGCGATTCAAATGGGGCGCTGGTGACGTCACTATGATGTTCGATATACAGGGTGTCGCGAACAGACAAAAGGGCGTTATCGATGACGCGAAAACTCCACTTTTTCGTTTCAAAAGGGCGGTAGTAGCAAAGCTACTTTTTCCATACCCTGCGCATATTTTTCCTTACATACAGACAGTAAAATACGTATGTTAACGTTCTGCGCAGGTCGTAAGGGCATTGGTGCATATCTCTGTAATTATTGGTCAGATTTTGGGTCAAACCCTTAGAAATTTTGAAATCCGATACAGTGAACACTTACGAGCATACAGATTAAAACAACCAGATAAATTCCACTACACACAACATCTACTTGACACCAAACATTCATTGATACCTAACACAGAACTAGAAGTACAACATATTTGTGATAAGAAACAAGAACTGGATTTCCTTGAAGAATTGGAAATTAGAAGACACTTAAGAAACCCACAATATGAAGTCGTTAATGAACAGATAAATCTAGGGAGTTCTCCACTTTTAAACTGTCTTCTTAAGTGATAATTGTAAAGATCAGCAGATATCATTTTCCTGGTTTTCTATATCATTGCACAGTTATATTGATCTTAAATGGAAAAACGATATCGTGGATATCCCCATAGGACTAATAATATCTAAGCTTTGATATTTGTAATATCATATCTTCTTATTTTTTCTATTATTATATATTAAGTCAATCACAAGGTAATGTCACTTCTTAGTCTATCTAAAAATAATTATTAAACATCAGGTAGACATCAAATGAAATGTAACTTCTGTCATTCTAATGATGATATTTAGTATCGAAACGATTGTAAAATTTCTTTAGAATTTTTAACGTTTTATCAATGTATTGTGGAATTAGCTAGAAACAGTTACTTTCATTTGAAACAGTAATATGAGTAGATTCCACAAAGTAAGGGTCGAGGCAGTAAATTACATTTTTGGTAATTTTTGGAGGAATTTCGGTTCGTTAGCACGATATAGCTTCTAGAGTGTATACAAGTGGCCAATTTTATGATGGGATATTGTTCAGGGCGTCTAAAAGATGAAGTTTATTGATTTTGAGCTCACTAGATCCAGTACAACGGGTGCTATGGTACTTGAAGTACCACAGTTTTCGTAATTTTGGGAGAAATTTCGGGTTGTTAGCACGATACAGCCTCCGAAATGTATACAAGTGACCAATTTTATGATTGGATATTGTTCAAGGTGTTTCACAGATGAACTCTTTTGTTTTTCGGCTCACCAGAGCCAGTACAACGTGTCCTATAAATCCGGATATACTACATTGTTAGTCATTTTTGAAAAAAATTCGGTTCGTTAGCGGCAGGACGTTGCTCAGAGCATGTTATATATGCGGAAAAGTTAGTTTTAATCTTTAAAACCGTTTATTTTATTTTAATTTAGTATTATTTATTTATTTCTAACAAACATAGGTACATTCTTTGTAGCAGAAGCAGTGCCATAAAAGTATCATTTAAATCTTTGGAAGGAAACACTTCAAATAGAAGGCACATTTATCATTTTCAAATTCATTTTTGGATACCGTGAGACCAAAGAACATAAAATTGAAGAGAAGCTATTATAACAGATATAGATAAATAGCTTAAATAGCTCAAAAAACGATTGCAAGTTTATGTTTGAGAATAATTCCAGATAATTTTTCTAATGTAAACACCCCTCAGGGGGTTCCAGGTGGCCGGCCATATGGCCTGCAACTCTGGAATACCGGTGTGACGATCCCGGGCCCTAGTCATGTCGTGTAATGTCCTGTTATTGTCCTTCTCATTTTTGTAGTATGTTCGTCCTCATGGAAAAGGCAATCTCAAAGTGTTAGACACCGTGCTGAGGAGATGCATGGCTCAGCCTAGTGAGTCTTGAACGGTTCCCTCCAGACACCGGGCTACATCTGGATTGTAATTAAGCCCTGTCATGATATCCAGGCTCTATCATGATCGACCGAATATTTCCTAGGATACTCGTGGGACTAACATGAATAGTTCTAATTTATCTTCTTTTCCCTCAATTAGCGGGTCCAAGTGACCCAGAGTTGAGAATAAAATAATTACACCCCTCATTAACAATTATAATAGATTTTTTACAATAAAAAGATCAATAGGTAACTTTACCAACATCTCCCCTTTCGTCATTCAAAAAGCCCTTAATAATTACTTCGGTTCCTTAAAAGAAACCAAAAAATTATCTGATGGATCACTCTTAATAGAAGTCAATAATGTCAAACAATCTACAATAGCAGAAAAATTAACCAATCTACACCTCATTCTTCTTTGAACATTATTAAAGGAGTCATAACTTGCAAAGACTTAATCAACTGTTCCGACGAAGAAATAATTACCAATCTAAAAGACCAAGGCGTTACTAGGATCTACAGAATTCTCTCCAAAACCGATAAAACTCCCACTGACACTTTTATCGTATCCTTTAATACACATAATCTTCCCTCAATATTATTTGCAGGTTTTCACTCTATCAGAGTAAGACAGCATATACCTAATCCTTTGAGATGCTTCTCATGCTATGAATTTGGTCATACAGCTTCCAAATGTGCAAACAACCCCACTTGTCCATCCTGTGGTCACCCCCATATGACGACCTTCTGTGTCCTACTCCAATAAAATGTGGTAACTGCAAAGAAAACCATTCTCCTCGATACAAAAGATGCTCAGCCTTTAAACGCGAATTCGAAATTCAAAAAATTAAAGTAAAAGAAAACATTTCATATTTTGACGCAAAGAAAAAATACATTTCCTTAAACCCCCCACACATTTTTAAATATAGTTCAATAGCCTCCGCAACTCCTACCCACTCAACACCCAAAGTATCAATATGAATTCAATGCGACCTCCTACAAGAAAATCCTTCATCAAATAACAAAACCTCAGTCATTTCATCTCCTCTCCCCCCACCCCTCTCCAAAACACCCCAAAATCCACTTCCTCCCTCTCCTCTTCTCTCCCGCTTCCCATTTCCATTCCCCTTCCAAAAAAAATTCCAACTCATCAACAGAAAAATCTCCACCGTCTTCCCACAGCAATTATCCCCTTGAAGAACTCACTTCCCTACTATCTCAACTTCCCCTTCCATTTATACTATTAGGCGACTTCAACTCTCATAAAACAATCTGGGGATCCAAACACACCTCTCATAGAGGCCATATCATAGAAAACCTAATAACTCAATCTCCGCTCGCCTTACTAAACGTCAATGCTCCTACCTTTCTGTGTAGCTCAACTGGTACATTTTCCACCCTTGATCTTTCCTTCTGTTCCCCCTCTATCTTTCCCCATTTCCAATGGGAAATTCTAGATGACACTCATGAAAGCGATCATTTTCCAATATTAATCAGAAGTCAACTTCCAACTAACACTTCAAAAAATATTCACAATAGATGGAATCTCAAAAAAGCAAACTGGCCGTTATACCAAACAATCATTACTTCCCTGCCCCTTCCAGATCATACCCACCACGACCATTTTCTTCAATCTCTCTGTTCAAACATTTTACAAGCCACATATCAATCAGTACCCAAACTCTCTTACCCAGAACACAAAACGCCAGTTCCTTGGTGGAATAAAGCATGCCCCACAGCTATCAAGAACAGGAAAAAAGCTCTTCAAACATTCAAAAAACACCCCACAGAATCCAATTCCATTATATTCAAAAAACTCAGAGCACTATCCAAAAGAATAATAAAAACGGCAAAAATCGAATCTTGGAACAAATTCACATCGAATTTGAACCACAATACTTCCCCCAAGACTATTTGGGATGGCATCAAAAAAATGAAAAATATCCCTTCCAGACACATACCCGGTGTACACTATAATGACGAATGGATAACGAACCCTACTGAAATAAGTAACCTCTTTGTGACATTCTTTCATCATAAATCTTCCGATTCATCCTACAACTCAAACTTCCTCAGAAAGAAAAAAGAAAGCGAAAAAAACAATATCATTTTTACCACATTCTCCGACTCCTACAACATCCCCTTCTCTCTACATGAACTCCATCATGCCCTCTCCAAATCTAGGAACTCCGCTCCAGGCCCAGATAATATTTTAATACCAATGATTAAAAACCTACAGTCATTCATTAAACAGAAAATCTTAAACTTCTATAATCATTTATGGACCAATCATATATTTCCTTCATCCTGGTCACACTCAATTATAATACTTATCCATAAACCTAACAAACCCAAAAACCTAGAAAGTTTCCGCCCAATATCTCTCATAAATCATCTATGCAAATTACTAGAAAGAATGGTCAACTTTCGACTTTCGTGGTTCCTAGAATCCAAAGGTATTCTAAATAGTAATCAACTTGGATTCAGACTCAAACGATCCACAATAGATTATCTATCTAATCTGGAAACAACCATCCAAATATCTTTTCGCAAACAACATCACCTCATAGCAGCTTCACTCGACCTTTCTAATGCATATGACACTTCCTGGAGGTACAATATCATCCAGCAGCTCAAAGACTTCGGACTCAACGGTAACCTTCCCATATTCATTACAAATTTCTTAAAACAAAGATCCTTCTCTGTAAGAATCTATAACCATGAATTCATTCACACCCCTCTCGAAAATGGAATCCCCCAAGGTTCTGTCCTTAGCTCCACCCTCTTCATCATATCTGCCAACTCTATATCAAATTACATCCCTTCTTCCATATCCTACAGAATGTATGCCGATGATCTAATAATTTATCATTTCTCCTCCACTTCCAAACCATCCGAAAGACAAATTCAAATTTGCATCAACAACCTATATAAATGATCCAAAAACACTGGCTATTCCTTTTCCCCTTCAAAATCCTCCATTATCCACTTCTGCAGAAAGAGAAATTGTTCTAAACTGAACACAATCTCCATCAACAATGATGAAATTCCTATAAAAGATAACATAAAAATATTAGGCTTATATTTCGACTCTTATCTAAATTGGAAATCTCACATAAATTATCTAAAATTCACTACTCAACGCCATCTTAACATCCTGAAATCCCTATCTCATCACACCTGGGGCTCGGACTACAATACATTAATTAAAATATATCGAACAGTAATTTTACCAAAACTAATGTACGACGGATTCATTTGCGATTCCGCAAGACCCTCATATATAAAACGACTCAACCCAATCCAAAATCAAGCCCTCAGAATCTCAACAGGAGCATACAGAACCTCACCCATAGAAAGTCTACAAAGTATCACTACTCACCTTCCCTCAAAAATCCCAGACAAATCCAACTGTTAAAATACTCAGTCACTGTGAAACAAAGACTTTTCATCCAAAAAAACCAACAATCTACTGTCTCCTTCCCCTCCAACAATGCGAATCAATTTCACCCCCGGCTCAAACGACCGACTAAACATACTTCTCAACAACTTAAATATCTCTCTCCCCAATGTCTTACCAATAAACTTCAACTGTAACGACACAGTCGTCTGAACATAAAATAACTCCGATAAATAATCAGAAAACAGAACTCTACACGAGCCAAAACTAAACAGAGTTGGGCATCCAGCACCGAGAGGGCAGCACCTTCGCCTTTCCGCTAATAACTTGACGGATACTACCAAAGCAGACGTTCTGCGATATACCAGGCAAGCTCTACCTTACGTAGAATAACGATAGGAAGCTTCAACTGAAAATAACCGAAGTTATGCACTATATTCCGGAGCGTGTTGAGCCTGGAATTGTGAACACATAAATATCCCGCTTTTCGTTGACCCATCGGTGTGCATTGAACCCGAGGCTAGACACCAACTACCCTAGGTCAAGCCCTGCAGCGTGTTGAGCGCAGGACCGAGGCCTTCCCGATTAGCCGAAATTACGGAGCGCGTTGAGCCCGGGACGTAAGCAAACTCCCGACCTCCGGGATCACACTGTGCGTTGAATGCGGGATCTCGACCCTGACACACCCCTTTGGTTATAGGAACCTAGCGTCCCAGTGAGGAATCTGGACAACCGAGAAGAATAATCCGCGACCCAATCCGACGACCACTCTAGAGGGACTGCCCGCCTCCAGGACCAATAAATCTTGTATATATACTTATTGTACAAAGTTTTAGGTTTTAATTGTAAATATTTATTGTAGTTTAAATAAAGAAGTAATCTAACCCTCCAACCCCTTTTATGCTCTACCACAATGACGAACCCTTACAAATGGCACCCGAGCAGGTGCTACACATGGCGCCCGAGCAAGAGGTTAGATAAGGGAAACAAAGATAGCAGATATAACAGAGCAGTCAGGGAGGAGACAATTACAAAATTAAGATAAGGGATACAAAAATTGCAAAAGGTTAGACACACCAGAACAGCCAGAGAGAAACCAAGCATACAAAAGCGGCAAAAATCAGACAGGAACAAATCATGAGCGAACAAGGAGATTACGCCGACGTGGGATTAGAGATAGCGGACATACAAGCGGATATACAAGCTCAAGAAGGAGGAGCTAGTGACAGAACTACAAAAATTCGAATTAGACACAAGCGGTAATATGGACACACTTCGGGCCAGAATGGTACATTTTATAAGGAAACAGATAGGACATAATACCAGACAACAAGAAAACAGCATACAAGAATCTGAAAAACCTAGAGAAACAATGTACACTGCCGAAGAGAGCGAGTCCGAAGATAGACATAGTAGGTACAGTTACAAACACGTAGATTGCACAGAACTGGACAAAATAAGGAGATGGGGAATATACTTTGATGGCTCAAAAGACCCGATAGAGTTCATTGAAAGGTTGCAAGAACTCAAAACATGCTACCAGCTAAACGACGAAGTTATACTTAGAGCTCTGCCAGAAGTGCTAAAAGGCAAAGCAATTCTTTGGTACCGGAATAATAAACATCTCTGGGAAACTTGGCAAGATTTCGTAGATGATTTCGAAACATTTTATGTATCATTAGATTTATCAACATACTTAGAAGAAAAGATAATGGAGAGAAAACAAGGAGAAAACGAACCGTTTAAACAATATATCACAGAAATTCAGACATTAATGCGGAGACATATGGGCTTCAACAGTAGCCAACAACTAGAAAGAATATATAGAAATATGAACCCGAAATACAAACTTCACGTCCGAAGAAACCAAATCGCATCGATAAGAGAACTTACACGGCGAATAGACGAACTAGAAAGTATCCGAAAAGAGATCGAGAAAGTGGGCAAACCCGAGAGTAAGACCAATTACGACAGCCGCACGGGGCAAAGTCCGCAAAACAAGAGCAAATTACCGAATTACAACCAACAAGATTGATGCTGGATTGGCGGTAAAAGAGGACATAGAAAAGAAACTTGCTACGGGAGACAAATATTATTTTGCAGTCATTGCGGAACAATAGGAACACCGTCAAATAAATGCAGTTGTCGGAATTCGGGAAACGTAACAAGGGCCGATTCTTCGAGAAGCAAGATGAGCACAATAAAATCCTCCACTACGAACAGTTACAGTATATTAGAAGATAAAAGACCGCACATAATAATTTTTACCCAAAACCAACAACAATTAAATGCGTTAATCGACACAGGAGCTCAGAAATCATACATAGGGACAAAAGGCCTGAACAAAATTAAACACTCCAAATATAAGACTAACCTAGAAAATACGGCGGTTACTTTAGCAAACGGATATAAAATGAAAATTACAAAGAGCTTTGTTATTCCGTGTACAATAGCTAAACGAGAGGGCGAGACAAAATTCCTCTATTTACCGAACCTAGAAGACGAGCAATTCTAGGAGTAGCAGATATTGCAGAGAGAAAAATACCATGGGCAGACCTGTTAAAATAAGAAGCCGACTTAACCCCAGAAGAGCAAGAAATTTATAACAAACTAACACAGATAGATCACACCGTACAAAACCCAAAGGAACCACAGGAAAATTACAAGAAAACGGACAACAAAAAAATACAAAAAATAGAGCAGGAAGAAAGGATACACGAAGATAAAGCATTCATAGAAAGATTACAGAGTATAAGATACAATAACAAAATACAACAGGCAGTAGTTAACATGGAAGAATTAAATCAAACAGAAGCCAACCACAAGTTTAATATTAATCCGGAACTACCAGCATTAGAGAAGAAAAGACTAAAAAAGTTTTTAGAAACAGAAATAAAAAAATTTAACAACAGCCGGGGAGTAACACCATTGGCAGAACACACAATAAAACTAAAACACAACACACCTATCAAACAGCGGTATAGTCCGAGGAATCCGATAGACTACATTAACGTAGCACCGGTGAAAGGAAAAGTAGATTGGTACGAGAAGAAAAAAACAGAAGTAGGAACACAACCGCAAAAGCATTCGGATTTCACAATCATAGACGACAAATTATACAGACACTTATGGGATAAATATGACTTAAAGGAGACAGAAATCTCGAACCCGTGGAAATTATGCATCCCCACAAGCTAGCAACGGAAAATAATAGAAGAAAACCACAGCAGTCATACATCAGGACCCCTGGGAATAACAAAAACAATAGCACGACTAGCCAGGAAATACTATTGGCCAGGAATGTTCAGAGACACAGCTAAGTTCGTAAGAGAGTGCCAAAGCTGGCGAAACTACAAACACCGAGTCGAATGCAATCGACAAAGATCCCTCAAGAACCATGGTACACAGTGAGCTCCGACGTCATAGGACCACTACCGACCTCCAGTAAAGGCAATAAACCAAACCGCAGAGATGGAAGACGCACTCGACCAGTACGACGATGCCATTTGACAAATCCAAGAGAGAGAATTGAGCGACCTCCAACACCAGGAAAATCAGTAGAGCAGAAATGGGACCAGTTGATAGAAAGGAGAAACCAGTCCCTACCGGTGAAGGACCACTAATCCAGCTCGTGCCGGGGCAAATAAGGAATAAGCCAAAGACAGGAAGGAGAAGGTACCGATACAGGCTAGCCAACGGAGAGAGTACGCAGTACGAAGCCAAGCAAAAAAACCGATCACCACAGCGTTCCACACCACTGACGCGGAACCAAAATTGTGTCCCAAAATTTTTACGACCTGGGAGGGGTGTAACGACACAGTCGTCTGAACATAAAATAACCCCGATAAATAATCAGAAAACAGAACTCTACACGAGCCAAAACTAGACAGAGTTGGGCACCCAGCACCGAGAGGACAGCACCTTCGCCTTTCCGCTAATAACTTGACCGATACTACCAAAGCAGACGTTCTGCGATATACCAGGCAAGCTCTACTTTACGTAGAATAACGATAGGAAGCTTCAACTGAAAATAACCGAAGTGTTGCACTATATTCCGGAGCGTGTTGAGCCTGGAATTGTGAACACATAAATATCCCGCTTTTCGTTGACCCCTCGGTGTGCGTTGAACCCGAGGCTAGACGCTAAACAAACCTGTATATCGGACGAAGTCCTAAAGCGTGTTGAGCTTAGGGCAGACGCCAACTACCCTAGGTCAAGCCCTGCAGCGTGTTGAGCGCACGACCGAGGCCTTCCCGATTTGCCGAAATTCCGGAGCGCGTTGAGTCCGGGACGTAAGCAAACTCCCGACCTCCGAGATCACGCTGTGCGTTGAACGCGGGATCTCGACCCTGACACACCCCTTTGGTTATAGGAACCTAGCGTCCCAGTGAGGAATCTGGACAACCGAGAAGAATAATCCGCGACCCAATCCGACGACCACCCTAGAGGGACTGCCCTCCTCCAGGACCAATAAATCTTGTATATATACTTATTGTACAAAGTTTTGAGTTTTAATTGTAAATATTTATTTTAGTTTGAATAAAGAAGTATATCTAACCATCCAACCCCTTTTATGCTCTACCACACTGACGAACCCTTACAAATGGCACCCAAGCAGGTGTTACACAACATATTTTCCCCATGGACTCTTTCCTTTCCCATTAATACCACTATGCTCTCATTCGATAAGTCTTCCCTTCCTAACTCCTTCTTTACATCTCACTTTTCACAACTCATCCACCAAAATTACAATCAGCACCTCCTAATACTCACAGACGGTTCCAAATCTGAAAACGGTGTGGGATCAGCCTATTATTCATCTAACTCCTCTATAAAATTAAAACTTCGCCCTAATAATACAATCCTCTCAGCAGAACTCCTCGCCATTCGCGAAGCCATAAAACACATTTTAAAAAACAAAACACCTCTATCTCTAATAATATCAGATTCCCTTAACGCACTGAAACTTATACAAAAATTCACCCCCAATCATCCTATTTCTATCCAAATACAAGATTTACTCCACATCTCCAAACTGAGAAATCTAGAAATTAGTTTCCTCTGGATCCCCAGTTACAAAGGCATAACAGGCAACGAAAGAGCAGATTTCCTTGCCAAGCAAGCAACTACAGATGGTTCACCTATCCTAATACTATACACCTCAAAAGAAGCTCTCCCCTATCAATCAACATCTAAGTCAAAAAGATTGGCACGGTACTAAAGACAAAAACAAATTATATGAAGTGAAAAACAAATTCTTCGATACATATGATTTCCCTGATTTACCCAGGAAAGACAATGTTAAATTGAAAAGAATTGCCATAGGTCATTCCAATTTAACCCACTCTTTCCTTTTCAAAAATGAACCTCCACCAACCTGCCCATTTTGTAATTCCATCCTCTCAATAAAACACATAATCATAGATTGTCCACACCTACAAAACAGAAGAATCAACATATTTAACTCAAATTCACTCAAAGACATCATGTTTCCAAATCTAACAGCAGCCAAAAAGCTCATTCAATATATAAAAAACATCAATATATACAACAAACTCTAAAACATATAACACAAAGAATTTTCATTTTAAAATTAGCAATGCGAAAGAATTATGTTATTACCTAATCCAACATAAAAGTTAAAGTAATTCCACGCAATACATATATGTACAAAACAAAAACTCTTATGGGTGCTAAATGACCAAGATGTCGATGCACCTAATCCCCCTAACATTTCCTTCCTTCCTTTCTTCTAATGTGAACACTTCCTGAGAAACGTATATTAACTTGGTGAACATTAAGGAAGACATTCATAGTGTGAAATCCTAATGTAAAATTTACTAAATACAGTTGAATTTCAGCTTAAATCCTTTTTGGCATTCATAAAGTTGAACGATTTTCTTTCAATGGCATTCAAGCTTCCAAAATTCACCAACCTTCAAATAAACACAAAAATAGAGGTTTTAAAATATTTTTATTCAACAAATATTACTTGTCATAACATTGTCCAAATTTATTTTAAAATATAAATACAGGAAAAGGTATTGGCAAGGTAAGTACTTGAAACAGAGAAAATAGACTACAGCTATATACAAAAGTCTTTTAAAGTAACTAGTTCATTGAACTTGTTTTGTTGTCTTTTTGTAATAAAAGTAAAGAGATTAATTTTCAAAACAACTAAATAAATACTTAAAATTTACTAAACTGAGAAACCGTCTCCGGTTGGATCCAATATCCAAGGATAATTATTTGGACATTCCATACAAGTGAAAAGTCGTAGGGTTTCTCCTGGTAATTCTCTGGTATTCAAAGGACATGAATTAGGTAAGGAGCAGTATGGTTGACCTTTGATGTCGCATTTCTCCTTCCATTCGGAGAAATCTCTTAATGCGTTAATCTCAGTTGGATTCTGTATCCATTGGATGATTTGGCTGTTTGTTACAAAGTAAACATCATTACGTGCCAACATTTCTTCAATAAACTTGTTCAATTCGTCTCTGAATTCTTTTTTGCTTTTTAACCATGAAGCGTGGAAGTTGAAGCCCAAAGGAGCCCTGTTTGAATTGAAATGCCTATTGAAATTATGTCTCAAGAGCCTAGCGAATTGGTCTCCAGTTTGAATGTTAGAGCAAGAGTCAACCATGTGACAACCAGGAAGTGATTCGTCAAAGGTGGGGTCATCACGTCTATCTAATTCGTTCATTACTATTTCCCAAACTGGATGGCTTCTACTAGGACAGTTATGCGCATTACCATTACATTTATGCGGCATTCTGAAGTAAAGAGTGTAAGGCCAAATTGGCACACGTCCCAGTGATGCTGTAATAGAAGCGTCGTAAATGAAGAATTGATCTGTCATCATTTCGAATTGTTTGTTTCCTCCTACTCTAAGATAAGGAGCGCGAACACCAATTATAGATCCATCGGTGATGTTAGCGAATCTTTCGATGATCAATCTAGCTCCCGCCATTTCTGCTAGCCAATCATCATAAGAACCTTGGGACCAATAGTTTGGATCTTCTTTGTGTGTGAGGGAGAAGACAGCGATCTCATGACCACGTCTGTGAAGATCTTGTACTGCTGAATAGTTCGTATATTTGTGAGAAACGAAGAAGTTTCCTTTAATTTGACAACCGTTTGGATTGAGTCTAGCACCGGAGAAGATGTCTTCGTAAAGGTCTATGTTGTCTACGTTAACGGCACCATTGAATGATAACGTAATCATTTGTGGTACGGTGGAAGGTTCTAATGAACCTGGAATTCTAGTACCGTCTGCTGAGCAGAAACAATCTGGTAGGGCACATTGTGTTGGGTCGCAGTCTGGTGCACGATTTGGATCAGTATCAACATCTGAAATATAAGAACAGCTGTTAGAGAATAATTATTTTCATAATACATTGAGTGATATTCACCAGTACAGTTACAAAAATTACAGTTGTCTTTTAGTGGCGACTTAGGAAAAAGAAAGTGTTTTAGATTTACCTACTTAACTGTGTTAAAAATTACAACAATCCACTAATATGTACCAGAATAAGAACAATAACCTAACAAAACAAAAGTAAAATAACCCTTAGTGAAATGAGATTCTTGAGAAACATAAAACGAGTCACAAGAAAAGACAGAATTAGAAACGAGGCAATAACAGCTAAACTAAAGATAAAGCCAATAGAATCGATAATTGGAGAAAGACAGCTGAGCTGGTTAGGCCATGTACACAGAATGGACGAAAATATAATAACGAAGAAAGTGTATGAGGCAAGAAGAAGACAGTGCAGTTCAAGAAGAGGCTGTACAACGTGAAATATAGTTACGAAATTGCACACTAGTGTTAACCTTGTCTAATAATATATATAAAAGTTAAAATTTTAACGGGAGTGCACTGATTTCTAGGAGGACTTTTTTTCAATTTTTTTATTGAAGCATTTCTAAGGAGGTCGTTTTTTTAGTTGTGAGCTGCAGTCTAGAAATTACAGGAATCCAAATGTTCCCCAAAAACGTTATAATATATAAACGACTACCAACGAACAGCAGTTCAGTTCAGGAAACAGTAAGAAAAGTGGATTAGTAGAAAGACTTAAAGTGGTTCTGGAAGGTGACAGCTTTGATCCAGAAACATTTTTATTCAATGACGAGTTTGCCACCGTCATCTTGTCGATTTCTGCTATGGACGAGAAGATGTCAACTATGAAGAACGATATTTCTGCTAACATGGACAAGATTTCTACTAATGTGGACAAGAATATTTCAACCGTAAAGAACGATTATTCAACAACGAAAAACGATATTTCTGCTAACATGGACAAGATGTCTGCTAATATTTTTTTTAACAGGATAATTGCTTTGGCTAAGGCCAATTAGCCAGACTATGAAGGTGACTGGTTATTTTATTTAATTTTCTGCAGGATTGAGCACAGTATACATGTTAATTTGTGTTAGTATTACTTTTCCGCCCAACCTTTCTATATGCGAGAAAAGTATTGGTTTACCCCAAAAAAAAATTGAAATTTTGAAATTTTTTTTTGAGTTATTTTTACGTTTTCTATCAACAACAACACGAAAAAACGGTTTTTAGAAAAAAAATCCTGTGTGTATGTCGTCGTCGTCGTCGTTGTCGTCGGCCACTTTTCCTTACATGTCTTGTTAGCACGATACAGCCTCCGGAGTGCAATAAGTCAGCAATTTTATAATTGGATATTGTTAAGGACATGTCACAGATGATCCCTAATGATTTTCAGTTCACCAGAGCCAGTACAACGGGTGCTATGGTACTTGAAGTACGACATTTTGTAATTTTTTGAGAAATTTCAGTTTGTTAGCACGATACAGCCTCCGCAGTTCAACAAGTCACCAATTTTATGATTGAATATTATTCAGGGCATCTCACTTATGAACCCTATTGATTTTTAGCTCACCGGGGCCAAAACAGCAGGTGCTACAGTACTTTAAGTACGATATTTTTGTCATTTTTGGAGAAGTTTCAGTTTGTTAGCACGATACAGCCTCCAGAGAGTATACGATTGATCAATTTTATCATTGAATATTGTTCAAGGAGTCTCACAGATGTACCCTATTGATTTTCAGTTAACTAGAGCGAGTATAGCGGGTCCTATAAATCCAGATATACTGAATTTTTGGTTATTTTTGAAGAAATTTCGGTTTGTTAGCACGATACATCCCACGAAGTGTATACAAGTAACAGTTTTATGATAGAATATTGTTCAGGGCCACGGATGCGGAAAAGTTAGTTTTAATCCTTAAAACCGTTTATTTTTGTTTTAGAATGACGTAAAAGCATTCAATATAACGATGTGAACTAATTTTTATTCGAAAATGTCTTTTATCACAATAATTTTTATTGATTTTTCCAGGGCCGAAATGTGATAGGAAGATAAAAACTACATATTACTTTTCCGCCCAACCCATCTAATATGCGAGAAAAGTATTGGTTTACCCCAAAAATAAACGGTTTTAAGGATTAAAACTAACTTTTCCGCATCTGTGGCCCTAAACAATATTCTATCATAAAATTGTTACTTGTATACACTTCGGGGGATGTATCGTGCTAACAAACCGAACTTTCTCCAAAAATAACCAAAAACTTAGTATATCTGGATTTATAGGAACCGCTGTACTCGCTCGTCTACTGAAAATCAATAGAGTACATCTGTGAGACACCTTGAACAATATTCAATCATAAAAATGATCAATCGTATACTCTCTGGAGGCTGTATCGTGCTAACAAACTGAAAAGTCTCCAAAAATAACAAAAATTTGGTACTTCAAGTACCATAGCATCCGTTGCACTGACTTTAGTGAGCTGAATATCAATAGAGTTCACCTATGAGACGCTCTGAATAATATCCAATTATAAAATTGGTCACTTTTATATACTTCGGAGGCTGTATCGTGCTAACAAACTGAAACTTCTCCAAAAATGACAAAAATATCGTACTTAAAGTACTGTAGCTCCTGTTGTATTGGATCTGGTGAGCTGAAAATCAAAAGGGTTCATCAGTGAGATGTTCTGAATAATATTGAATCATAAAATTGGTGACTTGTTGAACTCCGGAGGCTGTATCGTGCTAACAAACTGAAATTTTTCAAAAAATGACAAAATGTCGTACTTCAAGTACCATAGCACCCGTTGTACTGGCTCTGGTGAGCTGAAAATCAATAGGGTTCATATATGACATGTCCTTAACAACATTCAATCATAAAATTGGTGACTTATTGCACTACGAAGGCTGTATCGTGCTAACAAGACATGTAAGGAAAAGTGGCCGACGACAACGACGACGACGACGACGACGACGACGACGACATACACACAGGATTTTTTACTAAAAATCGTTCTTTCGTGTTGTCGTTGATGGAAAACGTAAAAATAACTCAAAAAAAAATTTCAAAATTCCAACTTTTTTTGGGGTAAACCACTTTTCTCGCATATACAGTATCCGCCAAAATAAACTACCAAAAAAAAAAATTAATTTTCAATTTCTGTAATGTAAGTGTTCAAAATGTTCACCATTTCGACGCAAACAAGCTTTATATCGATTTTGTGAGTCAATAAACATATTTATAAAAAGTGGTTGCTGTAACTGCCGAAAAATATTTTGTATTCTTTCCCGTAGTTCGGCAATATTCGCCGGCGGATTTTCCGAGTGAAATATTTTGTCCTTCATTATGCCCCAAATGTATGCGTCAGGTGGCGTCAGATCAGGTGAATGAGAAGGATATTCGAAGTCTGTTCCCCGAGAAATTATTCTATTATCGAAATGCTGACGGAGTAAGTCTAAGGTGCGCACAGCTGTATGGCTCGTTGCACCATCTTGTTGGAACCATTGTGTGCGAAACTGTAGATTTCGTGCACGGCAAAAGTTATTTAGATCTCTCACAAAAGGTATAATAATTTTCTCTCTATAACGCTCTTGGTTGACAGTAAGTGGATTCTGATTATCATCTTCAACGAAATAAGGACCAATCATTCCATGACCAGATACCGCGCACCAAACTCGAAGACTGTTGAGTGGTTTCTCAACAATGAGATCAGGACGTTCAAATTCAAGGAATCTGGTTGTTTGTCGATTAATATAGCCGCTAAGATGAACGTGACTCTCGTCTGAAAACCATATGTTTTTAAAAAATTCGGGATCTTCGAAAATTAAACTCAACATGCGACCACAGTAAATTTCTCTTGCACGTTTGTCCGCAGCATTTAGTCGTTGTCCAACTTGAATACGGTATGGATAAAAACCAATTGATTTGAGCATGCGACGTAAAGACGTTTCACTAATGTTGAGTTTACATGCAGTTCTTACAAGACTTGAGGTGATTGCACAACTTGGTTAAAAACACGTCCTTCATTTTCGTTAGTGCATACTGTTTTTCGACGACCTGAAGGACATTTACGTTGACACAATACACTACCAGTGCGACGAAATTTTTCAACAACAGCTAACATCACACTTTTACTAGGAGTGGCTTTATTAAATTTTTGTTGATATTTTATTGACACCTGTTCTAAGCTTGGACCATCATTACGACCTTTTCCGTATGAACGAAAATAATGCTCTACCAAAAAAACTTTTTGTTCCGTTGTTAGAACCATTTTTAAATCAAATTTAACTGCAGCGTACTATTAATATATCAACTAATGACAATTAAGTCAAATATGACAAATCCATATTACATAAACAACTCCACAGCACTCTCTGTTTCGGTACTATTTATTTTGGCGGATACCGTAGATAGGTTGGGCGGAAAAGTAATAAACGGTTTTAAAGATTAAAACTAACTTTTCCGCATCTGTGGCCCTAAACAATATTCTATAATAAAATTGTTACTTGTATACACTTCGGGGGATGTATCGTGCTAACAAACCGAACTTTCTCCAAAAATAACCAAAAATTTAGTATATCTGGATTTATAGGAACCGCTGTACTCGCTCGTCTACTGAAAATCAATAGGGTACATCTGTGAGACACCTTGAACAATATTCAATCATAAAAATGATCAATCGTATACTCTCTGGAGGCTGTATCGTACTAACAAACTGAAAATTCTCCAAAAATAACAAAAATTTGGTACTTCAAGTACCATAGCATCCGTTGTACTGGCTTTAGTGAGCTGAATATCAATAGAGTTCACCTATGAGACACTCTGAATAAAATAAAATTGGTCACTTGTATATACTCCGGAAGCTGTAACGTGCTAACAAACTGAAACTTCTCCAAAAATGACAAAAATATCGTACTTAAAGTACTGTAGCACCTGTTGTATTGGCTCTGGTGAGCTGAAAATCAATAGGGTTCATCAGTGAGATGTCCTGAATAATATTGAATCATAAAATTGGTGACTTGTTGAACTCCGGAGGCTGTATCGTGCTAACAAACTGAAATTTTTCAAAAAATGACAAAATGTCGTACCATAGCACCCGTTGTACTGGCTCTGGTGAGCTGAAAATCAATAGGGTTCATATCTGACATGTACTTAACAACATTCAATCATAAAATTGGTGACTTATTGCACTACGAAGGCTGTATCGTGCTAACAAGACATGTAAGGAAAAGTGGCCGACGACAACGACGACGACATACACACAGGATTTTTTTACTAAAAATCGTTTTTTCGTGTTGTTGTTGATGGAAAACGTAAAAATAACTCAAAAAAAAATTTCAAAATTTCAACTTTTTTTGGGGTAAACCAATACTTTTCTCGCATATAGATAGGTTGGGCGGAAAAGTAAAAGTTGGAATTTTGAAAATTTTTTTTGAGTTATTTTCACGTTTTCCATCAACAACAACACGAAAAAACGGTTTTCAGAAAAAAATCCTGTGTGTATGTCGTCGTCGTTGTCGTCGTCGTTGTCGTCGGCCTCTTTTCCTTACATGTCTTGTTAGCACGGTACAGCCTCCGGAGTGCAATAAGTCACCAATTTTATTATGGAATATTGTTAAGGATATGTCACAGATGAACCCTATTGATTTACAGCTCACCAGAGCCAGTACAACGGGTGTTATGGTACTTTAAGTACGACTTTTTGTCATTTTTGGAGAATTTTCAATTTGTTAGCACGATACAGCCTCCATAGAGTATACGATTGATCAATTTCATGATTGAATATTGTGCAAGGTGTCTCACAGATGTACACTATTGATTTTCAGTTGACTAGAGCGAGTACAGCGGGTCCTATAAATCCAGATAGGTATACTAAATTTTTGGTTATTTTTGGAGAAATTTCGGTTTGTTAGCACGATACATCCCCCGAAGTGTATACAAGTAACAATTTTATGATAGAATATTATTCAGGCAATTTTACAATTTAAGTTTACAGTTAATTATGTGTTGGTACAGTATATCGGATAGCTGTTAAAGATGGAACCAAAGCTATATTGCTTAAACGATTCAACATACAAAACCCAAGATTTCAGAATTTCACCTCAATATATTTGCGCATATTTTAGCCCTAAAATTTTTTTTTTTATAATTACAAAATTTTAAGCATGGCCGCTATCTTGATTTTTTAAATAGCAACATGGGATATACCATTTGAAAGGGTTTAACACCCTGATTACAAAAATGTATCACACATAGGGTTTGCAACCTCTTCATGCTTGCGTTTTCTTTCTCCATACCCAATCATCATGAGTATTTCAATTCTTTCCTTTGCAGTCAATTGATTCATTATTACTAATTACTTTGAAATGATACAATTTAACAAATTATTTTACTATTCAACACTGTCTATTGCAACTTAATCAACAATATATGTTACTGTTATAATATTTGACGTCTTGTGTCAAATGCACAGCCTCCTACGCTCCCTATTATAGTCCAGGCGGTAGAGCAGTAAAAGTAGGGTGTAATGGATGTTGTTTGATAACGCAAAAGTATTTATGCAGAAAGTGGCCGAATATTGTGTATAACAACCATCAATGTTTGTCTACTCCAAAAAGTGCTTGCTAAAAGCTGTAGAACAACAAATGTACCGGAATATCGAAAAATGACCCATTTTTCGATACATTTGTGTCTAAAACTTTGACACAAAGCCTTAAATCAAAAAAATTTACTCGTTCTTTTCTGTTTATTTGACGATTTCCTATAAGGTTATGAGAATAGCGAATCGAAAAACTTCAATTTTCCATGAATAATATGCGAAAATTAGTAAAAAATCATACGTAAACTGGGAAATTTTTTCGGTAAGTAAAAATTGATAAATATTTATCAAATTTTCAGAAAAGATAGTTTAACATATGACATTTAAGCATAAAATTTTGTAACGATCGAACGCGTAGTTTTTCACTGCCACAATTATTAATTAACAAATTATAAAAAAGTTGATGACGCGTACCTTGTTTAAACAACGGTGAAAAAGGAGCACGCAATTTTTAACAGTTACTTAGTGTCATAACATACAATAAGAAATTATAAAAGTATCCATTTTACGTTTTAATAATTTTTCAAAATATTTTTAAATTTTGTCAAATTTTTTCCATTATAAACAAGGACGGTTAGTTATGATAAACAAAGACAATTTAAGAAAGAAAATATACTTTTTCTACTTCCGCTACTAAAACCGCATTTTGAACACGGCTTTGACATGCACAAAACGACTCTTTAAACACTAGTGTTTAAAATACCAAAAATCTCATCTCGTTTATCTTTTGTTTTTTAAACGTCAAATCAAGTGTATCTCTTGTATATTAAATTTCATGCTCCTTGATAATTTTGTTATTCTGCGTCATTTGATTTATCAGTCAGCTGTCAGTCATCGTCCGTCATGTAATGAATATAATTCAAATATAATATAATGTTTACCTTCCCGCGGGCGGAGAAAAAGTATAGTAAGCACCTCGTGTTAAAAACGTCTTTAGTCACTCGTTTCACAAGGAACTCGTGACTAAAGTAACCGTTTTGATACTTAATATACTATTTTATAAATATTTATTTTTGAAACGTTTAATTAGTTCCATGATTTGATGAATATTAAGCAAAATTATTTATAATGGAAAAAATTTGACAAAATTTAAAAAAATTGGTAAAACGTAAAATGGATATTTTTATAATTACTTATTGTTTGTTATGACACTAACTAACTGTTAAAAATTGAGTGCTCCTTATTCACCGTTGTTTAAACAAGGTACGCGTCATCAACTTTTTTATAATTTGTTAATTAGTAATTGTGGCAGTGAAAAACTACGCGGTCGATCGCTACAAAAATTTGTGTGCGTAAATGTCATATGTTTAACTATCTTTTCTGAAAATTTGATAAATGATTATCAATTTTTACTTACCGAAAAAATTTCTCAAAGTTTACGCATGATTTTTTACTAATTTTCGCATATTATTCATGGAAAATTAAAATTTTTCGATTAGCGATTCTCATAACCTTATAGGAAATTGTCAAATAAACAAAAAATAAGGAGTAAATTTTTTCGATTTAAGGCTTTGTTTCAAAGTTTTAGACACAAATGTATCGAAAAATGGGTCATTTTTCGATATTTCGGTAAATTTGTTGTTCTACAGCATTTAGCAAGCACTTTTTGGAGTAGGCAAACATAGATTATTGTTGTACACAATATTCGGCAACTTTTTGCATAAAAATTTGGCGTTATCAAACAACATCGATTTCGATTGCTCTATCGCCTGGACTATTAATAATATTCTTTCTTGTGTTTTTAAATGAAACTCACGGTCTCTAATAAACAAACACTAATATGAGCATATTCCACGAAGTAAGGGTCGAGACAGTTAATTTCATTAATATTCTTTCTGTTGTGTTTACATCCCATGCGTGATACATTTTTGTAATCAGGGTGCTAAACCCTTCTTTCAAATGGTATATCACATGACCTATGTTGCTATTTAAAAAAATCAAGATGGCGGCCATACTTAAAATTTTGTAATTATAAAAAAAAATATTTTTGGGCTAAAATATGCGCAAATATATTTAGTTGAAATTCTGGATTTTTGGATTTTGTATGTTGAACCGTTTAAGCACTATAGCTTTGGTTCCATCTTTAACAGCTACCCTGTATAAAGAGTGTTTATACTTTCTGAAAAAATTATACAATGTAGGTCTATTGGGAGGGTTATATTGGCAGTTATTAGTTGATTATATAATTTCCTAATATTTTGAGTATGTAACGGACACTAAAGTAGAATGTGTGTCAGTGTACCTATATCCCCACAGGAACAATATGGGTTATCAATCATTTTTAGCCGATGTTTATATACAGGAGTAAGGGAATGATTCGCACGCACTCGATTTATTGTAACTATAAAATTTCTGTTCACCTCTTTGTAGAACCAACTTTGTTGAGGGATCCTATCCTGATGTTTTTTAAAGTTTAATCCAGTTGTTGATTCATTATAGAGTTTTTGCCAGTTTTCTTTAATTTCTTGTTTCTGTGATTTCAATATGTCGGAGGGTGGTAATTTAAGTTGGAGTTTTTCTCCTATTTTTTTATCTTCTTTTGCGAATTTATCAGCTGTTTCGTTACCAGTTATAACAGCATGAGCTTTTATCCATACATATATGACTATTTTGTTATTTGTGTGAATTTCGTGGTATAAGTTCAAAATGTTTGCCTCAACATGATTTAATGTTCTCTTTATGTTCATATTTTTTAATCTGTCGACTGCACATTTACTGTCTGTAAATATTACATATCTATTTTTATCTTCTGCTGTATATATATATATATATATATATATATAAATATAGAAGCCTCATTGGTAAAGTATATTTGGAATGATGTTTTTTGTTCATGTGGTAGAATGCGCAGCCTGTTTGTTCATTTGCCTTTGAACCATCTGTAAATATATATTCGTAATTTGGCCAGTATTTGTTTTTGAATTAATTGAATTTGGTTTGAGTCATGTTTGGAATTTTGTCTTGAGTTTCGAAGTAATATGTTGGTATTTTGTGAGCGTAAATATTTTCAGGAAGGTATGTAAAGTTAGATAGTTTCCCGTTTGTATGTAATTTGTGTTGGCAGCTAAATATTTCCATAAGACTTTCCACTATAACTGTTTTTTTTTGAGTAGCAGTATTTATAGGTGAGGACCTGAACTGTTAATGATTGTAACCTGTTGAAATATGATACTTCCTTTGCTATTATTTTAGTAATAAGCATATTACTGAGTAATTGTCTTCTTAGTTTAAGAGGTGGTATTATTGCTTCCGCTTGCATAATATTTATAGAGGTGGATTTGTTATATCCTAGGCATATTCTCAAACATTTATTCTGTTGGGCTTCAATTTTGTTTAAGTGTGTTTCAGCTGCTGTTCCGTAGATATGACTTCCATAGTCTATAATTGATCTTACCATTGTTTTATAAAAGAGTAATGCCGTATTTGGATCCGCTCCCCACTTTGTATTGCAGAAAGCTCTTAGTATATTAATTGAATTTTAAGTTCTTTTGATTACTTGGTGTATACAGTCTTTCCATAAAAGGTTCTTGTCTAACAGTAATCCAAGGTATTTGACGGTATTTTTTATGGGAAAGGTGTATTTACCTCGCGTTATCAGATTTTGAGAACAACTTCTAGTTCTGGAAAAGATACATACTTCGGTCTTGGTTTCTGATATGGGTAGCCCAATATTATTAAGCCGTTTTTGGATTGGAGTAAGTTCCGCGTTAATAATTCTTAAATTGAATAGATGAGGCTTTTATTTGATGAAGATCCATACTGAACGATGAAATAAAACTATATTGTTTTATTTCATCGTTTAATAATTCTTGTGCATCTTTCAACTGATTTTTCTGTGGTGTATAACACAATATCATCGGCATATTATACTATTTTAGATTTTCGTGATATGATTTTTTCAATATCCATTGTATACAGGGTGAATAGGATTGGACTGAGGATGCTGCCTTGTGGTAAACCGTCTCTGGAAATTTCTTGGATCTGATATGTGTTGGCTAATTTTTAAGGAGACTGATCTATTTGAATATGCGTTCCTTATGAAATTTGCCATATGAGTTGGTAATCCTATGTTGATGAGTTTTTCCTCCAGTAAATTCAATTGAACATTATCGAAAGCTGATGCTACATCGATAAATGTAGCTAAAGTGTGGTGTTTCTGTGAATATCCCAGATAAATATCGTTTACTAATATTGTTAGAGGTTCTTGGGTGGACCTACCTTTTCTAAATGCATATTGTGAGTCAGGCAAAATTTTTTCACTCTCTGTTCGAGTCTGTTCTTAATCATTCTTTCCAAAGTTTTGAAGACGCATGATGAAAGTGATATAGGTCTATATGATTCTGGAGTATTGTCTCTTTTATCCGGTTTTTTAATGGGTAAAACGATGTAGTCTTTCCATTTTTCGGGGAAAGGTATCTTGTTTGTCCAGATAGACTTGAACAGTCTTAGCAATGTTTTTTTAGTTCTATCGGCATTATATAAATCATTATATATGAAATATTGTCATTACCGGGGGCGGTATTTTTGGTTTGTTTCAAGCTTTGTTCTAGTTCCCACATATTGAATATTGAGAGTAGAAATGTATTGTTTTGTTGTACTGTAGTTATTTGGTGTATAGATTTGTTGTCAACCCCAAGGAGAGAGATTTTGGCATGACATTCATTTATCCAGTCCGCTTCAGGGTCTATTGGTGCTAATATGGACGAATATTTCAAGTATGATGAACGATATTTCTGGTGATATATTATTAATAAAAAACGACATTGCCGCTGACGTCGAAGATAAGATTTCGTGTATAAAATCGGATATGGAGAATAAGATAACAACGATGGAAAATCAGATGAATGAGAAAATCAAGGAGCTAGAGACATATATTGCCGATTTAAGAACACAAGATACGCCAACAGGAGAAAAGAAGATTGTCAAATAAAACCTTGCAACCCAGAAACACACCACAAGATAGAAGATATTAGTAGTTTTGCCTAAGTCAAGGCCCCAACGTTCGACGGTAAGACGTCGAGGATCAATTATGTAAAATAGTCTGAAACTGCAGCTAAAATGAATAATTGGTCCGATAGGGAGAATACAGTGAATTTAACAATTGCGCTTCGGGAAGATGCCTTAGATGTACTTCAAACGATACCCCTGGAAGAAACGGATGACTTCGATTAGCGAAAGAAGATGTTGGACATACGGTATGGTCACGAACATGTAGAACACGTGTACCAATCCCAACTGAAGAACCGAAGGTTGAAACGTGATAAGACCCTTTAAGAGTATGAAGTGGATATTGCCCGACTAGTTCGATTGGCTTAGCCATCAGCACCAGAGTACATGATTGAATGTTTGGGAATCTAGGCCTTCATTGATGGCTTACCAGACCCCGATATGCAGAGGACGCTTCGTTTAGCCCATCCCAATACCTTCGTCGGTGCATTGACAGCTGCTCTTGAATATAAAGCAGCAACGGAGGCTTCAGGATATAACAAAGTTAGAACCATCAAAGAAGAAGGTGACGAAGTCAGACCTGATTAGGTTGTCAATAACGGGTATGGTATTCAAGAAGCCGAAAATTATCAGATGCTGGAATTGTGACCAAGAACGCCAGTCACAGGAAAACTAGAGCGGGTCGGCTTCGAGGGAGCAGCACCAACCCAGGATCGTTCCAAAGACGCTCTTATACTGATAGCCTCTCTCAGATGTGTACGATAGTGTATATGTGGATGGCGAAGTGAATTCTAAGAAATATACTCTGCTGATAGACACTGGAGCAGCTAGAACCATTATACGGCCAGAGATAATAAACTCCAAGATGAAGCTTCTACCAACCAGACTTTGACTGCGAAACGCCACAGGTGAGAGTGCCAACGTTCACGGAGAGACACGAATCCAATTGGGAATTGGTGCTGAAAAGTTCACGCATACGGTAATCGTAGCCATCGAAGAAGACGTGATTCTGGGAATGGACCTAATGAATTTACATGGTTTCCAATTGGACTTCAGAAACAGGACCATTAAAGAAGGTTCCGAAGAGGTATTCCTGTATGAATCTATAAAATATTGTGTTGATCAATTTAATATATGCCAACCCTGTTAGTTGAGAAAAAGTGAATGATCAGTGCCGTCCATAGTTCGTCAAACAACGACTACTGACAATTTCAATACCAGATTCGAACATATGTTATCAGTAGCTAGTCAATCCTCGAATCGAGCTGCGAACAGGAAAATCCGAGAATGTATCCTGTAGTATTCGTACCAAAATAAGGAGGGGAGACTGGTAGAACATCTGTCGTCAAACATAAAATCGATACTGGTCATGCCAACCCAATTAGGCAATCAACTCAAAGACTACCACGAGCGACGTGAGAGGAAGCTGAAAGAATAGTTCGAGAGATATAAGAAGAGAAAGTAATTGAACCATTTACTAGTTCATGGGTGTCTCCAGTAGTGTTAGGCAAGAAAAAGGATGGAACTAAGATGGTAGTGAAGTCCGTGGAACACTTTTACCAATATCTCTATGGATGCAAGTTCTTAATCCGCACTGATCGTGCAGTACTCAAGTGGTTGATGCAGTACAAGAATCCCGAGGGTCAGAACGCTAGATGGATTGAACAACTTCAAGAGTACGATTTCAATATCGAACATCGAACTGGTGTCACCAAAATACCGACCGTGTCCAGCTGACTGTTCCCACTTCAGCAAAATGGAATCTAAGGAAGCTGCTGTTTCAAGAACTACAGTAGTGAACGAAGAATGATCACCCATCAGGATCAGAGAATATCAGGAGAATAGTCCTTACTTAAAGATGATTCGGCAATGGAAGGTAGGCGACCTACTTGGCAAGAAGTGCTAACACTTTCACCGATACTCAAGGCATAAGGTGAGAAGAACGCCTGTTGGAAAGAGTCATTGAAAACGATGATGGTTCCGAGAAGAGAAGACATCTAGTTATCCCGAGAACGAGAGTAGCTGAGTTACTGAGGAAGTTACACGACAGTCCTTCAGGAGGAGAAATACATTCTGGTTGTAATGGATTATTTCACAAAATGGCTAGAACTTTACGCGATCCCAAATCAAGAGGCCAAAACTGTCGTGGATGTACTGATGAAAGATTTTGTCAGCTGATTTATATAAATTCCCATCCATAGTGATAAAAACTATTCTAATGAATAAGAAAAATATTACAATACTACATTAAATTGTAAAAATTTTTATCATTATTCCATGCTTACCAAAGCTTTAACAATTGAATATTATGAAAATAATAACTTACCACATGCGTTTTCATCAGATTCATCTTTACAATCACCTTTTCCATTACAGAAAAGTTCTCTATCGATACATTCTTCATTACCACACATAAGTTTTCCTTCCGGACATCTTGGTTCGTCCGTTTTGAAAATTGGAAGAATTTTTCTTGGTTCTAAAATAGTTTATTAAAAATTATCTGGCACTTGATTGATAAACAGAGTTGTTAATTTTTAACTGTACAGGTTGTTTGTTGATTGGCGTTTTTTGTACATTTGTACAATATATACAGTCGTTTTTAATTACAACGGAAGAACATAAACAGAAAGTAGGCATATAACGTTCTCTTTAGAAAATTATAGGAAACAGTCTAATAGTTATTTTCCCTAAAGGTTTATATTCTGTTGGCAATATTTCTTTGACTCAATTTCAAACAGTACTTACTACACATCCTAATTTATTTTGTTGTAGTTTCTAATTGCAAATCGTCATAAAACGCTTTCAATCCTGTCTAAAACGGAATTATAACCTTACAAAATTGAAGCAACACTCGTATTTGTGTGATGGAAGTAGTAAAAATTGAGTCATTTGAGCTAGCTATAACATGATAAACCTATTTTGATTTAAGTTGGTAGTTAACCTAGTTTAGGACTAGAAACTTTGTGATTAAATATTTTAAGTTTTTGAAAGAATCATTCTAGCATAAGTCGCGTTGTGGGACTAACAAAAGAAGATTGTTTCATCGAATACTATCGAATAAAAAGTTGTATCAATTGAATTGGTTGTTATTTTTAGAGTCTGCATATTCTTAGAGTTAGAAATAATCAGCAGTGTACTAAAAAATTAACAGACTAGGGAAACATTTTTCCTTACTAAAAAATACAAAGTTCCAACATTGAATTTTGTCGAAATACATCGGAATTGGATCATGAACAAGTTCTCTCTAAAGAAACTAGAGTTTGCCTAGAAGCTCCAAATGTGGCGTCTGGCGGAAAGCAAAGGTTTGCAAACTGCTTCGTAATAGTGGCACTAAATGTTTAGGAAATGAATTTGTCCAATGTTTATGTATACCATCCTTCCTAAATACCATTCCTCTGCAAAAACCGAATACCCTACAGATGTCTCATTGACCATTTACCAAGTCGAAACTTTCCTGACTAAATATTTCAGACACAAAGTTGTCTAAATGTGATGAAAATTTGAAAAAGCTAGGACGTTGTGTCGTGAATTGTTAAAATTTCGGTAATGAATTGGTTCACAACGATCTCTTGTGTTGGCTGAGTCGTGTGAACTTCTCACGAACTTGTATCGATGGATTGTTGGATCCATGGTGTTCCTTGTAGGTTTTGTTAGGTTGAGTCACTTTAACTTTATAATCTGGATTAGTTTTGACCCTAGCAGCCTCTTATTTCCACCATAGAAGAACTGGGGTTTAAATAAAATGAAACACATTGTTAAGAAGTGAATTTCACTTCCCCAGTTCAGTCCAGGATTGTTGGAGGAGGTGTCAGGGCACTAGAGTGTCGAGAATGAGTTTAGAACGTGTCCGCCCGCTACGTATACACGTTTTGCTGTAAATAGAGCGCTGTGATTCGTAGGGGCGGAGCGTATAAACTTCTGGAACTCTAGTGGCTGGTTACAGTTGTCTATTCTAATGCCACTTAAACAAGCCAAGTAACGGAATATTTGACACAAGATGGCACATAACCTCTCCGTATTATTACTTTATTATTTCATATAGCTACTATCAAGCCAGGAAAGATTTGTAAATATTCTTTAAGCGATCTAAATGTATACATTTTTCATTTGTTCTATTAATATCTTTCCTATCTGTTGCCTGTTTTGTTTGAGTATATTAATCGCTATGACAGACATTTTAACCTGAAAAGACTGTCCTTACTACTCTTTGTTCTGTTATTTCCCTTGGAGTAGTTTTGTTGTGTGTATTATGTATCGGAGCATACGTATAGGTTTGTGTTTATTTCTGGAATAATATTTTCGTGGCTATGTATAACGATTAAAAAATAAACGGGTTTAAAGACTAAAACTAACTTTTCCGCATCTGTGAGATGCCCTGAATAATATTCTATCATAAATTTGACACTTGTACACTTCGGGGGACGTATCGTGCTAACAAACCAAAATTTCTCCAAAAGTAACCAAAAATGCAGTATATCTGGATTTATAGGACCCGCTGTACTCGCTATAGTCAGCTGAAAATCAATAGGGTACATATGTGAGACACCTTGAATGAGAAACCTTGAAAAATATCCAATTATAAAATTGGCCAGTTGTATACACTCCGGAGGCTGTATCGTACTAACAACACGGAATTTCTCCAAAAAGGACAAAAAATGTGGCAGTTCAAGTACATTAGCACCCGTTGTACTAGCTCTGGTGAACTAAAAATAAATAAGGTCCATCTATAAGACGCCTTGAACATTATTCAATCATAAAATGTTTCACTTGTATACACGTTGGCGGCTGTATCGTGCTAACGAACTGAAAATTCTCCAAAAATTACAAAAATTTCGTACATCAAGTACCATAGTACCCGTTGTACTGGCTATTGTGAGCTGAAAATCAATAGGGTTCATCTGTGAGATGTTCTGAATAACATCCAATCATAAAATTGGTAACTTTTTGCACTACGCAGGCTGTATCGTGCTAACAAACTGAAATTTCTCCAAAAATGACAAAAACTTGGTACCTCAAGTACCATAGCACTAGTTGTTCTGTCTGTAATGAGCTGAATATCAATAGGGTTCATCTCTGAGACGCTCTGTATAATATCCAATCATAAAATTGGTGAATTTTTGAACCTCGTAGGCTGTACCGTGCTAACAAACTGAAAATTCTCAAAAAAAGACAAAAATTTCGTACATCAAGTACCATAGCACCCGTTCTACTGGCTATTGTGAGCTGAAAATCAATAGGGTCAATAGGGTTCATCTGTGAGATGTTCTGAATAATATGCAATCATAAAATTGGTAACTTTTTGCACTCCGGAGGCTGTGTCGTGCTAACAAACTGAAATTTCTCCAAAAATGTTGTACCTAAAATACTATAGCACCCGTTGTACTGGTTATTGTGAGCTGAAAATCAATAGGGTTCATCTGTGAGATGTACTGAACAATATTCAATCATAAAATTGGTGACTTGTTGCACTCCGGAGGCTGTATCGCGCTAACAAAACATGTAACTAAAACTGGCCGACGACATACACACAGGATTTTTTTTCTAAACACCGTTTTTTCGTCTTTTTCTTGCTGGAAAACGTAAAGATAACTCAATTTTTTTTTCCAAAATCCAATTTTCTTTTTGGGTAAACCAATACTTTTCTCGCTTATTAGATAGGCTGGGCGGAAAAGAAATAGTTGTATTTTAAAGGAACCACCGTATTCATACTGACAATTTTGTAGTACATTATGAGTTTATTAATAAGATGTAACCACTACATGCTCTGAATATAATGAAACTTCTAGGTTGTCTCATGATAGAATGATAAGATACGCTAAAGCTTTGTACATATTTACATTTTACTATATTTGATAGACCGTTTATTTAATTATATTTCTCGTCCAATAATAAATATTTACCAACAGAATATACAATCTAAATTTCTAAACATACAGAAGAGAAATAACATGCATTTTTTATGCAAGAACAAAAGAATAAGACGAGATATAATTTAAATATAGTAATTTTTAGAAACGAATGAATGGGAAATAAAAGTTAAAAACACTCAGATAATGAGAACATAAAATGGTGAATAGTATGAACATGCCTACGATAATATTTACGATAAATACAAGGGTTTAAAAATATAAATAAAATAAAGTTTTCAGCAATAAATTAGAATAATCCAAAAATATATATAATCAGTAATTTAATAAAAATAGGTTAAAGTTAAAATACGTTTATAATCAAATTTTATAAGGAATTGAAAACAACTAAATAGTTATAAAAAGTTGTTGGTACACATGACGCCAGAAAGGAGTATTAATTTATTGGCACTTGTATAGTGTTTGTAGAATATTGCTCCAGTTTTAATAAAGAGTGTTGAAGAGAGAAAAGAAAAGATCACTGCGGAGGTGACTAAATACAAAAAAATATTACTAATAAATGAATTTTATACTTAAGAATCGGGTCAAAAAGCAGAGGAAGTAATAATTTATCACATGCGAAACAATAAATTAGAGATCGCTATATCAGGAGGGCCAATATTTTCAAGAGCAGATCAGTTTCCAGATCGCGTAAGCTGCTTGAGAATTTTCAAGCGATGGGTATTAACAAACCCGCACTAAACTTACTTTTGTTTTATTTCTATGATGAAGTATTTCAGTCATAATATAGTGGAAGTAAGATGGCAGATCTGTATATAAATGGCTATATTCTACCACTACTCTAATACTAACACTTTTCTTTACTATTAGAAACGTAACCTAGCCTGGAACTATATTCCACTAGGATGGACGATGGTGAAGATTATCTTCATTCAGAAGGCAGGTAGAGTGGATACTTCTCTACCGTCCCATCTGTCTAAGATAATTCCTACTAAGAACTTTACGAGAGGATCCTAGATATGCACATAGGAGGAACCTTTCGTTAAATCCCACCAATATGCTTACCAAGCAGGCACGTCGACAGGCCTTGCCCTAATCCACCTTGTAAACAAAAGCGACCATTCTCTTAAAAACAAAGAGATTGCGCTGGGTGCGTTCTTAGACAGTGAAGGTGCGTTCAATAACGCCCTCTTACAGTCTCTATTCACGGCCATTCAAAGGATGAATAGAAAATATAAGCTGGAATTGGATCAACAACATGTTGATCCACCGTAACATTTCAGCACCACCGCAAGGAGAGGCAGTCAGATTTATGCCTCGCACAGTATGTTCCCTAGGAGGTATATTCTCACCCCTTCTCTGGACGATTCTGGTAGACGACCTGCTGAACATTCTCTCTGAACAGGGTGTGGAGGACTAATGCTATGCAGATGACCTAGTAATCATAGTTAGGAGAAAGTATGAGGAAGTCATTTCCAACATCCTTCAACAAGCCCTAAATACGATAAGCAGTTGGTGCGGCAGGGAACAGATGTCTGTGAACCCTAACAAAACTGTAATCGTTCAATTCACACTAAGAAGGTAACTAGATAAACTACTAAAATACCCTTAGCATCCGGAATAACAATACAATTTGAGAAATATGTCAAATATTTGATTCGGGATCGCGTAAATTTCCACCCACTTTGTGAAATAATCCATTACAACCAGGATGTATGTACTAGCATTTTCTGTCGTCGGAAATGGTCCAGCGATGTCTAAAGCATTCCTTTCGAAAGGGCTTCCAACAATATACTGTTTCATAGGTGCCTTTCTCTTGCGATGTGGTCCATTAAACGTATATTTCTTACACCAGTTCTTCACATCGTCGGAGCTGTTCATCCAATAAAACCTTTCACGGACTCGCTGAAGGGTTTTCTTCAGTCCAAGATGATCTCCCGGTTAACTGTCGTGTAACTTCTTCAGTACCTCAGCTACTCTCTCTTCTCGGAACCATGATCGTTCTCAAGGATTCTTTTCAATAGGCCTTCTTCCAGGACAAGGGAGTCCCACTGAGCCCAATATGCCTTGAGTGTCGGTGAAAATTTTGATACTTCTTGCCAGGTAGGTCGCCGATTTTCTTTCTTCCATTGCCGGATCATCTTCAGGTGAGGATCATTCTCCTGATCTTCTCTGATCCTGGTGGGTGACCATTCTTCATTGACTACTGTAATTCTTGAAACTGCAACTTCCTTAGATTTCAACTTGTTGCATTGTGAATAGTCTACAGGGCATGGCCGTCTAGGCAAAGAGTTGGCTTTAGGGTGATTCACATACAGGAGTTTTGGGGCGCTTAGACGGACTGCGTACGTGCTCTAGCTCGCCACACTTCCCGTATTTGATCTTCTTCGGCTTCTTGACTGCCATACCTTTCAACAAGTTGACGATCTGGTCAAGTTTGTCATCGTCATCTTTATCCTGCATGGTCCTACCTTTTTTGTACCGCGAGCTCTTCGTGGCTGTATTTAAGAGGTTTTTGGTTTGCAGGAGTCGTAGGACGCTTACAGGAACTGCGTGCATGCTCTAGCTCGCCACAGTTACAGCACCTGATTTTCTTCGGATTCTTGTCCACCGTTGTAATCTTATTCTCGATTTTCTCGTCTATCGTTGACATTTTATTCTCAATTTCAGATTTTAGAGACGAAATTTCATTTTCAACGTCAGCGGCAATGTCGTTTTTCATTAATAAGATATCGGCAGATATATCGTTCTTCAAAGTAGAAATATCGCTCTTTATAGTTGAAATCTTCTCGTCCGTATTCTCTTCCATGGCAGAAATCTGCTCGTCCATGTTAACAGAAATGTCGTTCTTCATTGCAGAAATCTTCTCGTCCATGCTCTGTTCCATTACAGAAATCTTCTCGTCCATGCTCTGTTCCATTACAGAAATCTTCTCGTCCATGTTAGCAGAAAATTTAGCAGAAATTGACGAGATTAAGGTGGAAGCCTCCTCATTAAATGAAACTATTTCTGGATCAAAGCCGTCAATTTCTAGTGTCACTTTAAGTCTTTCTACTACTTCACTTTTCTTGCCGGACGTTTCCAACTCACGATCTCCCAATTCTGCTCGTCACTTTCAAGTCACATAGTTTCTTGGCCATTTTTACGTAGCAATTTATTTATATTATCCCACTTCTGACACCAATGTAATGTTTTTCTAATTTATTTAAACAGTAAACGGGTGGGATAAACTTTAAACTCACGGTATGGCTACTTACGAATTTATTTAAACACTAAACTACTCACTAACACTTAATTTATATACACTTAACTATTCACTTAAATTCAATTTATATACACACAACCTTAATAATTAATTTATATCAACACTTTACTGTTCGCTATTTCAGTGTATTCTTGTTTATTTGTCGAGAACACTTTATCAACTAAACTGAACTCTACCCGGTCGGTCCTTAATATATTAGTGCCTTTTTTACTAGATAATTCTAAATTGCGGCTTACACAAAAACAATTGGCTTTCTGGAATTTTCTACATAAGACAGGTCACAAAAACAATGTCTAGATAAGATAGTCACAATCGTAAACAATTCTAAGAAATCCCTGTGCATTCGCCATAACTTTAACTTTCATACATGGCTTAGACAGAGTCGGATTCAGGGACTATACCAGTGTGCTGTTTCGTAACAATAAGTTAACATGGGTTGCAATTTTTAACATGCAATTCCCTATGGCCACAGTAGTTAAAAAAATCGCACTGTAGTATATGTTGACGCGAAGAGGAACAGAAAATTGGTGAGTTCCACCTTATACAAGTGTAAATTAGATATGAAAGGGAGACGGGCCCTTTCCTGAGCTGCAACTGTCAGGGATGCCCCCAAGGACATATAACCTTCTGTCACGTTTCTTTTCTACATTTTTCTTTTATGAAACCAAGTTGAAATATTTAGTTTGATGTAATTATTACTGATGACAGAAAATTGTTGACAGATTTTCCTTCATATAACGGGTAATGCTCTTTTGGTCGAAATCCCAACACATTAGAGACATTTAAAAAAAATGTAGAAATAAGAATTATTACCGAGATCAGGGAACTCGCGGAACATGCTCACGCGTTTAAACATTCTTGCTTGAATGAAATACTATCTAAAGCACAATGTAAGCTAAGACATATTTAATTGTCAGACAAGACTGGATCATAAAAATTTCGGATCAACTTTCGTTTAGCTGAAACCAGTTATGTAAGAAATATTCGTTTATTTACCATTAGGAATAGAACAGAAAGACTCGATTTTTTTTGCGGAAAAGCATAATTTTCATTTTTCCGACTTTAGAATGGCTGAAACCACTTACAAGAAAATAGGTTTCTGTTTTACATTTTAGACAATTTTCTAAACATAAACACGCAAAAAACTTCTTGCGGAAATATACCATTTTCATTTATTGATAAAATATTGTAGTTTTAGATTGATTCGAACTTTAATCGGCGACTCTGTAAAAAGGCATGTACAAAAACTTTCAATACGTTTTTAAATGTCGTTGAGATATGAGCTTTATTATTATTAGTATAATCTGTGGTATAGTGGTTAAATGATGTCTTATTTTGTTATAACTGAGCAAAGTCTACCTTAAACTAGACAGGAAACTTATGGATTTGCGAAAAATGAAGGCTTAATACCTCGACCACTTTACTGCAGGACAAAGTGTAAAGGACATACGAGTAATATGGATATATTTTCGCATTATTGTTTTTCAGAAACAGATTTGGGAATATATGTATAGGTGTTCTAAACGATAACAATGCAAACCTTCGTTTTCTGTTGCAAAGGAAACCTGGTTTGAAAATAGTCATCTTTCACCAGAAACAGAATTTAGGTAGGTAAGGCTTTTTAAACTTTTTTTTCTTAAATATTTATATGCAAGATTCTTTTTGGATTCGCTCACGGAGAATCATATTAACGGATAAGTGTTAGTGGCTCAGAAGGGAGTTTATCAATGGCAACAATAGCTGCTCGGATGAAGTATTGTCGGGAGACAGTGCTTTTACTTCAATGCAGGCATCTCTGCCGAAAATTGGAGGTCCAGGAATCATAGGTTTGTGTCTTGAGATTTTAAGCGATATTAAGCTGATATGAATAGATATTATTCATTGATCTGTGTTAAAGGTCGGGAAGAGGATTAAACTCAACTTAATATTTTAAGGTTTATCTTTTAATAACACATCAACAAATTGAATAAAAGAAATTTTTATTTTTAGATTGACGAATTGAAATTTGGGAAAAGGAAGTACAATCGTGGACAAGTTATGGAGGGTCATTGGGTTTTGGGAATGATCGTTCAAAACTCAGAAGATCTGAGGCTAGTTGTTTGCCCGCAAAATAAAAGAGAAGCTGCTACCCTTATAGAACTTATTAAAAATCATGTGACAGTGGGATCTATTATTCATACGGATGATTGGAAAGCTCACAGTGGACTTTCCAATTATGGTTATATTCATCACACAGTAAATCATAGCGTGGAATTTGGGGCGGATGATGGGACACATACTCAGAGGATAATAGAATCTCAATGGAATGCAGCGAAAACGTATTTGAGAGGTCAGCATATTCCCGAAGATGAGTTTTCTGATAAACTTTGTGAATACCTTTGGAGGCGGTATTGTAAGAAACATAAGTTAGATCCAATGGTTGAACTATTAAATTTAATTAGAATGGAGTACGGTGATTTTAGAGTTCGACTTTAAAGAATTATTCCGCAAGTCAAATTTTGTTCCTTTATTTGATACTGGTACATATATGTTTATAAGTTTTTTTCTAAAAGTTTACAGTTGAATTTCAGTTTTATTTTTGATAATTTCTAAAAAATTAAGCTTTAAAAATGTCATTTGACATTAAATATGTTATTTAATAAATATTTTGTCTGAGTATGTTGTCTCATTTCGCATATTTTATATATACTTGACAAAAATAAGTTTCAAATTTATCTACAAGGCACAACCACTGTACAAATAACACTTGGTAGGAAAATCACATATTTCCGCAGGAGTTCTTTTGCGTAGTTATGTTTAAGAAAGTGTTTGAAATATAAAGCATAAAAAAGTTTTCATGTAACTGGTTCCAGTTATTCTAAAGTCGGGAAAATGATGCATTTCCGCAGAAAATTTTTTGTGATTTTGTGTTTGGGGAGGCATATATATGTATATGTATATATATATATATATATATATATATATATATATATATATATATATTTAGAATTATATCTTCTTGGGTTCAAAGGTTGTGGAATGAAACAAATATATTAGTTAAAATATATTTTCGAATAAAGACTTATCAAACTTCTTGACGTTTCGCTCTTATTTTAGGAGCATTTTCAAAAGAATATGTATAAATATTAAAATTGAATTACATAAAATACAGTTATTGTAAAAATTATTTTGAAAAAGTCAATAAAATGTCATGAATGAAGTGCCAATAGTAATAGAATACCTGCCTTAGATATTTACGCAACGATATTATGTTGGGAGTGATAAAAATAAATTAATTAATTAATTTGTAATAAATTTGACTCAAGTTTTTTATGTCTTGTTTGTCATTTACTGATAATTTATCTTGTTTTATATATATCATTTCCTTGATTTTGAGTTTTTGATAATTTGTGTCTTGTGTTAAAATTTTTGTGTTTTTGAAATCGAATTCATGATTTTCGTTATGTTCATGTTTGTGTAGCGCTGTGGATGCATTTTTAGTGTATTTATGGCCGTTTATTCGGCTTTCTAGATATTGTGTAGTCATTCCTACATAATTTTTTGAACAGTTTAAGCATGGTATGGAGTATATAACATTTGATTTCCTATTATTTTTAGTTTTGCTTTTTAATGTAGTAAATAGTGATGATAGTGTATTATTTGGTTTATGGCATATTTTGATATTATGTTTAGATAATATATATTTTAGTTTTTCTGATAATTGATTCGTATAAGGTAGAGCTATATATATTTTTTTTTCGTGGTTCAAAGTTGTTAGTGAATTTGGTTTTATATTGTTGTTGTAGTATTTGTATGTACGTTGTTGAATAATTTTATTTATTTGATTTGAAGGATAGTGATTATTTTCTAAAACAATCTTAAGTTTTTTAATTATTTCAGGACGATATTTAGGTGAAGTTAGTTTTATAGCTCTATCTATCAATCCTATAATAACACTATTTTTTTGTATTTTTGGATGGCGTGAATTATAATTTAGATATCATCCTGACCAAGTTTCTTTTGTATATAATTTAGTTTCAATTTTATTATCATTGGTTTTAATTAGTGTCATATCTAGAAAATTTATATTATTGTTTTTTTCAATTTCTATGGTAAATTGTATTTTAGAGTTAAAAGAATTAAAAATATTGAGGAATTCATTACATTTGTCTTCTGGAATAGCAGCTAAACAGTCGTCAACATAGCGTTTGAAGAATAATATATCAAATTTTATATGTTCTAATACTTTTTCTTCTACATATTCCATTACAATTTGTGCTAAACTAGAGGAAATTGGAGATCCCATTGTACAACCATTTAGTTGTTGAAAGAAGGTATCATTATATTGGAAATAATTATTGGTTTGAATAAGCATAATACCTTCTATAAATTCATCATAGGTAAGTGATGTGTGTTGTTTTATTTCATTCCATTCTTCTTTTAAAACATGTTTTATTAAGTCATTTGGGATATTTGTGTACATTGAGATTACATCTAAGGACGATATCTAAATTATAATTCATGCCATCCAAAAATACAAAAAAATAGTGTTATTATAGGATTGATAGATAGAGCTATAAAACTAACTTCACCTAAATATCGTCCTGAAATAATTAAAAAACTTAAGATTGTTTTAGAAAATAATCACTATCCTTCAAATCAAATAAATAAAATTATTCAACAACGTACATACAAATACTACAACAACAATATAAAACCAAATTCACTAACAACTTTGAACCACGAAAAAAATATATATATAGCTCTACCTTATACGAATCAATTATCAGAAAAACTAAAATATATATTATCTAAACATAATATCAAAATATGCCATAAACCAAATAATACACTATCATCACTATTTACTAAATTAAAAAGCAAAACTAAAAATAATAAGAAATCAAATGTTATATACTCCATACCATGCTTAAACTGTTCAAAAAATTATGTAGGAATGACTACACAATATATAGAAAGCCGAATAAACGGCCATAAATACACTAAAAATGCATCCACAGCGCTACACAAACATGAACATAACGAAAATCATGAATTCGATTTCAAAAACACAAAAATTTTAACACAAGATACAAATTATCAAAAACTCAAAATCAAGGAAATGATATATATAAAACAAGATAAATTATCAGTAAATGACAAACAAGACATAAAAAACTTGAGTCAAATTTATTACAAATTAATTAATTAATTTATTTTTATCACTCCCAACATAATATCGTTGCGTAAATATCTAAGGCAGGTATTCTATTACTATTGACACTTCATTCATGACATTTTATTGACTTTTTCAAAATAATTTTTACAATAACTGTATTTTATGTAATTTAATTTTAATATTTATACATATTCTTTTGAAAATGCTCCTAAAATAAGAGCGAAACGTCAAGAAGTTTGATAAGTCTTTATTCGAAAATATATTTTAACTAATATATTTGTTTCATTCCACAACCTTTGAACCCAAGAAGATATAATTCTAAATATTATCGGAAGGTTGAAGAACATAAGTGAATATATATATATATATATATATATATATATATATATATATATATATATATATATATATATATATATATATATATATATATATAACGAATAGTGCTAGAAACATGCATGTCTGCGGTTACCACTCTTTTCAGTAGCCCCTTCTTCTATTTGCGTGCAATACCCACTAATCTATTCGTTGCTTATTATTATATATATATATATATATATATATATATATATAAAAACTGGTTTCAGCAAAAAAAATTCCAACCAAAGTTTTCATATAACTAGTTTCAGATATTCTAAATTCGGAAAATGATGCATTTCCGCAGAAAATTTTTGTGATTTTCTGTTTGGGGAGGCATCTATATACTGAAAAAACAAAATTTTTTCCTTAAACTGCTTTCAGTTAAAAAAAAGTTCACCCAAAATTTCATGTTAAACAAATACATGTTGATGGTGCTCTTTTTCCTGAAATATTTGTCTGATAATTTTTATAGTTATTCATATACGAAGTTTTAATCAACTTGCAAAAATGAAAATTTGTACTAGGTATTATTATACGACTTTGGGGTGGTCGCCTATCGTGTTCACTAGCTATCTGACTATTATACTATTATATTACTATTCAGAAGAATGTCAACTCTATCAAAATGAAAGTTCTATCTATTGTAAAGTGTACCTCAAAATTTTCTGAATATTGCCTAATATATTTAATAAGAAACTATTTAATTATTTATTTTCTCTAATATCCCTACATCATAATAAAATTCTGTTAATTTGATGACAGATATAGCTTGATTGTTTTGTGAATTATTCTAGTTTATTGCAGATAATCTGTATTGTGAGTTATTGTTGAAAAGATCGGTGCAGTTTAATGGTGTTATTGAAATCATGCAAGCAAAACAGGTTAATTCGTTACACAAAATTATGTGTAATTGAACAAAAAAATGTTAGAATAATACGCAGTGCAAGTTAAGCTGGTGTAACAGATCTGAAATGTTATTACGTGAAAGCATTGAAACCATTATAGCGACTACTTTCTTAAATATACAGAATGTCTGATAAATGAGAAAATTAATTATTTTCTATTCATAGACGGAGGCTGTATATTTGTATTCTTTTGATAACATTTTCTTTTGATATTTGTGTGACCCAAACCAGCAAAAAAATTTTTATAGCACTACTAAATCCTGGTTTTTATTAGAGATTTTCAAAATATATTTCACATTAAAAGAAAAAGTCACAAGTCAGTCGTATGAAGTGGGAAATATCTATATTTATTATTTTGATTATAGACGATAATGAAATCTATATATTTACTCAACTGTATTTGGATAGCTATACTACTCAGAGCAGGCATAACCAACCTTTTCAAGATTGTGTGCCATTTTTGATTTAAGCAAAACCCTACCGCATTTATAAAAATCCACAATTCGTCCACAAAACCCCAAAATTTAACGTTTTCCAAGTATGGTAATAAATGCACGGTTAGGCGCGGGGGAAGAAGGCACCGTGCTTACGATCATAGAAAACATTACCTTTTATGGTAATGTTTGTCGAGTTTTGCAGCTGCTATAAATAGATACGTCATATGCACATTTGAGTTAGGTAGTGTTCACATCCACCGAGCTAGGTCACCAGTAAGAAGAAGCTTTCCTAGAAATTCGCTCACTGATCAAAACCGAATCTCTCCAGCAGCGGCTTGCCACCGAACCTCGGCAATGAAGTTGAGACTTTAATCTCACATCTGTTCTTAATAGGACAATTTTATTTATGAAAATTTGCTTTTATCATTAAACGCGTTTCCGAAGAAGTTTCTAACAAGATATCAACTGCCATCCAACCAAGTGAAAACGGAAGGAGACAGATGAATATTAAAAACTAACAGGCAGACAAAAAGGGTCAGGAATCCTTTAATCGGGGAGGATCAACTGCCATCCAACCAAGTGAAAACGGAAGGAGACAGGTGAATATTAAAAACTAACAGGCAGACAAAAAGGGTCAGGAATCCTTTAATCGGGGAGGAATCTCCCTCCGACAGTGTATTCGCTGCCGGCTTTTGTCCGCCACGTCTCCGTACTAACAACCCCCAACAAACGAAACAACCTCATTTTACGGATATAATTGTACCGTCACTAGTGGCGTGGACAACCGCGTCCACTTTGCCTTCACCCCCCAAGAGACAAAATTAAGTCATGGACTTTATAATTGGGACCATGAATAGCCAAGTTCTAGACAGAAAGCGACCTTAAACACCTAAAACAATATACAAATATTATCAATCACCGATACTCTTTTGAAAAATTCCCCTCGCTTTGCTGGTCATACCACCTTCCACCTAGACAGGAACTTCTACTGTCACGGCAACGGACTTCTCGTCTGAAACAGACTCCCGCGTCCCCATACCTGCTCCCCGCATTTCTGTCCCTACAGAATTTGGATTGCATAGCCATCGATATATCGTAGAATAATATCACAACAACCTTCTTTTCTTATTATAAACATCCTAATCAACAATTATCAATTGGCCTCCTCAAATATGCATCCACTTTACCACGAGCCGTACGAGCCAACCCAAACGGCAGAACACTCGCCCACCAGCTAGTCTCACTTTCCATTTTTCGGATCAAAAACTATATTCCAACCCTAGTAAGTCCTCTCGGCACTTCCATTGTCGATCACATAATCTGCACTGACAGGTTATTAACTCGCATAGACGACGAATACTTTATAGGCGACCCCATCACCTCAGACCATGTCCCACTACTGGTCAACACGTCTCTGCACAATCCAATACCACCAACGGCAACTACTTTCACATATCGCAATTTTGAAAAAGCCGATTGGGATTCCTTCGTGAACCACGTCTCTTCTAATATACCACAACCCATCAGACGACTGATGATATAGATAATCACGCAGATGAATTCCAATCCCTCTTAATTATTGCACAAGACATTACCGTACCTCTCACCTCCATAAATACCAACTATCACGCTCTTCCGCAACGAATTCTTCTTGAAATCCGCTAGAAAAGATAGTTATATAGATTATACGTCCGCACTCGAGATTCCGCTGTCAAGACACAATGGAACCGTCTAAACGCCCAGGTTCGGTACGAAATCCATGCTGAAAAGCAAATGGAAGGCCTATACAGTCGGAGTGGGCTTCAGACAAGGGAGTGTGTTTTGAGAAAAATTCTACATCCTTGTCGGCGTTAAGAGGAGTGCAAGGACAGAAGATCCACACACCAGAAGATAAAGCCACCGCCATAAAAAATAACCTACAAACTGATTTTACGCCACCTGACGATCCAATATTTCTCAGGGACTTTGCCATCGAAACAGACCTTCTCACCCGTAACATAACTCGAAGCCCACATGTCCATATTCCGCTTCTTACACCCTTCACAATCGAAAGAGTTCAGCAGGCATGCCGAGTGGGGAGAAACAGTACCCCCGGGCACGACGGAATCTCGAGACAGGCCCTCAAAAACCTGTCAGAAGAGATTTTCCCTCCGTTCTGCGCCGTGCTGAACGACTCCATGGAATACTCTTACATCCCTCGTTGTTGGAAATCAGCCAACGTAGTTCTAATCCCCAAACCCGACAAAGACCCTACAAAGCCTGAATCCTACCGCCCGATTTCATTAATCAGCGTCCTAGGTAAAATCTTTGAACGTTTGTTAAAAGAGAGAATCTGGGACTCCTGCACCGAAAATAATATAATTCCGGCATTTCAATTCGGGTTCAGGCCAGGCCACTCTTGTCAGAACGCCACCACCAACCTTCAAACCATCGTCACCTGAGCTTTAAATCAACGACGCTGTTCAGCCTCCATATTCATGGACGTTCAAAAAGCTTTCGATCAAGTCTGGCACGCCGGACTAGTGAGAAAGCTACTGAGCATCAGATTCTTCTTCTTCAAGTGCCGTCTTCGTTCCGAATGTTGGCAATCATCAAGGCTATTCGTATTTTGGATACCGCTGCTCTAAAAAGGTGACTATTGGTGGCGTTGAACCATTCGCGAAGATTTTTTAACCAGGAATGTCTTCTCCTTCCTATTGATCTTCTTCCACTTATTTTTCCTTGCACAACGAGCTGGAGCAGTTGATATTTGTCCCGCCTCATAACGTGACCCAGGTAGAGCAGCTTCCTTTTTTTAATAGTTAGGACAATTTCCTTGTCTTGTTTTATCGTTCTTAACACTTCAGCATTAGTGACTTTCTGTACCCATGAAATTCTCAAAATCCTGCGATACACCCAGAACTCAAATGCCTCTACTTTCTTTACATCGTTCTTCTTTAATGTCCATGATTCCATGCCGTAGTACAGCACTGACAGAACATAGCATCTCATAAGACGCAATTTGAGTTCCAAGCTGAGATCTCGACTGCAGAATACTCGTTTCACCCTCGTGAAAGTACTCCGCGCTTTTTCAATTCGGATTCTTATTTTTATGAGCATCCGATTGCCAAATCTTATTGTAAAATTATTATATTCCCACCTGACAGCTCGATCAATCAGTATCAAAGTTGGTTATAGCCTATCCGACTCATTTACACACCAAACCGGCGTTTCGCAAGGCTCAATATTCTCTCCGATATTATACATAATTTATACGTATGACAACACCAGTACCACGACACCCCCAGGACAATTACATAAGACGACTACAGAAGCAGTTAAATTATGTTCAAAGGTAGATGACATAAAGTCAGGAGGTTTTAAATTGTCGAAATTGATGTCTAATGATCTAGCAGTGTTATAGGAAATGAGATGGATAAAGTTTTTGGTGAAAAGGATAAGATAAAAACTATATTGCGCCCCAAATAGTGATACTCTAAGAATTAGTATTAATTTTAATGAAAAATCGAAATATACTAAGTGATTAGTATTATCTCAAGTTTCTAGTTTTTTTCACCCTTAGGGCTTCTATAATTTTGGCCAAGGTGTTGTTACAAGGATTGTGGGAAGAATATTTGGGATGGGACGATGAACTACCCAATGAATAAAAAAAATTGAAGAATATTGCAAATGGAATTAAACTGAATTAACAATATTCAGATTCCAAGAAATGTTATATCCCGAAAATCATTAGATTTCGAACTGCATGGATTTTCAGATGCATCCATAAATGCGTATGGAGCATGTCTTATTTCAAGTTCCTAGAATTTTTGACCCTTTGGGCCTTTTAGAACCTTCTACTATTTTCGCCAAGGTGTTGTTACAACGATTGTGGGAAGAACATTTGGCATGGGACGATTAACTACCCAATGAATTAGAAAAAAAATGGAACGGATTTCAAAAGGAATTAAGAATATTCAGATTCAGATTCAAATGTTTGCTCACTCTGTAAGCGTCTTAAGGGATGAAATTTGGTCGAGTATGATTTATGATATCAGTCTTTGAATAAAATAGATTATAGTGTATCCTCAACTATTCAAAATTTTGAACTGTGTTACTGCCTTATGAATAACTAAATTTCTAAAACTGAAAATCTATTTCGGGAATTTTTATTACGTTCATGACTGACTAACGATTATGTAAAATATACTGAAAATCTCAACAAAGTGGCACCCAAATACTCAGCTTCCTTTTAGCTTCTTATATTTCTGTCATATTAGCTTACTCTCAAGTTTATCGCAAGTTGTGACTTTTCCTTTCCAGTCACAAGTCTGTTTATCGATGTCAAACGCCAATCCACTGGGACAAGTGATTTGTTTTAGACCGGATTTTGTACACCTGTACGTCAAAATGAATTTTAATAAAAAAATAATTTCCAAGAAATAGTGACCTTTAACACGATCATGATTTGAACAAAAAATGAATTTAGCATAAAAGCTGTGGCTAACAATCTAAATTTAAATTTGATTAAAGTTAAAAATGAAAAATCTTTTATTGTCCTTCCTCTATTTGAGCTCTCGTCCTGTGCAACAAACTTTCTATTAATTGTAAATTGAAAATATTTAATATTTTGAGATACGATAATTAATAATGAGCGTTGTATGATTTATCTATTCTAATTTCATAATTTACGATTGCTAATAGACTTTATACCTAACAGAGAATCGGCAAGCTTTTAATTTTTAATTAAAATTTTTCACTTGAAAAACTTACAGACTCTAAATACACGGACATTCTGTACTAGATCTTTTGAAAGCAATAATTTATCTTGTTTATTTCATAAAAGATCCAAAGTACAACTCCACATCTTATTATAGGTTTGCAAAGTGTATATGGCACTTTCATCACGAAGTACACAAAGGAACCCTATGAAAAAAATTCTAGAATACGGAGAATTCCATGGAAAGGAGTAGTAATCTGTTTGCAAGGCAGAAAGACATGGATAAAGTTACAAATAGAAATGTTGATCTTAATCATACACATCGCAGACATCAAAGGAGAAGGATTAAGAATAAATTAAGAATACTGACACAACCTGCTTTGTACAGTCGTTGGAGTTGTAATCCAAACAAAAAAGTGCACCGATGACTTATTGATCTTGCCCCATGGTTCACAAAATATGTCTTCATTAAACAAAGGCTATTGCGTTCACAAGCAATAGGTATCTGGAGCAATTGGTTCTCTAAAACTACTAAGTGAAGACCAGCAATACAAAAAGGAAACTTTGTTGTACTTTTTTCCTCTTCATTTTGTGATCAATGCGAAACGAGAGAGGCATTTTCAAGAATGATGCAACGTATAATGTAAATGTAGGAACAAGACTCACAAGTGATGATTCAAACAAAATCTGATCACACGATGTTGTGATATCCGTTCAAAATTTCCACACCGGGGAAAGAAGAATGAGTTTGCGAAAAACCGGGCACGGATTAACAACTATTGAGAAGCATAAGTAACAAGGCTTGAAATGAACAAAACAGTTTACTATTATCTCATGTGGTTCGAAAAATTATTGACTTTTTTGTTATTGTACCAATATTTTAACATAATTTTTAAATTAATACTGCAAAATTTTACATTCTATAATTATACAACTAGTTGTATCTAAATATATTTAATACCTTAAGAATATCATTTGTTTATATAGTTTATCATCTGACTCAAATATTATATTTGTTCAAGTGAAATTCTTTTATTTTCTTTGGACGAACATTTCTAATTTACACTTGGTTTTGATTTTCTAATTTTATCTCTTGTATGTATAGAATAATGTAAAAGTTAGTATTATTTTTTTAATGAGTTAATAAAAGTCACTATTTCTTCTGTTACGACTTACTTTCTAAAATATCACAATTTTTGACATTGCGGCTCCAGTCACAAGTCTGTCGATCAAGATCGAAAGCAAGTCCGGTCGGACATTTTACAGTTGCTAGTCTAGTTCGACCCTTAATGTCTGAATTGAAATCACACCTAAATTATTTCAAAAACAATATTAATAAGTGGAAAAGTGAATAGCTGATAATGTTAAATGATTTCGTTGCACCGGCAAACGTATATTTATGTTAGCAGGTAGACCTTGAATAATTCGATACTCATCTGAAATGTAAGATGTTAATTGAAAAAGACGAAATTCATCGAAACAAACAAGAATTCTTATATGTTTGATCAAAATATTCAAATTTCTATACACATAACGTGATTTTTAAGCGAAACCAGAATATATAAATTCCAATTCACGCTACTCATACCTTACGACTTCTCTACAGTCCACCGCATCAGCTAGTCTGAAATATTCATCACCAGGTCTATTATTACAAATTTTTTCTATTGATGATTCATCTCCTTCGTCGTTATCTTCATCTTGAGCATAAGCTGAAGAAAAAAAATAAAAATTAGTTAATGCCAATTTATTGAAGTATATTTTGTTTCTAAACACAGGGTGACCTACTATTTTAAGGCTTGTTAATCTAAAGAGTACTTGGGTGGGTACTGTAACCATACTAATGGACAGTCAAGCTTCAAGAAAAAAGATTACTTGTTATTACAGACGGACTGAAAGTATTTCAGTACTAAGTTTCTGCAGCTGAAGTGAAAACAAATAATTTATAGATGTATGTTTACCAAACTATTGAATATGTTTTTTTTATAAACAAAGTATTCTATAGTCTGTTAATCGAACGAATGGTATTAGCCTCCACTCACGAAATAATTTTATGGAATATAATTGTACTACGAATACATATTTGGAATATATTTAACAGGGCCGGCCGGGCGCAAGATATAATTTGCCGCTCTTCCTCAGCAGACCAACATTGTTATATTGCGTCAATAATGACAGGTTACGGCAGTTGCCAAGTGACCCTTACAAAAACCACCATACGTAAAAAGCCCAATACACACCGTCTACCGCATGTAAATGTCAAACCATTAAAAGTCCTATATATAATATAGTAATTTTTTTTCATACAAAATGTCTATTTTCAAATGGCCGAAAAAATAGGAACGTGTTTACTGATCACGATGGAATCCTATCAGTTAACTCGGGGCGCTGAGGTGATACTACAGTAAAATGTTCAGCCTCCTAGCTGCAGTGAAAGCTGAAGATATAGGTATGGTTCACGTAAGATATATAGTGCGAACTTTAAAGTTTCGGCTTATCCTTTGATTTGAATACTGTCATAGTCCAGTCAATATTATAATTTAAAATGCTTATTAGACGATATATCTCAGTCAGGTATCAAAAATTAGTTGAAACCTCATCAAACACATTATCAGTGAGTCAAAATAACGTTAAAAAAGCAAATTCCCAATTACTAACAGAAATGTTAAGGGATGAGACTTGGGAATCAGTGACTAAGGAATCTGATGATGATACTGCCGTAGACAATTTTTACCAAATTATTAACAATAAATTATCTAATACCGTTCCACTATATAAAACATATAATTTCTATAATAAATTTCCTAATTGGCTCACAACTGAAATTAGAATATGTATCAAACAGAAAATTTTTTTGAACAAAGTTAAACATGTGTCGGATTATTATGTTAACACATATAATGAGACAAGAAGACAGTTAAAATTATTAATTGGTATAGAAAATACATTAAGAGAGTAGAAAGTAGTACAAACGCCCCTCCTGGAAGCAAAAATAAATAATTTTTAAATTTTAATAAACAAAAAATTAAATCTAAAATATACGTATTTTATGCATATTTTTTTTGTTATCTGTTTTATATATTTTGTTTGTTGTTGTGGTCGTTTGGTTGCTTTTATGAACATTTTAAAACATTAATTATTATGCTCTAATAAATAAAATTTTTCGCGTGTCCTTTGTCACTAAAATATATTTCATCAGCAAATAACAAAGCTGTTTGAAAAACTGACATACTGCTAAATATATATTAATAGCGTTTTCGATCTATGCATTGGTTCACACCAGAATTGTCCCACACCAGAATTGGATAAAAAGGAGTGTTCGATTTACTCTCAGGATACGTCAATTTTTATTGTTCGACTCAACCACTTAACAGTCGGACATTTTTGAGACAAATGGTAAAAAAATATCACTTTCTTTTGGTTTTCATTTAACTACCTTTTTTAATCCTATTAATTAATTGAAATAAATTTACTCAATAAGTAGTTTTAGTGTGAAATATTTTGAAACATTTAATACACAATCCTACATCAGAATCCGAAATAAATACTCTTATAACAACTATTGAGTTGGTGTGTAAGTGCTCTTGTCTAGCGACAGTGTCCTATTTAATAATATAACAAAACGCCACCAATTTTCTTCGAGTTCGAGAAAATCGAGATACAAGTGAGGAATATATGGGAACCGGCGATGCGAATGTTCTGCCAATTTCTAGGCTCAAAAGGGTATATAAAGTTAGTTGCCTATCCAGCGCGAAGACAGACAGTACAGTACGGTACATAGTGCAGGATACGAGATTGCATGCGGAGAATAGAAATCGAGGCACGAGAAACAAGAGGGAAAATCCGTAACAATTGTTTTACCACAGAATAAAGAGACAGAAAAGACAATATGGATATAAAAAATTGGTTACAAAAAGGTAAGTTAAATAATTCCAGTAGAAAATTAAATTTTTAATTAAAACTTTAGTGATTCCATTAGAAATGGTCCAAAAATTTGAAAATTTGTTGCTCGACCAGCACCGAATAAAACAAAATTACCATGTAATGATAGCTTATAATGTAGATATGTTATATCCGATGTTAATTTCTGTTCAAAATTATTTTTTTTAATTGTCGGCCATTTTTCTATCGCAACGTTTGGAAAAAAATTCAATTGCAGCCCTTTACAAAATTGCCAATTGCTCTTTGCTTGCATCTTTGTGAAACAATTTTTATTAGCTTTGGCAAAATATTTTCTGCATTATTATTATAATTTTATATATTCTCCATTATTTCATATTATGATACCGACTTTTTTGCCTTCTAATCTAATTGTAACAAAAATTACAATAATGCACCGATTTTGACATCTGATATCTCAAATGGGACTAAATATAAAACTTGAAATTTTCACATATTAAAGATCAAACAGCACTTTATACGTGCTATTAATTTCATTTTGTGTTTTCAATCTAGAGATAAAATATGAACATCAGATATAGTATATCCACGCCACATTATAAGCTATCATTACATGGTAGTTTTGTTTCATACTAATTTTTATACTAGGGACTAAGAACAAGAATGATATTAGGTTATTATTTTTAGGTCAAAAATCTCTAAAACGGAAAAAAGTTCATGATGACACTAGTGGAAGTGGAAGCAATGATTGTGATGAAGATGAAAATAAAATGGTCGGAACATCAAAATCGGAATCTATTTTTGGAGGAGGCTCAATAGTTCAATAGTTCTTCAAATCTACATGTAGCTGTCTCTGGAACTGGGACCTCTTAACAAACTGAAGATCGCGATGTCTACCATGAAAATGACATTGGTCGTTATGTTAGTTGTGCCTATAATTTGCCTTCTGAAAAAAAGAAGGAATTGTTGACAAACCCTAGGGTTCTATCACCCAATTACGATTTTGCTTCTGATGCCATTCACTTGAAAATAAAATTCAACCACCGCTGGTTAGATCAATATACTCCATGGATGATATGTACTTAAGTCGTTTGAAAGGTGCTCTATGTTTGTATTGTGTTTTATTTCCGCCAAGAATTGCTACAGTTAAAGGAGTTTTGGGGTCAATCATGGTAAGGCCTTACATGAAGTTTAAGGATTTATATTAAGATTGTAAATAGAACGTTGGCAGCCATTACCACAAATCTTCAACAGCTGCTGCAAAAGCATTTCTTAAAAATGTTCCCGTTGATGTCCAGTTGCAAATAGGGCACCATAAGACGATTGAAGAAAGTAAACAAATATTGTCAGCAACTATTTCATGCATAATATTTTGTGGAGTTCATGATTTGCCGCTTAGAGGAAAAAAGAGGCAATGAGAGAGTTTTCTTTGACCTTTTAAATTTGAGGATTGACTCTGGTGATGAGAAGCTGAAGAGCCACTTGGATAAATGTCAATAAAACGCAGTCTATACATCACCAAAAATTCAAAATGAGATCATACAGTTATGCGGTGAAGTTATCAAAGAAAAAATAATCGAAGACTGTAAACGGGCAAAAGCTTATGCTGTAATAGCTGATGAAACAACAAATATCGCTGGAAAAGAGCAGCTTTCTATTGGATTAAGGCTCTATGATGAAAGCCAAAAAATAATCAGGGAGGAATTTGTAGGCTACATTGAGTTGAAATGTCAAGGTGCTTCTACAATCCCTAGCGCATTTCAAATTTTTTTAGAATATAATAATTTTTCTGCCGATAATTTTGTGGGATTCGGATTTGACGGGTGTTCCACGATGGACGGCAAAGAAGGTGGTGTACAGGCCATTCTTGAAAAAAAGTACGCTAAATCTTTATTTTTCCATTGCTCCAGCCACAGACTAAATCTTGTGGTCAATGATACTAGCAAGCTACCAGAAATAATAAACACAATAGCAACGGTTAAAGACACAATAACCGTCTTTCGTGAATCGCCAACCCGTAGGAAATTGGTTCCAAATCTTTCAAGGGTCTGTGAAACCAGATGGTCGGAAAAATATAAGAGCATAAAATTTTTTAGAAAGCTTCACTGACATTGTTAAAGCACTAGAACATCTATATGTCGAAGGAAACTATGCAACAAGAAAATCTGGCTACCTATTGCACTGTGCAGTTACTAAACCAATATTCATCTTAGGCTTAAACATAACATAATTGCAAGATACTCTGCAATTTTGGAACCCGTTGTAAACGTTTTACAAGGTAAAAGTATGGATTTGGTTATGGTGAAGAAACTTATTGATGATATTGTAGATGTAATCAAAGAAGATCGACAAGATGTCGAAAACGTTTCTTATGATTTATTTAAAAAATCACTTGATATAGCAGAGAAAGTAAGGGTTGAGTTGTCAGTACCACGAGTCACTCAAAAGCAAGTACACAGAAGTAATCCACCATCTGAGTCTGCAGTTGAATACTGGAAGCGGTCAATAATCATCCCCTTATCTTGATTCTTTAACTTCGTCTTTGGATGCTAGATTCTCCAACGAAAATACACCTGCTTTTGCTTTAACTTATCTTCATCCTTCAAGCATGCTCAAAATGGCTTCAAAAGATTTCAAAAATGATGCAGAATCTTTCATGGAATTTTATAAGTTGGGTGATGTCCCTGCAGAATTAGATTTGTGGTACAATATGTGGAAGAAAAAGAATTTAGCAGAAGAGAAATTGAAGGACATTGAGGTGGCTGCACTTTTGGAGGAAGCTAATATTTTTTCCCTGTAACAAGGCACACATTGTTAATATTAAGTGCTTTCCATCCACTACTGCTACCGTGGAAAGATCGTTCACTCACTGGGTTGTGTTTGATGAGTGTGCATCGAAAAATTTTGAAGGAAAATCAGGACTGCATAGTGAAGAAAGTTTTGGATAAATTTGAACCCAAGAAAAATATTATTGGTATAATTTAAGTATAATTAAAATCTCATCGTTTTGTTTTCATTTGCCTTTTCTTTGTATCCTAACATTTTACATTTTGGACGACCATGGACCATGGTTTGCCCCCCCCCCTGTTATAAATCCGGGCTACGCCCTTGCAGGACTTAGACATAATATTTATTTTTAAAGAATTGTTTTAATTATTGTTATTTATTATACAAGGGAAAAAAGTATTAGATTTTAGCTTGAGGTTATGTTGTCTCCCGACGCGAAGCGGAGGGAGACAACAAACCGAGAGCTAAAATCTAATATTTTTCCCGTGTATAATACACTATTTTTTTCTGTGACAGGAAAAACGACGATTCAATAGTGAAAGAACATATTATAACAATATATTGAAGTCAGAATGTTTTTTTTTTTTTTTTTTTTTTTTTCTTGGCTTTGACACTCGTCATTCGGCCAGTCACAACAGGAACAAACTATTAATATATAAAAAAAATATATTATCCCCACTCACACCTATCCACACCTAAGAGAAGACAAAATTACCTACCTAAAAAAATAAATACAATAAGGATATACAGGGTCACTCGCTTCTTGTCTAGGGGCCCATCAAGACATTATAATTTATCACAAACAAAACTAGGCCACGGAGAGATAGGAATAACTACAATTGGGATAAACAGAGGTAAACAAATCTAGTTCAAACATTCACAAGCATACCTTTGATTCGTATATGAATTTCATCAGAACATTATATACTTCCATTTTGTTTAAGGCTAAAAGATGGCAGATATTGAAGGGTGGGAAAAATCCGATTCTTATTAAATCATTAATAAGGTTTTGAGTTTCTTGGGAATATATGCAGTTAAAGAAAATATGATTCAGATCACTTTTGATATGATAGTGTTGACACATGTTTGTGTCAAGAATTTTTATTTTATATAAGTGTGCCGGATAACATGCATGTCCAAAGCGTAGTCTAACAATAGTTGTAATGTATTTACGTGGACAGGAGTAAGAATTGAACCAACAACAATTCGGAATTTCTTGTTGAATTGATGAATATTGGGTATTAGATATTTTACAATAATCGTTCCAGGACTTTTTCCATAAACAACTTTGTTTTTGCCTAGAATTAGCAAATACGTCTGGTACAGTTAGTGGATAGAGAGATAAGGTACCATTTTCTGCTGCATTTTTAGCTAAACGATCTACACGTTCATTATGTTTAAGTCCTATATGTGCTTTGATCCATATCAGCTGTACATGTTTATTATCTTTTTTTAATTGAAATAACATTTTTTTTATATAGAATATATAAAGATTATCTGATAAAGCAGGTATAGTTGGATTTTGTATAGCTGTTAAGACAGACAGAGAATCAGCTAATATAATAGTAGAACTTTTTCTGGACGAAGAAAAAAATTTTAACGATTCATAGATGCCCACAGCTTCAGCGCTGAAAACTGAGAAGTCTGAGGGGAGCTTAAACAATTTTTCGACATTATCACCTGGAATGTAGAACGCACAACCAGTTCCATATAAACTTTTGGAAGCGTCAGTATATATCTGTATGGAATCCGAATAATTTTCTAATATGGAGTTTAAAATTGTAAGACTTATCATAGGATTTACATGATACCTAGGTTGAATGACATTAAACATATGAAAAAAGTATTCAAAATCATCTAAAGTCATATTTTTTTCTGATCTAATTACACATAGATTGTTGTAGTTTCGGAAAGCATCACAGAGAGGCAGTGAATTTTTGCGGATCCAGTAGTTGTTAGTTAAATCAAATTCATTTAGTTTACATATATTGTGATATAAAGATTCGTTGGAAGACATAATTTTTATGAGGAATTTATGGCTAAGATGATTTCTTCTATATTTTAAGGGAGGTTCTAAAGCTTCCACGTGAAGTGGTTCAATGGGAGTAGACCTCATAGCACCCATACAAATACGTAAGGCTTTGTTTTGAAATACGTCAATTTTTTGTAAATTATTTTTACTTGCGGATCCATAAAGTGTACATCCATAATCTATTATGGATCTAATATATGATCTATAAAAAAGTAGCGAGGTCGACACATCAGCTCCCCACCAAGTTTTAGAAATGGATTTTAAAAAATTCATACCTCTGTTGCATCTATTCAATATATGTTCGATATGGGGTTTCCAGGTTAACTTCCTATCAACTATCATTCCCAATTATTTTATTGATTTACAAAATGGAAACGCTTGTGTATTTAACTGAATCGTATCGATATTCGGGATGTTATGTCTAGAAAAAATGAAAACTGATGATTTCGTGGGAGATACTTCATAACCATTTTTAATGAACCATTTATAAGCCAATCCGTATATTTTATCTAACGTCTCTACAGCATCATTATATTTTTTGGCCTCTGAATATAAGCAAAAATCATCCGCATACTGAATTATTTTTGGGGTGATATTTTCAACGTAAATACTATGAAAGTCAGCCGTATACAAATTAGAAAGCAGAGGACTCAATACTGAACCCTGAGGTAGTCCTGAAATATTATAACGAGGTCCTATGAGGTAATTATTATGAGTTCTTATATACAATTTTCTATAAGAATAAAAGTTAATGATTGCATCAGTTAATCGAATCGGTATTAGGAAGTTAATAATCATTTTTTCTCTCAGAATGGGTAAGCAGACGCTATCATAAGCACCTTCGATATCTAGGCAAAGTGTAGGTAAATATCTATTAGTGGAATAAGTATTTTGAATATCGATAACAAGAGTTGTTAGAGCGTCAATTGTACCACAACCTTTTCTGTAGCCAAACTGGGTTCTTGGAAGGAGGTTTTTCTGAAATAACCACCATTCAAGTCTGTGCTTAATGATACGTTCTAAAGTTTTTAACATACAAGACATAAGTGATATAGGGCGATAGGATTCAGCATGATTGGGATCTTTACCTGGCTTGAGAATAGGAATAATGATGACATCCTTCAACTCATTAACTATGGATAGATTATTCAGTATATCATTAAATATATCAATCAACATACATTTAGCAATAACAGGAAGGTTATCAATCATAGGATATTTAATTTCATCAAGTCCTGGACTAGTACTGATGCGATTTTTAAGAACATAGTTTAACTCTGTTAAAGTTATGGGTTTTGAAAGAAAATGGTTCTCATCACTAGATGAAGTTAGATCAGGAAATAACATAGCAGCGAAGGGAGGAGAAATTTTGTCAAAAAATTCTGCCATCCAGATATCATCTAAAGGCTTGACGTTGGAGATTGGTTTTCTATAAATCTTTCTAGCTTGTTTCCAAAGAGAAGAAGACGAAACAGACTTATTAAGAGAAGAAACATACTCAATCCAGTTTTGTTTAGCTATAGCTTTAAATTTTCTTTTTGTTCTTGCCATCATTTCTTGACAAAGGAAAAAGTTTTGAAAATTCGAAGTTTTTTTATAAATCGAGAAAGCCAAACGTCTATCTTCCAAAATCTTTTCGCAATCTGAATTCCACCAAGGTGGGGGGTAACGTTTTAAGTTTTTAATATTTTTAAATTGTGGTATTGCAATGTGTGCAGCTTGATTCATACTGCTGATTAAGATTTGATATTTATCAGAAGTGGAGTTTAATGAGAAATCTCCTTGAAGAGTATTTTCAATTGTCCCAGTATACAATGGCCAGTTGGCTTTTTTTATGTTCCATTTATTTTTAAGGGGAAATTCATTGATAACTTGGTCAATTGGAAGCTCCATAAGAATAACAAAATGATTCGATCCTAATGTATCATCTAATACTGACCAATTAATTCTATTAGCAAGTTCAGGAGAACAAAAAGTGATATCTATCGCAGAAACATTTTGATTAGGACGAGTTAAAACTGTGGGTTATCCATTATTCATTACTGTTAGATTAAGATCATCTGCAGCTTGGATTAGTTGTACACCAACTGTGTCATTATGATGTGTACCCCACAACGAATGATGTGCATTGAAATCACCTCCCACGATTATAGGATTTTTTGCTTGTGAAAAAAGTGTAAACCAATCATTAGCAGAACATTTAATTTTAGGTGGTTTATAAACAGAAAAAAGGCTTAGCTCCGATTTACCATATTTAATTTTTATGCCACACATTTCCACGCCTCTACACACATTATTATTAATTTTGAATTCACAAAAACTTATTGAATGATGAACTAAAATGGCAACACCACCATAGCCGTCATGTCGGTCTTTACGGATCATATTATAACCATTATAACAATATTGTATATTTTTTTTAAACCAAGTTTCAGTAATAAGTGCCACATCTATTTTTCTAGAATTTAAAAAGTGTTGCAAACTGTTTTTATTTGCCACAGCTGATCTAGCATTCCACTGCATAATGTTAAGTGAAACTTTTTGAGCCATTAATAATTATTAACTGTTAGAGTATCCTCCAGTACTTGTTTTATGCTACTGATTATTGAACTTTTATTAATTGATTGCAAGTCTTCTACTGAGCTAATATTATCCAATAGATTGAATACAAATTTGGAGACAATGTCAGCAATATTCTGTTTTTTACTTTCAATACTATTAAAATTGGATTTATAGGGGTTAGCAGGTAATGGTTGACTAGGACCAAAAGTAAAAGGAAACATAGGCGAGTCAGAAGGAGACTGATTGGACGGAGAGTCTGATTTTCTTTTCTTTTTCATGGGAACTGAGTATTTTTTTGTACCACTTGTACTTGGTAGCGACGAAATTAAACTATTACTTTCCCTAATATTTTTTATCATAGTTTGTGTGGTATTATTATTAACTTGATTAGTAAGACTGGGGAAATCTTTATTATAATTTGATAAGCCTGAAAAAGAATCATGACTTACAAAAGAAGAAATAGAGTTTTCACAGTATTTTCTGGCTTCCAGAAATGACGTTTTTTGTTCAACCATAATAGTTTTAATTTTTTTCTGTTTCTCATATTGAGGGCATTTTTTAGATATAGATAGGTGATCATTAGATTTACAATGAATACAATAAATTTTGTCCTTATTGCAACTATGTTCCTCAGTTTTTATTTCGCCGCATTGTATACATCGTTCTTGGGAGTTTTTACACTGTTTAGAAACATGTCCATACTTCAAACAACGATAACATTGAACTACTCTACCTATAAATTGTTCTACCTGACAATATACTTTATTAAATGCAACATATTTTGGTATAATATTACCTTCAAAAGTAATAATAATGGTTTTTTTTTGGTACATAATCAATTGTGTGATCCTCTCTTTGGATTTTACGTTTAGTACGATAAATGTTTATTACCGGAGAGGTAGACTCTACATTCTCTAAAAAATATTTTTCGTCATATTTAGTGTCAACGTCCCTAATGATACCCTTTGATTCGAGTAGATGATTTGGAATATAAGCTACCAAATTATGATTTTCCAACAAAGGATTTTTAACTAATTGATTAGCCTCAAGAAACGATTTTAATAAAACTTTTATTCGATTTTTACCTATACTTTTAATTTCTAATATATTAGTTAGCTTTAATTGTTTAAAAAGTATGTGACCAACAGTCATGGGATGTAGCCTTCCCAAATTACTACTTTTAATATTTTCAATGTATACCCAAATAGTCGATAAATTGTACTTATCTGACAATAAGTTGAACTTTTTTGGAACTGGTTTTACTGCAGAAACCTCGTTGGTGCTTGGAGAGTTATTAATCGGTAACATTTGATCATCATCACATAACATAATTGACTCCACTTGCGTCGAGAATGACGTCCCTTTTTTATCCCCCATGATGGGGGAAAAATTATTTAGTTAAAAACTCTAATCGGAATATTTCAAATAAACACGTGTAAGAAAACAAAGTTGGCACTGATAAAAACTATCGACCGGTTTTGTTAATTGCTTCGCACAACCTATTTGTACAAAGGTAAAATCAACACTGAAGTCAGAATGTTATCGATATGAAATTTGAATTTTTAAACTAATAAGCTGTTGTACTTATAGCGACCATTAGACCTGCGTTGCTCAGGAAAACTTCTAAGTTATCAAATATATGTCTATTGAATTCTGTGATTTGATTCAAAAATTGCGAACTCCGTGATTATTTAGTAGTTATTTTGGAAAATATAAAGTTAAAAAATGTCTGCTTCCGAGTTTTCTCTGACTCTTGATATAAAGGAAATGTAACTTATGTTCAATAAAATATTATAAAATCAAATATCTTCCTTTATCTATATGTATATATATATATATATATATATATATATATATATATATATATATATATATATATATATATATATATATATCGGGGAAAAAAGTACTCACTTTTTCCCGTGGGAAAAAAAGTAATTTCGTGAAAAGTTGTATTTTGTTACCTGTCAACAGAGATGAAATGTCAAATTTTTTTCCTGTCACAGAAAAAAGTTATTTTTTTTGTTATTTATTCATAGAATTTTGTTTTGTCCATAAAAAAATCGAATGGGATACAAAAAGGGCTCAGTTCACGTCTGGTAACCTGATTAAAACGAACGCCCTTTCAACAATACGTAACAAATTGGTAAATAAACAAAATATTAATACCTTTCAGAGTTTAGCACCGCAGCATAACTTAAAGGGAATATACGATTTGATTGCTACACTATATCTTTTACGCCAACTATACCTACAATAGCCTAGTTTTTAGGTGTAGCTGATTTAGCAAAATCTACTGTTTTGCAGCTGTCCTGCTGACCTATATCGACAAAGCGGCATATTTACGGTGTACAAAGTAATATTTTTATAGCGATCGGCATCTTTGTGGATGTGTTCATAAATAACTGTTTTTAAGTTTTTGCCGCCCTTGCCGGGCTGGCTCTGATATTTAATATAATAAGCATTACATTGAAGATTATTGATTTGAGAACATATGTAACCAGTATTTCAGCAGCGTATGGTGTTTTGCATATCTTGTAGTGTAAAGTCAAAAACGAATTTTCCCAATTCCTCATTTTTACATGGTCCAGTAAATGAGAGGTTTCTCGTTTGAAACCGTGACGACGAACATGTATTTAGGACAGTTATTAAAATGGAAGATGCCCAAATAGCAGAGATGAATGTTCCGCTTCTTGCAATATAAGTAGAAAGAAACAATAAAATTATATAAGCATTATGCTTTGTATTTGTTCATTTACTCACTGCATAATTTCATTAATAATAGATTATCCATGTTTTACTATTTATTCAATTGCCGGTCGGGTATCAGTCTATATCTATGGTATCAGTAGTGGATGCTGGGTTATTTGAGTTTAAATTAAAAATACTTTCTTTTAATATATTCATACGTATTGGCTGTGAATGAGAAATCTGGGTCAAAACGAAAGTGACTAAAACAGGTTTCTTAACCTATGCTAGTAGACGTAGTTCACATAAGCTATTTTGGTTCGATGATGGAATGTTATGTGAATTTCCAGTTTTGTGTGGCCATATAATCGAAAATATTAGATCAAGATTGATATTTCAATTACCATATTCAACGATATAATTAGATTGTTGCTAATACTGAAATATTTAAATATTGCCAAATAAAATAATTTTAGTAAATCCTTTATGCCCGATTCACACTATGCTAATATTACTAGATATTTTCATTGCTAATAACTGTGGGTCTAATTAAACATAGCTAGATAACAACCGACTAAAGTCATGGGGATAATACCACAAAGAAACAATTTCAATATTAGTAAATTTTGATCAATTTACTATAATTTTAAAATTAGATCTGTTAATAAATCTATAAGATTTTGAGAGTCAAGTTGGAGAACGAGAAGAAAATGGCATTTATTGATAAAATTTATTTGAAATTGTAAATATTGAGTAGTGTCCTGTGAAATGATAATTAGAATAGATAAAGGATAAATGCATGTCAGATGGAAATTAAATGACGATAGTCTAATAAACTCCAAATAAAACTGTCGGTACATGAAAACATTTGAATTCAAGCGGCAGAGGTATCGCAACTATCATCGTGTGTTATAAACTACTACAGATAGGTACTATTTTGTTTACGATTTATTGGTATTTATTCATTGAAATATTGAAGAAATAAGGAAAGTAATTGGATTTCTATTTTGTCGTTTGCAATCCTAGTACACAGTTGCTAATAAAATGTAACGAAAAGAGAATATTAACTTATAACTATGTAATTTGTATAGATAAAGTGTCGCAAATAACGGGTAAATCCTTGAAAATATGGTAAAACTGCTAAAAGTACTTATCTAAAACAAGTATTGTGGTATCATCTTATCATTCGTGAAAAACTATAGCCACAAATTGCATTATACATCCAGTAGATAACAAGCACCCCTACTCTCAAACTTAATTTTATTCAGAGTTATTCCGAAATCCATCAGTCAAATAATGTTTACCTCACATCCTAATTGAACAGTATCCTTAAGGATATACTTCTGATTTCTCAAAAGGATATGTTTAATAATTGGAATTTCGAATATCACAGGTTGGGCAGACCCGAAATTACCTTATTTGGTGCTAGAAGCTAGAATTCAGAATAAAAATTTGTTACGGGCTGATCTTGCAACTCACATGTATTGTCTGCTGATCTTGCAACTCACCTCGCAACACTTTAATTATAGTTTTTTGTTAATAAATTTTATAATATTTCGAATTCATAGGTACCTTTCTGTTGACATTATCAATCACATCGGTCATGTACATTTAAGAAACCGAAAGATTCCCTTTAAATTACCTGTTCACTACCTACATTCTCCGCTGACAAGCTTACTTTGAGAGTGCATTGATAGATCAATGTAGTCTTAATCGAATTGTATTTGATAAACATCAGTTTGACGTTTTATTATATTATCAAGGAGTCGGCTTGCTGTCAGGGAGATTGTACGTAGGATTTGTCAAAATAATATTTGAGTAGAATACGAAGGAGTTAATTAAATTTTGGCTAATTTTGTTGGGGAATCAGGTAAGTTGAAATAAATGATTCAAAGCTATGCCTCGAGCTTGGGTTTTTGTTATCTCAAATGTGATGTTCAAGATTAGGTGTCGAAGGAAAATTGTGGAAAGAGTAAAAGCGCAGGTAGATTTGTAGAGTGGAAAAAAAGGAATTTAGAGAGAATAGAATAAGAACCCTCTAACGGAGGTAATGTAAACGTGATGGATGTGATTTGTAAGTCATTTTAATTATTTACAACATTGTAAGGTCTCAGTCAGGGGACACCAAGAGAATAAGTATAGCCTCTCCGCCAACGTTAGTGGCATTATTCTGAAACCATATTTTCTAAAACTTATGTTAGAGGCGAACAGACCCCTTTGGTAGTACCGTAGTAAAGTAGTTAATAATAGGTTTAAGCATTATATTTTCTTTTGTAAGCGGCTCCGTGACGTCACAGTAGCGCATTTCAATTATGTATATTTCCTTCCGTTTTGGTGAAGAAGTTTTATGTACTCGTATATAGTCTCTTTTTTGTGTAAATAGTAATATAGAATTTTCATTGTAATATCTAACATCTTATATATTGTCTGCTCCATCCTGACCATCGTGGCGGTCTACTAGTTAAGGCTGGCTCATTAAAATTTAACTGGTGGCTCCCATTTTTAACAACTAAATAAACTAGGAATTTTCGCAAAGCCACCCCCGACCGAACTGAGCTTGGGCATGAGGTTGCGCTTCTGGAGCTAGCGAGTGGACAATAATAAATAAAGCGCGTAACAAATTTTTAAATCGAAATCTAATATGTATTTTATAGGCCAGGAGCACTACAGTTTGACATGGCTATGTCGTGACGTAGATTAGATATTGGTTGGAATTGCTCGGAAATCATCTAAGAAAAGAAAATATGAAGGTCCGCCTGGTAAAAAAGTTGTGCTATTTGAAGCAAAAATCATAAACTGCAAAAAACGCAAAAATCGCTCATTTTTTCCGATATTTCTTAATATAACTGTTTAAATATGCAAGATAGAGAAAAAAGGTATACTTACGAATTTGTTCTTTATGAAATTCTCTACAAGATAGTATTGGTTTAAAATCGATATATTCAATTTTCTCGTTGAGAAATGGCGATAAATGCAAAAACAATAGCTAAAAACCGAGGTTATTTTGAAGCATTTGTTTCGCAGATAAGAAATCATCCAATCACGCTATAAATTGGGATTCAAGAACCTTATTGTGGCAACAAACCTCTGGTCATAGAAATAAGGGCATAAACAATATAAATATATTTGCACTTACGCTTCTTCGAATAGTAATAATTATACTAATAATGAAACTAAGGAAAAAATTGAAATTTGCAATCAACATCACAATCCTAGCATGGACATAATTATAATCATTGATTATTATCAACATAAAAAATGCCAAATTATAAGTAGTTACTGTAGATGCTTAAATTGTCATAATTGGTAGACGCTATTCTGAAAAATAAGTTTTTTTCATTTTGCTACATCGATTTAAAAAAAAATCGGCCCAATAGAAGCCGAGATAGAGCAACTTTTTGCGCCGCGCTCGATTTGAAGCGTCGATTTCAACTTTCTTTGATTTTTCCTACTTCATGCACAAGGGCGATGTTATATCTCAAAGCACATACAAAAACTTCTCGGAAAAATCTATCTGCTGGCATTTTTTTTATTGTTACAACATTAATAGTTATACCGCAAACACTCGGCCAGATTAAACGTATTATTTTTAAAAGGAGCGTCTTTCCGAGAACTTTTTTTAGGTACTTTGAGTATTTTTCTTCGGTATCCAAATTCGCTTCAAAAACTAATTATTTATAAGACGAAATTTTTCACCTTTTCAAAATCGCCTAAAAAATGATAAAAACTTAAAAATTGTTCATTTTAACTATTGTGTATTATAGTTTTAGAGGTCTAAGTAGTTGTAAAAAATCGGCGCCCACTACAACTCAAAAATGTAAGCCTGGCATGAACGCAAAAATGACGTTAATTTTTTCGCGGAAATTAATTAACAATTAGTTCATGTAAAAACAATCAGGCCAATTTAATCGGCCTTTGGCATATTGTTTTATACTATAATAAGGTTCTTAGATCCTATTTTATAGCGTGATTGGATGATTTCTTATCTGCGAAACAAATGCTTTAAAATAACCTCGTTTTTTGAATTTATCGCCATTTCTCAGCGAAAAAATTGAATATATCGATTTCAAACCAATTCTATCTTGTAGAGAATTTCATGAAGAACAAATACGTCAGCATACTTTTTTTCTCTATCTTGCATATTTAAAGAGTTATATTAAGAAATATCGGAAAAAATGAGCGATTTTTTTGTTTTTTTGCAGTTTATGATTTTTCCTGCAAATAGCACAACTTTTTCACCTGGCGGACCTTCATATATTTTTTTCTTAGATTATTTCCGAGCAATTCCAACCAATATCTAATCTACATCACGACACAGCCATGTTTCAAAGGTTTCGGGTCTAATTCTCCTGGACTATTAAACCACAGCTATGGTTTATTTTTTTAGTAGTAATGGATTTCTGGAGGAAAGAAACTGGCGAGTATCATGAAGATATGGACGCAGATCACTTCGAACTGTGGTTTAAGTCCGTTCTGCAATGCGTCGAAGATCAGTGTATTATTGTAATGGATAACGCTCCCTATCGTAGTCATCGGAGCGAACGTATTCACACTTCAAACAGTCGAAAAGCTGTAATGCAACAATAGGTGCGTTCTTTTTGACTGAGATCTCAGTTAATCTCAGCTCACATCAGTAATGTGAGCGTTCTTTTTGTTTTACTCACTTATGTGAGCTGAGATTTTTCCTCCCCTTTCACCGATGCTGAATGTGTTGTAAAGGGGTATCAGTTGGAATTGAGTCGGAAATAAGGTGGAGGGGATGGAGAAATATTTGATTTGCTTGGTTTATATGTAGTTTTAACCAAGGTTATCTAAGGTTTTAACCATTGAGATATAAATAATAAACACACATAATCTATTTTTCTTTTGTTACAAATTATGGATACATTAATTAACATTATTAGATGCTGATACGAATCTGTCGTATAGCTTAAATCTATCGACAGATCGCGCGCTTCAATTGAGATGTCGTTCTTTTTGGTGCTTACTCACATCACTTTATCTCAGATCACCTCAACTGAAGTGATCTGAGATCTCAGTCAAAAAGAACGCACCAAATGGCTACATGAAAATGAGATTGGATACGATGATACTGCAATTGAAGCACAGTTAATGGCAATTATCAAACTACATCCAATACTTTGTCGATGAAATGGCTCTTAGACGCGGTATTACAGTACTACTGCCACTTTATCACTACAAACTTAACCCTATAGAACCTATTTGGGCAGAGATAAAGAGTTACGTGGCTAGCCACAATGTAACAATCAAAATTGTAGAAGTGGAGCGTTTATTAGGCCTACAATAGATAAAGTTACGCCATAGGCATGGGGGAACGAACGCTATTAAGCGTGCTCGAAAAGAGGAAAGTTGCATGTGGGAATTAGATTTTCTAGTGGAGACGGTTATTATTCATGTTGGAACCGATAATAGTAGCAACGATAGTGACAATTCCATATCAACAGAAGCGAAATAAATCGTTTTAATGAAATACTTTGGATCATTACCATAACAGTTTTGTATTCATCAAATATCAAACAAAGCAGTGGTGTATATAACAAAACACAATCAATATTATTTTAAATTATATTAAAATATTATAAATAATTCAGATCCCTCCGCCACTGGCGCTTGAATTAAAATGTTTTGATGCACCTATAATATAGCTGACTAATTTCATTTTTAGTTTGTTAAAATATAGTTTTGTGTTTAAAGATATAATTGAAACATTTTCCAGTAAACTATCATGATGGGATAAAATTTGGAATTGCATTATTCAATGAACCTGATTAAGTATCTACTTAGCGTTTTTTTTATAAAAATTCATTAAATAATAATTTATGACGTTTAGGACGGTTAACTGAACACAGTTACATGAGATGTACTGTTAGTTAATAATATTTAGTATCCACAAATAGTAAACGAAATAACGGAATTATTTTTTAATAATTTGTGTCACGTGTCGACACAAAACAAATAGAGAAAGAAAACGTGTTTTGAATGGTAATAAATATTTAATTGGAAATAGGATAAGTATATCAGGTGTCAGGAACAGTGAACAATCTTAAATTATTTACAGCAAAAATAAACAATTATTTACAGGAACATTAACAAATAATCTCAGAAATTCTATGTTCTCTGTCGACTAAAATCAGTGCCTCAAAGTGGTAATTTCAGTTTTGGAAGAAGAAAAATAGTCAGCTTGAGCCATATAATGAAATATGGTTGTTGTGAGGTAAAAAACACCTACGGCTCACATAGAAGAAGGTCCAGCCTCGGAAAACGGACGGATCACTTTGGAAACAACCCACGCGAGGCAAAAGGATTAAGCGAAGAAGGAAAAGTACTAGAATAGCCTACTGGAATGTTACCTCACGGAACGGAAGGGATCAGGAAATAATCTTGAAGATAAACAAGCACAAGATAGATATATGCGGACTAACCGAGACAAAACGTGTAAAGGTCAAGGCAGGACAAAGTACGAAAACTATATCCTACTCTATAGTGGGAAATCGAAACAAGAACGAAGCCACTCGGGAGTCGGTATCCTCTTACACGAAAGGTGCACTGACATAATAGAAAACGTCGACTATGTATGCGACCGCATATTGAAAGTCACACTTACCTTCCCCAAAGTCCCATTGCATCTGGTGAGTATCTACGCCCCGGACATGTCTAAATCGTCTAAATCAAAAGAGGAATCAGATAGTTTCTATGAGAAGCTACAAAACATAATTCACCAAATAAACAACAATGGAAAAGTAATCCTATTGGGAGACTTCAACCCGAGAATCGACTCAGCCGAAATCTCTGGAGTTAAGCAAATATTTAACGGGCACGTATTAAATGAAAACAGAGACCAACTGAACAATTTCTGAGCAGGAAACGAACTGAGGATAAATAACACCTATTTCCCTCACAAAGACAAACTTTGATACACGTTCTACAACATCAGAGGACAGAAATCAATAATCGATTACATAAGAACAAATAGATATATCACACCGAATGAAATATAACAGTACTAACTTCAGCTAACACCGGTACAGATCACAACCTAGTTCTCGGAAAGTTCGTCATGAAGAGGCATCGAAGAATAAAGCAAAGACCGATAATGATTGAAAAATACAACCTTGAATCATTGGATAACGACTGCACTACAATATATGAAAGCAGACTAAGTCGAAAACTTACATCACGTAACATAACAGACAAGAGCGTGGAAGACAACTGGCATATAATTAAGAGATGCATACAGGAGGCGGCTAACGAATCAATAGGGAAAAGAACCATAAACTTAAACTCGCAAAACAAAACCAAGACAGGAGGTAAAAAGGCTGGCCGAGGAAAAAAAGGAAAGCTACCTACAATATAAAAGTACATCAACAGGGGAAAACTGCAATAACTATAAAAAAAACGAGAAATAGCCTCCATTCTAAAGGACTGGGCTATCAACATGCGCAAGAAGGATGGGTCCCTTTATAAAGAAAGTGTGGCGAAAACAATGTGGAACGTGACAGCAAAACTTGTTCAGGAAAAATATTACGAAGATTTCGGCATTGCAGTATATCCATTTAATGATGTAAGATTTTAATCTGCTGCGCACAAAATATTACAAATGAACCCGGAAAATAATTGCATTTTTAATTGTAAAAATTTCAATAACTAGGTTTAACTGTTTTCATATTACATTAATAAATAATAAACGTTTATAATTACGTCTGCATTTATTTTAAAGGACCTGATAATTTTGCACTAGTGCAAATTATCAATAATTTGCACTAGTACAAAATTTGATCTAGTGCAAAATTATCGCCTAATTGTATACTCATTGCCTAAAACAATAAAAAAACAGTCGGAACATTGTTGAAATATGAAATTTGACAGATGAAAAAAATTTCATAATAATTTTTACTACAGAATTAGTTTTACGCAGTTGAGGACTACATGTCTGTCCATTTTTAGCCTTACTTATTCATTATTTCATACATGTTACTTCAGAAATCTAATTTGTTGTTAATATTGGTTTGACTTTACTATATAAAATTTCTGCTTCATTATCTATTGTATGAATGTCTATAACTACTTAGTAATTCAGTATTGGCACTCAAATATGTATTTAAACTGGTCAATAAATCGTATCGTATTAATATTACAGTAAAAAGCAAATATCAGATGAAAGAAAGCGTAAAGTACATGTATTTGTGTCAATATCGAAATCTTTAATTATGAAAAATCTGTTCTAAATGGAAAACTATGCTATAATATGCAATTATAATCTCCTACTTAATTTTTTTTATTTTACAAATTATTCTCAAAATATCACACCGTTAAAATAAAATGATACATTTGATTTACTGCATTTGGATCATAGTAGATGGTTTTAATTGTATATTAAAACACATATTATCATTCTGAACAACTTTTGTCACAAATAAAAATACTTTACTTTTGTACCAAATTCATACTTTTTGACAAAACCCGTATAGGTATGAATGAAAAAAATGACATCCGATATTTGCGTTTAACGCTATAGACCATGCAAACCATATGTTTCCAACTTTTTTAGACGTACTGTATCTACAAGCTTGAATAAATTTGAGTCAAAGCAAATTGATGAAGAAAAAAGACGCCTTCATTAAAGAAAAAATCTGCAACAGAAATGATGAATTTATAAGAAATTGAACCTACATCAAGAATAATACGGTTTGAATAATTGGAAAAATATTTTTCTTGTTCGTTTTCTATGATGGAAAAATGAATAAAGTAAAGGTCATCCAGATACTTATAAACTCATAACTGCAATATTTATAATCGATTAAGGAACAACAAGTATTTCATTAATAAATTATTGTACTGTTACATGCAAATTAAGCTCCATGTTCTAACTAACACTCTGTAAATGACACTACACATTCCTTACTAATTTTATCAAGGCTATCCTATAAAACACAATTGCATAATAATCACACGGTTAAAATATAAAACATATATTTATTAACGAATCTTTCACATCCATTCTTAAAATGTCATTTTATTTAAAATTCAATTATAGGATGGGATACTCCAAGTGTTGTAATTTCCAGATAGGCTTGACCTTTTTCTTTTGTGCTTTATTATGCGGATCTCTGTCGAGATATCAAGAGGGAGAGAGACAAAGAAATGTTGGGTACTGAGATATTGAAAGGCTTGGCAAGGTTGTACAGGGTGAGGTCTCCATTAACTTTACTTAGCACGCAAACGCTTTTTCAATTGTTGAAAAGATTATTATAAAATGAATATGACAAAGTTCAAATATATTGTATTAAAATTAATATTTTTTTCGAGTTATATTTTTTTATAGCTAATGGTGGACGATATAAGAAAAATAGTCGGTAGAAACTGGGAACAAGGAGCCAGAAACAGCATAGAAGGTACTTACATCCAGTAGTGGATGGTGGGAAGCTAAGAAAGGAGAAGAAAACATTGAGTTGCTAACTTATATTGATGAGGAGAGTCGATTGTAAAGATCGTCGGTATGTCAATGGAATTGTTTTCGTATCTTTTTATTCAAGGAAACCTTAGGGAAAATAAAACCAGTTCTTTGTTAGAGGGTTGAACAAACAAATAGACAATTTTAAAACCATTTACTTGAGTCAAAAGTATGATCACTTTCGATATATTCGCTATTTTGACTTTTTTTTATTTCATTGAAATCAATATATCGTATATTATAAAAGAAAGTGTGGAATGTGAGTGGCACTAAAACTCAAAAACTAATTAAGGTACGACTTACCCTCAAACAAGAATATTTTTGTTATTACCTAAAAGACGTACCATCGGAAATATAAGGGTGTAAAGTTATGCTTTCTAGAAATTTCTACAACGGTCCAGAGTTTTCGAGAATATTCGATAGAAATATATAATACTCGAGAATGTTCTAAAACGTTCAAACAATTCCTAAAAATTTCAAAACACCCTGTAACGCCTGAGAATACTATATATTGCTTTCGACTGTTGTAGAAATGTCTAGAGAGACAAACAATTAGTTTTTCAACTTCCAAACTACGCCCCATAGATAAAAATCAGAATAATTTTTATCGAGAATTTTCTAGATTGTTCTAGAATATTAAATACTATTCTAAAAAATTTCAAAAAATTAATAAACTCTCGGGAATGCTGCAGAATGCTTTCGACTGTTGTAAAAATGTCTAGAGTACCAATCTTTAAGTTTTTTCAACTCCAAAACTGTGCCCCTAAGGTGTATATGAGAATAATCTTAATCGAAAATTTTCTACAATATTCTCGAATGTTCTCGAAACTTCCAAATTATTCCTAGGAATTTCAAAAAATTCTGAAACACTGTAGAATGCTCTCGACTGTTATAAAAATGTCTAGAGTGCCAAACTTTTAGTTTTTTGACTCTAAATTTACGCCTTTTAAATCAAATTAAAATAATCTTCATTGAAAATTTTCCAGAATGTTCCAAGACGTTTTAGACTATTCGCGGATTTTCTGGGATGTTCAAGAAATCTTTAAAACAATTTAGAACGTTTATGAGTGTTATTACATTTCAGCACATACTGAAATGTTGAGGACTGTTCGGGAACATATCAGACCATTGTGGAACATTTGAATTGAATTGTTGAGGTGGGGTTACCCATCGGTAGGGGTATCCGTCGTGGGCTCGAGCATCAACCGAAATGCCAAAATTGCGAGGGAAACCACCAATTACAGGGGGTTCTCAAAAAATCCCAAGAAGGGGCAGAAAAATACCAAAAAACCAAGTGCAGTAGCAGCAGGAGTATGCTACGCACATGCGGTCAAAAAATCGCCCGAAGAACCAAAAAGGCACCCACTCAGAGTGCCCTGAATGATATTATGAGTAGGTTGCAAAATATGCAAATGCTGATTACCGCATTAATAGCACAGCGAGCTAATTAATGGCAGACAACCTTCCGAATCAAATAATAATATGATCACGGAATACAGGAGGCCTAAGAACCAATCAAAATACCATGCGAGTAGTTTTGGAGGAAGAAGATTTTGACATCTTCGCGATCCAAAAACTAAAACTACCGGGTGATAACCACAGTTTCAGAAGAAAGAGCTGTCAACACTCCCTCCGAAATTACTTACTATGGAAGCGACGATAGTAGTAATTCAAACTATAAACGGGCATATTAAGACGTAAACCTGAAACCACTATACATGAGAAAAACGTGTTAGCAGCACTCCCAGATGGAAAAAAGGTATAATAATAGGAGATCTAAATGCCAAGTCCCCTGCGCGGTGCAGCACTAGAAGAAACAGACAAGGAAGAAACCTAGAAAAAAGAATAGAAAAGCAACCGTCCTCAAGCAAGGCCGACACACTACCCACCACAAGGAGGGCAGCCCGACGTCTTAGACATCGCTGTGCTGGAAGACATAACGGTGCCGACTGACGTCAGGACCTCCTAAGGAGGTGATGTACACGAACTGATCGTTCTCACCGTAGGCAACGGCCCAGGACAAGTCATAGGACCGATAACGGAAATAACAAACGTCGAAACCCTAGAAGAACAAGTCTGTTTCTAACAGAAGCGCTGGAACAAAGTACCACAACGACCGTAGCAGACAAATACGGCAGATTCGAAAACATAGATGACGATCTAAAAAATTTGATAATGGATAAGAACCGACTTATTAGAAACCCACGTAGGACACGGAATCCCATCAAATTAAGGAGAGTCAGGCAAATCAAGGAAGAAATACAAGAAAAATAGAAAGAACAAAGGAGCGAAGAAAATAAAAGAATCAACGAACTAGATCCGCAAAAATCGGGGATATGGAACTTTGCTAAAGTTATGCGAGAGGAGAAAAACCGATTCCGCCGATACACAGAGGAAACGGGATGGTCTACATCGATGAAGAAAAAGCGGAGGCGATGAAAAACACACTAGAGAACACGAACTCACCAGCAACCAGAAGAAAAAATAGAAATCAACGCTGACCTGGGTGATAAAGAGGATGTGATGCGGCGGCTAGAAAAACAAAACCCAGACCTTCGGGTGCATGCATGGTTTCCACCACGAAGCGAAATTCAATCCCAAAGGGCACCTCTTCATTTTCGGCATATGCGACGAGGAAATGGGAGTCCTACAAAAACGATCAATGATGATGAGCTACGCGTTCATCTCATTGATCGTTAAAACAAAAAACTCGAGCAAGGATCCCCTTCTACCTTCCGAGGAGCCCCAAGGAACTGTTGCTTCTGTGGAGACTGTCGAACCATCCCCTAAGATGACGGCCGAGACAGATATCAAATCTTCGATACGCTGTTTCTCTGGAAAATACCATTTTTGTTTAATGAAATAAGAGAGAACACTTTCAATACACAAATTGATAAACTAGACATTCCAATTCAATTGTACATAGAAATGCTAAGAACGCAGCCAAAATATTTATCAAGAAAAAACTTGGTACAAAAAATGCAATTTTTTTCTATTTTGAAGTATCTACACTGCTCAGCAACTCATTTTATGTTGTAGATGCTCCACAAACTGAAATTCCTACAAAAAAACCTTCAGTACATTCCGTTGAATGTACTGAAGGTTTTCAAGTGGACCAAACGCTTGAGGTAGCACCAAGCTCTTCAACGGAAATGGAGGTTCAAAAACCTACAGTTTCATTAAAGCAGCTATCGTCGTCAAGCGGATTGAATTTTACAAATTGTATCATATCAAATTTAAATTTACATTTAAATATTATTAATAATAAATAGATTTCCTCAAACTGTGATGTTTTGTGTAATTAAACATTGCTTTTTGTTCTAGACTGTAATAGTTATTTACATTACAAGCAGCGAAAGCTTACTTTTAGGTGTGAGGCGTATTTAAATAGCCGAGGCAAAGCGAAGCGTAGCCGAGACTATTTGAATACCTCCGAGCACCTAAAAGGGCTTTGCAGCGTGTAATGTATTAAACTTTGCATTCTTCCCCCGATTTTAGTAACAAAACACACAATTTAAAGATGCAAAAAATTCTCTGTAGACTGCAATAAAATGGTTAGAAGGCGTGGGTTAACGTTACTTTGGTAATATTCGTGTCAACAAAAACTAATATTTTGACAGTTGTCAAATAATTATTCTTCCATAAAGTCTACATCTTTTAAGTTTAATATTTGACTACAATCTAGTTAAAAATGAATTCCATTGAAGAAGCAGCAGTTATTGCGTGCAGAAGTTTGTTGAAAAATCTAAAGACTGTACAATCAAGCCTATGAAAATTTCATCAAATGGTGTACAACGAAAGATGTGTCCACAATAACTGAAGATGTATTATTGGTATTTTTCTTAGAAAAATCGAAGACATTGTCCCCTGCTACATTATGGTCAGAATACTCAATGTTGAAATTGACTATTTCATTAAATAAGAACTAGGATATTTCGAAATTTGGCCGCTTGAAGGCATTCATAAAAAGGAAAAATGATGGATATCAACCTCGAAAATCTCAGGTATTTACAAAAGGTGATATATGAAAGTTTTTGTTAGAAGCTCCTGATGAAATATATTTGATGAAAAAAGTGGTAGCGATTTTTGGAGTAGCTGGGGCATGCCGAACTGAGGAGTTATATAATTTAAAAGTGAAGGACGTGGAGTATAAAAATTGTGTTATTTTAGTGCAGATTCTTACTACAAAAAATAATGTGTAAAGAAGATTTGTAGTAACAGAAGATGGGGTAACATTTGTTAATCGTTATATGCAACTTCGACCAAAAAAGGCGCAAGATGAACGCTTTTGTTATCGTTATGAGCGAGGCAGATGTGTAAATCAGGTGGTTGGAAAGCATACAATTTAGAAAACTCCGTACGACATAGCTAAATTTTTTAAAATTACAAACCCAAATCAGTACACCGGCCACTCGTTTCGAAGAACGTCCTCTACATTACTAGCAAAGGCCCCAGGTGTGGACATTTTACATATGAAAGGGCACGGGGGGTGGAGGTCGTAAGTGGTAGCGCAAGGATATATAGCAGATTCAGTGACTCATAAAATAGAAGTTGCTAATAAAATCATGCCCACAAAATATATATCTATTCAGGAAAGCAAACATTCAGAAGAATTTAATGATCATGTTGCGCAAATCGACAGGCAAGAAATCATGCCCACAAAATAGATATCTATTCAGGAAAGTAAAAATTCAGAAATATAATTTAATGATAAAGTTGCGTAAATCAACAAGCAAGTCAAAATTTCCAGTGACGTTCCTTTCAAACAAGATTTCAATCAACATTTGCCGTTAAATCTTTCAGGAACACACAACAATTGTAATTTTACCTTTAATTTCCAATCTACATAAATATTTGTCAAATGATTTGACATTTTATTTGTTCGTTGTCCAGGGCACGAAAGTTTTTCATACTTAGCTACCGATAACCTTGCATGTTTTACTTTCGCTTTCGCTTGTCTATTTAAAATAAAAAAATATATTTTCTTAGGGGGGGTAATGAAAAAGTCTTTTTTCTACTACCGTGCGTAAAGTACGTACTTTAGACACACTTTTGAGTGCGTAAAACTTTACTATACGCACTAGTGCGTAAAGAGTTTTTATTTACGCACTAGTGCGTAAAGAAAAAGTTCCAATTTGTATGTAGTTTTATCTAGACTTATAAAAATATAGGTAGGTATAATAAACGGATATTAAATCTGATTTTCTGAAAATCAGAGATTGAAACGTATAGAATTCAGTTAAGTACATACGTAATAATTATTGGGTAGGTACTGGAAAATAATAGAATAGGATGCATAGGTAGGTACCTATAAGTTGGCTGTGAGTGACTGACATTTCTTTGTGCATTGAATCTGACATTTAAATTTGAAATTGAGATATTCCGACTATATCTAGGGAAAGCAAAAGCATTTATACTTAAGTATTGAACATTTTTAGGGAACTATGATGTTATTTTAGATTCTTTTTTTAGAAAACGGAATAGGTAGGTACATATAATTATAAAATTGGATTCCTCTGATGATCTCGCAGGAGATTATTTTGAAAATACACCATCAAACATATTACACGTAGCACAGAATGCTTCTAATGATTTATGGCCCCAAAAATCTGTCAATATTTACGAAACAAAATACAATTTGATTAAAGAATGGTGTAGGAAAAATAAAATAACAAAATATTCCGAAAATGTCCGAGTGCACAAATTGCATCTTTAATATTAGTATTGTTAATAATTGAATTCGTCTGTTGTTTTGTTAATTTGTTGTAATTTTGATTAATATGTTCAAAATATTAATCAATATATAATATATTTTATTAAGAATCAATAAAAGCGTTATAGTTTCTTCTAAAAAACATTGAACCTACTTAAGTGTGCAAAGAAAATTACTATTAAACTTCTGTATTTTGATAAAATTTTCGGTAGTAGAAAAAATAGTGTATGCAATTCGTGTGTAAAGGCCTTTTTTTAAACTCATGTGATATTCACATTCGTCGAAAAAGACTACTTTACACACTTGTTACATAAATAACTATTTTGTGAGTTCCAGGAGTGTGCGATTATGCGTTCTAAAATCAACAAAAATGTCAAACCTTTTTGACAGTTTTCGAAAACAAAGTTTTTCATTTTATTGGCAACAAATACGTCCAACGTAAAATCAATTTACGGGTCTCACCGGTATCTTAAGAAACTGGTTAAACAGTAATAATTTTCTTTAGGACTTTCACGGAACTCTGTATACAAAATTGAATGGAAAAAAAAATGTTTATTGACTGAAGGATGGCAAACATTCTATCAATTTCAAAGAAAATAACTCTTTTGCTTATCATAATAAACATTGTGGAACTTGCATGATGTCTGGATCTATATTTAAAAAGCTCAAGTGGTCCTAAATGCGTAACATAAAATGTTATTACTAAATTTAGAATTCATACTAGACCTTGACCCTTAAAATTGTTTCATTATAGAGATTCTTAAAATTAAAGCAGAACGGAAGTTGAAGAAAAACACAAAATTTCACAGTGAAAGTACTCGTTTCATGCTTCAATAATTTCATCACGAAAACTTTATTTTTTACTGTTAGTTATCATGATTTCCAGTCATCCTTAATAAAAAATAATTGTATTCATTGGATATAGTCGTATAATAAAAATCACAAATGACTTCGTCACTGTACCTGATAACCTTCGTTGAAATCGACTGTCTGAAAAGGCAAAGACCGGAGAATAGGAACACCATGGAAAACATTTCTTCAACACAAATAAATTTTATTAATGAATAAATTTGACTGCAATGCTCAGACTATATTTTAACATCAGCAGCAATTTTTAGAATGGTATTATTTTTCAGATAATTGTATTGTTTTTAAAATTGAAAATTCGTCTCTCAAAGATAGGTGGGAATCTAACAATAGTTCAATATATAAGAAGACAAATTTAGAATGAATTATTTCTACTCAAGGAAAATTATAAAAATCATTGTTGATATAGAGGCGATAAATGATGATAAGGCGCCGAATATATTGGTAGAAATTAATGGAATAAGATAATTGAACTCAGAATTTTATTATAAAAGCATATTATAATGTATTTTTAGAAATATACTTGCCGCAAATCTTTTACCTTATCTATAGACTGAAAACAGGTGTCTCGCAGTGGTTATTTTAGATTTGGAAGTTGAAGAAAGTCATCTGAAGCCAATCAAGGAAACATTGATCGATACGATTTGTTGATTTTTGTACAAAAATTAGTTTACGCAAAGATATCATTGTCAGTTGGTGGGTTATTATGGCAGGAGGAAAGATTTCTTTCCATAAATCTGGTCTTTTCCAACGAATTATAGAATATTACTTCCCCATACTTAAACAATACATTTTAATTACCATTTCCTCTACTTAAACGGGTATGTTCAGTTTATGCAGACTGAGGCAAAAGTGCCACTGATGGAAGAAGTCAATTACAGTAAATCTTATGACTTTTAAACAATTTCTTTAAGCGGGTTTTTTAAATAATAGAACAGCTAAAATAATACGGGATAAATACAACTTGTAGATGACATACTTAAAATAACCAACAATAACACGAAGAAGCAAAGATTATACAAAAATCTGATAGCTAAACACCAGAAGACATAGTTTTGTGAGAAATACAGATATTTATAAACAAATAGACACCGAATTATCAACAATTGTCAAGCAATAAATGTCATTAGAAATCTAAATTTAGTTTTATGAAGCGAAAGTATTATTAAAAGAAAAATATCTATGTTTATAAAACAATATCGGTATCTGTGGCTATAAAATGTGTAAATAGGTTTCTCTCGTGAGAAATTGAGTGAGACAAAGCCGTCACTCACAAATAATTACAATTAAGCACCAAATAGACGTGAAATGTTTGATTAAAAGCTATGAAAGAAAACGATACAGGCACATTAATTAAATTAACCAATAGGACATGAATGTTGTATATTCCATTTTTCATTTAATGTAACCAAATTACCAAATTCAATAAATAGTGAACATAACTATAAACATTATAATGAATACGATATTTGGTAAAAAAGGCAATAATTAAAAGCACAAAGTGATGGTTTTTATCAAAAATGAGAATTAAAATATTTTAATCACTGAAAGCGACAAAAAAATGAAAAAGAAACGAGATCTTATCACGTAGAAACTTTTAACACTGTAATATGAGCCCAAATAACACTATATTTATCCGATAATGTGAGGAAGGTATTATAATATAATAGTTGAGAGACATTAGCCCTTACTGACGAACTCCAATAGAACGAAACCGAGCAATCAATAAGTTGTACTTTCAACTACAAATCATTGAAATATATTTTGCGTGTTCAATTAAGATTCCTCCATTTTCTAATGAAATATAATTGATCACTACATGAAGGTAAAGTGGAATAGTATATTCCAAATTTGAAGACTTTTCAAAGTTAAAGTATTAGATGGAGGTTCATATTCAGTAATCGAGAACCAGAAATTTTCTATTTTCTTGATTGGCTGTATTTCGGTATTAACCACTATAGGTTTGGTTACTGTTTTCCCGCCGCCATTTAGTAACAACACTGTTAATTAGAACCTAACAGTGAATTATAGTACGAAAAGAATTATAAAATGTTTTATAATCAAATACTATATGGAAAATATTTCCAACCGTAAGTTAGAATGTAGACTGGGATCTAACGAGTCTTCGACATACCTCTCGTGTCACATGTTTAGTGAGATTGAGATTGCACTATACAGGGTGTTACAACAAAAACTCTCAGGACGGATATTTTGGAAAATAATAATGATATTTTAATTCTGTAAAATCCTATTTGGGGCAAGAGAGCTTCAGGTTTGGATATAAATTGACTTTAAATATGTCAATATGTAGATGGGGCTGTGCTCAATAATTTATTTTTTCGATGGCAGTATCTTTCAAATCAATTACATTTTTAAGCAAATTTTGTCCTATGAACTAATTCGGTGTATTTTCAATACAGTGTGTACACGAATGGAGTACACCATAGGAGAAAAATCGTTATCGTAAATCAGATTTACAATGTATTAATAAATTAATAATACATGAAACTGTTTCAAGAGAGAAGTACCATTATTTATGATTTAAAGCAAAATGTTTATATATGAAAGTTGTTTGTAATTCAAAATAATGCCCAAATACAAATTTTCAAATCATCATTTCAATTATTAGACTTATTCTTTTAAGTTATTACTATATAAAATAACTTCGATATACGAAAATAGTATATGATGTGAGGTGTTCGAAATTGTTGCCATTTTCATTCATATCCATTTTCTTATCAGTTCACCTCTATAAACTTGTAATAGTGTACGGTAGTTAATAGTCGCAACACTAGCACACATTTTATTTTAAAGGTCGGCCATGTCCTCTATTGGTTCTTGGTAAACCATACTTTTTAAATGTGCATATTTGCAATATCCTGCTATCGAAAAAAATATTGAGCACAGTGAAATCTACATATTGACATATTTGAAGTCAATTTATATCCAAACCTGAAGCTTTCTTAGCACTCTACAAATTTTCTTTCACAGAACATCTCTATTACTTTCCAAAATATCCGGTTTGGGAGATTTTATTGAAACACCTTGTATACGAATGACTTTGTTGTTAGAATTTGAACATCTCTATTACTTTCCAAAATATACGGTGTGGGAGATTTTATTGAAACACCTTGTATACGAATAAGGACAAGGTCATATAGCAAAGCAATATCGACATACCCAAAAATTAAACTAACAAAAAACAGAATTGCTAAAATGGTCTATGTAAGTTTACACCATAGCAGAAAAATATTAAACAACTTGAGAAGTTTCTAGCTATTGAATACTATTATAGTTGGAGTATAAGGAAATAAGGGAAAAATAGATAAATCTGGAGGATAGGTACATTTTCCTTTGCATCTTTTCCGAATTGAAAGTATCAGTTGTTCATGATTGAGAATAAATTGATAATTATTGAAAGATAAAAGTTACAAAGACTAAATTGTCACACATTTGTCACTTTATAAGAATCGGATCAAATGAATAAGAAACTTTTGGACCATCTCTGAATTTGTGGTATCATTATTGCCAATCTTATGTAACACTTTTGTCGTCTAGAAGAAAATATATGAAACAATCCAAAAGCTAGTTAGAGCTAAAAATATTTCATATTATGGTGAATTGATTGTAACGTGAGTAGTATAGGAATTTAAGGAAATGTATAATTGGTTAAGTATTGTATAATATTGTATAATATATTAATTCTTTTTCTATTGATCATACTCAGATTGTTTTTGCTATATCCGCTCAAAGTCCGAATGAATATACATTTAAGTAAATGAAAATCTTGAAAATTTTTATAACAAAGGTAGCCTGAGCTCATTATTATTTATGAAAACTCGGTGTGAACAACTAAATACGATAATAGGGTACAGGAATTTAGAACCAATAAAAATCAACAGCTTGCTGTATGCAGACGATGTGATCTTAATAGCAAATTAGAAAAGTAAAATGCAAAAATTAATAAATAATTTCATTACAGAAATAGAGAACATGAGAATAGAGGTGAACCATTTGAAAGGGTAACAACATTTGAGAAGAAGTTAATCAAGCTCACTTGTTTTTATAATCTAAGCGATATTAAAAATGGGTTAAATGGAGTAAATGATCAATTAATTTGCGATGGAAGATGCGCAGGCTCCATTTTGAAAATCCCTTCTCCAAACCAATTGAAAAGTCGTATGACGGATTAGTATATATGTTACTATTTCATATAGTACAAATATATAGGTTTGCAGTTTCAATAGAATTATTTCAACTGATAAACTTATAAACTTTTATACATGACAAAACTTGAGAAGAATCCCATATGGAAGTTGAATGGTGTCTTGTATTATACTATTTCTATATATCTAACCCAAATTTTTGGAGTACTTTCTATATTTCTAATATTATTTAATAGGTCACCCTGTATAATATATTTTCAAAGAGAAAGTTGACATGAATTAAAAATTAGAAATCAAAAACAGAAACCGTTTATATCGATTCCTGCTTTTCGGTACTATTAATTGATGTAATAAAAATAATTATTGTGGTACTTACCAATTGAGAGTATTAACAAACAACACAGCCATAGTCTTTTGTCAGCCATGCTTAAATTTCAAGCACTAGCCAAGAAGTGATCGCGGACTTTCGTTTTATTTATACGAGGGCTTTTTTTCGCACTGCGCTTGCTCTGTTCTGTAGTACTACTCTTCGCCTATGTTAACTTTCACCTTCTGTGTACAACTGGAAGACCTGTCGATAGGTGACTCTATATGTATAAGACGAATAAATATATTACGTGAGATTGCGGCTTCTGATTCTTGCAGGAGGATGTTTACTGACTGCGAAGTAATACATATTACAGGGTGGATAAACTACACGTAAACAAAAGTGATGGGTTTGTACAGGAACACATTTAAATTAGACGTAGTTACGGCAAATTATTTTTGCAGGAATGGTAAGGGTTTATATGAAATTATGTTTTTCTACCCTTTAAGGGCGTAAAACGTGAAGTTGAGCTGCTTTTTATGTAGCATATTTTTTCCAAAATTCTCTCAATTTATTTCGGCCATTTATTTGGTGAAGGACTTCCTGTAGTTTAACTCCTCTGTTTTCAACTGCATTGTTAATTTCGTCCATCCATATTTTCCCTCGTCTTCTCTATTTCTCTTATTTATTGTTCTGGCTTCAAATACTCTTGGAATTTTATTTGGTCTGGGTTATGAAATTAAACACTTTACTAATTGTTGAACGTTTCATATATTAGAATCAACTAAACTCAAAAGGGAAAGGAAAAATATGATAACAGTTATTTTATTGAATGTTATTTTCATTGTAGGATAATTATTGATTCTCTTACTTCTCCCGTTACAGGTTTCATCAGGTATTTTTATCTAATTTTCTGGTTTATGTCTTTGAGAGATTTTTTCGCTATCTAATTTTGATATTTTCATTGGACTTTCGTGCATATCTTTTAGTTTCGTAGATCCTGAAACTTTAAAGTTTATTTGGTTGGTGGTAAACGTATTAAATAAGTTGTTGTAAGAATAGCCTCACCCCAAAAGAATTTTGGTATATCAGCTCCCACTAATAATGCACGTGACTTTTCTAGAATTGTTCTATTCATTTTTTTCGGCAACACCGCTTTGCTCTGGCGTAAGTGGAACAGTTAAATGATATGATATACCTTTTTCTGAACAGCAACCTTGAACTTCATCGGATAAATATTCACCACCATTATCACAATATATTTTTACGATTTTTAAATTAAAATGAGTCTCATTCTTATTTATGAAGTTCTTAAAGGATTCAAAAACTCCGGATTTATAGGCTATTAAGATATGTACAAGTATTATGAGTAAAATCATCAATATAGTTATTTTCCTACAACCACATAGGAAAGTAACACATATCGCACTCTCTACTCCTACGGAAAGTGACCTTTATTCTCACGCGTGTGGATAGTACTTTCCTCACTAGTGCGGAAAGTAACTTTCCGCACGGCTGTCAATAAGCCGTCAAACCCATGAATACTGTAAGATTGACAGATGTAATTGTTAATTGCTCTTCTTTATTGATATTATTTCCATGAAAACTGGACTAAAAACTAATTATTTATAAAAAATAAAGAAAAGAAAAAAAATTGTTAATCATACCAGATACTTTTCCAACTGAGCTAATTCAGATTTGAATTATCTTTATCAGAGATATGTACTTATATCTCTTAAGTCGATTCACATTTTTAAAGTTCAAGTAATTAAGGGATAGCGACGAAATCATAAAACTGTTAATTTATTATTGTAACAATAACCAATTCATTTTTAATTTTAATGGTTCCAAATAGTTCAATTTGTTCCCATGTTGTATCTAATAAGTACTTACTTATTGTAATTTTTTCAAATAAACAATAATTATCGTTATTTCTTTATTTCACTATAAAAGTAAGTGTAAATTCATGAGCACTTTTTATAGAAACAATATTCAAACATATACTGTCACAAATAACACATAAGATTGGTCAGGCAACTCAATATACACGATCTGATATTCACATATTGTTCAATAAAATAGGTGGTCGTAGGAAAAATATTGTTGACGCCTAGAATCGAAACCGCAACCTTCCGATCATCATACCAGATACTCTTCCAACTGAGCTAATTCAGACTTGAATTATCTTTATCAGAGATATGTACTTATATATCTTAAGTCGATTCACATTAATTTAATTATGATATTTCTTATATTTTCATTTTATTAAAATAAAATTTAGCTATTTTCAAAGTTCGAGTAATTGACGGATAGCAACGAAATCCTAAATGTGCGAAAGTAACTTTTCACTCTCGTGGGATTGTCGCAGTCGGGCTACGCCTCGTGCTACAATATTTCCCACTCGTGTGAAAAATGTCACTTTCCGCATTCGTAATGTAATATACTATTTCCTCCTACCCCTATAGAAAGTACACACTTTCCTCCCTCAAATCAGGGAGGAAAAGTACTTTCCTCCCTTGTGAGGAAAGTATTTTTCCTCCCCCTCATTTCAAGTAAGTTGTAAACGATGAAACTTGTGAATTCATTATATTCATATTGTTTCCATAATTTCTAGAACATCCTGTATATCCTGTTTTTTGGTAAAAATCAAACATTAATGTTACTTCAACGTAGTTCTTCAATACAAATTGCAACTTCAGGAATCTTAGATATACGTTTTTTGAGTTCAGAATAAGAAAAGCATAGTATGCTGTGGCTCACTGACAGTAAACACGGCGATTGACTTTTGAGGTGCAAAGTCGCTACATTCAATAAACTTAGTTGAATTTTTGAAAAATGGAGAGCGATTCAAGTGATTTTGGATTTCCAAATACACCACCTAATATTAAGGAACAAGCCAACATAGCGTCATTAACCTTACTACCACAAAAATATAAAGACAGGTATGAAAAACAATATGCACAATATAAGCAATGGGCTGAAGACAACAAGATACATAAATATTCAGAGAATGTTTTACTGGCATATTTTTCACTACAAGGAAAATCATTAAAAACTTTGGTCTAAACATTCAATGCTACGCACAATGATACAAATGAAGGACAATGTCGATATTAAATATCCAAAGTTGATTGCATTTCTAAAACGTCAAAATGCCGGATACAAACCAAATAAAGCTAAAACTTTTACAAGAGAAGTAATTCTTAATGGAAGCCCCCGATGATGTTTTTTTATTAATGAAGGTAAGAAATGAAATCCCATGCAAATAATTTAATTTTTGATATAAAATATTCATAAGTAGTCCTTGTTATTGGAATTTCTGGAGCATGTCGATGTGATGAGCTTATTAAAATGACTATGGATGATATTGAAGAGAAAGACAATCTTTTAGTCAGAAATATCCACACTTCAAAAACGTATAAACAACTAACTTTCGTTATCAATATTACAACAGCTAACGGCCCAAATTTTGTTCAAATCGTTAAAAAGTATATTGTCGACGTCCTAAAACTGAGCATAAACGATTGTTGCTATGCTTTAAAGCAGGCAAATGTATAAATCCAGTGGTTGGCAAAAATAGTATATCCAAAATACCACCAAAAATTGCAGAATATCTCAATCTTCCAAATGCCGAACATTACACAGGGCACAGTTTCAGAAGAACTTCAGGAACTCTGTTAGTAAACGCTGGTGGGGATATTTTAGCTCTAAAACAGCATGACGGTTGGAAATCAACCAATATCGCAGAACGTTATGTAGAACAATCTTACACAAAAAAAAAGAATAATTTCTGATCAAATTATGGGAAATAATGTAGAACCTGAACTTGATCAAAATCAGCCAAGCACTTCTAGAAGTTACCACCATTACAATGTGCTAAGTGAAAATATTTCAAATACTAAAGCTCCTGTTCAAACCCTATCTTCTTCCAATGGTGTTCATATAAGTGCTGCTCAAAACTGCACATTCAATATTAACATAAATAATTCTAAAATATAGTTAAACAATACTATTTACTTAATTGTATAACATATATTGATAAATTTGTTTAATAAATAATTCTTGTGTTCTTAATTATATTCGTTACCTATTTGTGTCGTAAATATATTTTCAAAAAAAGGTGGGTAGGAGGAAAAATCATATGTATCACATGGGAGTGAAGTGCCTTTTCCTCCCTTGGATGTTTACTGCCCTCCGCTTCGCGTCGGGTAGTAAACTACATCCTGCGGGAGGAAAAGTGGCACTTTCCTCTCTAGTAATACAAATAGCTATTCTCGCATATTAGATAGGTTGGGCGGAAAAGTAATAATCGCTGAAGTTACAATCCCTATAGCTTTTAGTAAAATTATAAACAAGGTGAAATTTATAAGAGAAACGCGAGACAACACTTTAAAATAGGACCTTTTTAAATGACAAAAAAATTATATATTTAGCCGTTTAGCTATAACCTATACGGCCGCAATCTAATGTAACTAGTCCACACGGTTACAGTGAAATTTGGTCAACAATATCATGAACTCCTGAGGATTAGTTCCTCCCTCTATTAAAAAACTTATGTATCCGCTAAATGTCACTGTATACGTGTTTAACATGAAATGCTTTTTTCTACTTCCGTTACTAAAACCGCACTTTGAACACGGGTTTGAAATGCACAAAACGACTCTTTAATCACTCGTGTTTAAAATGCGGAAAGTCACATCTCGTTTATCTTTTGTTTTTTAAACGTCAAATCAAGTGTATCTTTTGTATGTTAAATGTCATGTTCCGTGATAATTTTGTTATTCTGCGTCATTTGATTTGTCAGTCAGCTGTCAGCCATCGTCCGTCATGTAATGAATATAATTCAAATATTATATAATTTTTTCCTTCCCGCGGGCGAAGAAAAAGTATAGTAAGCACCTCGTGTTAAAAACGTCTTTAGTCACTCGTTTCACAAGGAACTCGTTCCGCTGCGCTCCACATTAGTAGTTATGTGTCATCGGCCACGAGAAGCAATGTATTGAAGGATATATTGGTTTCTCTACTGATTCTGCCTTTACACACACCCTCTGAATAATGGTTATTAGGCTCCTTCCTCTCAGACGTGGAGCGTGGAGCGAGTGACCCAAAGAAAATTCACACAACAAAAAAAACTAAGTCTGATAAATGACGTTGATTTTTCTGTTAACGAACAGAAGGAGCAATCACTTATGCTAGTGATTTGCGCTGGTCGCGAAAACTCCGCGTGGTTCCAGAACGTCGGCTGGACCCACTATGACTCCTTTTCAATGTTTTCATTCCCCATCGACGGGTTGCAACATTTCCCCTCCTCAATAATTTTTTTGCTTACCTGTCGACTAAACTCCATATGTGGGTCGCTGTGTTTGCGATTTCATACATGAGTTAATATATTTCTCAATTTTTTTGTTTTAAATTATGGTTCTAAAATGAACTGAAATAGCTTACGCTATAATATCCAATCACCTAGTTTTACGAATGATAAACATTCTTTGTTTAATATAGTTTCATAACGAAATAACTGAAGAAATATTATTTCATTTTTTTATATGATACAGGTTGTCCCAATTCCAATAATCGCTTTTATACTTTATTTATTCCCATATTTACAGTTATATAATTAAACACTTTACTAGTTGTTGAAGGAATATTTCTCAGGTCACAATTCAGGGAGAGATCCCGTACGCGCCTTTACCCTAAATTAGTCGTCTGGGGATTTTAAGAATTTAATCATAAAACAGTACTGTACCAGATGACGACGATTCACTCACAATGAGCTTAAAAAAATCTTAAAAAAGTATTGTAAACTATTATAAGATTTTATTCACCTTACTTGTTGTTTTATTTTGTTTTGATATTCCAACATATGCTTGTCATCCTTTGTCTATTCATGCTTTTCAAATGTCCCAACCATTTAGTTGGTTTTCTCCTCTCTATTGTTCTATGGGTTTTATGTTCAATATTTCTCTGTATGTTTCGTTTCGGATAAGGTGTAATTTTTCAATTAAACGCAGAGTTTCCTTAATAACTCTGTATTTAACTTGATTATAATAGATTTGTCTTCACCTCTTTTCTCACAAGGTTCCTGGTAATGGTGTATGTTATTGGTAAATTTGTACCAAATTTGTCAACGTTGGCTCGATCACTTTATGGGCTTCAGCGTGCTAACAATGAATAGTGTAGGAAACAATGCAAATGATGGCTTTTTAAAAGATTAGGAAGTTCATAGCAAATTCACCTTTTTTTCCCCGAGGAGAGGAAATCTCACATTAGACCCCGGTCTTTCCGGAGTGCCAGATTCCTCCCGACTAAAACCTTTCCTCTCTCGCATCTCCCAATGGAACCGCTCACGCATTACTTTGGTGGGAGTGTATCTGCCTGCTTTTCAACTACTCTCTTTGTCTCTCTCAATCATCCTTTTCCACCCTTCCTGCCCTGATATCTGGGATTCTATCATACTATCCACTACAAATGGTACACCCGTGTCATTTTGGTAGCTTTGACGTGTTATTTCCCATCGTACACATGCAAACAGGGTGTGTTGCACGTCATCTTGTTCTCCATAGTATAGGCAATCTTCAGATTCCGCTCTCATGCGGCCAAATAGGTATTTTCTGAAGCAACCATGTTCACTCAACGCCTTTGTTGTGAAGTAATCGACGTCTTCATATGGCCTGTTAATCCAATCATGTATATTTGGTATCAACCGGTGAGTCCATCTACCATATTTCCCATTTAACCATTTCCTTTGCCAGCGTACCATGAGGTTCGATCTGGCGATAGATCCATCTACTCCTCTGTATTTCTCATTCCTTTTTTGTATAAGAAGTTCAATAGGAGGAACCTCAGCTATTTCTCTAACTACCTCTGTTGAGATAGTGCGATACGTAGAGCATATCCTAATGCACATTTTGCGTTGGATACTGGTGAGTTTGGATATAAGTTTCTGGTTGCTTGTAACTGTATACCAGGCAGGAGCAGCATAAAGCATTTGGGAAAGGGCCACACTCAAGAGTAACCTTCTTTTGGATGCCTTTCTGTACATGTTCTGCGAATGTTAGCTTGGTATCCAACCAAACTCCCAGGTACTTGATTGCTCTCTTGGATTTTACAGTAACGCAGAGCAGCTTCTGTTTTTTCGGGTTCCAGTTGAAGACCATTATTCTCCAGCCAGTTGGATATGCGATGCAGTGCTGTATTTGCTGGGCACATCAAACCTTCTTGTCCTTTAGATACCACCATCATCATCATGGCAATATCGTCAGCAAAGCCTTTAAGGGTCACTCTTGTTGGTTGCTTTATTCTCAAAAGCCCATCGTAGAATATATTCCACAACGTTGGTCCTAAGACTGAACCCTGTGGTACCCCGCTGCTGACGTTTCTAGGTTTCACTGTATCTTCAGCTTCCAGAATGATTTCCCGTTCTGACAGGTAGGCTCTTTTTACTTTGATCAGGCTGCAATTTATCTCCCTTCTCTGCAATTCATCTAGGATTCTCTGACAGCTAGCGCTACTGAAGGCATTTCTTATGTCCAACGTGATGATGGCGGTGCGCTGTGGAGTATTCTTGTTCTGATGCCCTTACAATTTTTAATCCTTCTTCTATAGCGTTTACGGTCTGTTCTCCCTCTACAAAACTGAACTATCAGATTGAGATGTGTATCTGGATGGACTATCAATTGGCTTGTCTGCTTTCCTCAGAAATAGCAGTCTTGCCCTTTTCCATTGTACTGGAAATTCTCCACGACTGGCCAAATCATTATATACAGCTAGTACGAAAAGAGGGTCATTTGAAGCAAAGGCTTCAATGATTTCTGGTGGGATATTCCCGGGTCCGGGTCCCTTGTTATCTTTCAGTTTATTACTTTCTACTCGAAACTCATCTAAGATAAAGTATCGCAAATTCACCTGTTTTATCATTATATGATGTATCTAAGGAGACTATGTTATCCGTGTACAGCTCTTCCCATAGACTAGGAGTAGTTCTAATACAGTGTCAGTCAGACAATGTATTCAAGCTCATAGTCTATGTTTCACGGACCTTGTCTTCAACTGAAACAAGTTTGGAAGCGCCACAATGTGGCGTATACGAAGACTTCTAAACATTAATTTCAATTGAATCAATATTAAAATTACATTTCTAATAAATAATAAAATAACAAAACAATGAAACATAAACACACTCTATCCAACAAAAATTTTCGCTTGAAATGTCAGTGACAAATTTTTAAAATGACAGCTGTTAGACGAGGTCAAAATAAACCCTTATGTATAGGACTCAATTAATGTTGACCGTCGCTGCCTCTGCCACTGTACCTCTACCACTGTATTGTTGTTAACAAAGTGATTGAAACTGTTCAAATTGATACAGTTAACAGTTGGAGGGGCATCCTAAACCTGTATACCACATTATAGTCAAAACGTAAATAAACATTCTGAAATTACCAATTTTAGCTTTTGGGTCGGTGCATAAAATTACCCATCCATGTGGGTAATTTTACGCGGGGTACCGGGAAATTTTGCGCAAATTGAAAAACTTGACAGCTTTGATTTTTTATTGAGAAAAGAGAACATTATGATTCAAACTATTTATTTCTTGCATATGTCACATTCATATTGCTTATAATCTGCTCTCGCAGTGCAATCGGCATGCGCCCAATCCAAACAAGACACACATTGATAGTACAGTTCTCTATCTTTCCCGAATTCGCTACAAACTAGGCAGATATTCTCTGTGCTACTAGGATCAACATCGTCCAGTTCATCATCATCTCATATATCTTTCTCGTCATATTCCGATTCCTCCGTTTCACTATCTTGAAATTTAATCTTTTTAACATGAAGTAATTTTCTTCTTTTCTGCGAAACTTCTCTTTTCCTTTTGGTTTCCTTATCTTTTTGTCGACAGCAGCTGCCTACTTCTTGTTTCACTCTTCTCTCTTCAAGTCAGATTCTTCAAGAATTTCCTTCATCGGTGTGGATGTAAGGATTTCACATAGTTTTTTTGTACACTCCCTAGTTTTTTTTGAGATCATGTGGGCCTTTGGTATTGGCAATAAATCAGAAAAAGAAACATTGGCTTTTGATGTTCCTGGTATAGGATCTATTTCAGAATTTACCTGTGGGGCTGTCTCTGGAGTGATGTTCCCCTTTCATTAGTAACCTGATCTTTTAGTAGCTCGGTGTCAGTAACGTTCTGACCTCGTACTTCATGTTCTATGGCAACTAGACAAAATTCTTGAGCTTGTGAAAAATCTTCATCTGTGAATTTATCTGGGTCGAAGGGAAAAACTCCAGCAGATCTAAAGCCAGCAACCCCTTTTTCCATTGTAGCAACTTTCAAATAGGCTTTGTTGAAAATCTCAGCTAACTGGATGTTAGTTATCCTCTGATGCGGATGTGTTCTGAGATATAATTCACACTCTCTATTATAGGCTCCCTTGAGAGGGCTGTAAAATGTCAGATCGAGAGGCTGTAGTCAATGGGATGTGTGCGGAGGTATGGATACGGGATGAATTGAATGAGCTTTACAGAATAAATATATCTCCATTGAAATATGACTGGTATGGTTGTCAATTATTAATAAAACAGGTGACTCTTTATTGGGATAGACATGACATTTAAAGTGTTGCAACCACTCATAAAACAGCTCATTATTTATCCATTCATTATCCGAGCAGTGATATATTGCACCTACCGGGCCATTATTTTGAAGTTGAGTATTCATTCGCTTCCTGGGGAAGATAAACATTGGTGGAATGTACCCTCCAGCCGCACTCATTGCACAAACAATTGTAACGGTCTTTCCTCTTTCCAAAGAAATCGCAGAACCTACTTGTTTCTGTCCCTTCGGACCCAAAATTCTTGAGGGTCTTTGTACCGTTGTTATACCAGTCTCATCAACGTTGATCTGGCTGAAATTGAAATTTATATAACACAGAAGCAACGTTGGAATAAAATCGCTTGACCTCGGTTTTATTGAATCCGATTATTCGATTGATACTTGTGCCCTCCGAGTTTCTCAAACTTACTTCTTGGTTTCTTTTTAAGAGCAGACTTACCCAGTCTCTTCCAGCAAGTTCAGTCTCTCTACGAAAATTGTGTCTGATTCCATTCGTCTCAGCATATTTATATACCAATTGTCTAAGCTCTCAAATAGTGATACCATAAAACATTTTCGCCAGCTGTAAGATATGTTCAGTTAACTCTTTCTCCTGTTTTTCGGTAAAGATAGGCTTTCGACCCACTTTGGACATTGTTCTCTGTTCTCATCCTTATTTTGTACCGAAGAGTCGTCTCAGGGATGTTGAAACTTCGCCCAACTTCTCGAATTTTTCTGCCTGAGGCAATAGCATCCAGAGCTGTTTGAAGGGCCTCGTCTGCGATATTGCCACGAGTCGGCACTTTTCGAACGTATGTTCTAGGCATCTGCAATTGAATAATCAACATTAGGTATACCTAGAGTTGTTTTCCTTGTGGTAAACAAGACAGTGAATAACTATCGGGTAATTTTACGCAGCGTAAAATTACCCTCATTTTGTGCGCAACATTACCCCATACCATAGCAACTACTTAAATCATATAAAAATATCAGAAAAACTATCGTGATCAACATGAAATTACCATACAAATTACCAGTAAGAATCACGTTTTAATTTGATAATATAAAAAAAAGTAGTATATGAAAGATTAACGCTTACCTTGTTACACTTTGCACGGCTACTTGTTATAAGAATTTACGTGTCCTCTCAATGATGTCTTGAAATGAACTAAAAATGTTAGGCACGTTCAAGAATTTCTCCACCCGTAAGCCGGTATGCTATGTTAGACATTTTGACTTGCGCACATCACATCAGCAAGAGCGGTTACATTTGAATCGATTCTGCGTACAATTACCCACCGCGAGTCATATGGAGACATCCTGTTAATATTATTATTAAATTGCTGACAGGACGTTTCCCACATTATTGGACTCCAACCCGACCATTCCTCCAGTGAAGAAGACGGTTGTTCAAGAAGACGGCTCAAGTTCCTTCAGAGAATTAGAGACAAGGAACAAGCTCGCATATGTTCCTTCAGTGCATCCTTCTGTAAGTTTGTCCTTTAATTTTATTATTTATCGGCTAATCATTGTTTTGAATATTATAACATTTTTTTTACTACAATATAAGTGTTATTTGAATTGCAATTTAAACATTCCAATTTTAATGGTTGTATAAAATTAATATATTAGTAAAGTCAATCTCTTAATGTCACAAAATCGTGATAGATCCAGATCTCCATTATCTGTACGTCGAGATTCCATTACCTCTAAGTCGCAACAAATACTAATGCCGAGATGTCTACTGCAATTTCACAAATCGAATTATCTTTAGCAAGCAATATTGTCCCAACATATAACGGTGGTTCTAAAGATTTAGCATATTATTTAAGACAATCTGAAAAATATTTAACTCTTTTAAAAACCGAAAATAATGATACATTCAACAATCTTCTGTTAGAGCAAGTCAAATCTAAATTATTAGGTCCAGCTAGAGACGTAATCATAAATAGATCTTTTGATAAATAGTCCGATTTAAAAACAGCTCTTATCACTCGTTTTGGCGATCCTAGATCTGAAGAAATATTAGCACACGATTTAAATACTTCTATTCAAACTCATTCTCCTAATTTCATGACGAAATTTCTCAAAAATTACAAGTTCTTAGAGAACACCTAGCTATAAATTCTGATAACAGAGAAGTTAGAATTCCTAAGGAAACTATGTATACTGACCAAGCCCTTATGGTATTTAAAGCAGGTCGCTTAAATCCCTACAGAGATCATTTACTTCATATATCAATTTCATCTCTAAAACAAGCATTGTACGAATGTAGGAGATTAGACAACGAAAGATCCCAATTTGATTTGCTAACTTTCTTAGATCTCAAAAAGGTCAAAGAAATCGCCCACCTCCAAAACATAATATCAATCACCAAGAAACCAACCTTCATTTAATAATTATAATTCGTCTCAAAGACCACAAGTTCCTCAAAACTCTAATTATAGACCATTTAATAGATATAATGATAACATTCAAAGATTCCATTACCAAAATAACTATCAAAGACCAAATAATCAATCAAATAATAGACAAACACAATCTCCTAATAATCAAAATTTTAATCGTCCCTCTCAACCTTCCACAAGTAATTACAAACCAACCCCAATGAGTATATCTACAGCAAATACTTATAGACCTCCACAACAAAATTATTTTAGACAAACAGGACCTCCGAACGTAGTTGTCGAAGAATTGTTCAATATTGAAGATACTGACGAAAATTCTGATGAATAATCATATGCTAACCCCCAAAATGAACCATACGATGAAACTGAAAATTTTTAATTACGATCCTCGGAATTGATATAAATAATATAAATTCAGCCCCTAAACTTCCATTTATATACTTCTCAAATCTGGACTTAGAAATATTGATTGACCCTGGTGCAAGCAATTCCATTATAAACACAGAACCAGACTATAGATTATTTTGAGATTCCATTTATGAATCAAAATTTTCCGTTAAATCAATTAAAACAACTTACAATGGCAATTTTAGCTGCAAATATCCTCTTTTGAAAGAATTTGGCATTAAATACATGTTTCATAAGTTTATCGTACCTTGGCACGATAGATTCGATGCATTAATAGGTAGTCAGGACTTTGATAAATTAAAGGCACTTATTAATTTCGAAAATCATTTAATACAAATAATTCTATTAAAATACCATTCTATTTGGAAGTCAATCCCAACTTATTTACCCCTTATTCTGAATCTCTAGATAAAAGAATTTTAAATATCCCTGTGAATATTTATAATGGACAAGTAGTTCTTCCAGAATTAAAATTAAACAACATAATAATACCTGAATGTATAGCTCTAGCAAAAGACGGTTACTGTAAAATAACTATAGAACAAGAAATCTCTTCGAATAATATTTCTATAAATTTTCATAAACCTCTTCCAGTCCAGCCCCTATCGAAATTTGATGAAACCATTCCTTTATCATCTTATAATAATAATATTGATATTACCAAACTTCTTCGAACAGATCATCTGAATCCCGAAGAAAAATATGCAATAATTTCTCTTTGTAAAAAATTTTAAAATATATTTTATAACGAAAACTCCGACTTAACTTTTACTCATGTAGTTAAACATCACATTAGAACGGTCGACGATGTACCGATTTATCAAAAATCATATAGATACCCTTACCATTTAAAACAAGAAATTCAAAATCAAATACAAAAGCTCCTAGACAATAAAAAAATTAAACCTAGTATATCTCCGTACAGTTTCCCTACCTTTCTCGTATGGACACCAGTGGAAAGGAAAAAATCCGATTAGTTATCGATTACCGAAAACTAAATGAAAAAACTATCGAAGATAAATATCCCCTTCCTCGTATCGATGAAATTCTCGACAATCTTGGTCGAAGTACTTACTTTTCCACATTAGATTTGGCACAAAGTTTTCACCAAATTGAAATACACCCAGATTCGGCAGAAAAAACTGCATTTACCGTAGATAATGGCCACTACGAATATACTCGTATGTGATTTGGCCTAAAATACGCTCCTGCCACTTTTCAACGTGTCATGGACACAATTCTCCGTTCTTTTCTCTATAAACAATGTTTCGTATACATGGATGACATAGTAATATTTCCCTTCAAGACCATATTCTTCATATGAAACAAATATTCAGTGAGTTAGAAAAATATAATTGGAAAGTCCAAATAGACAAATCAGAATTCCTCAGAAAACAAGTTGCCTTCTTAGGCCCCTGATGGTATTAAACCAAATCCAGATAAAATCAAGTCCATCCAAAACTTTCCTTTAACATCGTACTAGGAAACAATGATTGTATTTATTCTTTTCAAAAACATACTTGGATGAGATCCAATAAAACATTTACTCAAGAATGGCCCAGCCTCAAAGAACCCACAGAAATTCATCACAAAATCAGTATCAACAATTTACATCTGGACGATCCAACCAAGCTACTACCACAGTTTCAAGAACCAAATTTGCTACCTATAGAACTTCATCAAACCCATTTAGGAATAACAACAATAATAATTTTCATTTTATTAATTCTACTGTTTTTGTATCTGTATAGAAAATATTTAAGAAAAATCAAAAATCCAGAACAATCCCAGGATGAACCAATGGAGCTACCCCAATCCCTATTGGAGCCAAAGCCACGAGTTCGTGCCTTTAACAAAAAGGGGAGGAGTCATATGGAGACATCCTGTTAATATTATTATTAAATTGCTGACAGGACGTTTCCCACATTATTGGATTCATAATTCTTAATCAGCAAACACGTGGAGACATCTTGTTTACACAATTGTATAATTCTGTTATCATACATTTTTCTCTGTATTCAGCATTTTAATACATTTCCTCATTTTTGTAAACCAAAAAAAGAAACAGTCATAATTGTAACATCAACTGTAACTAATCATAGAGTTTAATTAAATCTTTTTAAAAAGTAGATTTTTTACTTATTAAATTTAACTCGCGTAAAATTCCCCCGCACTTCCCTACAATTTTGTAGCCTTGGAAATATTATGATTTTTAAGAAAAAAATTTGTTAATAACACTTTTTAATTATTTATAATCATTTTTTCCATATTTGAAATGTTTTAATAATTAATTAAGAATTTTCTTAAAAAAATCATAATTGACCGTCCTCTATATAGTAACAAAGAAAACAAAACAAATTTAATTGTTTATTAACCTAACCGTTTGTTATAAATAAATTCACAACTTTGCTCAATTCTTTTCCTGAAACTATTAGGAAAACAACCATACTACAAAGTACCGAAAGTATTTTTTTTGTACTAAAAAAACGTGGTACTGAAGTTACGGCGGCTACCTGATTTTCCAAACAAGAAACCAAATTATCTTGGAAACTATTTGAGATACTATAATAAATATTCATGTAATTTTTATAGAGGATTAAACGATCTTTTAAATAGGTCCTTGAATAATTTTGTATGAAATTGGATATAAATGTAATGTAATAAATGTAGTTTTACGACGCTATATATAAAAGTTGAAATTTTGGCGAATGCGCAGAGATTTCTTCGAACTGTTTATCATTATTTTTTGTAACTATTTTTTTATCTAGACATTTCCAGGAAGGTCGATGTTGGGAGCCGCAATAGAGAAGTTTCCGGAATAGAAGGCACTTACTACATAAGCGGTTACCTACCAACGGAGTTAGTTTACAATTTGATCTCGTGGCAGAACAATGAAATAGTAAGTAGTAAAGTATTTATATAAATTAAGTCTACGTAAATAAACAGTAGTGAAGTGTTTGCATAAATTAATGTAAGTGAACATACTGCGTATCAATTATAAATTATTGAATAGTTTTATTATGGGGAATTGGAACGTAAGAGTTGGTAAAGATTACAATCGAGGAATGGGTTGTATGAGAGTTTATGGTGAGGAAACAACGAACAGAAATGGTTTTAAGATGATAGGTTTATGTCAAAGTAACGACTTAACAATAGGAAATACGATAAGGAAACAAAAACTAGAGGATGAATATACCTTTGTAGCGGAAGAAAGAAATGCAAAAAGTTTAATCGATTACGTAGTTTATGCACAAAACCTATCAAATATGGTGAAAAAAGTAAAGACAACAAAAGAGGCTGAGTTGAGTACAAACCATAGATTAGTAGTAGCGGAATATGATGAAAAAATAATGAAGACAGAAGAAGTAAGGTTCAATAGAATTGGAATAAGTAAATTGAGAAACACAGAAAAAAAATCTAAATATCAGGAAGAAACAGACAGGGAATTCGAAAAATTGATTAATGAAAACAACGAATGGACACTGGAAAAACGGTGGACAGTATTCAAACAAATATTACTTGAAAAAGCAACAAACATTTAAAGAGAACTAAGTGGTGGAACAAAGAAATACAAACATTAGTAAAAGAAAAGAAAACCTCATGGAAAAAATACCTCCAAACAAAAACACAGGAAGATAAGGAAATATATAACAGAAAAAGAAACATCGTCAAGGAAGCGGTTGGACAGAATTTGGAAGGGAGATGACCGAGACACATGCATCAGATAATAGAAAATTTTGGACAGCAATAAAAAGACTACGAGGAAGTGAAGGAAAAAATATAAGAGCAATAAAAAATAAAAATAACGAATTGGAGACCGAAATAAATCAAATACTAAAGACTTGGAAAGAACACTAGGAAGACAAATTTAGTAATAGGTCGAAGAAGAAAACAACGAATATAGCGGAAGAGGAATGGAATGAACATGAATACCATGCAATCCAAAGAGAAGAAATGGAAGTGGCTATAAATAAACTTAAAATAGGAAAAGCCAGTGGGCAGGATGAATTAGCGCCAGTGCTGAGTCGGTATGATGAGTCTTCCATAGAGGATGTTTCCTAACATGATAAAATATGGTCAACAGTTGAAATTAGGTGAAATTATCTAAATATAAAACCATGTTATAGGCTACTAAATTTAAAAGGAAATTTCAACTGCACTCACAAGTGTTAAGTCACTTAGGTGCATTATACACAACTGGTGTTATAGTGTGAATTGCACAGCTTTGTAGTTTTTATACCGTTTTTAAGTATTGTCACTATTGTTATTGGAAATTAAGTATATTGTATTTTCTATAGCACAATAATTAAATACCTGTTAAGGTGTGGATATAATGGATCTTTATATTGTTTTGGCAAAGCTGGTGCTGTTTATAGGATACTAAATATTATTATCTGTTTTCAAATATTTTAAAAAACTATACAGATTGTTGTCGTTTCCCAATATATTCTGATATATTGAATGAATATTTCATAAACTGTATCATCTATGAAACCTGTGGTATATTTTGTGAGGAATACACAATTGCATCAAATATGCTGTTACTAAAATACGTAAAACAATTTTGTAATTTATCACCATGCGTTGTAGAAATATACGCGTAATTAAGACCATGATTCATTTATTATAAGTTGAAATAAGGTGTGTTCAAGTATCTGTATCATAATGTGGATATAATCTGTGTGAATTACTTTAGAATAACGTAATCATTGCCATCACTTTATTAATAAACGTTTAAAAAACATTGTTTCTCATTAGGAAGAAAAAAATAACAAGGGAAAAAGTTGAGGTTACATTTATAAAAAGTTTCTTTTTATTTATAGAACTGCGTAATATATTAGTCTAGTCGACAAGTTGAAAACGGTACAAAATAGAGATACTGCTCTTAAAAGTATGTGCGATAGCTCATTGGATTCGGAATGACGCCTAGAAAAATGTGCTAAGAGCGTGTATTACCACATAAAAAATTGCAAAAGTTATAGACAATTAAAGATGAAAAAAATGGCATTTCGTTTTTTGCCAATATTTCATTAACTATTATTATTTAAGAAATTTCAAAAAAAGATTCTGAAAGAGGAGGAAATTTCCAATAAAAAACTCCTAACTCCCGGAACTCTATCTCCATTATTTATAATTTTAATTTAACGCTGAAAATAGGTCTGCGCGCGACATTTTTAGATTGCGCGCGCGGCGTCAAAAGCGAGTACGGCACATTAATTAATTTAAAGTATTGAATATTTTTTTAATTTGAAAAAATTATGGTGTATTCTGAACACTATAAATAATTTATTCCCGTTGGAAATTTTACTTAAAGTTAATTGTTAACTAACAAAATTTTCTTGAACTTCAGACTTAATTGTAAGTGAAAAAAAATGTTTAAATAATAGTTGTAAAAAATTACAATTACAATTACATACTTAACAAGATCGTGCCATAAAAGTTAAAAACATATTTATACTTTGTTTATAATAATTTTTTTACTTGAACAAAAACTGAAAAATCCAAGTAAAGTTGTTATTGTTGTTAATTGGAACCACAAAAAAAATTTGCAGATCTGATTGGGTACACCTTTTCTTGATGAAATTCCTTATCACCTAGAGGCTAGGACGGTCCCAGTTTTCTCAGTTTCGGCTGTGCAGATGTTTGATTTTGCATATTTTACTGATTGATAAAAGACCGCCCGTTTCTAATGCCAAAGTGGCGTTCTGTCAGATGTAATAAATTTTGAATATGATGTTGTACTCGACTTGTTGACCAAAAGTGTCCATGAGACCAATTCAATCCTATGACTAGTTTTAAAAATACAGGGTGTTAAAGTCGAGAAATCCATATTTTTTGAAACTACGTAACTTGATGAAAAAGAAAAAAATAAGCATTTTTGGTTGTTTGTAGCATTAATATGTCCTAGTCTAACGCAAACGTACACATAAATAGTTCAAAATGTAAACATATACAGGGTGATTCTCAGTTACATCAGGGGGAGTTTTTGAAATTCTGGGAGAATGTGATATGGAATGAAAACATGGTCAAAAATAAAAACTTACATAATGTTTACTGTTCTGACATTATATAAACCCATTTTACATTATATGTATACAAGGTGATTGTTAATTCATCCACAGAAAGGCGTTTCTTAAAAAATAAAAAATTACACTCTGTATATTAGGGAATGTGTTATTATTATTGATTATGCATTTGATAACTAGCGAACAATAGTTTTTATGGAATACAGGGTGATAGAGACATCTAATTAGTTTTTGATGCAGCAATAATTAAAGAAATATTCCCTTTTCAGAATCACCCTATATTTTTCAATTCGATCCGTCAAAATGTACGATCTGTAACAAAATCTCAAAGAATACATAAAATAATATTGCCAGTATAAAATTATGCATCTGTGCCGATTTTGATAACAATCGTAAAATATACAGTGAAATTATTAGCAAAAAACGATAAAAAAATTCAAATTTAACGCCATTTATATTTTTCCACAGCAATATTTTATTAAGGTCATTTGGTCCTATCGCCCTATTTTGGTCCAAACAATCTACCCTCAGCCTATGTCCCAATAGTAATGAATCACCCTGTAGATTGGAATCTCAAGAACGGATCATACTAAAATTATGAAATTATACGAAGGTATTAATTGCTCACAGCTTATGACAAAAATAAATAGATCGTACATTTTGTCGGATCGAATTGAAAAATATAGGGTGATTCTGAAAAATGAATATTACTTTAATTGTTGCTGCATCAAAAACGAATTAGACGTGAGTATCAGCCTATATTTCATAAGAAGTATTGTTATCTAGGTATTTATTTATTACTCCATAATCAATATTATTAAAAAATTCCTTAATATACAGGGTGTAATTTTTTTAAGAAACGCCTTTCTGTGGATGAATTAGCAATCACCCTGTATACTTGAATGTGAAGTGGGTTTATATGTCAAAACAGTAAACACTATGTAAGTTTATTGTTGACCATTTTTCATTCCATACCGGAATCTCTTAATTTTGTACTATTCTAAACAAGTGTGCTGTGGAAACAAATGAAATGCGTTAGAAATGTCATCCTCATTGTCATTGTCAATTTAACATTAATTGTTGTGTTGAGATATTATAATATGGCTTTTGCAAATAAAATGCAGTGTTACGTTTGTGACCACTTTTAATTTCCAAGACAAACTGTTCGTTTAATTCGCGAAAATACAATAGATTTTCTGCAAATTGCCCGTAACAGAAGGCAAGCAGTTGGATTTCCTGTCGTCGATATTTTTGACAACACACGGATATGTACTAATTGTAATATTTCTATAGCAAATGAACTGAGAAATATAGAAAATAATTACCTACGGTTAAATGTTTTATCACCTGCTACAAGGCGCTCCTACATAATATGTGAATCAAGAGTAAAACTTCAACGAGTAACTTTAAAGTATATAATTGACATTTTTGTTACGTGTAACATATGTACCCGATTTTTTAAGAATTTGTAGCCATCATTTGGATGATCGTGGTTTTTTATTGCCCCAATTACAAGGTTTAAGAGATATGGCCCATGAAAATCGCCAAGTCAGAAACTGGGAGGATATAAACAGTTTTAGTGACGAGGAGTTCAAATCCCTAACCTCGCTTTCCAGAAATAATTTTTTGGAATTGTATGAATTTTGTGACTCGATTGAGCATGGTGGAGATATGAGAAATATGAATAACAGAAAGTAACGTTAGTACAAAATTGTTAAATGTAAAAACAAAAATACCACTATTAAAGAAGTCAGGTATATATAAACTCAAATGTCCAGAATGTAATGCTGTCTATTTGGGTCAGACCCTTAGGAATTTTGAAATACGATACATTGAGCACTTACGAGCATACAGATTAAAACAACCAGATAAATCCCACTACGCAAAACATCTACTTGACACCAATCATTCATTGACACCTAACACAGAACTAGAAGTACTGCATATTTGTGAAAAGAAACAAGAACTGGATTTCCTTGAAGAACTGGAAATTAGAAGACATTTAAGAAACCCACAATATGAAGTTGTCAATGAACAGTTAAATCTAGGGAATTCTTCACTAATAAACTGTCTTCTTAAGTGATAATTGTAAAGATCAGCAGATATAGTTTTCCTGGTTTTCTATATCATTGCACAGTTATACTGATCTTAATTGGAAAAATGATACCAGGATATCACCATAGGGCTAATAATATCTAAGCTTCAATATTTGTAATATCACATCTTCTTCTTTTTTCTATAAACATATATTAAGCCAATAACAAGTTAGGTTACTTCTTGGTCTAGCCAAAAATAACTACCAAACATCAGGTAGGCATAAAATGAAATGTAACTTCTGTCATTCTGACGATGATATTGATTTATCGAAACAATTGTCAATTTTTTAGAATTTTCAATAACTTGTATTATATTGTGGAATTAACTAGAGACCTTGAGTTTCATTTAAAAACATTAATAAGAAAGATTTATTGACCTTCCTAATTAAACTAAGACATGGTGTTTCAAATAATGTTTTGGAAATACTTTTCAACTACGGTTCCAGGCAAACAAATAGCAGAATAATTTCTATTGTAAGAAGTTCCTTGCAACATAGATTTGTACCAAACCACATAGGGTTCGATTCAATTACAAGGGAGGATTATATCAACAATCATGTATCTTCATATATTAATCAATTGTACAATCCTACTCCTGATATTCCTAAAGCTATAGCATATATAGATTGCACCTATAATGAAATAGAAAAAAGCAGAAGTTTCCGGACACTGCGACAGTCTTATTGCTTTCACAAAAATAAACATTTACTGAAATCCGAAATTATATGTGCTGCTGACGGATATATTTTAGCTATTAATGGACCGTATTTTTCTGATCCAAAGAACAATTATGCATCTATTTTGGATTATGAATTCGTAAACGACGTCAACGGAATGCGAACTTGGTTTTCTGAAAGTGACGTGGTGATATTAGATAGGGGATACAGAGACTCTATTCCGTTCTTAGAAGAACTAGGTCTACACTATCATATGCCACCATTTTTACCTAGAAATCGACCACAGTTAACAACGTACGAAGCGAATACGGCTCGTTTAATAACAAGTACGCGCTGGATAGTAGAGGTCAGAAATGGACATTTAAAATCCATTTTTAATTTTTTTTCTGGACGAATTAGCGTAACTCACGCAGCAAAACTGCGGGAGTTTTATTCTATTGCTGGCGCCTTACTTAATAAATTCCATCCTTTAATAGCAATACCTGGAACAGTGGAGTTAGCAAATCAAATATTAACTCATTTTGAAGATGTAAATATTGTTCAGGCGCGAGTAGAACAAGAAAATCTTGGAGGACGACATGGTCAATGGACTCGATTAGATCACAGGCATGTACCAGTATTTCCACATTATGATTATGATAATTGTAACTAACTATTTTACATAATGTCAAAGAATTTATAGATTTGGTTAAAACAACGTCAGCGTTTATTTTCATGGAGAACTCGATGTAGCGTCGCTCCCATGAAAGTGCAGAAATCATTATTCTTCTGTAACATGATATTTGTGTTACTTATTGTGTTTATTTTATAAAAAACGCAACGTAGCATCGTTCTCATGAAAATACGTAAATCGTAACCTGATGTTTGACATTGCGTAACATTACTTAAACATAAGCATTTTTTCCAATATAACAACTCCCCCCTTAATTAAAATTGTTGTTTGATGAACAACAATTTTGAGAATAAAAACCAAAATACATAAAATATAAAATAGACAATACAATATATACAGATATTTCAAGATTAAAAGGAAAATACACAAAATACAAAAAATAAAAATATAAAGGTATACATTAAACCATAAAATTGTCAATTTTCGGTTTCCACTTCCTCAGAGGCTTCGGTTTCAAGTTTGGGTCTTCTTTTTGGCAGAATGTTATGAATTTTAATAAAAACATCATTTGGTTGGTCCGGAACAGGCTTTCCTGGCGATTTGTTGAATTTAATATTTCTACACTTGTAACAGGTGTAGAGGACGATCAAGGCAACGATGAGTGAGATCGTAGTATATGTGAACCAAGAAATATTTTTCTCAACGAACGGTTTGTTTATGAGTTCATCTAAATTTTTCGAGTATTGGTCCAGTTTGTGTTTTGTCACTTGCAGATCATTCAAGTTAATGTTATTAAGATCTAGTGGTTCTATTTTGGGTACTTCTACTTTGTTTGGAATGTCCAGACAACAGTTGTAATCAACCATTACGGGATGAAGTACATGAGGAATGTTTATAGTTTTTCTGGTACTAGCTTGTATTTTAGTAATGCCAACAAAAGCGGAACATCTTGAGTATAGCTGTAAAATAGAATTTTCATTTACGGTTAATGTTTTCGTTTTTGTGTCTGGAAGACTTATGGTCACGTGTACCGGTTCGGCAATCGACACTAGCCACACGTTTTCTTCGAGTTTTTGCAAATTATAACCTTGTCCGTTGACTACCGCACTTTTACAATTCGCAGGAAATGTCTTATATTGTCCTAACAAACGGGCTTCACATATCGCGTTATCGTCTATAGGGTACGCGTAAACATCGCGACACAACTTTTGATGCGTAGATAACTGATTACATTTTTGTAAATCGTGGATTGGAATGTAGGAAAAAGAATCATCATCTCGCGCTAAATATTTTTGTGAAAATGACAAAATGTGGTGAAATTGGTATTGGGTATAGGTGGAATAAAGTAAATACTTGTGGTTCTATCAAAGGTATTTTAAGAACGAAAACAAGGTCTGAATTTGTTTGATATGCTTCGAGATCGATTATTTCCAAATACTGTGAAATTTCAGAATATTTTATTGGTAGCGGTAAACCTTTCCTTACTGTATTTTCTGATGTTCTCTTAAGAGCAGTGATCAAATTTTCTGGTTCAATAATAGAAGTATGAATTATTTGAAGCTGTGCAAAAGTGATAGAGTTTAGAATATCATTAATAGTATTTTCAAGATACGAATAACTCTCCATTAGTTGTTCGCAAATTCCAAAGAAATTTAATTTGGCTTCAATAAGCGTAATTTCGTTTGTTGATTGTCGAATGGTGGTTTAAATTTTTTCTATATCTGAATTAAATATTTTCTCATTTAATTTTAATTGTCCTATGGTACTGTTGAGATTTGTTATGACTGAGCTTGTGATTAACATTTGATTTTTTAATAAGTTTTCTATCTGGTTTTGATCAGTTTTTAATTTATTAATGCAGTCCATATAATATTCACCGTCAGACGCATATAGATTTCCGGTTATTGATTTAAATATCGTACCGATACCATTATTTAACCCTCGTTTTTGTCTTTTAACATCGAAAGATATTTCACTAAATTTATCGCCAATAGATTTTGTAATTTGTTGCAATAATGCCAAATGTGATTTTACTTCGGATCGGAAGGACTTCATACTGGAGTAGTTTGAAGTAAAGGTATTTTGAATTGTGTCAAAAATTCTATTATTTCTTTCAAAAGTTTGTTTAAAAGCTGATATATTTTTATGCAATAATAAAGTCCATTCGTCGTTCGAAACCATTATTTTCGTTTCGTCGTGGTAGTAGATTCCAACTGTATTGTTTATGGGTTCGATTTTATATTGACATGTTGCTGTTCCGATCAGCAGCAGAAACCTGAAAATAAGTTAATTTTATCATAAGGTTTCATAAGATCGAAATTTATTTTTGATTTGTTATTTGTTTCTAAATTTAATACTGTTGCGGAATTTGTGTGTATCTCTAGTATTTCAAAAGGGCCATTAAACATATTTTCTAATTTGAGTTTCTTTTACGTAAACTTTGTCACCTACTTCATAATTTGGTTTGTTTTCGGAGTCATGTTTGTCAAATTGGTCTTCAGCTCTTTCTTTTTGCTTTATGGTTTTTTCTCTCGCTATTTTATATTAATAGGATATGCGGTTATTTAGATTTCTGATAGATTTAGTAATTAATTCTTGTTCATTGTATAATTTTTCGGGAGGTCTACTGGACGTGTGTCCAAATACAAGTTCGTATGGTGTGAATCCGTGTGTTTTGTTTATAGAGTTATTATAAGAGATAATAGCAAATGGTAAAATACTGAAGGGGTGTTCATTGGGGTGGTCTGCTAAATTAATTCGAATCATTTCTAACAGAGTAGCATGTAATATTTCTAGAGATCCGTTACTTTGCGGATGACCGACACTTGAATATGTTAACTTAATATCGAATATATTACAAAGGTCTTTCATTAACGCATTATGGAATTCGCGACCGGCATCGCAATGAATGCGAAGTGGTGCACCAAAATGCTGAAATGAGCTAATAATGAAGTAACAACGGATTTGGCACTTTTATCTTCAAGCGGATATGCTTCAGAAAATTTTGTTAGTTCGTCTCTTATCGTAGGAGCGTAATTTCTTTGAGGTACCTCTAAAATATCAATATTAATACGTTAAAAAGGTGTTTTAGGCGTTTCAGTTATAACGAGGGGACTGTCCAAATTTTTGCGACATATTTTTGTCTCTTGGCATGCCCGGCATGACTTAATATAATTTTCGACATCTCAATTGAGGCCTGCCTAATTATATTTTTGTCGTATTCGCCTAATACTTTAATTAATTCCGCGGTGAAGGTGGCTTTTGCCATTATGGAACTGATCTAAGATAATAGGTATTTGATTTTGTTCTGGCTCTTTAGTAATATTTTGACAAATAGTGAATTTTACGTCAACTTCCGAAAGTAGAAATGATAGTGTTTCTAATATTGGTAGGTCAGGATTATTTTCGATAAAATATTTAGGTTTAAATAAATCTCGATTTCTGTAAATTGCTGCAAATAAGTATTCACTAATACTGTCTGGATCCCATGGTATAGCAATAATAAGGTATTTTCTATTTTTGACAGTTTTACTGCTAAGTACATTAATTTTTGCATAAGAAAAGTCGGGGTTTTCCTCAAATATATCCTCAATTATTTTTTCATGATAATCTTGTAAATTGTTTTGTTGGCAAAAGGTTAAAATGTTTTTATTTTGCTTGTCTAGTAGATGATTATTGGAATATTCTATTTTAGAATAGTCGATCAGTGATTTTGTTTTATAAAGTTCCTCAAAAGACAAAAATTCTTCTGCAGCGGCATCCCAGTCAATTTCAGGTTTACTTTCAGTTTGTTGGGATGGCCCTGCATCTTCAAGAGCGGGATAAATTGGGTAAGGTAAATATTTAAAGATTCCTAATTTTGAACGAAATGAATCAACGTCATTTATGTGGTTTTTTTTATTCGAGAAAGGACATCAGCATTTTTATTGGATTTGCCAGATTTGAATTCAATTTGATAGTCGTATTCCTCTAATTTGAGGCGCCATCGTGCTAGACGACTACTGGGGTCTTTTATAGAGAATAACCAAGTAAGTGGACGGTGGTCAGTTATAAGGGTAAATTTTCGGCCATATAAATAGGGTCTAAAGTGTTTAACTGCCCACACAATTGCCAAAAGTTCTCTCTCTATCGTAGAGTATTTTGTTTCTGCTTTGCACAATGTCCTAGACGCATAGGCTATCGGTAAATCCTTACCTATTGGGCCTTGTGCGCACCGATTGCAAATGCGCTAGCATCGGTAGTTAAAAGAAATCGTTCTTCAAAGTTTGGGTATATCAATATCGGAGTAGAGGTAAGAGCATTTTTTAATTCTTGGAATGACTTTTGACATTCGGAGTCAAAATTAAATGGGACATCTTTTTGTAAAAGTTTTGTCATTGGTTTGGAAATTTTAGCGAAGTTCGGTATAAATCTTCTGTAGTAACCAGCGAGTCCCAAAAAGTTTCCTTTTGGTTCGTAGGTTGAGGGAATTTTTGGACGCATTCAATTTTTGCCGGAAACGCCATCTTCCGTGATTAGGTTGGGCGACTTCTTTTCTCAAGAATTCGCACTTGTCTGGCTGAAGTTTTAAGTTAGCTTGAATACTTCTGTTAAGCGGGTAATATGTTCTTGAATTGTCGGTGAATAGACGATGATGTCGTCTATATAGACAAGACATCGCTCGTTTTGAATTCCAGCAAGGACATTGTCCATGACCGTCTGGAATGTTGAAGGTGCATTTTTTAGACCGTACGGCATTCTGAGGAATTCGAAATGTCTGTTTTCAACTGTGAAGGCGGTCTTTGGTATATCTTCAGGCATTATTTCAATTTGATGAAAGCCTGATTCAAGATCTAGTGTCGTGAAATATTGACACTTACCAAGCTGGTCCAATAAATCTCCAATGTTTGGTAACGGGTATTTGTCGTCTACAGTAACCTCATTCAGTTTTCTGTAGTCTACGACAACACGCCATTTTTGTTTACCTGATGCGTCGAGCTTCTTGGGCACAATCCACATAGAAGGCGTGCATGGAGAATTGCTGGGTTGTATAATGTTTTGTGGAAGCATTTTATTGATCTGATCTTTCACCTCTTTTTTATGAATTTGGGGATAGCGATATGATTTTACATAAGTGGGCTTAGAATTTTGCGTATCTATAGAATGTTTTATTTCGTTGGTGAAAGTAAGTATGTCTCCTTCTAAATAAAAAATGTCAGAAAAATCATGACAAAGTTGGAAAATTAAGTCTCGTTCTTCTTCATTAAGATGATCAAGTCTTAGTTGATTTTTTAATTCCGATGTTCTATCGGTGCACAAGTTTTGAAAATGTCACGGTTTTAGGTATACAATTAAAATTTGATACTGAAACAAAAATTTCTCCTTTTTCATTTATTTTAACTAATGCGTTTGGTAGTTTAACTTTCTCTACTTCTTGACCTACCAGTATAGCATCAGTATTAACGAAATCGCATTTTAGTTCAAAGATTTGTTCAGTCCTAGGTTCAATGGAAATTGTATTTTTGTAAATTTGTGGAAATTGGTTTTCGATTGAAATATTGGTAGTTTCATTATCTGTTACTTTAAATAATGGTACAATTTTGAAATGAGTAATAAGTTGTTTATTTTTTAGATCAACTATACAATTATAATATTCCAAAAAATCCATGCCTAATAATCCATCAAAATCAATATCTAAATTACAAATAAATACTCTGTGTGGATCGTTAGGTTTACATGGAATGAGGGTTGATTCGTTAACTCTTATTTTTTGGTTCGTTATACCTTGAATAATTACATTTTCAGGGGATCGATTTCTATAAATTTCGCATGTTTTGGGTTTGAAAATTGATAATCCAGCACCTGTATTAATTAGAATTTTATAAGTGTTTGTTCTGTCTTTAATATAGTATAAGTTTTTAGAATTTACCGGTAAGATATTTTTTACATGAACATCTGTTCGAGGCAGTCCGATTATGGACTGTTCAAACTCATGGTTTGAATTTGTGAACTGAGGTCTGGGATCGACAAATTTGAAGTTTGATCGTTTAGCGGATCTGGGGGTTTCGTTTGTAAAGGGCCTTGTCGAAAATCCTGATAATAATCAGGATTTGGGTTTAGGAGGTTATCAGAATCAAAATTATCAACATTTTTATTATTATAACTAGAATTGTCTTGTTCGATATAGCTATAATCGAATGTTTCGTCTTCATTCGTATTGCAAACTGGTACACCGTTATCAGAGCTAGGATCACTATCAGCAGTATAATAGTTTTCCTCTATTTCACTATTAACAGTATAATAGTCAGGAGCACTGGGGTTAATTTCTTGGTAATATTCTTGATAATCAAGGGAATTATCGGAGTATTGTTCTTGATTTCCATAATAATTTTGACTATCATCTGTATAATAATCATAACTGTTATGAGAGTGTTTGTTAAAATCATGATTTCGATTGAAATGAAAAGTTCGTTGTTGAATAAAATTTGTGTTGGGTCGATTTCCCGGTGGTCCTTGAGGTCTAAAACTTGGATTTGGTCTAATTACAGAAGGGCGATTTTGATTTTTTTGGTTATTTTGAAATTGTGGCCTTTGTTGAAAATTTTGGCCTGTTTGGTTGTGTGAATTAGGGGTTTGATTTGGTCTAAAGGAACCCTGAGCTAAATTTTGAGATTGTCTTTGACGTGTGAGACACTCATTTATAGTAAGTCCTATTCTATGACAAAAATTGCATTGTTTTGGTGAATTTTGGCTAAATCTACGAGTAGTTATATTATTTGTATTACGATTAGTCTGAGGTTTGTCGTTTCCATAGTAAGTTAATTGAATTTCTCTTCTGATTCGTGATATAGCTGATAAAACACTTATTGGATTACTAGCTCTAACAATTTGACCAATTTTTGGATCTAGACCGGTTAATAAAGTATTTAAAGTTAATGATTCTATAAGACGTGTTTGTGCTACTTTTTGATCTGTTGTTAAATGCTGTTGTTTACTTATAGCTGAATACATTTTTGCTTCCAGAGTTTGTAATCTCGAAACAAAAATTAAAGGCGATTCGTTTGGTAGTTGTTTCATTCTTTGAAGGTCTTGAATTAATGAATTTAAGTCGCGAGAATCTCCAAAGTGAGTATTTAATAATGTTTTAATTTCTTCCCAATTTGAAGGGTCGCATGAATTAACTAATTCAGCGGCTCTTTCTTTAAGTTTGTTTTTTATATGAAGAGTTAAAAGTACTTTTTGGTCGTTGCCGGCCATTCTGTAAGCTGTTTTACAAGCATTTATAAAAGTAATTAAGAAAATTTGATTACCGTCATATTCCGGAATTATTGAAAATATTTCGGATAATCTGTAAGGTTCTAGATTTGACGCTTGATCGGTTTGAGCAACTGGAGTATTAGCATTGGCATTAGTGTTTGTTGCACTACTTGTTTCAGGCATTTTGCTTTATATTAAAATTATTGTATTCAAAATAAAAGTAAATTATGACAATAGAAGTTGGTAAAAATAAAAAATAAATTGCAAAATATTAAATAAAAATAAAACGATATGATTCTTACGTAAATATTTTCATTCCTTCCTTGGCAGCTGAAATCCTTATCCGTGAGCTTTGCTACACCTGGTAAGCAGTTTGCGTGTTCCTGGTGCCGGAGAGACCGTCTGCTTCTTGGAGATCTGGATCTGGTACTTGAAAATTCCTTAAAGGTTTAGGAACCACCACACTTAGTTAGGCAATCCTTGTTCTAAATGTGTTTAGGAATCCTACTGACTGCGCCACTGTTATATTCACAAATTCACATTTAAGTTTTTAAAAACAATTTTAATTACTTATTATTGAAATACACAGTATATAAAAGAAATAATAGTTTGAAATGATAATTGTAACTAACTATTTTACATAAAGTCAAATAATTTATAGATTTGGTTGAAACAACGTCAGCGTTTATTTTCATGGAGAACTCGATGTAACGTCGCTCCCATGAAAGTGCAGAAATCATTATTCTTCTGTAACATGATATTTGTGTTACTTAATGTGTTTATTTTATAAAAAACGCAACGTAGCATCGTTCTCATGAAAATACGGAAATCGTAACCTGATGTTTGACATTGCGTAACATTACTTAAACAAAACATTTTTTCCAATATAACATACATATATTGGAATCTCAAAAACGCATCATAAAATTATGAAATTATATTAAGTTATTAATTGCTTAAAGCTAATTACAAAAATAAATAGATCGTACATTTTGACGGATCGAATTGAAAAATATAGGGTGATTCTAAAAGAGAACATTTCTTCAATTATTGCTGCATCAAAAACGAATTAGATGTCTTTATCACCCTGTATTCCATAAAAACTATTGTTCTCTAGTTATTAAATGCATAGTCATATTGATAACGAATTACCTAATATACAGAGTGAAATTTTTTATTGGATGAATTAACAATCACCCTGCATACATATAATGTAAAATGGGTTTATATAATGTCAGAACAGTAAACATTATGTAAGTTTTTATTTTTGACCATGTTTTCATTCCATATCGCATTTTCACAGAATTTCAAGAACTCCCCCTGATGTAACTGAGAACCACCCTGTATATGTTTACATTTTGAACTATTTATGTATACGTTTGCGTTAGACCAGGACATATTAATGCTACAATCAACTGAAAATGCTTATTTTTTTCTTTTTAATCAAGTTACGTAGTTTCAAAAAATATGGATTTCTCGACATTACCACCCTGTATTTTAAAAACTAGTCATATGATTGAATTGGTCTTATGGACACTTTTGGTCAACAAGTCGAGTACAACATCATACTCAAAATTTATCACGTTTCACAGAACGCAACTTTGCCATTAGAAAAGGGCGGGGTCCTTTTGCTTCCTACTATTTAATTCGTTTTGGAAAACTCACCTTTCAAGATCAACCTGCTTCACCAGTATAATGTTTGTTTGCCCGTTGGCCACACGACCGTGAATAAAAATCAGCTGATTTGTGATGTGTTGTTGCTATATGCTTAAAAACAAATGGAAATCCCGGTTTGATCGACTTCACCCCTGCCGATCGACTTCACCTCGTTTGACGGTACTATCCCACAAACCTCATCAAACACACAGCGTCGATACCAGAATCGAGCCCTGGGGCACTCCAGCCTCCATCTCATACCTCCTCACTCTAAAATCTATTATCACTCACCCCGTCAGGTAGTCCTCTACTTGGGTAACCAATCCCTCCCCTACCCCAAGCCTAAGCAACGCGTTCAACACCACCCGAGTAGGGCCAATTTCTTGTCCCTCCAGCTGCCCTGGAGGAACAAGAAATTGGAAAGGGTTTCCACCCTGCCTAGCGCCGAGATGCATGATTCCCCTTCACAAACCCGTGCTGGTTTTCCCTAAAACCCCCATTCCTACCAACGTCCTCCTCAACCCTATCCTTTATTGTCTCTTCTATCAATTTACCCATACCACTTATCAGGCTGGTGGGCCTGTAGAGTCCCCCGCCCGGTCCCCCTCGTTACTCGCCTTCCTCGTCAGTATCACCCTGGCCACCTTCCATCTTTTCGGGAACTCTTCCTTCTTCAGCAGCCTGTTACAACGTCGATTGTACTCGATAATACCATAAATATGTTGAAAATAGCTGTTTGAAGCACACACACGCAAAGTCGGCGAGGTTTTAACACGGTTGTCACGTTTATATCTTTTTTACTGTTATAAATATTTCTGCGATTCCTTTTCCTGCCATATTCCTTTTGCCCTAACTTCCCTAATTTTATTCAATTATTTTCAGTGTTCACAGCAGTTACACAGATGCATTATACATTTATGAAGAAAGGGTTAAATAATTAAAAATTATTAACGGCGCTAAATACATTTCGTAGTAATAATATTATCCTGCCACCAATCAAATGTTTGTTTGAGAACACTTTAATAAAAAACTCAGCAACCAAATTTATGTGAATCCCTTCTCACGTGGGATATATAGGGAACAGAGCAGTTGATATTTTCGCTAAGAATGTAACAGTTGGAATTTATACCTAACCCTTGTAAACCCTAATGTTTTGCCAGTGATGGTAAAATCTATGAAATAAGGGAAAACGATAAGTCATTAGGATTTGTACATATGTTATATAGAAATCAGAATACATAAATTGTCAATAGTGACAAACACTAAATTTACTTTGAGGCTCTAAGCTACAAAACAACCGACGTATAAAAATAATTTGAATAGAAATAATAGCAGATTTGAAGGACGTAGGATGGTATTCAGGGCCGGCTTGCCTATATAGGCAGACTAGGCGGCTGCCTAGGGCGCGCCAAAACCTAGGGCGCCAAATTGAGATTTATTTTACATAAATAAAAATAAATTTTTGCAAGCTACGCTACTTGATAATAATAATTTTTTTCGCGCTGCTAGCTAGTAACTAAGACAGACTAATTACTAGGTAATTTTAGGTGAAGGGTATTTTATTTGTTTGTCTTAGAAAATATGAAATTATGGCGTTACGAACACTATATACTCAGTTGTTCGGCAACCTTGCTGTGAGGAGTTTGGGTAGCGAGCGGAAAGCAAAGTGTAGTGTGTAGCAACCCCGCACTCACCCGTTCTCCCACCCCACCGCGTGATCTTCAACAAGTCAGCTCTTGAATCGCATTCGCTGAAGTCGTGAAGGCGCTCTGTGTTGTTTTGCATTGACAGTTCAGTGTAGTTCAGTGCAGTTGTTGTTTTTGTGCACGTTCACAGTGAGTCAGTGAGTTGGACTGTTTTAATTGCGAAAACGAAAGGAAGTTTGTCTTGATAGGTAAGTACGCTCTTGTTCATTATTGATTATTGGTAACTAGGCATTATTATTACATAGTAAACTATACAAGAAGCGCCTTTTAAACCTGCTGCTTCGCAATCAGGATATATGTACCCTATATCTGGAATTTCGGAATAATATTTTGTTCAACTTTTTCACGTTTCACGTCATTTTAGACCGAAATCATCAAAATTTTAATCCAAAGTGTTTGTTACCTACTTCGTCTGTACGTCAACGTACATACATACGCAAGTCGTATATTCTTACTAATGGCACCTAGCCTCCATTACTGAACCGTTTTTTATATATATAAGCTCGAGAAAGTAATTCCAAAAAAACACTGGACAAAACTGAATCAAGAATTTTCAAAACAAAACTGTTATATACATTTTGTAAAGATATATATTTTCTACAAAAAACTGTTCCAATCATAACAGCCTGGTAATCTGTCTAGATTCCTGGAAATCTGTTTAGACTCCAGCTGATCAGCATTGTCTGCTACGAGTTTTCATGTGGTGACTTGAGCATCTTTGTTCCTCAATTTGATTATTATTAAATTCGGCGGTGGAGGGCGAGGTTACTTGGTACAGTCTGACGCACGGTGCTTGGCGGCCGAAATACATGTCTACCGTCTTCGACACCCGGGCGCCAAGCTCAATTTTTAAATGTATTTTAATAAATTTAGTAAAAATAATTAGTTATGGAAAACATAAATAGAAAGAAAAATAAATTTTTATTTGAAAGTTAGTTTATTTTATCCATTGTTTTCAGATACGTGTATCATGTCAGGAAAACCTTCAGGCGCTTGGTTTAAGAAAAGAAGAAAGGAATGAGAAGAATCAACAAGAAAGCAGTCAGCTTAAATCGTACACTCAATCTACATCCGATATGAGAGGACTAATAATTCCATTTAAAAACATAACAGAATATGTTTGTGAATTAGAGAATATATTTATTAGCAAATTTAGCGAGTTGGCATATTGTGAAAATGTTGGACAGAAACTAAAACAATACTTTAAAACAGTTCCTTTCAACCATCCATGTGAAAGTTTTCCTTTAGATTATTTTATATCTTTATATACGAGAGTTAGAATTTACTTTTCTTTAAAGTTTGCCAATCAAAACATGACAACTTGCGGAATAAATAAAAAAAATTCTAAACTCTCTATTCTGCAACATTTTTAATATATTGTTGTAAACAATATTGTATTATAATAATTATACTTTTAAAATAAACCTAGAATGCTAACTTTAATGTGATTTCTACCTTTTGAACACTCCTGGTATTGTAAAAGCACACTGTCGATATCACTAGCCTTTTGTATTAATTAAATACCCCTTGTACTCCTGTATGCCGGGTTCGCTCTGCGTTATCTGCAGGTGTTCGCGGCGCGCATGGTTCTTGAAATAAGAAAGTGCCGACATGGAGTGAGGCAACTGTTATTTTATTCTGTAAACTTTGCACATGACAACGGAAACTTTCTGGAAATTATCGAATATTTGGCCAAGTTTGACCCAATTATGAATGAGCATCTACGAAAAATCAAAAGTGACGAGTAAAGGCACACTCATTACATAGGAAAAAATATACAGAATGAAATGATTCAAATGTTAGGTAATGCCATAAATTCAGAGATTTTGTCTTCAGTTCAAAAAGCTAAATACTTTTCCATCATTTTAGATTTTACCACTGATGTTAGCCAAATGACAATGATCATTCGATTTGTACAACTTTCTCTTCCCACATCTTCTCTGGCAACGTCAAAAGAAGAGTCCAGTTGTGATCAAGTACTGGCGAAAGATCACTTTTTGGTGTTTATACCTCTTACAGAAAGTACTGGTGAGTCATGACAGAAGTAGTACTAGACAAGTTAAAAAACATGTCATGGTTAGTAGAGAATATACGAGGGCAAGGTTATGACAACGGCAGCAACATAATGGGAAAGGAAAATGGAGTTCAAAAAAGAATTTTAGATGTCAACCCACGTGCGTTTTATGTGCCATGCTGCTCACACACTTTAAACCTTGTAGTCAACGATGCCGCTTCATGCTGTGTAGACGTTACTACCTTTTTTGATGTGATTCAACGAACATGTATTATTTCCAGCATCAACTCGCCGATGGGAGATATTGCTTCGTCACGTCCCATCTTTGACACTGAAACCCCTAAGTGACACAAGATGGTCTAGCCGAATTGATGCACTAACACCTCTGCGGTACCAGTTATCTCATGTTTGTAATGCTTTAGAAGAGATTTCTGAAGACACTTCTCTAAAAAGATCGAGTGGCAGTATTGCGAAGGTAGAAGCACTTGGGTTACTTAAAAATATCTTCAACTTCAAGTTTATTGTCGCACTTGTCACATGCCACAACATTTTGTTCGAAATAAACATTACGAGCAAGATACTGCAAAAAACGGACTTGAGTTTACAGAGAGCAGTTAGTCCGAACAGTTTTTGGTTACAGCAAGAAGTGATTTGGGATTCGAGGAAGTTTTGGTTGATGCTAATGAAGTAGCAGAAGAAATTGGAGTAAACCCAGTTTATGAGAAAGAGCAAGTCCGGATCCGGAAAAAGAAGAGAATGTTCGATTATGAATCAACAGATGAATCAGAAAATGTTGCAGCTGACCCCTCAGAAAAATTCAAGATCAAGTTTTACTATGGTGCTTTAGATACAGCTACTAGTTCGGTGAAAGAAAGATTTTCACAGTTAAATCAAGTATCTGATGTATTTGGATTTTTATACAACATTCCCGACCTTAAAAACAAGACTACATCAGAAGTTAAGTCTATGTGTCAAAATTTGGAAAAATCATTGAGTGTCAAAACTGCTGAAGGTTTAAATGAATCAGACATTGCTGCCACAGGACTGTGTTCGGAACTAAGAGCTATTTCGCACCATATTAAAGATTCAATATCAAGCCCTAAGAGCGTCCTGAACTACATTTACAAACATAACCTTGAAAACGAATTTCCCGATCTTTGTGTAGCGCTACGTATTTTGCTTACGTTGCCACTATCTGTAGCTAGTGCTAAACGAAGTTTTTCCAAATTGAAGTTGATTAAAACCTATCTGCGCAGTACAATGAGTCAGGAGAGACTTGTAGGTCTAGTGTCAATTTCCATTGAAAGTGACATAGCACGACAGTTGGACTCAAAAGCCCTCATTAAATAATTTGGCAAACAGAAAGCTAGAAAAGTACCATTAGGACTTTAAATACTGTTAATAAGTTTATGAATATTAAATTTATTTAGCGTATGGCAACATAAACATAAATATAGCACGATTTGAAGTTAAATTTTAAAATCTAGACCATTGATCCAGTCCAGCACAGAGTCAGTGGCCTCATAGAAGTCGCTCATTTCTCCTCCGTATGCAGTAAGGGGGCACTCCATTGTAATATGGTGGACAGTCTGGCGACGCTTTCCGCAGTCACAGGTTGGTGTTTCGGTGAGTCCCCACTTATAGAATGAGTCACGACAATTAACGTGAGACGTTCTTATCCTGTTAAGTGTTTTCCACTCGTGGCGAGGCAGCTCCATACCTGGTAAGGACACTGTAGGATCAGTTATATGTACAGCCTGGACTGGTTTCGAGGCTTCCCAGTATTCTCTCCATTTATTGGTCAAATTGAAATTATCTCTCACAAGTTTTTCTGCTGGCAATATTGGGAGAGATCTAGACTTCAATCTCTGCAGGCCGGCTTCGGGAAGGTCACTATGTATTGGAAGTAGGGGATTTGTTATTATTTGAATATTAAATAACATGTGTTGTATATAAAGTTAACATTCGTTTTATTTCCATATCCCATTCATTAATTAAAAAAGGTTATAAAATGAAATTGTTGCTATTCATAAAAACAGAAGTATGTTTTTATGTGTTTTTTATAGGTAAGAAAAAGTAAAAAAAAGCAGAAAAAGTTCCATTCCCGGCACTAAAGGGGCGCCAAATTTTTTTCCGGCTAGGGCGCGCCAAACACATTAGAGCCGGCCCTGATGGTATTATATAGAAAACATCAAGTGTCAGATTGTATTAAATCATTGTAGATAATCCGAATTTCCTAGGAATTGTAGGGAACGGTCTTCCTGTGTGTAGAATACATATATTCCTACATTCAGCGTATCATGAATTTATAATTGAGTCGTAAATCACACAAATTGTGTAATTAATACTGTTAAGTCCTTTATCAATAGTTTATGGAATATAGAAACCTGGCCTAATAATCTAAATGACGGACGAGATTCCATGACTTGGCAATATAATAACTGTTACATATTCTAGGACAGAAATTGAACAAATATTATTTATTAGCATATAGCACCAAAAGTAGCTGAACTTAGTATTGATTCCCAAGCTTTTTAAAGTACAGTATTGTCTGTAAAAAAAGAAAGCTTATTTTTTGTAACAATAATAGTTAAGAACTATAGTTTTTTTACGATAAAAAGACGATGATCTCATTTTTAGTTACTTTCCTGCTTATGAGAATAAATATTAATTTACCAACCGTGAATGAAATTTATCCTCGGCAGCCAAGGCAATTTACAGCTAACGGGTTGGCAAAACTTCAAGACGTTGTCAAATCAACTGGTAAAATTCCCCAGTTTGTTTTGACGTTTATTGACATTCGATCATCGTCTAATATTTACAAGTTTTTTTGGTGCTTCTTAATTCATTGCTTCTTTAAGATTAAAAAACAGTCATTTTCATAACTAATTATTTAGGCAAATCTGCAGTGTGTGGTTAATAAAATGCCGAGGCAGCTGAAGAGAAAATATCAAGAGATGGTAACATCTTTGTTAAGCTATTTTGAACGAGAATGCCGAAATGGGGGCCCGCTTCTTCCGCTTACTACTGTAAAAGACGTAAGTAATAGTATTCGCTATTTGTATTTATCATTATTAATAATATTGTTACACATTTAAATGTAAATGATTAAATGTTTTTAATGTTAGGTTAGGTTAATTAAACTTGATAATATATTATTCTTTCATAAATTGAAGTAATTATATTGTAGATAGTTGTAGAAGCTTTACAACTTAGCGTTACCACTGTTAACCGTATTGCCGCCGAGAATAATAGAGGTGAACAGCCTAAAAGCCCACCTAAAAAGAGACAACGTGTAAAACCTACTGTTGAAATTGATAACATTGATCAAAATGCTTCCCGAAATGTATGGAAACAGTGAGTATATTGAATTTACTGTTTTATTTTATTCACAATTAACTAACACAATATTTTTCAGAGGAACACATAACCTTGAAAACTTTAAGAGACAAACTCCAGGAGCGTGAAGTCTTCAATAGTTGTTTAACATCACTCTGGAAGATAGTGAAAACTATTGGATTCAAATACCAAAAAGTCGATCATCATCGTGGTTTAATAGAGTTGCCACATATTGCATTAAAACGTGTACATTTTCTACATGAATATGTCAAGATAAAAAGGGCAGGTTTATATCAATTTGTGTTTTTGGATGAGACTTGGATATTCAAAGATGGTACTGTTGGAGCCACAATAGATTCTCGCGAGTCGCAGTGGAGGGCCTCATTGACCCACTCATTATAAACCCTAACTGTTGGACGTTCATGGCAAGATTCTAATCATAGAAGCGTGAAAAAAACCAAAATTGGTGGTCCAAGGTAATTGAATAATAATATTTTCAATTAATTTTCCTGCCATTTTAAGACCTTTTCAAATATTTACTAGTCACACTATTTTATTTAAATCTATATAATTATTAATAGTTGTTTTGAGCTATGCAGTCTATCTAGGAAACCTAGTAGTAATTTGTTATTTCCTTATTGTAGGTATATAGTATTACATGATGGTTCCTCTTCTGGATTTATTCCTGGAGCAGGGCTGGTTTTTTCTCTTCCAAAAAAACAAGATGGTGATTACCATGGTGAAATGAACCGAGGATACCAATTGTAATGGATAATGCAAGTTATCACAGTACAGTGATCAATAAAGTTCCAACAACAGCTACCAAAAAGGCTGATATACAGAACTGGTTGATACAAAATGATATTACTTTTGAAAATACTTACCTCAAAACTCAATTATTGAATTTAGTACAACGGTAAGTTGACATAAACATTTTTCAATATATTATGGTAATACTTAGATGACTTATTTTGCTTAAATATATGCATTTTTGTAGGAATAAACCACCAACAGTATATGAATCTGACATATTATCTGAAAAATATGGTCACAAAGTGCTTCGACTTCCCCCTTACCACTGTATGTTCAACCCAATTGAACATATTTGGGGCATAGTTAGAATTTTTTATAGAGATCATGTGGGAACTGATGGTTTTTCAACAGAATAAGCAATAGGTGTATGGAAAATATCTTTAGAAAATGTGTCTCCTGATATTTGGCCAAAGAAAGTAGAGCACACTGAAAAAATTATACAAGATGGGTGGGATAGAGAATTATTATTTGATAGATAGGATGTGCCTCCACTTATTATTAATTTTGATAGTGACGATGAAGATAGTGATGATTTTGTAGTGGAGTAGTGGAAATCTTGTGTTTTATTTTTTTGTATATTTTTATCGAATTTGCTTTATTTCCACCTTTTCAAAATCACTAATCACTATTAATAATTAATTAGGTACAGTTATTTTATAACACACAAATTAAAATAACGACCACAGTATCTCTATATAAATAATCATGAAAAAATGGGAGATTTTTTATTTTTATATCTTGTAACAAAATTTTATTTTGTGTATCTATATTTTTATTTTCCATTCTATTTTTATTATAATAAATATAATAGATATTGTATAAAGAAACAATATTTAAATTTGCATGAATTCCAATATAGAATGATAGGTTACTGTTCCTTGTATCTTATCCATAGTTTTGCAACGTCATCGTCTTTTTATCGTAAATAAACTATACAACGTAAATTATGAAGCAGATGACTGCAATTTATTAGATAACTCAAATTCTTTTCAAGATAATGAACCAAAATTATTCAATTCCACGCCATCATAGGAAGGAGGCTGTCATAGGTACAATTCCCTTTTCGGATTTTTCCATGGATGTGAGGAGGATATACAGAAAGGTAGTGTGAGGTTGAGATCGATGTTGTGTAGGATATGTTTTAAAGTGTCGAAAATGTTGCGTGTTAATTGTATTCTTCGTAATGTACCTTTGTGATTAAGTTATGGACTGGGTTGTGAAGGTTGGCGTATGCTGAACTGAAATATGTTTGTAAAAGATATTGATGTATCAGGTCAAGGGGATGTTCGTTAGCTACCACATACAAGCTTTCAGTTGGGCTGGTTTTAAATACTCCTAGGCATATGCGAAGTGTTGTACTGTGAATGGTATCACGCGTGTTTAGATGTGAGAGGATGGATAAGCTATGCTTGCGTAATCTCTTTTTGATCTGATTACAGCTCTTTACACTCTGAGAAGTACTGTTCCGTCACTTCTTCCCTAACGATGACAGAATGTTTTAAGTATATTGAGCCGTTTGATACAGTTTGCTTTCATTTCTTGAAAATGTTATTTGAAGTTGAGTTTGTTGTCAAACGTTAAGCCCAGAATTTTATGGTGAGTAACTTTAGGTAGGGTGTTTCCATTGAATTTTCGATAAGAGATTAGTGTGATCTGTATCACTCCCGGTCGTAAAGCAGCTACATTCAGTACGATCACGTCAATTTCATTATAATTATAACTTCATCAGAATTGATGGAGATATGATGGTATGAATTATGATATATACAATTATCTTACCACCTCCCTGTATAGTATGTTAGTAATCAAAATATAATTAAAATTCTCAAACAAATATGCGAAAACGGACTATTTGTTACAAATGGCTTTTACTTTTTCCATTCTGTGTACGTCTAAGAAACAGAGGGACAGTTAAACATACTAATGAATATCGATAAAGTCATTGAACCGGATATGCGATCGCCCACTTATTAAACAAGAAATAAAGAGGATTTTATCTATTGTCATTAACTTTTAGTTACTTAAAATCCATTGCAATTTTGATTATATGGCTGAGTTTCAAATATTCTTTTATCCATTGAATCATTATACTTAATTCCAACAACATATTCAAGAAGCATTTTCAAATAACTACAACCTTTTTGATGTTTGAGATAAAAAAGTTAGAGGAGAACATATGTGCGGGAAGTTTACCTAAAATGGGATACTTACGGGAGGCTTCCCCAACTTCTTTTAAACTAGATTCACTGTTTAACTATGTTTATAAAGTAGAAATGGATTTCCATAAAATCAAGACTTATATAAACTGAGGTTCAGAACCAGTTAAACGGTGACAGGCGATTAAATTGGGGAGAAAAACAGAACACAATATGAAAAAAACATGTCTATCTTCATTCCGAAGGTGGGTGATCATCAGGGCTACGCGTATTTTCGAAACTGCAGACTTAAACAATTGATTGTTGTTGCAATTGTCCCATTCTCTCAGATTTTTCAACCATGAGTTTCGTCTTCTTCCGACAGATCTTTTACCCACATTTTTCGGATGCATAATAATTTGTAGCAAAACAGGTCTAATCGACGTTAAATTTGTGGCAAATGATATTCTTGACCAAATACAGACAATTCTCTCAACATGTCTGACTACTGACTTATATGTAGGTCGTCGGGATATTTATTGGTGTGGAGGGGTGAAGTACCAACCCGGCGCGTCTCCAGGTAGAGGAAGGCCTCTGAGATGATTTTATATGAGGAGGAAGTCTGCGGGGAAATACCTGGGGGCTCGTTGTGTCTAAAAACTCAACTGGCATCCCTCGAATACCCTGCTACGGACCAACTTTACCTATCCCAGTTGTAGTATCGTGGCTTAGGGATTGCACACAGGTGAAATTTCGAGCTTACCTCGAAATCACCTGTTATACCAATGTCTCCAGGCTGGAATGGGGAGGGAGGGTTTGGCTTCACTGGCTGGACCAAGAGGAGACAGCCTCATTAAAAACCTAAAGTCAAGGTGGGAAACCAGGCCGAAGAGTGCGTGGCTATATAGGAGAATAGTCCTTACTAATTTCGACCTTGGAGCACCAGGGGGAACTCCATTGTATTGAACCCCTTACCTCTGCATGTGGGGCTCTACAGCGGTGGACCGTAATGACCCTAGCTTCTCGTGGGGCCATTTATAGAAAGAGAAAGTAAAACTTCCACCGGAAAAGTAGTGGAGAAAACCTTCACCTCTTCATCCGGGCAACTCATAGAGGAAAAAAAGGCCAAACGGCACAAAGGTCATACGCGTTCGCCTTCCCAAAATTGCAAGAACCGGGCGGCATAGACGACCCACTGAGAAAAGGCCTCAGTGGAGCTAGGGTGCGGAAATACCTGCGATTCCTCAATCAGGGAATATCCCCTGAAGAGACCAAGAAGCAGGTTATTCAGCGCCCAGCCCCCCCAAATGAACCACCAACGGGGAAGATAAAGCTTAAAAGAGACCCGGAGCATATCACTCCTCCGCAGTGACATCTTTGCATAAACCTAAAACTGCTGCAACGGTAAACGGGCAAGCCACTGGTTACGCAGCGGCTGTCAAAACAGAGAAGGCTTTCAGGGTGGGAATAATGCTCAAGGATTATCCTGGAGTCATCCTGAATGCAGAGCAACTCTCCACCCTGGAAGACACTCTGGTGGAAGAGCTGTGCTAGAACAATGAGAAGGAAATCCACTTCTCAGGTATCCATTTCCATTGTGGAATGATACTGGTAGACTGTGGGACCCAAGAATTGGCAGACTGGCTTATGAGGTCAGCGCCGAAATTAAACTCTTGGGAAGGACCCGAATTGGTGGCTCGAAGATGAGACGACATCCCAAAGCCGGTCACCATAACGGTGTTCTTCCCAAGAAGTCACGATATGAAATTGAGGAAGATCCTCCAACTTGTTGAGGTTCAGAACTCCAGCCTCACTACTGGGGTTTGAAAGATCCTGAACTCTAAAAAAGAGAGACAGGAAACTATCCTCACGATTGGGATCGATCACCAATCTGGGAAGGCTCTGAAGGTAGGAGGTTACGCGCTAAACTTCCGTTTTGGGCGTGTCCCTGTCTCAGGACTGGGGAAAAACCCGCGGAGGATCCAAAGAACATGGAGATCCCCTTCACATCCGGGGCATCTGGAAAAGGGAAAAAAGGCGAAAGCTTGACCTTGTGTCAGCTCGAGATCTCCTCCCGCTCTACTGGGGGGACTGGGGATGCGGAGATCGCCTCTGCATCCCTGGAAACTGGGCGGAGCAGCCTGGGGGTTGAGAGTCTGACTCAAGATGAAGAAGCCTGCTCGAACTCCGAGGAAGATATTGCCATGGTGGTCGAGGAGGGTCAGGGGAAGATAAAGGAGGGGGATGAATAGAGGCTAAACAACTCGGCCTCTCTCATTCATAATCATTCACCTTCACGATCACGAATGTAGCTCAGATCAAACTGCATTACGCGAAGGTAGCTTCAGCCGCGATTGCAAGGTTGTTCGCTAGACTACAACTGGATATTTTACTGATCCAGTATCAACAAAGAAGGCCAAATCAAAGGTTTGGCATGCAATGATTCTAAATTGATATGTGATCAAAGGCAAGTATCTTCGCGTGCTTGTGTAATCATAAGAAATAATATAAAATATATTCGTGTTTCAGAATACATATCACGGGACCTTGTTCCAATCATGGTTCACCTCAATATTGGGGGTATCGACCGAGACATCGTCTTTGTCTCTGCCTACTTCGCTGGAGACGGACCGATGATACAGTCAGAAGTAGTAAAAAAACTAGTGAGACACTGCAATAGCAGACGTCTGCCAATTATAATTGGTTGTGATACCAACGCACATGGTACCGTGTGGGGAAGCACTAACAACAACGCAAAAGGTCAGTATTTATTAGAATATCTCTTAGCAAATCACCTTGAGACCTTAAACGTGGGGACAACCCCCACTTTTGTCACGAGAGCACTGGAGTACTGGACGCAACAATTGTTGATGTTGCTGCTAAGAAAAATGCAAAATATTGGAGAGTGATGAGCGAGACATCACTTTCTGACCATAGTATCATCGAATTTACGAGAGAGGGAGATACTACCTCAATTCCTACAATCTGAAATCCTAGAAATACTGATTGGTTTCTTTACAAGACCAATCTGAAGGACAATTTGGAATACGTCGAAGTAAATGTGGTAGATTTCTCGCACTACGACCTGGAACAAAGAGTCGAACAGATCAGTTAGGCAATAATGGAAGCTTTTCATTCCAGTTGCCCACTGTCAATAGCTCGTTCAGAAAAGGATGCTCCTTGGTGGAATGAGAACCTGACAAACCTCGGGAAAGAGGTCCGTCGGCTCTTTAATAGAGCCAAACGTGACGGTAATTGGCAGGGGTACGCTGAGAAGCTTACTCAGTACGATAAAGAGATTAGGCCAAAAGGCTTAATTTTCAAGCCTTTTGCGAAAAGATCACTTCCACTCACACACCAGCCAGACTACAAAGGGTCTTGGCAAATGGGAGAACTAACTCCACAATGTCGCTGCAAAAGCCTGACGGATCATACAGGGAAAGTGAAGAGGAACGATCGATTCTTCTTATTAGAACACTTTCCATGTAGTGTACCAGCAAGAAGTACTGAAATAGCAATGAATTGCACCAAAAAATCCCGAAAGTAAGATTGGGGAATTGCTAATAAAATATTTACCATACAACGGTTGGAATGGGCGATAAGTACCATTCAACCATATAAATCACCAGTAGTTTATGGAATATTTTTAGCACTCTTGCAGTAAGGGATAAAGGAGATTCTTCCTCGCCTGCTGAATATTACAAGAAGCAGTCTAGCCGTGGGTCTAATACCTATAAAATGGAGAAGGGCGTTTTCTAGACCCATCTGTCTAACATCATTTCTACTCAAAACGATGGAGAAAGTAGTGGATAACTGCATAAGAACAGAAAACCTGGAGAATATACCACTTCATAAATGTCAAAATGCCTACAGAGCGGCTCGATCAACTGAGACGGCTCTGTATCAGCTGACCGAAGTCATCCAGAGAACTCTGAACAACAAAGAAATCGCAATGTGCGCATTCCTTGATATATCTTGGGCCTTTGACAACACAACTCATGTGTCTGTCAAAGAAACACTAGAAAGGCGAGGAGTGAATGTAACCATTGTAAAATGGATGTATGAGACGACGAGGATGGCTGAGACACAGGAAGGAGTTAAACCACATCAGCTAAAGCCACTCGGAGTACACCTCAAGGGGAAGTGATATCTCCCCTTCTATGGAGTCTCGTAGTAGATGGTTTTCTCTACAGACTAACGGAGCTTGGCTTCGAATGTATGGGCTACGACGATGACATTGTATTAATAGTCAGAGGCAAGTTCGAGAGCACCTTGTGTGATGTATTACAAAAGGGCCTCAGAATCATTGAGCACTGGTGCTTGTCAGTGGGGTTAAACATTAACCCAAACCAGACCATAGTAATTCCATTTACCTGGAAAATCACACTTCCAGCCATGAAACCCATATTCTTAAACGGGCAAATCATTGAATGGAAATCAGAAGTTAAATATCTAGGGATAACCCTAGACAGCAAGCTTCTGTGGAATAAGCATGTTGAAATAACTGCTAGTAAAGCAATAATAGCTTTGATGGCGTGCAGAAATCTAGCTGGTAAGAGTTGGGGCTGTAACCCAAAAATACTACGATGTTTGTACGCCATGATTGTGAGACCAGCAATTACGTATGGGGCAATAGTTTGGCATACAAAAGCAAGTCAGTACAGCACGAGGAAGACCCTCGACAAAGTTCAAAAGCTTGCCTGTATGTGCATCACTGGAGCTGTGAGAGCGTGTCCAACTAGGGCACTTGAAATCATTACAGATCTCACACCTCTACATCTGATGATAGAGAGATCTGCCCAAGAGGAAATTCTTAGAAAATCTAAGGACGGTTCAGGTAATCAGAGTATTAAAAATAAGGGAGCCTGGTCCTCTCTAACAAAATACATCTAATCAGCGAATCTCTCCAGTGACGAAATGATCAAGAAAGTAAGTATCAAAAATAATTTCACTACGATGTTAAATAAAAGGGGAGACTGGGAAAGGACACACACCACCCAAACTCTCAAAGAAAACACCATTAGATGGTATACAGATGGTTTAAAAACCACCACAGTCTGAATTGAAATGCCACGCAGCAGCAAAGAAACTATTATTAAACAATAGTCACAAAGAAGCAAGAATGGGGTTCGCTTTGGAGCATATTGTTTGTGACGAACAATTTTGAAATCTGGTTATATTTTCGAATGAAAAGGTTCTCCAAACGTCAAATAGCGGCAATATTCGTGTCTATCGCCCACCGAATACACGGTTTGACGAGAATTATGTCAATTTCACAAATAAAAGTGAACGTTTTTCTGTAAATATGTGGACGTGGATATCTACGTAGGGACCTGGAGTTCTATGGCATATTGGCGAAAACTTTAATAGTGAAGCACATATCAGAATTTCAGAAAATGTTATGCTATTTTCCAACAAGATAACTGTGCAGTGCAGTGCATAACTCTGGTGTAGTGACCGAATGGTTTCGGGCACGTAATATTATTATTCTTAACTGGTGTAGCAAAAGCCCAGACTTGACTTCAGTAGAAAATATTTGTTGTTAATTCGAAAGGCAAATGTAAGACCAAGAAACGTTGAAGATTTGTTGGAAGTTATAAATAATGCTTGGGTGAAAATAACTCAAGAATATTGTTCCACTCTATATAGATCGATGACCAGCAGATTAAGAGAAGTTATAGAGCGTAATGGTGGGATTACTAAATATTAATTGTTGTTTTTCATTCAAAATAAAAAATTATTTAGTAGCCTTTGAAATTTAATAATGAAAAACCAGTAATATTTACACTTTAGTGTTATTATCATCTAAATAAACGACAAAACTATCCAATTTTTCCCGGAAACGGAAAAGTCTCATTCACTCTAGGCGACAACAACTGTCCCATATTTTTTGGCCGCAACTGTACCTTCTATATACTCGTACAACCTCAAAATTAGCCAAAAACTATTTTTTGAGTACATAACTCCTATAGTTTTATTCAAATCTGTTTTCCAGTGGTTTTTCTATATTGGATAGTTTTTTACGTATATGACGATTTTTTGTATGGTTGTCAGTCTTTGTTTATTTGATTTAATGCAATTTGCTATGCGAGTCAGCTGAAGGCCAATATTTCAACGTCCGCGTTCCTTTTGCAAACTACATCCTTTTCAATATCTTTTGCGTTTTCCATTTTTTGTCTTCTACAATTTTTACCTAATATCTATCGTATTGGCAAATCCCCCATGACGCGAAATATTTCTCAACATTCTATACTTTATTTTATCCAATAAACTTCACATGTTATGAAATTCGCTCTTTCGTTACCCTGTCAATATTCATATAAAATGACCAAATATTATTCTGACTTGGGAATGTAATTAAAAATGCATGAAAATGTTACAATCAGTCTAAGTACTGTCGTTTTAGTTTGGCTTACGAGTACATGCTTTAAGAATTTGATTTTTGATTAAATAATTGCCCTTTCACAAGAAATTTTTTTTTAAAGCGCCTCATCCACTGTTACTGATTACTAAATACATTTCACGTCTTACACAATATATACAATTGTTGTTCGGCATAATGCTGACTTGAATTATTCATTGAATTCACAGAATGCATATTTAATTCATCTAAAAGTGAACATCTCAATTTTTCTATGAGTAGCAAAGGTTATCTATTAATAGATTTCATGTGTTACGAGTTGAATGCTTGACAATAAATATTATAATAGCCGTTAACATCAAAGTAAAAGAAATTCTACAATATCCCCCGTTGTATTCAGGCACAATAATTATTTCCGTGTTAGAAATGAGTCTGCTATTGAAAAGACTGAATTTCCTCGCTTTCTATGTGCGTATTCAGTCATTTGGAACATTAAAAATTGGCAAAAAAGTGTACTGTGCGAGTGGAACAAAAGTCTGTGAGCGCTTAATAGGCTTGATGACAGTAATTAACTTAGTTATAGTTACTCCAACTGATGCTATACAACCTCGACGATCTATTAATCGTTTGAAAATTCCTTCACCTGAATCTAAGTTTGTTGAAAAAGGCAATATTCCTGTCTTAAATATATCCAGTTTCTTCAGGTAGGGGAAAATGGGGATAATGAACCACGGGGAAGATATAACCATACATTGTATCTTTGAATTATTTTAACTTTCCAGCGCATTACTATGTTTATTGTTTAGTTTTTAGTGTGACTGTACTATCTACAAAGTTTAGTGAACCGCTGTCACGTTAGGATATTTTTGTGAAAAAGAGTAAATTTGCCATTTTTAAGGTAATCTTTGCCTGTTCAAAAATGTATCTGGTATTCATTAGGATCTTTGTTTACTCAAATATTATTGCTACCGTTCCAATTACCTACTATTTATATTATTCAAATAAAGAACATAACCCTAAGTTACGAATAGCTAAAAAAATATAAATAAATTGCAAGGACAAATGAATTGTAATTAATTATTGCTAGATTCGTAACATTCTCCCCCCTAAAATAAATTGTTATGCATTTAAAAATATAAATAAACATTAACAAAGCGATAACTCTCAAGTACTTAATAAAATGAAACATAAAATGTTGATGTTTCGAAATAATAACTTACATTTAAATAACAGCGATAATTTGGAGGACAGGACAACACAAATTTCTCCCGAATACGGTAAAAACTAGATAATAAAGCATATGAAATTGAAGCCTAATCATTAGCAAGAGGGAGTGGAAATAACTTAACTAGAGGTCATTTTAAGGACCACGGCTAGTACGAATTACCGCGACGCGGGCAACTTTATCACGTCCATACCCAAGTAGCATTTTTCTCAGATGATGGTTCTGAAAATTTCTTTATAATCCTTAAAAGGTCATATTGTAGTTTTGAGTTTGCCGAAAAGTCATTTTTGAGCTATAAATTTTGCTTTATATTCTTAGAATTACATCGTTATACATAATACGGAAAGGCCATAAGCAGGAGGTTAAAATAAAATAATTCTGCCCTCACTTTACAACCTATTGGTTCCACGGCTTTTGAAGTTTTGAAAAAGTTATACAAATAACCCATTTTTAGCAACTTAAACTGTTGTATAATACTTAGAGGTTATTTAATAGTCTTACGATTACCTATTTTAGAACCTTTCACGGTATATGCTTTTAGAACTTGTAAAAGGCTATTGCAAAACCAAAAGGCATTTTTTTAATAAATACAAACCTTCAAGTTCTGTAACAAGCTTATAAACATAAGATATGACCTTATGAATATTTTCGAAACCGTTAAAACTATTTAGTTGTGTTTGAGACTTGTTAGAAGTACTAATTTACAGTATGTCTTTTCGGAAATTAGTTAAAAGTGGAAGTTTTAAAAGGGAAGTAAGAGAGAATTTTCAAAGAATAACAAGTGAAGAAGTAAGTTATATTTTATCAAATCAATTTCGGTTATCATATAACATGAAACATTATAATTTGCAGATCAATAAACATTTTTATGGATCTGATGATAGTGGTGAGCTCAATGAAACACAAATTCAAATTAAGGAACTCAGCAGCAAGGTTACCGATCTTCCTTCAAGCAGCTCAAAAAGTTTTGATTTTTGTTCGAAAAGTGATGTGTTAGAATCAGATAATAGCGATCTTGAAGATGTACCTGACATAGAAACAAATAATTTAAGAATTAAGGAAGAGCTAAAAGAGTGGTAATTGAAGCATCAAATACCACATGTGGCATTAAAAGATCTCTTTGAAATTTTAAACAAAAATATCAGTATTGTACTTCCTAAATATTCGCGAACGTTATTGTCAACCTCTAGTAAAACTATAGTCATAAATGAAATTGCAGGCGGTCATTACTGGCATAATGGATTAGTGGATTGTATTACAACATGTTATCAAAACACAAAAAGAAGTGAGAACATTTCAATAAATGTAAATATAGACGGTTTACCAATTAGTGTTTTTAAATGAAACTCAAGGTCTCTAGTGAAATATTATTAGAAATATATATAATATAATATCTTCAGCAACGAATACAACAATTAAAGAAGTCAGGTATATATAAACTCAAATATCCAGAATGTAATGCTGTCTATTTGGGTCAGACCCTTAGGAATTTTGAAGTACGATACAGTGAGCACTTACGAGCATACAGATTAAAACAACCAGAAAAATCCCACTACGCAAAACATCTACTTGACACCAATCATTCATTGACACCTAACACAGAACTAGAAGTACTGCATATTTGTGAAAAGAAACAAGAACTGGATTTCCTTGAAGAACTGGAAATTAGAAGACATTTAAGAAACCCACAATATGAAGTTGTCAATGAACAGTTAAATCTAGGGAATCTCCACTAATAAACTGTCTTCTTAAGTGATAATTGTAAAGATCAGCAGATATAGTTTTCCTGGTTTTCTATATCATTGCACAGTTATACTGATCTTAATTGGAAAAATGATATCCAGGATATCACCATAGGGTTAATAATATCTAAGCTTCAATATTTGTAATATCACATCTTCTTCTTTTTTCTATAAACATATATTAAGCCAATCACAAGTTAGGTTACTTCTTGGTCTAGCCAAAATTAACTACTAAACATCAGGTAGGCATAAAATGAAATGTAACTTCTGTCATTCTGACGATGATATTGATTTATCGAAACAATTGTCAATTTTTTAGAATTTTCAATAACTTGTATTATATTGTGGAATTAACTAGAGACCTTGAGTTTCATTTAAAAACACTAATATGAGCATATTCCACGAAGTAAGGGTCGAGACAGTCAATTTTTTGGTTTACCAATTTTTAATTCATCCAAGGAAAAGGGAAGCCTAGTGAATTAAACGAATTTCTGTCTATTTTTGTTGATGAACTGCTAATGGTACTCGAAGATGGCGTACATATTGGGTCACACAAAATAAATGCTTCATATGTGATTCTCCAGCAAGGCCATTTATAAAAGGTAATGAGTTTATACAATACCTTATTGTTATTTAATTATTTTTCTTGTACATTTTTAGGAGCTGCAGATTTCAATTCTCAATATGGATGTCAAAAATGCACAATTACTGGTGAATATTACTATATATCTCATACAAATTATTATCCTAACAAAGAATACCCTGAAGGAACAAATGACTTGCGTAAAATGAAAGATGAATTTCATCATAAAACTAATTCAATAATTTTAAAGCTTCCAATCGACATGTTTCGTTGTTTTCTGTAACAGATTCTTTACATTTGGTCGATTTGGGCATATCAAAAAGACTATTGATAGGGTGGCGTGATGGAAAGTTCAAACATCAAAAATAAATTATTGAAATGGCCTGCAAGGACAACGGAAGAAATATCGACTATAACATGCTTAAAATTAAGCTTCCTAAAGAGCTCCACAGAGCGGTTAGAGGCTTGAATTGTTTATCGTTTTGGAAAGGCCTAGAATATAGAGATTTTCTTCTCTATTATGGCATAGTAATTTTAAAGAATGTTCTTAATCATAAGGTATACGAACATTTTCTATGATCATTTTGCGCTATTACTATTTGCTCTACAGATTTCTTTAAAGAAGTTTCATGTCGCTAAAGCATTATTAGAACATTTTGTAAATGATTTTTGTAAAATATATGGTGAACATTATGTCAGCAGTAATATTCATAATTTGACGCATTTAGTTGACGATGTTAAGTATTTGGGAAATCTAACAAAGATCAGTGCCTATCCTTTCGACTCAAAACTTCACGAAATTAAAAGAATGATAAGAACTGGAAACAATCCGTTAGCATAGGTAGCGAAGCGGTTAATAGAAAAGGAACTGAATGAATTTCAGATAAGTATGGAGGCTGAGAAACAAACATATCCAATTTTAAAATATATGTCGACTAACTCATTTTTTACTGAGTTCGTAAATGATGAGAATGCTGTCATTTTTAAAATGGTTGTTTTGAAAGACTTTTGTTTGGGCGGAAAAACTGAAAATTGTTGGTTTTTATCAAAAAATAATGACATAATTCGATTTATAGCCTTATCTCGTATAGACAACAGGACTGTTCCTAGTGGAAGAAAAATAAACACTTGTAAGAGCTTTTTTAAAATCCCAATAGCTTCTCCCCTATACTCAATATCTACAATGTAGATGAATCTGAGCTGTTAAGTGTCGAAAACGGTAACGGATCTGAAGAAGCTTTTTTTTGTAATCGACATTAAATGTAAGCTAATTTGTATTTTTACATCACAGACGCAATATGTATTCATACCTATGAGACACACATCATGTAATTAAAAAAGAAAAACCCACATTATTATTTATAACAAACTTTTTTGTTTTAATCTTTCTTTTTTTATAAATAAAATAATTTGTTTAAACATGATTTATCATAGAACTACTTACATCACTAACATTACATAAACAAACTAAACTGACTTTAGTAACAGCAAAAATAATTAAGTAAATAAAAAAAATAATAAAAAGTGCAGAAGACAAACTATTTTGCAGATTAAAAGAAATTATTTTGCTTCATTATTGAAGTTTTCCTCGACATTATTTTTATTCGCCTCTGATTTATGTTACCTTCTCGATGACGGTACAATCATTAAATCATTGCTGGTTTCGATAATTTTTGAGTTATCCGACATAGTTGAATCGATTCTTCGTTTTTTGGGCCCCGGCTTTTGAACGATTTTTGAATTCGATGAGGGCTTTTGAATGGCTTCATAGCTTTGTTTAAAATGTTTAATTATTTTCTTTAAGAAATTATCAGTCTCCATCTGGCTGATTAAATTGTCAGCGCTATCACCAAGAAAACGCATATCGTATTTTTGTTAAGAATTTAAAAGGAATTTTCTCATCCTCGCATCTGGAGTTTCCACTCCACGAGCATTCCGTCAATAACTTTCTAGAGAAAAATTCATCAACTAGCTTGTAATAAAGCGTGGATCCCTAACTCCCGCGCCAGAAGAACACAACATTGACATTGATTTTATATATTTAGTTTCAAAGGCGGGTGCTTTTAATTTTTCTTCTAAACTATTTAACTCTTTTGATGTTGCAACTGGCTTGAATCTTTCCTCAGAACATAATTGGCTATGACTTTCTATATTTCTTGTTACAAAATTTAACTTTTTATAGATTTCGTCAAATCATGTCTCATGTTTAGCCATTTGCCTTAAAATCCTATTTTGATTTTCAAGTATGCTCTCCAATTGATTTAAAATTTTATTTTGATTTTCCACAATTTCATAATTATTAAGATTTATTGATACTAAGAATTTATTATCAATGGTACAATCGCTAATTGCAATATTCTGACCCTGAAATAATGAGAATCATATTAATATTACAGCAAATAAAAACGGTAAATAATAAAAATTGCAAAACGATTTAAAAAGAAGAACTTTTAAAACTTACCACTAAACAATTATCGTTCGTGGCGGAAGATGCTTGTGGATTGTTCGTTACTTGTAGGGTGGATGTAGATGGTATATTAATAGGGGTTAGTAAACTGATCGGCGTTCATATAATCTGTGAATGCTCTGCTAGTAAGAGATGATTAAAATCTGATGTTACAGAGCTACAATCGCTGATTAATTTTGACTCATCCTCCGTGTCCGAAATATCTTGCATCTTTTCTTGTTCCATACGAGCAGAGTTGTAAGAGTCTGTTAGTCTATTGACTACACATGGATATTGTTTCCAACCTCTACTCGGAACAGAAGATTCTTCTAAAACTTTGCCCGCTTCTGATCTTGGTGGCCATGACATAATTCCATTATTTTCCCACATGTTGGGAACCACCGAAAGGCAAATATTGCCTTCCTCTATTGTCTGTACGACTTTAAAAGGCATTGTACCTTGAAAAATAATAATAATATGCAATAAGTATATTTACGATTTATTTGTAATATACAACCGATTATCAAAAATCGGATTAAACTGATAAACATAATTCAATTCTTAAAATTGTTTGAATAAAGAATGTAAAATCTAAAAACTTACTGTGATATTTTCTAAAAGACATACTGTATACAGTTTCTCTCACTGCTTCCTGATGCAAATGCGCGCAGTAGTTCCTGTGTGATGCTCTAAGGACCGACAAGAACTAACAGGTTAGTGTGAAATGACTATGGCCAAAAACAAGTCTACCAATTAGACAATTTCGTAATTACAAAGCTGCACTAATGCTCAAAAGATCCTACTTAAGTCGTAAAAAATGCATAAAGTCTATTTGTCGGTAAATTGCGCGACCAGTTAGTTTTAATTTAGTTCCTGAAAAAAGTTATAAGTTTTGTTTTTTGTCAGTCATGTTTTTAATGTGTTTGACTTGTTTCATTATTACTATTTTCGAATTTCTATACGAATTTGTTGAGTTTAAATATGTGTGAAACACTAATTATCACAGTACAACACGACAAATGATTATATTCTAATATAGTGCAATTTTTTTCAAATTTTGAATTTTAATTTACCTAGTTCATAGATATAAAATTTTAACAATTTGCACAATTGATATGGCGCGCCTATTATACGTTATTATTATCTTATAATTTGACAATAAACTAGTGGTCGCAATAAGATTGAACCCTTCAGGTACTACTTTACGCGATATTCAGTATATATTATGTTATAATAAATATGGAGGCCATATTAACTTTTAAATATTGTGAAGTTTGTTGCGAAAGACTTTTCATATTAACTAAAAGTGATCTGAAAATGAACATTTTCCTTGCCAAAATCCAACCCAATAGTACATATGTAATTGGATTTTTAGTACGACTGGATAAAACAAAATGACAGATATTGGCTTTACTTGTGAGTTGAGTAATACCTTTTTGTGACAAGTTCAGAACTACACAGCCACCGTAGTAAGTTATACTTAAGTCATATTAAAGATATTTGGGTTCTACAAAAGTTATTTTTGGGTTCTAATTAGCTGTAAAATTTAACCTTTGAGTTCTAAAAAGCTCACAACCTTAAGGTAAGTAGGAGGTTTTGCAGAGTGGGCCCTTTTTGTCATCAGGAGGTTGTGTAGCCAGTTCGAGGAAGTAATTTGTACTAAAAAGTATTTCCCAAAAAAAGGTTCTAGAACCAATTTATGAATTTATGAAAATCGATTAGGGAAAATTGATTGAAGGCTTGGAACAGGTATAGTCTGCAGCGGTTCGAGAGTAAAAAAGTGGCCGAGGGTTAAAGCATTAATGTCTTCTATATCGGTACTTAATTGACTGATAGGATGCGAGTTCAAAATAGACTCAATCAATGTCAACAAGGTATAAAATTCTTCATACGTCAAAATTAGTTCCCTAATGTAATGTTTTCCTAATTTATTTAAACAATAGACGGGTGGGATAAATTTTAAACACACGGTATGGCTACTTACTAATTTATTTAAACACTAACACTTAATTTATATATACTTAACTAATCACTTAAATTTAATTTATATGCACACAAACTTAATTAATAATTTATATAAATACTTTACTGATCGTTGTATTTTTGTTTATTTCACAAGATCACTTTATCAACTAACTTATCCGATGATCGGTCCTTTATATATATATATATATATATATAACTATATATATATATATATATAACTATATATATATATATATATATATATATATATATATATATATATATATTAATGCCTTTTTTTACTAGAGAATTCTACTCAAAACAATTGGATTTCTGGCATTTTCTAGATAAGACTGGTCACAAAAACAGTGTAGATAAGATAGTCACTATTCGTAAACAAATATAAAAACAACCTGCGTATTTGCCATAATTTTAACTTTTATACCTGGCTTAGACAGAGTCGGATTTAGGGACTATACCAGTGTGCTGTTCCGTAACATTACCCCCTCCTTAAATGGAAGTTCCTCCTGGAACTTTTGCGTAGCCGAGACTGGATGTTTGAATCGGTAACTGGCCCCATTTCTACACTTTCCGATCTTCTGGAAATAGCAGGGCACCGTCTTCATCGGATACTGATAACGGGGGTTGTAGCTGCAAATTAATATCTGGACACCGGTATCTCTGAAGATAACCTCTACCATGTTCCTGATGATTCGCCAATCCAACTGGTTACTCGCTATCTTATGCACAGCCAGTTTCTTCACGCTGGATTCCAACACATGGTCTCGTAGGTTTCGAAGGGCTTCCCATACATCGCGGTAGGTAGATCGATCTTGAAATTCATTTTTAGTTACCACGTAGAAGACGTACCGCGAATTATGTTTCAGTTTGAGTGTCTTGCCAGGGGCTGGAATCTGGTCTTCAAGTTTTTCTAATTGCCCGAACTTCTTTCGAAAGACGGTTGCCAACCCTCGTGCGTTCTTGATACGGGCGGGAATGTTGTATGCCAGTGAATATTCTTCCGGGAGAGTGAACAAATCTTGTTGTTGTTCCAAATCGACTCCATATCTAGCTTTCCCGGTACATCCATACGCGCCCATAAATTCATCGAAGGTCAGACACATCTCGAATAAGGTTTACTCCTTCCTCCAGGTCATGGTCACCTTCGAATGGCGCTAGTCGGTTTTGGTGAACTACTTTTGGTTTTCCGTTGGGGATCTTGATTATGCGATATATAACATCATTGATCCTTTTCTTGATTAAGTATGGACCTTCCCAGGATTTTTGTAATTTTGGAGAAAATCCTTTTCTCCTCGTCGGGTTGTGTAACCATACTTTGTCCCCTTCTTTAAAACCGCCCTCTGTGGCCTGCGTGTCGACCGACTTTTCATTCTGTCGCTGGCAACTTGAAGATTTGTTCGAACTAATTCATGAATATCATCCAGCCTTCTTCTCAATTGGATTGCGTAGTCTTCGCCTGCTAGATCATCTCCAGGCCGGCAGCCAAATTCCAGGTCATAAGGAAACCTCATTTCATGTCCAAACAGGATTTTCGCCGGTGTTTCACCCGTGGACTCATTGACAGCAGATTGATAAGCCAATGCGAATAGGGAAAGATACTGGTCCCAATCTCTCTGATGGCTGGATACTACTTTGGACAGGTATTTTCCAATAGTCCTGTTCATTCTCTCGACCATTCCATCTGACTGTGGATGTAAAGCTGTTGTACTGGTCTTCTTCATTCCCAGCTTGTCGCAAATCTCCTGGAATAGATGGCTTTCAAAATTTCTTAACTGGTCACTGTGTACTCCATATCGGCTGATAAATTCTTTCACCAATACATCTGCTACAGTTGTGGCCTCTTGGTTGGGAATAGCGTAAATTTCCACCCATTTTGTGAAATAATCCATTATAACTAGTATGTATTTGCTACCGTTTTCTGATGTCGGAAATGTCCAGCGATGTCTAAAGTAATCCTTTCGAAAGGGCTTCCAACATTGTACTGTTTCATGGGTGCCTTTCTCTTGCGATGTGGTCCATTACTCGTAGCACAAGTCGTACATTTCTTACACCAGTCCTTCACATCGTCGGAGCTGTTCATCCAATAAAACCTTCCACGGACTCGCTGAAGGGTTTTCTGCACTTCCAGATGATCTCCCGATGGACTGTCGTGTAACTTCTTCAGTACCTCAGCTACTCTTGTTCTCGGGATAACTAGCTGTCTCCTCATCTCGGAACCATCATCGTTTTCAAGGACTCTTTTCAACAGCCCTTCTTCCAGGACAAGAGAGTCCCACTGAGCTCAATACGTCTTGAGTTTCGGTGGAAACTTTGACACTTCTTGCCACGTAGGTCGCCGATTTTCTTCCTTCCATTGCCGGATCATCTTCAGGTGAGGATCATTCTCCTGATCTTCTCTGATCCTGGTGGGTGATCATTCGTCGTTGACTACGGTAATTCTTCAAACTGCAACTTCCTTAGATTTCGACTTGTTGCATTGTGAATAGTCTACAGGGCATGGCCGTATAGGCAGAGAGTTGGCTTTTTGGTGATTCACATTAGCTGGATGTTCACCCCTGTCTGATTTCCACTGTGTCTGCAGTTCTTGGGTTACAGGAGTCTTGGGGACCTTAGACGTACTGCATACGTGCTCTAGGCTCGCCACACTTCCGGCATTTGATCTTCTTCGGCCTCCTGTCTGCCATACCTTTCAACAAGTTGACGATCTGATCAAGTTTGTCATCGTTATCTTCTTCCTGCATGGTTCTATCTTTGTTGTACCGCGAGCTTTTCTTGGCTGCTTTGCATTTAAGAGGTTTTTGGTTTACAGGAGTCGTAGGACGCTTACACGAACTGCGTGCATGCTCTAGCTCGCCACAATTACAGCACCTGATTTTCTTAGGCTTCTTGTCTATCATACCTTTCAACAAGTTGACGATCTGGTCAAGTCTGTCATCGTCACCTTCTTCCTGTATGGTCCTATCTTTGTTGTATCCCGAAGCCATAGTGGCTGCTTCATATTCAAGAGCAACAGTCAATGCATCGGCCAATGTTTTAGGATGGGCTAATCGAAGCGTCTTCTCCATATCGTGGTCACACAAGCCGTCAATAAAGGCCTGGATGCCTAAACATTCCATCATGTTCTCTGGTGCTGATGGATGAGCAAATCGAACTAGTCGGGCAATATTCATTTCATACTCTTGAAGGGGTTCGTCACGTTTCCGCCTTCAGTTCTTCAGCTGGAATCTGTACAACTGTTCCAGATGTTCATGACCATATCGCATGTCCAACCTCTTCTTCAGCTGCTCAAAGTCGTCCGTTTCTTCCAAAGGCATCGTCTGAAGTACATCTAAGGCATCTCCGCGAAGCGCGATGGTTAAATTCACTGCCTTCTCTCTATCGGACCAATTGCTCACTCTAGCGGTTGCTTCAAACTGTTTCACATAATTGGTCCACGACATTTTTCCATCGAACGTTGGGGCCTTGACTCTGGTAAAACTGCCAATGTCTTCAAACGTAGGTAGTGTTTCTGACTTGCAACGTTTCGTTTGCCCGGTCTCCTTTTCTTCCTCTGGCGTGCCTCGCGTTCTTGAATCGGTAATCTTTTCCTCTAACTCCTTGATTTTCTCGTCTATCGTTGTATTCTTATTTTCGATTTTCTCGTCCATCGTTGACATTTTATTTTCGATTTTCTCGTTCATCGATAACATTTTATTCTCGATTTTCTCGTCCATCGTTGACATCTTATCCTCGATTTCAGATTTTAGTGAAGAAATTTCATTTTCAATGTCAGCGGCAATGTCGTTTTTCATTAATATGATATCGGCAAATATATCGTTCATTAAAGTAGAAATTTTCTGGTCCATGTTCCCAGAAATATTAGCAGAAATGTCATGCTTCATAGCAGAAATCTTCTCTTCCATGGCAGAAATCTTCCCGTCCATGTTAGCAGAAATATTAGCAGAAATGTCGTTCTTCATAGCAGAAATCTTCTCGTCCATGTTTTCTTCCATGGCAGAAATCTTCTCGTCCATGTTAGCAGAAATTGACGAGATTAAGGTGGAAGCCTCGTCATTAAATAAAACTGTTTCTGGATCAAAGCCGTCATTTTCCAGTGCCACTTTAAGTCTTTCTACTAGTTTTCTTACCGGACGTTTCCAACTCACGATCTTCCAATTCCGCTCGTAATTCCGCCACTTTCAGGTCCCTTAATCTCTTGGCCATTTTTACGTAGATATTTATTTATATTATCCCACACCTGATACCAATGTAATGTTTTTCTAATTTATTTAAACATTAAACACACGGTATGGCTACTTAACTAATTTATTTAAACACTATTCCACTAACACTTAATTTATATATACTTAACTAATCACTTAAATTTAATTTATATGCACACAAACTTAATTATTAATTTATATAAATACTTTACTGATCGTTGTATTTTTGTTTATTTCACAAGATCACTTTATCAACTAACTTATCCGCTGATCGGTCCTTTATATATAAATTAATGCCTTTTTTCACTAGAGAATTCTACTCAAAACAATTGGATTTCTGACATTTTCTAGATAAGACTGGTGACAAAAACAGTGTAGATAAGATAGTCACTATTCGTAAATAAATATAAAAACAACCTGCGTATCCGCCATAATTTTAACTTTTATACCTGGCTTAGACAGAGTCGGATTTAGTGACTATACCAGTGTGCTCTTTCGGAACACTAACGACGCAAGTAAGCTGGATTTGGACGGATTTTATTCCTGCTTCCCAGAGACCACCGAAATGGGCTCCAGAGGGAGGATTGAAATGGAAACGAATATTTTCAGAGCGTGCGGCTTCTCGTGAATATTTCAATAGTTCCTTATTGGGAGATTTATAAACAATTTGCCAATTCCAAGTGTAATGCCTTTGTGGCAAAGCATATAAACAGGCACTGGTAAGCTTTATGTGAGCGGACACCACGGTGTCGAATATATGCTATGAAAAAACGACCTCCATAATCAACTCCGACATGGGAAGAGGGTTTAAGGGTAGATAATCGAATTTTTGGCAGGTTTCCCATAACAGGTTGAAAGGGGGCGGTAGACGTTGTCCAGTAAACGATACATTTACTCAGGACAGCGTTAATAGCTCGTTTTGAATACAGTATCCAAAAGTGTTGTGATATTAAAAATTGCGTGGAACGAAAACCAGCGTGTAAATATATTTAAAAAAAAATCAATTGCTAATGAGGTGAAGCGACTGCGGTATGGTAATAAGTAAGGATGCTTCTGATCACAAGACAACGATGAATATTTTAATCTTCCACCTGCACGGATCGTACCTTTCTCATCTAGGAAAGCATGCAATTTTTGGATCATTTGTATCCTCTTAACAAGAATAGATAAAACATTGGAACGTTTTGAAGAGCTTAACATTCCAAAGCGTTTATCAGCAGGATGGGAGATGTTGTGTATAAATCTTAAAATAGAACCTAGGATGTGTTGGATTTTACTTAATGAAAAATATAACTCAAGCAAAGTATATAAAAAATAGTGATCCGTATGCACAGCAAAAACTGTAATGTTACGCTCTTCTTCGGGCGGAAGCGTATAATAATCGATTGTAGGTGCGCTATAAGAAGAGTTGAACTCATAAAGAAAGGAAGGGCCCTGAAACCCAGAATTTAATTCAACTAGCTCTGAAGGAAGGGCGCCCTGCGAGGCAACCTTTCGTACTAACATAATGCCAGAAATCTGAAGAAAGTTTGTATATTGAATATAAGCGATCCGATTAGCGATAAAAGTTTTATATTTATGGGGTGAATTCTGAATCCAATGTACAGTTACTTGGGAATCTGACCAAGCGTAAATGTTATGTAATAAAATTTGAGGAGGTATCTTTATCCCATGAGCAATTAATTTTAACAGCAAAACTGCAGCGCATAGTTGCAAGCGAGGAATGGTAATTTTTTTAGTAGTGGCAACCCGTGATTTGTCACACAAAAAACTGACGTTAATTTTATTATTACTACTAACACTACGAAGATAAATTACAGCAGCAAAGCCCTTTTCACTGGAATCACAGAATCCATGTAATTCATATTGAACGGCATCTGCCGAAAGAACTTTTCGAGGGATATGGAGGTGTTCAAGTAGAGGTAGATCCTCTCGGTAATGCGACCAAATATTAGCAATTTCAGAAGGGACATTTTCATCCCAATTTAAAGCCAACATCCAAAGTTTTTGAATTAAATATTTGGTAAGAAATGTGAGAGGCGTTAAAAATCCTAAAGGATCGTATACTCGAGCTAGCTCAGATAGTAACGAACGTTTAATGCAGACTTCATTTCTTTGGGTTTGAACAGAAAATGTGAATGAGTCGATAATAATTGGATTCCACTGGAAACCTAGGATTTTCAGAGCTGAAGAACAATCATCTGAGTCAAAAGAGCGAGAATTTGGATTATTAATACAAGGTGGAAATGTGTCCAAAAGAGAAGGGTGAGTAGAGCACCACTTACGCATTTTGAATCCCCCCAGTCTTAATACAGATATTAAATCATCCCGAAGAGTTTGAGCTTCTTGAAGGGATGGAACTCCAAAAACAAAGTCTTCGATATATGAATACCGTTGAAGAACATCAACAGCAAGAGGAAATTTGAATATTATTTTTGCGTTTATCAGTCTGTGACGTAGATCATAGACAAGTGACAGTTTGGAACGTTTTAGCGGGAAATTTGTAAATTATTTTTGCGATTATCAGTCTCTGACGTAGATCATAGACAAGTGACAGTGTTCTATGGCATTCGCCTTCAGTCAACTGATGTAGACTACGAAGAGCTAGAAATGGACTACAGTTCACTCCATACGTTACAGTATTGAGGCGATGCTTTCGAAGTTCATCATTGACAGAAAACCTCCAAGAGATTCGTTGAAGATCTCGTAGATCCTCGGAAATAAAAACCATTCGATACATTTGTTTTATATCGGCGCACATAATATATTAATGAAAGCGAAAATAGATACAACTCATTGTTGTAATTTGGGACCGACATATAAACAATCATTTAATGATTTTTCATGCGATAGTTTAGCCGAGGCGTTGAAAACGACACGTAAGCGAGTAGAAACATTGCCAGGTTTTAAGACGGAATGGTGGGGAATATAATATCTACCTTCACAGGAGAGATCAGTATTAACAAGAGACATATGACCTAGATCAAGGTAATCCTACATAAAATCACAATCTTGGGAATAAACAGAAGGTTGTTTAAGTAGGCGGCGTTCTAGGGAGAGAAAACGATTTAAGGTAAGTTCCCTAATCCCAAGAAAAGACGTTGACACTATATAATCGACAGTTTCTTTATAGTAGTTTCCGCAGAATATATCATCGGGATTTGAGCAGGACACTTCAGGAATATTCTCAAGTTCCCAAAATTTACGCAAAGGATCACGAAGAGACACGGAACTACAAAAAAATGTAGAGATTTTTGGCGTGGCGAAATTTAACTGTCCCATTAACACGTATCCAAAAATCCTATTTATCCTTTTGGTAATTAACAAAAAATTGTTCTATATCTGGTGGTCTAAGCAGAATATATTTTTTGAAGACCTCGTAAAACATACAAGAAATTACAAAGAATCTGGGTTTGTTTATCAATTAAATTAATTTGAAATTCATTTTATAAATCTTTACATGATTTATCTTTAAAATTTTCAATTTTTGACGAAGAACTCCTCCATAAATTCCAAAAATGGACACTAACTAAAATTTTATGAAAATTACTATTTATAATACAAATATCAGCAATAAAAATAACCGCATGAAGCGGGGATTGAACCAACTATATTCTCTGAATACAATTAGAGACGTACGTTAACAGACTGATCCATCATAAACTCATATGAAATCAACGCAATTTAAGGTAACTTCAAATGTCAATGTTACTTTTAATACTTATCATTGTTCTTTACATAGAATATGTTGTCCAAAGGGTTGAGAGCTTATTTTTATTCGATGTTCCATTCATATAAGCAGTGATAACATTTTTTGATAATATTTTCAACTCCGTTTAACAGAGTTCAATCTATGAACTTTTTGTAACAAAATTCATATTTACTTTTTGATTTTTGGGGTAGTGATGTGTGTTATTCGTCTCCTTTGTGGCTAAACGAATATCTGATGGAGTAATATTTATTGATTTTTGATTCATCACTGGAATCATTTTACTAAAATATTTTTCTTGATAACTAAAGAATAATTTTGACAAGTTATCTTAACGTTACATTGAAATTGAAAAAAGAAGAGTTGACGGGTACTAAATGCAAATGCTGATTGGTGAATTTCATATACATTCTAGGATGTAAAAGAAATCATATGCGTTCAGTTAAACGAAATGGCCTACATTACCATTCTATAAATTGTGAAGAAAATGGATTATATACATGTGGGTGTAGAAAAAAATGTAAAAAGTCTCGTTGAATATTAATTTATTATTTGTAATTTTGTAAACATAACAGAAACTTCTCAATCATGCATTATATAATGTAAAGCGCATGCGGGTCAATTTCTACCGACTGGGTTAAATGGTTGAACGATTGGTAAAATTTACGGCTAGCATCCGAACGACCCGACTATTTACCAGATCAAGGCATCTGACCGCATAAAACGCGGCCGACGTAACATCTGAATGCACCCTTACATTTGACGTAACCAAATGACATTTGTATTGTAACGTCAACTGACGCTGTTGTGAGGACGATTCAATTCTATTATTTTAGTAACGGTGCTCGAGAACATAATTTTAGTAATTATTCGCAAATAGAGCATTCACAGGCTTGCGTTTGCATGACGTTGGGAATGACGTCAATAATAACGCCCCGATTAGAGATTCAGGGCATTAGTGCGGATGAAACTCAATCATCGACCACCACACCTGCAAGAAATGAACCACCGGAGGCGACATTGATTCTCTTTCCGAAATATCGAAACCACACATGACCAACTTTAGAAATATTTTTACAAAAGTTACATCTTTTATTTTTTAGAACTGAATATCTCTTTAATAAATACATGGAAAATTATCATTGATGTTTCAACTGGAAGATCATATATGAATTATATGGCAAATGTATGCATGATTTGCCCGTAGATAATATACTTTTCAATTAATTAAAAAATATGGAATTGCGGGGAGAGGAAAAAGACGAAATTTTCGGTATGAGAGTGTCTGTCGTCTAGCGCAAAAATAAATAAAAGAGGGCGGAGTCGAGACGTGACATGGCGCGAGTGACGAGCAGTCACTCTTGATTCCGGGTTTCGATAGACAAAGCAACTTTATCACTGCTTACACATGAGCGGGTGAAATTAATTCCCGTAACTTCGATTGAAAAGTCTGTTTTATTTAAGCCTAGGGTACGAAAGGCTTTGCGAGTAATGGAAGAAGACAGACTTGCATAGTCAAGTAAACATCTGACAGGTGAAAAATAACCATTGACATTTAAAACATCAATAATCGCGGTTGATAAAAGCACAGATTGTTGAGGGTTGGTAGTTACCGAATGAAATGCGGTTGAATTATTGGTGACCGGAGCATTAGATGAACTAGGTTGCGGATTAGGAGCGGAATCATCTAAAAGAGGTGGTAAAACATGAGCGATAGGATTAGCGGCAACAGCAGTGACACCCGGCGTACTGCTTTTAAAACACAATAAAGTGAGGTGTGTACGAGAAAAGTATTTTGTACATGCATAAGTAGATCGACAAGTATTGAGATTATGAGCCGAGCTCAGACAATTAAAACATAGATGCATATTTTTACACAAATTCTAACGCTCACTAAGCGTTTTACTTGTAAAAGATGTACACGTATAAAGAATGATTTGCTTTGCAGAGTTTGCAAGTCAGTGAAGGAGATGAATTAGAATTAAATAATGAGGAAGTGCGAGCTATCTGAGAGGAGAATGGCTTAGCGGGACTAGATTAGCCATTCAAAGTCAAAGATGTACCAGATTTAGCTTTTTTTGAGACAGAAATAAAATCACAACTATTCGTATTGCTGAGAGCGATGCACTGATTTTCCAAGAAATTATACAATTTTTTGTAAGAAGGGATTTCGTTGGATTTATGTTCTGCCTGCTCAAATAACGTAATGGTATCCTGGTTAAGGCGTTGCATTAAAAGCATTACTAAGATAAAATCCCACTGCTCTACAGGCAAACTCATAGCTTCTAAACAAGCTAGATTCTCTGTAAATATATCTAATAATTTTCTAAGCGATTTTCCGTTAGAATCGGTAATTTTTGACGTACTCATTATTGCATCCCAATGAGCCTTTGCCTCAAGGCGTTTGTTTGAGTATCTCTTTACAATTGTATCGTACGCGGTGACGTAATTGTCATTGGCCATTTTAACATGTCGAATAAGCGAGAGCACCGTCTAAACAAGTTTTGAGATAATTAAATTTTTCAACATTGGTAATTGTCGAATTAAAGCATCATACAAATAAATATATGCGGAAAATTCTTTATAATCCCCAGAAAATGTGGAAATATTAATTTTGGGTAAGCGAGAGTTGGGGGTATTACACACACCGAGGGGTACAGGCACCTCACCAAATGATTGACGCATTGTGTTATGATAAGTACACAATTCTTCGACAGTGGGTATAATAATATTCATCAAAAAAACCTTCCCACTATGCAAATAAATATTACAGTTATGTTAATTCAACATCACATTGTGATAATGTTCTTCCTTTTTTTCCTCTTGTTTTCATTACATGCACATCTATACAACCGCTTATGCCCAGTTAACTTTTGTGATTATAAGTGTTTTAAATGAAACTCACGGTTTCTAGTTAATTCCACAATATAATGAAAGTTATTGAAAATTCTAAAAAAATGACAATTGTTTCGATAAATCAATATCATCGTCAGATTTATCGCAACAATTGTTAATTTTTTAGAATTTTCAATAACTTTTATTATATTGTGGAATTAACTAGAAACCGTGAGTTTCATTTAAAACACTAATATGAGCAGATTCCACGAAGTATGGGTCGAGACAGTTAACTTTTGTGATGTTTCAACTTAACTTCTCAGCGATATTAAAGCGCTGCCTTTTTACATTACTGTGATGTTATTAGAACTTCCTCAAAAGGAAGTCTTTATAACGAACTAAAAACAACATTTCTGTTACATTCTGAAATGCCTTTTAACATATTGTCGATGTTAATGCAGTGTATTCTCTTAGATGTTGTATGGACATTACTTAAACCTCTAAATAATATACCTCAAACATTATAGATGACATCCTATAGATCTTTCTGTGTCTAATCAGCAAATACAGGGTGAACAACTAAGAACGCCGGCTGTTGGCCATATTTCACAAAATAGGCATGGTACAACTTTAAAAAATACCTTCAGGAAAATGACCTTGAAAAATATTTTTGAGTTCCAAAAATATCTGCTATGGGGTGGAATGAACACTTAAAAACATAATACTGTGATTATCTCCAAAAAAGACATACTAAAGGTATCCTAGAAATACAATTTTTGATATATTAATGGGAATATGGAAAAATATAGTTAGGGACTTTTTGTCCTTATTCTTCAACTAAGGGATGGGGAAGTTTCAACCTAAAAAACAATTGTAATACTTTTTTGTTTTTTAATCGATATCAATGTTTTTGGCGTCTTTTAAACGAGTTTTTTCTCTTTAATGAGATATGCTTAACAAAAATAACAAAATTGAACAATTTTGTCAACGCTATGTGAAACAGTCGACAATTTTCCTATTTTTCTAGGAAATTTCAATTGTAATGAGGCATTTCTCAAATTCTGATGGAAAGGGGTTAAAAAAAGGAATCTATTCCAAGATATATGATTTACGATATCAGATATGAAAATTAAAAAAATGCTTCAATTTACATTTGAAATTTCCGAGTGGATACAAAATTATCTAACTTTGTTATCAATCTTATTAAACAGAAAAACTTCTTTGAATGCAGCTAAAATCATCAATATCGGTTAAAAAACGAAAAAGTTATAAATTTGTTCATAAGTTTGAAGCTTCCCCACCCATTATTTGAAGAATAATGGCAAAAAATCTCCTTAATTAAATTTTTTCATAATCTCATCAACATTCCAAAAATTGTATTTTTAGGACACGTTTAGTATGTTTTTTTTGGAGTATGTTTTCGAGTGTTCATTCCACCCGTAGTGGATATTTTAGAGACTGCAAAATATTTTCCAGCAATTTTTCAGGATCACTTACCTAAAGGTAATTTTTTTGAAAGTTGTACTATGATGTCTTAGATGTCGCCTACAGTCGTTCTTACTTGTTCGTGTACATTTAAAATAAAATAGCAAAAAAAGCAATAAAGGATTTAAAACGTTTTTATTCACTATCAATGAACAGTACAGTAAATTTGAAAATAACAGGTACAAAATTAGAATAAAAATATCTTGTCCAGGAATCCAACATAAGCATATTACATAAGAAGTGTGGAAAGTGGAAACAATTGAACGCATTCAGTGAAAGCAAGAAATGAAAAAGGGTATATTAATCTGTAGTTGCCATACCGTAACATACTTTGAAACTGAATTAATCCATTTTAACAGATACACATACATTACAGCTAGTTTACAGAAACTTTATTGGAATAGTTTTTTGATAATATTTAAACTAATATCCAGTGTGATTAAAGAAAATTCTATCTTTTACATACGGTTACTATTTCTCACGCAAGAGTCGCTGTTTCGAGTGCCTCAACCGTTCCAATAAAACAATTAATTTAGATCAAATTTTGCCCATAGAGACCTTTGATCGATCATCATAAACTACATCAAACTAATTTGCTGGGGCCCATTTTCCATTAGATACATGCGGGGTTCTTCAAATGAATAATAACATATTTTATTTCGAGAAATGACTTTTCATGCTTTACCTTCTATTACCTGCCTCACTCCGTTTCGCAGGTAAATTCAGGTGTGCCATGAAAATTCATACTTCTTTTCTGTTTAAAATAATATACTATTCTCATCTTGTTATTTTCATCCTGGAACATTTTGTATATTACCATCGTGGAATTGTAACTTAATGAAAACTAAGCATTAATAATACACTGTATAGAAGAAAAACTACTTATAAAGAAGAGATATGAACACATTATCAAGTTAAATGAGTTTATAATTAATTGTATCCAATTGAGTATCCAATATAGTATCCAATAGCTGTGTTTCTACAATAATAAATAATTGAATTCTGTTTGTTGACTGGAGCATTCAGTACATGTTCTTCAACTAGATTAATATAGGTACCATTGTAAGGGACAACTACAGCTTATTTATTGTATCCAGTGTATTTTCAAATGGAAATGAGCTTTTTAACAGAAATTTCTGTTTCTAAAGTCTTAAACAATCTCTAATTGTTCACAAGAATTGTTAATAATAATGGTATAATTTTCTAAACCTGCAAAACTATTTTGATGGCTATGACTACTACTACAAAAACTAAAACTAGAGATATTTGATTTAATATTTTTTGTACTGTTTAATACAATGTCTGTATAGGGCTATCTGAAATAGTTACTCCACTTTCTTTACATATTTACCAACTATTTGTTTTTTATTTCATGTATGTAACTAACGAAAACAAAGACCACTTTATTCAAGTACTTCTTGCAAAAAATGTACTTCCTGTAAATAAAATATAACACAAAACTGAAAACCATCCGCCATTTCATGCTTTCCATTTGTTTCCACAGATAACTACTGTTTCGTTCGTCAGTTCCTCTTCTGTTTTCTTCTTTTTTTATGTTACTGTGATGTTTAATATGAGATATTACTGAGAGTTTTATGAACTAACATCGTACAAACGTAGTCGCAGGAAGTTACTAAAAATTTTTTCGAAAGATATAAGAGTAACTGCAGCATGTGATCATCTTAGAAACATGTTGATTTGTAATATTACAGTAACGTTCTGTATGTGAAATTAGTGAGAAGTATACAAGTTAACATCGTATGAACGTTTCCTATGGAAAGTTGCTAAAAAGAAGTTCATAGGATGTGTATGTAACTGCGAATTCAAGTATTATTGTGTACATCAAAAATATGTTTTATTTACATGACATGGATGTTAATAGAGTTGGTAATAAAATTAAGATATCTAGGAGATATCTTATTAACGTTTTAAATAAACATCACGAAAAGTCACTGAAAAGAACATCGCAAAAAAGACTTGTTATGTTTCTTGTTTAGTGGGTTTTCTAATGACTTCTTCGTCGTCCACATTTTCCTCCGGTTGACTTTATAATACACTAATACACTATGTTGTTAGTGAGTTTATCCATTTTTTTTCTTCAAATAATGCGATTTAAGTGAATGTGTTAATTTTATATCCAAAAAAACGGAAATCAAATTACTGCGGCCTGCTCAAATATTTTATAGAGAAAGAAGCAAAAAATCGAAAGCTATCTGAAACAGGATATCGAAATATTTAAACAAAAACAAATGCGATCTAATTAATAGGATATCGAAATCTTAAATTAAAAATGTTGGGTTACTATTAATGTGCTGGCGAAATAATTAATAAATTTCAATTCGTGTAGGGTTCCACAAAAACCAAGCGATAAGATATGTCCTCTTCTTTCGTTCCTTTTATTTACTTTTAAAAGTAAAATTAATTGCAATATCTATAGACATCATAATTTAAAAGTAGTCCATACAATTTTGTGCTTTATTATAAAATTATGGAGCAATATCCTACTAGGTATGCATCTACAATATAAATATGCTATGCTTTTGTTACATATCTAAAATGCAGGGGGTGAAACCTAAACCGGTTGAATCATCTCCAGGTTCCCCTACAGGTTTTTAATCAAGTTATCTGAAGTTGAACCGGATTTTAATGAACTGACTACAAATGGACAATTGAATATTCTTTGGACGTATTTAATTTTACAAATAATAATAACTTCCTAAATATAAATGTAAATATAGAAAGATAGAATTTTTGAATAAATATATTTAATATATATTGGTTTTTTATTTATTCTGCCTGCTTCTTGATATAACAATAGTTATTTTAACAAAAACATACGTATAAGTGATTTTATTATCAATAATTAACTGTCACTCATTACTGCAGTTTCTAATATTGATTTGTCAGTCAATTGATACATTCGTAACCACATATATCACGAGATAAAAGTTCATCATTAACAATCTTCCGATGAGTTATCAATTACCTACTGATTACATAGTTTCATTGATTTATTCAATGGACAGCTCTCACTTTTCTTCTAATAATAAATAATTCTATTCATTACGAATATAATACTGGAGACCTTTTCTTAAATACCACTTGATATTATTACTTGAAAGTCGTCATTCTTCGATCGGGAGTCGGAATATCTTCACTTTTATTATTTCTATCGTGGTTGGAGTCAGTTGTCTGTGATTACAAAACAGTGTCCTACTAAATTAAGAGGTGTGAGACCGACGGCATGTGGATACTATTTGTATACAAGGAGAATTGACAATGCTAGACATTTATTCGCTTCTAATTAATTGAAGTACCAATAAAAGTATATTTAGGAGATTATTATTTGAAATAAACTCTGTTTCAATCGAATTGAGCACCATACATGTTTGACTATCGTCCATCATATTTGTGAAACTAGGTATTAATCAAATTGCATTATGTATCTGCACTGAGACTGAGGTCGGAAATATTAATCATTGCTCCAAACCTCCAAAAACTATTGATATCTTAGAACTGTCTGGGTATGGTGTACACACTAGATATAAATTGAATTAATGAAACGACGTGTAATCAGTGTGTATTTATTATTAAAATTCAGCTAAGCGCTTTCGGCCATTAGGCCATTCTCAAAGCTGTCGTCATAAAAAATCCTACAACAGGTGTCAAAAAACATCAAATGTAAAGTTTATTTACGATAAAAAGACGATGAGGTCATTTTTAGTTACTTTCCTGCTTATCAGAAGAAATATTAATTTACCAACCGTGAATACAATTTATCCTCAACAGCCAGGGCAATTTACAGCTAACGGGTTGGCAAAACTTCGAGACGTTGTCAAATCAACTGGTAAAATTCCCCAGTTTGTTTTGACGTTTATTGAAATTCGATCATCTTCTTATATTTACAAGTTTTATTGGTGCTTTTAAATTCATTGCTTCTTTAAGATTAAAATAAAACAGTTATTATAATAATTAATTATTTAGGCAAATCAGCAGTGTGTGGTTACTAAAATGCCGAAGCAGCTGAAGAGAAAATGTCAGGAGATGGTAACATCTTTGTTGAGCTATTTTGACCGAGAATGCCGAAATGGGGGCCCGCTTCTCCCGCTTACTGCTGTAAGAGACGTAAGTAATATTATTCGCTATTTGTATTCACAATAATAATATTATTGTTACATATTTAAATGTGAATGATTAAATGTTTTTAATGTTAGGTTAGGTTATTTGAACTTGATAATATATTATTCTTTCATAAATTGAAGTAAGTATATTGTAGAGAGTTGCAGAAGCTTTACAACTTAGCGTTACCAATGTTAACCGTATTGCCGCCAAGCATAATAGAGGTGAACGTCCTAAAAGCCCACCTAAAAAGAGACAATGCATAAAACCTACTGTGGACATTGTTAACTTTGATCAAAATGCTTTCCGAAATGTTATATACGAAATGTATGGAAACAGTTAGTATATTGAATTTACTGTTTTATTTTATTCACAATTAACTAACACATTATTTTTTCAGAGGAACACATAACCTTGAAAACTTTAAGAGACAAACTCCAGGAGCGTGAACTCTTTAATGTTTGTTTAACATCACTCTGGAAGATAGTGAAAAATATTGGATTCAAATACCAAAAACATGATCCTCGTCGTGGTTTAATGGAATTGCCACATATTGCATTAAAACGTGTACATTTTCTACATGAATATGTCAAGATAAAAAGGGAAGGTTTATATTCATTTGTGCTTTTGGATGAGACCTGGATATTCAAAGACGGTACTGTTGGACGTTCTTGGCAAGATTCTAATCATAGATGCGTAGAAAAAACCAAAATTTGTGGTCCAAGGTAATTGAATAATAAAATTTAGCAATTAATTTATGATGTACTAACATTCCTGCCATTTTGATACCTTTTCAAATATTTACTAGTCGCACTATTTTATTTAAATCTATATAATTATCAATAGTTGTTTTGAGCTATGCAGTCTATCTAGAAAACCTAGTAGTAATTTTTTATTTCCTTTTTGTAGGTATATAGTATTGCATGCTGGTTCCTTTTCTGGATTTATTCCTGAAGCAGGGCTGGTTTTTTCTTCCAAAAAACAAGATGGTGATTACCACGGTAAAATAAACCGAGAAATTTTTTTGCATTGGTTTGAATACCACCTTTTAGTGAACCTGGAAGAACCTGCCACAGTTGTAATGGATAATGCAAGTTATCACAGTACAGTGATCAATAAAGTACCAACAACAGCTACCAAAAAGGCTGATATACAGAACTAGTTGATACAAAATGATATTCCTTTTGAAAATACTTTCCTCAAAACCCAATTATTGAATTAAGTACAACGGTAAGTTGATATAAACATTTTTCAATATATTATGGTAATACTTAGATAACTTATTTTGTTTAAATATATGCAATTTTGTAGGAATAAACCACCAACAGTATATGAAGCTGACATATTATCTGAAAAATATGGTCACAAAGTGCTTCCACTTCCCCCTTACCACTGTATGTTGAACCCAATTGAACATATTTGGGGCATAGTTAAATTTTTTTATAGAGATCATGTGGGAACTGATGGTTTTTCAACAGAATAAGCAATAGGTGTATGGAAAAGTCTTTAGAAAAAGTGACTACTGATATTTGGTCAAAGACAGTAGAGCATACTGAAAAAATTCTACAAGATGGGTGAGAAAGAGAAGTAATATTTCAGGATGTGCCTCCACTTGTTATTAATTTTGACAGTGACGATGAAGATAGTGATGATTTTGTAGTGGAGTAGTGGAAATCTTGTGTTTTATTTTTTGTATATTTTTATTAAATTTGCTTTATTTTCACCTTTTCAAAATGACTCATAACTATTATTAAATTAATTAGGGACAGTTATTTTATAATACACAAAAAAATAAAACCACGACCACAGTATCTCTACTAAAATAATGCTGATAAAATGGGAGATTTTTTATTTTTATATGCTGTAACAAAATTTTATTTTGTGTATCTATATTTTTCTTCTCCATTCTATTTTTATTATAATAAATATAATAGATATTGTATAAAGAAACAATATTTAAATTTGCATGAGGATGATTACAGCTTGTATTGATTCCTTTTAGCGTAAACCCTTGCAGTGCTCTTCAAGATGATTTTATAGAGCATAGAATAAGGTATAAGAACCTACAGTTCGTCATTTAATCCTCTTCTATGTAGAATCATTAATTGTTAATTCGAATATAGAATGATTGGTTACTGTTTTTTGTATCTTATCCATAGTTTTTCATGAATAAATATTTATATCAAATTAATCAAGCCTATCATACAAGCGTTTTATTTTTAAATAAATATTTTCGACTTACGCTCTACGAGGCACGGAACAATGAAGAAGAAGAACTGTCAATCTAACATCAGATTGGCTTTTCCTAGTTTTCGTTAAGTGAAAAAAAAAACTACAGCTTGGCAACATCACAATATTTTGTTTTTTAACGTCATCGTCTTTTTATCGTAAATAAACTTTTTATATACAGAATGAAGAAATGTATGATGTTACATCATTATTGGATTTTTTTTAAATGGCTAACAAGCCAGCGTGCAGTAAAACAGCTAGAGTGTAATAATACAACGTGTTTGTATGATGAACATTGAATCAAATGTATGTTTAAAGGATGAAAATAGTCATATAGTGAATTGAAAATTGAAGGAAAATTTATATATTACTTTTATTTTAAATATAAAAATGAAGTTAAAGTGGTGATAAAATTAAAAAATCTCTATTCAAATTCAAAATTTCCAAAACTCATCCAACTTAGATGAATAGAAAACACCCCCCCCCCACCCTTGATTGTCTAAAGGAAAGTGACTTAGGGGTTGGATCCATTCCCCAGCCAATCAGGGAACAAGCGCAATAAACCTATATGTGTAAGTACTATAATTAAACATTTGGTCGTAAACACATCCATGTTTCGTAGAGAGGCATCATATAATTTCGGATTTTCAATTTGGCTTCCAAAACGGAAGATCAATTTCTGATGCCATAGCTAACTTACTCACACAAATATATAAAAATTTGGATGAAAAACGACGACCATGTTTGGGAGTATTTATCGATTTGGCCAAGGTCTTCGATACCATTAGTTGTGAAAAATTACTGTCGAAATTGAATAATCTCGGTATCAGAGGTCTGACAAATGATCTAATCAGAAACTACCTCATTGAAAGAATACATACAAATGGTTAAAACAGACGGCGTACTGAGCGACCCATTAGAAATTAAATACGGAGTTCCCCAGTTTACTGTTTTAGGGCCAATTCTGTTTTTATTATATTTGAATGATAAGTTATCCACCAATATTTCTGGAAAAGTGGTCTCATATGCAGATGATACAGTGCTAATAATTGATGGAACAAAGTGGGAAGATGTAATGTCTCATACAAGAAACGATATTGATACTATAGTTAATTGGCTCGATGATAATTTACTGACAATGAATGTTGATAAAACATCTTACATTTCATTTTGTAGTAACACTCATGGTTTTCCCACTGCATAAAATATCAATATTCATTTAACCAGCAGAAATAAGAACATAATTCTCAAACAATCCAGTTCAGTTTAATATCTCGGAATACACATTGACCAAAATCTCAAATGGAAAATAAACGGTTTTAAAGATTAAAACTAACTTTTCCGCATCTGTGAGATGCCCTGAGCAATATTAATAAAATCATGAAATTGGCACTTGTATACACTTCAGAGGATGTATTGTGCTAACAAACAGAAATTTTTCCAAAAATAACCAAATATGTAGTATTCCTGGATTTATAGGACCCGATATACCCGCTCTAGTGAGCTGAAGATCAATAGGGTTCGTCTGTGAAAAATATCCAATTATAAAATTGGTCACTTGTATACACTTGTATACACATTCTTCATTGAACCACTTTCTCCTTCCTTGTGGAGTTTTTTCGTGGATGTGTCCAATTGCTACTTCTGTGCATTTTTTATGTTTGTCCAGATACTCTCTATATCGTTTGTATCGTGAACTATCCGTATAGTATAATTATTTATCATTTCTCTATACAGCTTTCTTCCTTCGTGTTTTGTCAATCTACGCATTGTGTTTTGTTTCTTCTTATTTCTTTTTCGATTTCTTTGCTGTGGTATTTCTTGTTTAAGCTTTATTCCTACCAAAAAGTGGCCAGTGTCTGCATCTGGCCCTCTATAACTTCTGTTATCTGTTATACACTTTTCTTCGTCTTCCTCTATTAATACATGGTCTATTTGATTGGTGTATGATCCGTTAGGTGATCTCCAGGTGCCTTAATATCTTTCTTTCTTTCCAAAATATGTGCTTTTTATTCGCATACCCTTTTCTTTTTCGAAATGGATCAACAGCTGGCCGTTTTCATTTGTGTGTTCATGTTTACTGAATCTACCTATTGTGGGCTTGTATATCTCTTCTTTCCCTACGTTTGCATTCGCATCTCCTAGGATTATTTTTAGGTCATATCTCGGGATTCTCTCAAATATATTATCTAGTAGTAACTTTCTTTACCTTCTATATCCGTTTCTTCCGTTCGGACATGTATATTTATTAATGACATCTTTTGATATTTTCCTTTTAATGTAATCCAGCATAGTCTTTCAGAAACCGGTTTAAATTCAACTATGGCATGTTTAACTTTCTTACTTACTAGAAACCCAATACCCTACCTTCTGTTATCTCCTCCACTGCTAAAGAATATGTAGTCGCCTATTTCAATAACTCCTTTTCCTTTCTGTTTTGTCTCTTGTGATGTTATGAGATCGTAGCCATACTTCTTCATTTCTCTCGTTACTTGTTTCATTGCTCTCTCTTCATATGTTCCCCTGACGTTCCATGTTCCTATCCTTAAATTCCCTCTTAGTTTATTCCCTGATTTTTCTTTATTTACTCTTTTATTTTCAATTTTATTTTCTTTCTCGTGATTATTTTCCATTGCTAGTGTCGTTTCCAAGTCATTCGGTTTTCGTGACATACCTAGTTTTTTGACTTTTGTATTTCTAAAGCCTTTGCTTCCTTGTTCCATTCCCACACTTCTTTGTCTATTATTACTTTTTGATGTCCCACTTTAATTTCTTTCCCTTTGTTCAATTCTTTTTTTGCAATTTTTCTTATCTCCCTCTGTATTTCTCTTTCCTCTTTATTCATATCGTTGGTCACAAATACTTTTTCCTTTGTGTTATTTCTGAGCTTGTATTTATCTTTCATGACCTTTAGTATATAATCCAATGTATTTAATTCTACTTAATAGATTGTATCTGCCAATTGTATGGTATTATTTATTTTTACCTGCACTCACATTTTATCTTCAATGAAGTTGTTAACTTCTTGTTTTATAAGATTCCTTTCCTGTACATCTAGGCATAATCCTTGTATTACTATATTCTTCCTTTTTTTGTCATCTTCCAGTTTTTCGATTTTTTCATTTGCTTTCTTTATTTCTTTTTCGAGGTTATCTATTTCTTCCATCGCATTTTTGTTTATGTATTTTATACTTTTTAAGTTCTTCTTTCTGTTCTATCTATCTATCATAGTGTGTATGAAGCTTTAGCAATACACACGTATGTGTGTGTCATCTCCTATTTAAGTTGAAAATCAGTTGTTTGAATCGACAGTAAATTTTCAAAGTGTCTACCTTGTGTTGAATGCCATTTTTCCACCAGTTGTAACATACAGACCGTACGTACTTTCCACGTAAGTCCGTTTTCTATATTAAAATTTATATTTTGCTATCAGTGATAACGACAATAAAAAACGTAAGCAGGTCCCAAATTGTTCTAAAGGGTACCATACACTACGCTTGTGCCTAGTAAAAATGACAGAATTGGACAAAGCGATTAAAATTATTCGTGAAGAGATCCTGACCAACCGTACTGAAATAAAAAACTGCATTGTGGCCAGCGAAGCAAGATTTCTACTAAAAATTGAAGATTTGAAAAATAGTGTAGCAAATTTGGAAAAGGAAAATAGTGAACTCAAAGAAGAATTAGAATATCTGAAAAGAGCCCAGAACAGGAAGAATATAATATAGTATTTGGACTAAAATAAAAGAGAGGAAGTTGTCGCAGAAATATTGTGCAAGGATTTCAGAGGCTTGCTTGGTGTGGATCTGGCTACAAATGATTTTGCTGACGTTTATCCACTAGGTAAGTCGAACAATTGTTCCATCAAAATTGAGTTTGCTTCAAACATCAAAAAAAGGGAAGTTCTGAAGAATTGTAGCAGGTTGAAGGGAACAAATATTTCTATTGTTCATGATCTCACACCGACACAAAGGAGCGAGAACAAAATTCTTAGAAAACATCTCTACCTAGCCAAACAAGAAGGTACCTATAAAGAATATTATATAAGGAGAAATAAACTTATCGTGGATGGAGTATCTTTTGGAGTTGATGACTTGGAAAAAGATGCCGCACAGTGCACCATCTACCCCAACAGTCGAGAATAAAAAGAACTTCCTATCGGAGTCGCTGAAAGTTACTATTACTCCGCGGATTCCTGCTTCTAATAAACCGGTTAAGGCTCTGGAGGGGAAACCAAGAACCCGCTCAGTTAACAAGAATTAACCGATCTGAAGTGAGACACCACAATTATAAGACTGTTTTGGTTCCATATTATTTTAGTTGTTTATATATATATATATATATATATATATATATATTGGTCAGTAATTGTTCATATTTATTAACATTTCATTTCGGGTGTTCAACAATTACGTTTTTTTTTCTTTGTAAGTTCTGAATGATTTGTGTTCATATCTATATATATATATATATATATATATATATATATATATATATATATATATATGATGGATCAGTATGTAAGGGATTTCAGAATTGATTGTGTCAAAACGTGTAGCATAGATACCACCGAAGAATGCAATCAAATCCTTGATATCAATAGGAGCTCCACTAATTTTAAGGTTCTGCAAATGAATATCCGTAGCATTTATAAAAACTTTGATGAATTTTTAGTGATGTTACAAACTTTCAATACTGATATTGACTGTATAATTCTAAGCGAAACAAGAGAGGTAATCGATCGGAGCATTTCTTGCATAAATGGATACAATATGATATATAACGAAAGCCGTTATAACCAGAATGATGGGATAGTTGCATATATTAAATCGTGTTTTAATTTTAGTTACGAAACAAAACAGATTTCTAATGAGCTGAAGGCGCTTCAAATCAACCTTGATGTAAACATGGGGAACACACTTCTCATTACAGCCTTTTAACGATCACCAAACTCCAGCCTTCAAGAGTTTAATAAAAACTTTTTAAATTTTTTGAGAACCTTCATGATAACACTGATATATTTCTGTTTTTGGGAGATATCCATATTAACCTGTGTAATTCGGATGACAGGGATACAATTGAATATCTGAACACGCTAAATGAGTTTGGGTACGTATCGACAAAAAACGCACCTACAAGAGTACAAGGCAGGAGTGAAACCTGCCTAGACCATATTTTTATTAAATCCAAAGATCCTAATTTGAACGAAAATATCCTACCCATTATATTGAAAACCACAGTTACTGACTACTACACTACTCTCCTCCAAGTTGTAATTCCGGAAAAAATAAGGTATAAGAACACAATAACAAAATAATAAAGTGTATAAATATCAACAAAATGCACAATATGTTCAGCAATATCTCCTGGAGCGACGTCTATACTGCACCCACTCCAGACTCTGCAACCGAAAAATGTATCAATATAACCACAAATACGTTGGAAGCATGCATAGAGGTACGTGAGATTCGTAGGAAAAACAACACAATAGCTCCCTGGGTTACGAATGGATTACTAAATTCTATTAATAAAAAAAATGAGATGTTTTGTCTTATGCAAAAGCAGCCACACAATGATGATCTGAAAAAAAATACAAAAGCTATCGAAACAAGTTAACTTCACTGATTCACAAAACTAAATCCAACTTCTATAACCAATTAATAGAAAGAAATCAAAACAATTCAAAAACTCTGTGGGATGTTGTTCAACAAATATCAATGACAAAAAAAACAAAAATACGTCATAGATAAAATTAAACATCCTACAGAAAACAAAATTTTGACTGACAAAACATAGATTGCGAATGCATTTAATGGAACCTTTGTTGAAGTGGGTATAACTCTTGCTGGTCGGATAAAAAACAACAGAAATTACAAAATAAAAAGATCACCTATTCTTAATTCATTTGTGTTCGAACCAATTAACACCAAGGAGACGAAAAACATAATTTTAGAATTAAAAAATAACAAGGCAGTAGGTTATGATGACTTGAAGGCAGAAACCATAAAACAAATATCAGTCTATATTCTAGAACCCTTGACTTATTTGTTGAATAGATGTGTGGAGGAAGGTGTTTACCCTGCTAAGTTTAAGAAATCAATTATTACACCACTGTTTAAAAAAGGGGATACATCCATCATCACGAACTATCGTCCGATCTATCTAGTTACCCATCTATCGAAAGTATTCGAAAAGATTATTAAGGGGAGGGTCGTTAATTTTCTCAATAAGTACAAACTAATTTCAGATTATCAATTTGGATTCAGAGAGAAAATTTCAACTCAGGATGCTGTTCTGTCATTGGATTCAAAAGTTGCCCAAGCTTTGAATGAGGGTAGACCGTCCTTATGTGTGTTCATAGACCTATCCAAAGCCTTCGACACTGTCAGTCATCACCTTCTTCTTCAGCCGCTGGAAGATATTGGAATGCGAGGTAACATATTGAGGCTATTCAAAAGTTATTTAACAGGAAGATGCCAGGCAGTGAGAATCAGTAGTGAGAGGCAGTGAGAGGGTGATGGACTGTGGAGTACCTCAAGGTTCCGTGCTGGGACCAACATTGTTTAATATATATGTGGACGGACTTTTCTCATTGAGTAACAACGGAAATATAATTGGATTTGCAGATGATACAGCCATCTTATATAAAGCAGATGACTGGGACTCATTGAAGGATACGGTTGAAAGGGAGTTTTCTACGATAAAATGTTGGTTGGATAAAAGATTATTAACGGTTAATATAGATACAACACATTATATACCATTTTGTTGTAACTCAGCTGGAATGCCTCCATTTGATCACTTGGTAGTCAGGAATGAAACACCCTTCCACATCCTCCCCGAAAAAAAATTAAATATTTAGGAATAATAATTGATATGCATATGAAATGGGATTTACATATAATGTATACTGTCAATAAATTGAGAACTATTTTATATAAATTCGGGAAACTCAAAGAAATCCTGCCACTGAAGCACTTGAAAACTTTATATTATTCACTAGTAGAAAGTCATATTCGTTACGGAATAGCGGTGTGGGGGGAACTTTGAATACTCACATACATTCAATCGAAGTTATGCAAAGGTGCTTCCTTAAATTAATATTTTCTAGAAGCAGCAGATGTTCTTCTGATATTCTGTACACTCAAACTCAAGTTCTAGATATAAGACAGTTGTATTTTCTATGCACAAGTATCAAATATCATGCAAATAAGCATACAGCTTTACTTCCCTTCCATCAATACAACACTCGCCAAAAAGATCATTACGTTACTCCCCTGATGGTTAAGGTCGCTGCTCAGAGATCATACTCTTTCTTTGCTCCAAAACTGTATAATATTATTCCTGAAACAATAAAATCAATAAAAAACAATAACCACTTTAAAAAAGAACTGAAAAACACATACTTCAAAGTAAGAGAATTGAACTTCAGCGAATATTCCATTAGATAATATAGAAACTCAAGATAATACAAAAATTACGTACCTTTGTTAAATCGTCGGCTTGGTGGTTTGAGATTTCTTATGTCGAATTGTGCTGTTTTCCTATTTTAATGTTTATCTGTTTGATAACGAAGTGCATCTGTTTTTATTGTTGTTTTCTCTTGTAACTAGTAACTTTTACTTTTTAGCTTTCCGTGTGTATGCATGTCTATCTATGTATGTAAATGTGTATTTTTGCTCGTCTATTTGTATAAGACTGTGTTTTAGATTTTACATTTAGATAGGTCTATCATTGATTGAAACTTGTTAAGATTTATTGTGATATATTGTTTAATTTAATTAGTTCTCGAAACAAGTGTTTTACGCTTAACGAGTATTTTTTATTCACAGCTGAACTTTGTATTTGTATTATGCTGATGTGAATAAATATTATTATTATCTGTTCTTTTCGCAGTTCCTCAATTTCTTATTGTAATAGCTCCATGTTTTCTTCTTCTTCTTTTGATCTTCTTTAATCTCCTTTATATCTCTTGTGAGGTTTATCATCATTTCCATCATGTCCTCATTTCTCTTTTCCTCTTTATTTGGTGATCTAAATGTTTTCTTGGATGTTTTAAATGATATATCTTCATCTTCACCTCTTTTTCTCTTTCCATCATCAGTATTGTAAACTTCGCTATCCATTATCTTTACTCAGGTCCCCACGTTAAATGAGTAACTCGGGTCAACCCCTCGGAAGTAACTCACCTGTTGGAGTACCCTGTGATTGTCTTGTAATTGTGCTATTTATTGGAGGCTTGACAACACCGTATATTTCTTTGTCAAAGTTTCAGTATCGTTATTACTTTCCCTTATCTGCTTATCAGCTAACCTCTAATGAAACCACTATTATTTACCTCTGTTTTTTTTGGTGCCCGGAGCTGTTTATTGCTTATATCTTCGCACTTACGTTGCGTATTTTGTTTTTAATTTCCTTCTTACCGTTATTGGTATTAAATTGTCACTACACGACTCGAAATTTCGGGTTTCATGTAGGTAAAAAATCAAACACGTCTTTATTCTTACAACACAACGTTGCCACCGCATGCATGCCATACCATTTCATTAAAAAATTCCAAAAATTTTATTTCACGGCCAAATTTTGTAAACTTGATAGACTCTCCCAGATATTTTGTACAGGAATATAAGTAATGGAATATGTTTAAAATAAACAAAGTGTTTTGTCGCACTTTTACTTAAGTTTAAAATAGACACACCCGCAGACTGGTAGCAGGAAGTACCACTTTGTATTCAGTATGTAGTAAGTAATTCATTACTTCAACATAAAGAGTCGCTGAAGGTGAACCTGTTGCTATTTAATTAACAAGAGTTACTTTTATTATTGTTTGGATCATTGTGATCAATGTGTACCTGGTACTTATATACCTAGCGGATTATACTCACACATATTTGATTATACAGATACCAATTGTTACAAACAATAACTGATAAAATATTGATGACATCGAATTATAACGTATGATTAAAATATATTATAATAAGCATAATAATTTTTGAATGAAAATTTGTTGGATGCATTAAGCACAGTCCAGCAAGCACCTTAAATTCATAATGACATTCTTATCTATTCCAAGTCAAAATGTCATACTTTATTAGACAGAGTACTATAATGATTTCATTGGAGAATTATAATAAAAAAATATATCTATGTACGAGTATACTAGGAAAAAATATGAAAAATGTATTGAAAACATCAACATTTTAAGATTAAAATTAAATACTACAGTAATTACACGTTGCTAAATAAAGTTTAAGTCATAGACGTCGAAATTGTTTCATTATTCTTGTTGTTTACTTGTAAATTTTCGCCATCTTGTGCCCTACCTATACCTATTATCGTTGACACTTTTGGTAGTGAATATTTTTCATTCTTCGCCTCTTGTAAACCTTTGCAATCTTTTCTTTAGACAAAACTCTGGAGTTTTTGGGTTTGTAAGGCAAGTAGATGACTAAACTTCTCTTAGATACTGATAGCCAAGCAAAATTGTTGACATCTCATTGTACACGAAGGCTAGGACTTCCCAGGAAGAAATGCTCGCTATTAATCCATTTTTTAGGAACCGTTAGCTCTAATTCTAATATTCAGTTAATTTTTCAATGAAACCCCGAGGTCTATCCGGACCTATAGTAAATTTTGAGACATTTGTTTTTTCAAAATTGTGCTCTCCTTTACCTTCACAATAATTTCGTACTGACCACTTATCACATTTACAACAATTAAAATTGGCTGATACCCAGTATAATGTACCAGCTCCTATTGATATAATTCTTGGTGCTGCCCTCTTTCCTGAAATTATTAAAGCAGGTAACAGCGATGAACTTGTTGCAATAGATACAATATTTAGTTGGATTGTTATGGGAAAAATCAACTGCAAAAGCAGTAACTCTATAATTATGTGTAGACGATACTCTCAGGGGATTTTGGCAATTAGAAGAAATTCCCTCTATCGAAGATATTTTCAAACAAACCCATTATCGTACTGCTACAGGTAGATATACTGTTTCACTCTCGTTTAATGAGCCAAATTATTATTTTGGTAACACTAGAACGCAAGCACTAATGCGTTTCTATCTGTTAGAACGACTTTTAAAAAAGGACCTATCATTAACCTTTGAGAATTCTCAATTTATTTATCTCTTAGCTGATCATATGGAACCAGCTGATTCTCCTCGCTCTTTTATATTTATTATATCTCGCATCACGCTGTTTGTTACTCTTATAGTTCAACCTAAAAATTACGAATAGTTTTCGATGGTTCCGTGTCTTCTCCTCAAGGGCATTCTTTGAATGATACGCTGTTCTGATCCAAGTTAATTATACCAAGCACCCCGGTAATCAGAGGTGAGCAAGAACATTTTCTTATTTTTCTTAAATGAGATTCACATAACCTTATAACCAATCTTTATTATTAAATAATATTAGTGCAGTGGGTTGTCCCATCCCATCTGGGTGGTTTCGGAGTTTGACTGGCTTGACTGGTTTTTATTTGACGTTACGAGGTACTGCTGTCAGATCAATAATCAAAAAGTTTCTTTATTTATATTTAAAAGGATACAATGTATATATGGATATATAAATACATTTTGCAGAAAAAATCAAATAAGACATTGGTTCACAATGAAAATAGACAATTTAAAAACTAATATAAAAACTTGATTGATACTTACGTTTCTCGAGTTGCTGTTGTTACCATAGGCACTTTAACAAACGCGCGTGTTTGAAAGTTCGATTTAAACACGCTGAGGCGTGCTTTAGATAGGTAATACGAAGCATCAATAAAAAAAATACTATTTAGGATGGACTTTCACGAAACTTGGCTGGGCATCGAGGGCGGACTTTTATGAAATGAAACTTGGCTGGGCATCGAGGACGTACTTCCATTTTTTTGTAGTAATAATATAATAATAATATTTTATGATTTCAAAGTGCACCAATGAAAAAATAGCGTAAGGTATTCGTGGATAACTGGTCTTTCAATCCCTTGCTCTATTTCGAGCACTCCGGCTGCGCCGTCGTGCTCGAAAAGTCGCGCGTGTTTGAAAGACCTCTTTATCCACTTATACTTTGATATACTATATTTTTATTTGACGTTACGAGGTACTGCTGTCAGATCAATAATCAAAAAGTTTAATGGTTAATTGACCTTTTTTTATAATTTTTGAAGTAACTAAACTAAAAGTTTTTAAATTGAACAACATATCATGTACAACGTAACATAATTTGGTTATTCTGTTTGTATTTCCTATCTTTTTAGCTGATCAGTTGAATGAATGCAATACAAGTACCCATAAAACACATTGTTGTTTATTTTGTAAGAAAATAATATTTCAATTGGTTAGACATTGGAAAAATGTACATAAAAAGGAGCCTGAAGTAAGGGACATTATGGGTTTACATTCAACGAATCCTTTAAGACAGAAAATTGATAGACTGAGACGTGGTTACGAGCATAACAAATTAAATGCTTTCAATATTGATAAAAATATGGTTGCAAGAATGTCAAAGGATTCCGACGCTGTATTTGTGCCTTGTCCCTCCTGTTTAGGATACTTCAGCGAAAAAAATATTCATCACCATAAACAAAACTGTTCTCCAAATCCAGGAAACAGACATTTACAAGGAGCTTCCAGAAAATTAACTTTTCACATACATGAGAAAGCTTCAAACGCTCTAAAAAATTTAATAACTCCGGACATGTTCCATGATGAGGTTACAAACCAAATATTCTTCAATGAAATATTAGTAGCGTATGGCAACTACTAATGCATAAAATATACTGAGTATCACTTGAAAAACTACATAAGGGTACAGTTGCGGTTATCAGGAACATTTATGTTGATGGCATGATCCCGAAATTGCAAGATGCAAGGAATTAATTAATTAATGAAATATAGACACTGTCCGTAAAGCCATAAATATGGATTTTTCTACAAATACGTATAAGCATCCAACAAATGTTCGTACTCTACTTACTGAAATGAAGAAAATAATTCTAGTAGTCAAATCTGAAAGCGATAAGAATGAAGATCATATTCTTATGAAGAGAGCAAAAGGATTTTTACGTAGAGTGAAGCAGGAGCTGGCACCTTACATTGATCGTGTATGTGAAAATAGTGAAAATAAACTTCGGAGATTAAAACTAAAACAAAATGAATTACCACAAAACGAAATTATTGGGAAAAACTTGGAATATCTATACAAAAACATTCCTTCTATTCAAATGAAAATATACAATTTAATAACTAATAAAAAAAGTTTTCATTGATACTTACGTTTCTCGAGTTGTTGTTGTTACCATAGTGACTTTAAAAAACGCGCGTGTTTGAAAGTTCGATTTAAACACGCTGAGGCGTGCTTTAAATAGGTAATATAAGGCATCAATAAAAAAATAGTACGTTTAGGGGTAATGTAAAACATAATACGGGAATAAAAGATATGGATAAGAAAAACAGGTTTGTTTCACAATCATATGTTGTAACAAAATTTAATAAATGTCGTCTATGTAATAATAAATCACATTTCCTATATCAGTTTTCGGAGTTTTTAAATTTGTCTATTGAAAAAAAATTGGAAAAAGGTTAGACAGCTTAAAGTATGTTCGAATTGTCTAAGTTTCGGACATTATAAATATCAGTGCAAAAAATGCGAAAACAAGCATAATACTCCTTCACACGTTAGCGACGAGAATAAACAGGTACATTCTAAATTAGGAGAGAATAATTCTCACAATGATACAGCGGTACCTAATCATTCTTACATACCAAGCGAATCAAAAGAAAGTTCGTCGCGAATATTGGATAATCAAAGAATAAATTTAGAAAAAATATGTCAAGTTTCGAATGATAATAGTTCGCAAGTATTGTTATCTACAGCCACGGTTTTAATTCAGGACAATACAGAAAATCTTGGAGAATGTCCGGCATTGTTAGATTCCGGAAGACAGTCGAATTTAATAACAGAAACATTTTCTAATAAACTTAAACTGTATAGAGAAAACATGTTGATTCCGATCGTGGTTATAGGGCAAACTAAAACTAAAGTGAAATACAAGTTAGAAGGGAACATTAAATAAAGATTAAGTAAGTTTAACGCACATTTGGAATTTTTAGTCTTTCCAAAAATAACGGAAAAATTATCAGTAACAGATTTCAATAGCGATTTGATCAAAATTCCTTCATCGATTAAATTAGCTGATGAATTCAATAAACCCAAAGAAGTCGATATTCTTTTAGGGACTGAAATATTTCATGATATTTTACAAAACGTAAATTGAACTTAAGCGAACACGGTCCAGTATTGATAGAAACGCATTTCGGATGGATTCTAACCGGAAGAATCATTATTAGCGAATTGGTTTTAAATAAATTATGTAACTTTAATCATAACATATCTAATAAACAGTTAGACATGGAGTTGACTAAGTTTTGGTAACTAGACGAGATTCCTCAGGTGAAATTATTGTCCCTAGAAGATTCCTTTTGCGAGGAATATTTCAAAGATACAACTCAAACGCGTGAAGGTCGTTTCATAGTAAGATAACCCTTTGCTCATTTACTGAATAAAAACGTAAAACTTGAAATAGGAGATTCCAAGGCAGCAGACTTAAGAAGGTTTTTAGGCATCGAAACGCGTTTAAAACGAGATAAAGAATTGTTTAAAAATTATTTCGAATTCATGAATGAATATGAAAAACTAAGTCATATGAATTTTAGTGGTTATTTTGAAAATATTGAAGGTCCTAAAAATATAAGTTATTTTATGCCACATCACCCTTTTATTCGAGAGTCGAGCCTCACTACAAAGTGTCGCGTGGTGTTTGACGCATCTCTAAATTCTAATAACGGTTTATCGCTAAATTATATATTATTAACAGGTCCTTATCTACCAGACGAGTTGTTTTATATTGTATTACGTTTAAGGTTAAGACCGATAGTTTTAAGCGCGGATATTAAAATGATGTTCCGACAGATATTAGTCGCTCCAGAAGATAGAAAATATCAACAAATTTTATGGCGATCTATTAGTGACGAACCAATTAAAGTTTTTGAATTAGCTACTGTAACGTACGGCACTAGTTGTGCATCTTTTCTCGCAACCCGGTGTTTAGTAGAGTTAGCTCATACATTTCACAATAAATATCCTAGAACGTGTAATGTAAGTTAAAACTCCTTTTATATGGACGATCATTTGGTCAGTATAAAAATTCATCAAGAAGCTATATATATGCGAGAAAGTATTGGTTTACCCCAAAAATGGAATTTTGGAATTTTTTCTGAGTTATTTTTATGTTTTCCAACAAGAACAACACGAAAAACGGTTTTTAGAACAAAAACCTATGTGTAAGTCGTCGTCGTCGTCGTCGTTGTCGTCGGGCACTTTTCGTAACATGGTTTGTTAGCACGATACAGCCTCCGGAGTGCAACAAGTAACCAATTTTATAATTGAGTATTGTTGAGGACATATCACAAATGAACTTTATTGATTTTCAGCTCACCAGATCCAGTACAACGGGTGCTATGGTACCAGAAGTACGGTATTTTTATCATTTTTGGAGAAATTAAAGTTTATTAGCACGATACAGCCTCCGGAGTGCAACAAGTCATAAATTTTATGATTGAATATTGTTCAAAACATATCACAGATGAACTATATTAATTTTTAGTTCACTAGAGCCAGTACAACGGGTGCTATGATACTTGAACTACGAAATTTTTGTAATTTTTGGAAAAATATCAGTTAGTTAGCACGATACAGCTTCCGGAGTGTATACAAGTGACCAATTTTATGATTGGATATTGTTCAGAGCGTCTTATATCTGAACTCTATTGACGTTTAGCTCACTAGAGCCAGTACAACGGGTGCTATGGTACTTGTAGTACCAAATTTTTGTCATTTTTGGAGAATTTTCAGTTTGTTAGCAAAATACAGCCTCTGGAGTGTTTACAAGTAACCAATTTTATGATTGAATATTGTTGAGGGTGTCATATAGATGAATTTTATTGATTTTCAGCTCACTGGAAATAGTACAACAGGTGCTATGGCACTGGAATGGCCACATTTTTGGTAATTTTTGGAGAAATTTCGGGTTGTTAGCACGATACAGCCTCCGAAGTGTATACAAGTGAAAATTTTATGATAGAATAACGTTCAAGGTGTCTCACAAATGCGAAAAAGTTAGTTTTGATCTTTAAAACCGTTTATTTTCTAATGAAATTTCTCAATTATATCATAACACCTCTTATCAAAACCTTTAAGAAACTTTAATCCTTTTTTAAGGAGGGTATTATTAGGGTGGGCGGTCGTTTGCACTTTTCTGGTCTTTCTTATGTAAGTAAAGATCCTATTCTCTTAGTCACCGGTTAACTGACCTCATTATAGAAAAAACTATTTGCGAATATTTACATATTGGAAATCAAACACTTCACTTTTAATTGTGTCAAACTTTTTGGATTTTGTCTGCCCAGCGTATCATAAGATGCGTGTTATCTATATGCTTGAAATATTTCAGAATAAATCCTAAGCGTCTTCAACCCTTTATGAGAGATTAGCCTTCTTTTTGAATAAATGAAATAAAGCTTTTCCAGAATATTGCAGTTGACTATGATGGCCCTTATAATATATGTCACAGTAAGCATAGAGGTGTTAAATCACAAAAGGGATATTTATATATGCTTATTTGTTTGTTTTGCCACTCGTGCGGTCCACATAGAACTTGCTTCTGATCATAGTACGCAAGCATTTCTCGCAGCTTTTCGAAGATTTATGTTGCGACGAGGTTCTTGTACAACAATTGTCAGTGATTGCGGAACTAATTGTGTCGCTGCAAAGCGACTTTTATCTGAATATAAGCAACAATCAGTAATGGCTGGAAAAATTACTTGGGCTCTTAATCTGCCATCTAGCCCACACTTTAATGTTTGGTTTGAAGTGGCCATACAATTTCAACTACTTAGAATACTTAATGATCAAATCCTCACTTATGAAGAATTTGGTACAGATTAAAGCAATACTTAATTCTCGCCCTTTATATACTCAAAACCCAGACCCCAATGATGACACGTTGGTAATTAAGATCCAACGTTTTCAACAAAATATTTGGAAACGTTGGCATAGTGCGTATCTCAACACACTCCAACAACGTCAAAAGTGGCTTTAGAATAGTAGATCCTTAGAGTTGGGCTGCTTGTTTTTTATGTGATACCAGATGTTGGAATTGTAGAAATAAAATTTTCTTAGATCCGTCACTCGTGTATCACAATCAAGGTCATCTGTGCGATAAAGGGCTTTTTTGGAGTAAATAAGTTTTAAAAATCGCGGTTGTAAAGCTTCCAGTGGAAATAGATGAGTTTTGAATGCACTGCCGCAACTTAGGATCGGAGATGACTTTCAATCAAAGCATAATACAATGTTCTCGGAATATGTACAGGTAATAAGACTGTGAGTATTTTAGATTAAAATAACAAAGTCCTAAGTTTGATGACCAGAAACGCAATATCAGATTTCCATTTCATATACTGGTCTATACTCACTCCCAGATACTTTATACACTTTATAGGTAAAATTGCAAATGGTTCATTAGTACTTATCCAGAGTTCGTTGAAAGTTGCTGCTCTGAAGGAGTTACATAAGAAAGGTAAGTATAATATTTATTGTTAATAATTTATATCGCAATAATTTCTTCATTTAACGGAAGTCAGTATCAACCTTTGCTTTTAAATTGTCCCATGTGTGGGGATGCGCAAAATTTTGAAAACATCGATGTTGACATCAAATGATACCTCGAATATGCACATACGGTGTTATAAAAACAGCGGCTTGAAAATATCGATGTTTCTAAACATCGATGTTTTTAAGAATATGACAAATGGCAGGAAAAAATTAAACTGTTAATAAATTGAACATCATTTCTATTCAATGTATTTCAATGATACATCTAATACAATTCATATGAAAGGAAAAAATACATTCAAGAAGTAAACAGAACAGAAAAGAACTAGTACCTAGTTCTCAAATGATATGAATGAGATGACAGCAAAGGCGCAACAATGCCTCCTTACAATTTTGTATAAGGGCATATTTTTCCATTGCGCGTAAGTGAGACAAAGAAAGTGTATGTTTTTCAGTTAATCTTGGCAACAAACTACGATGCATATTTCAAAGCATTCATATTAGTGAATAAATAAATCAGAGATGTTCTATTAAATGTTTAATTTACTTTCTGCTTTCTTTAATCAAAATAGAAGAAAACATCGAAAAAAACATCGCAAAAAATATCGATGTTCCCTATAAATATCGAAAAAACATCGATATAAACATTCAACATCGAAATACAAAAATCCATGTTTTTGAAACATCGATACATCGTGCGCATCCCTACCCATGTGTCTGAATCATAAAATATTACGGTATCATGAGCAAAAAAATATATACTTTAGAGATATCAATTGTCTTATTGACTTGGATACAAGATGGCAACTTCTATCGTATGTCAAAACAATGTTTTGTTACGTTTATTTTTATAACATAGTTGACGTTATTATGCTATACAGCAATGTCAAACTTTTACTTTTACATCAAATAATTCGAAACTAAATGATCTATATGATATGATTACGTTATGTGAAATTTACTACATGATTTTATTGTAAATAAATAAATCAATCAATTCCAGGATCTGCCTTTTATTTTATTAACAAAAATCGATTTAATATAATGATAACGTGAGGAAGAAAGTGATAAAAGTGTGTCAAGGTGTGAACAAAGTTGATGACACTCGGTGTATACGAAAATTATAGTTGAGATTTCACTCAACTCACTTGCATTTGCGACTTTTACTTCTCTATAAAATGTAGCTACCTCCCGATAATTCCATTCGAAAGATTATTTTCTAATTCTACTTGATAGAATTTTAATTATACATGAACATTACCTGTTTCAAATTAAATATCTAGACACTTGAAATTAACGGCTTAGTGTCAATAACAAAATACATTCTCTCGTTTGCAATTAGGATGAACATAACCTCAAATTCATTATGAATAGAAATTGATGACGTTTATCATTTGGTTTATCTCATAAACTAGAAAAAAATCAAATTAGCCTAATGTTTGACCTAGTTGATGCGGATTTATTTATTTAGCGTATGGCAATAACAAACAATGATAATAATAATTAAACATCGTAAATAGAACCCTAAAAGTGACTGGTATTACAACTAATGAAAAACTCAAAGTCAAAATGTCACAAAGCTATTTTATTATAATGAAGTTTTACAAATTACAATCATGATTGTTGGTGTGTCACAAAGTGATTTCTCTGAAAATAATTGTATAGTTGTGAATTTAATTTAAGTTTCGTTGTGTTATGGACTTGTATTTACTATATCACAATGGTTCAACATTATATGATATTTTTCTGGGTTCTTACCTTACTTCAATCTTAGTGAACAAGATAAAAAGCCGTTCTCCTTCCTTAAGTCGACCTTTTCACCGCTTATTACATCCCTATCCACGGGTTTCCATAACCAATTCTCTGTTCTAAGGATTGCCCTTCCCCGCTTAGTTATCCCTTCTTTCTTATTTAGATGTTGGATATTATTCTTGCTAACCTCTTTTCGTTTCCTTAACACCTCCATATTCCATTCCTGTAATAAGAGTTGGTATTTATTAATTAAGGGAAAATATTCTCCTTCCCATTCTTATCAGGATTATCAGAATTATATTGAATTGTAGTTCAAATTTGCTCCTCTACCCTACCTACAACTATACAATGTTTTCGTAATTTTTGTTTTTCTACCACTTCACTTCCTTTCCATAATTTCTCGCCTCCCCCTATTTTTCTATTTGTCACAAGATATTACAACTCAAATCCTAAGTTTAATAAATATTTTTCTAAATACACCTTAATTACCTAAAAACTTTAAACCCCCATTTCTTACATCCTTCCCTTCATCGGCGCTATGTGTGGACGTTTGTTACCCCACTAATAATTATTTCCATTTAGCCTGAAGATGGCCGTTGTGGGCCGAAACTAGTTGCTCAGCTTATGGAGGCTTTGTAAAACTTCATTATAGTAAAATAACTTTGCGACATTTGACTTTGAATTTTTCATTAGTTTTAAATAGAACGCAATGTTTCTAGCTAATTCCACAATATAAGGAAAAATGTTGAAAACTCTAAAAAATTGACAATTATTCCGATAACTGAATATCATCGTCAGAATGACAGAACTTACATTTCATTTGATGCCCACCTGATATTTAGTAGTTATTTTTGGCTTGACCAAGAAGTGACCTACCTTGTGATTGACTTAATATATGTTAATAGAAAAAAGAAGAAGATAAGATATTACAAATATTGCAGCTTATATATAATTAGCCCTATGGTGATATCCTGGATATCATTTTTCCAATTAAGATCAGTATAACTGTGCAATAATATAGAAAAATCAAATGTCCAGAATGTAATGCTGTCTATTTGGGTCAGACCCTTAGAAATTTTGAAATCCGATATAGTGAACACTTACGAGCATAGAGATTAAAACAACCAGATAAATCCCATTACGCAAAACATCTACTTGACACCAATAATTCATTGACTCCTAACACAGAACTAGAAGTACTGCATATTTGTGATAAGAAACAAGAACTGGATTTCCTTGAAGAGTTGGAAATTAGAAGACACTTAAGAAACCCACAATACGAAGTCGTCAATGAACAGATAAATCTAGAGAGTTCTCCACTATTAAACTGTCTTCTTAAGTGATAATTGTAAAGATCAGTAGATATAGTTTTCCTGGTTTTCTATATCATTGCTCAGTTATATTGATCTGATGATATCCAGGATATCACCATAGGGCTAATAATATCTTAGATTCAATATTTGTAATATCACATCTTCTTCTTTTTTCTATTAACATATATTATGTCAATCACAAGGTCTAGCCAAAAATAACTACTAAACATCAGGTAGGCATCAAATGAAATGCAACTTCCGTCATTCTGACGATGATATTCAGTTATCGAAACAATTGTCAATTTTTTAGGATTTTCAACATTTTTCATTATATTGTGGAATTAGCTAGAAACATTGAGTTTTATTTAAAACACTAATATGAGTAGATTCCACGAAGTAACAGTCGAGACTGTTAATTTCATCATAAATAGAGTTACAAACATTTATCGACTTATTATAAGCTATTGATTCTGGCGTAACCGTCAACAAATCTTCGGGTGTCCCTTCATATGCTGTTATTGGGAATTATTCTATAATGTGTTTAATGGTTTGGTCTTCTCCACATTGGCAGAGGGGCGTCGCTAGCTTGACCCACTAATGCAGGGAGTAGGCATATTTACCATGCTGGGTGCTTATTCGGTTTAAAGTTGCCCATGTTTTATGTGGCAAGTCATAGTCTGGAGGCTGTTAGGTAATGCACGAGATTTGGTTGCTCTGTCTTGTGGTCCATTCTTTGTACCGAGCGTTAGTTAGGATAAATCTTTCTTCAGTGGCATCTATATCTGTTCTGATGGGCGGTTTTCTAGATAGAAGGGAATTTTGTGGCTAGCGTACTCAATATTCTCGTAAATGGACAAATTTCAGTTGTTCATTGTCTTTTTTTACTCTATCGTAAGTCAAGGGCATCTATATCTGTTCTGATGGGCGGTTTTCTAGATAGAAGGGAATTTTGTGGCTAGCGTACTCAATATTCTCGTAAATGGACAAATTTCAGTTGTTCATTGTCTTTTTTTACTCTATCGTAAGTCAAGGGCTTAGCGAGGATTTATAACAGGGGGGGGGGACAAACCATAGTCCATGGTCGTCCAAAATGTAAAATTTTAGGATAAAAAGAAAAGGCAAATGAAAAGAAAACTTTGAGATTTTAATTATACTTAAATTGAACTAATAACATTTTTCTTGGGTTTAAACAAAATTTATCCAAAACTTTCTTAACTATGCACACTCATCAAACACAACCCAGTGAGTCTGTCATCACCCATTGTACTCCTGAGTCAGGTTTTTACCCTTCGTAGAGTACTGAACGATCTTTCCACGGTAGCAGTAGTGGATGGGGAAGTACTTAATATTACCAGTACATGTCTTGTTGCAGGGCAAAAAACATAAGCTTCCTCCAAAAGTGCAGCCACTTCAATGTCCTCTAATTTGTCTTTTGCTAAATTCTTTTTCTTCCACATATTGTATCACAAATCTGATTCTGCAGAGACATCACCCAACTTATAAAATTCCTTGAAAGATTCTGCATTATTTTTGAAATCCTTTGAAACCATTTTGAGCATGCTTGAAGGATGAAGATAAGTTAAAGCAAAAACAGGTGTATTTTCGTTGTAGAATCTATTATCCAAAGACGAAGTTGAAGAATCGAGATAGGGATGATTATTGACCGCTTCCAGTATTCAACTGCAGACTCAGATTGTGGATTACTTCTGTGTACTTGCTTTTGAGTGACTCGTGGTACTGGCAACTCAACCCCTACTTTCTCTGCGATATCAAGTTATTATATGAATAAATCATAAGAAATATTTTCGACATCTTGTCGATCTTCTTTGATTACATCTAAAATACCATCAAAATGTTTCTTCACCATAATTAAATCCTTATTTTTACCTTGTAAAACGTTAACAACGGGTTCCAAAATTGCAGAGTATCTTGCAATTATGTTTAAGCCTAAAATGAATATTGGTTTAATAACTGCACAGTGCAATTGGTAGGCAGATTTTCTTGTTGCATAGTTTCCTTCAACAGATAGATGTTCTAGTGCTTTAACAATATCAGTGAAGCTTTCTGAAACATTTTTTATGCTTTTATATTTTTCCGACCATCTGGTCTCACAGAGCCTTGAAAGATTTGGAAACGATTTCCTACGAGTTGGCGATTCACGAAAAAAGGTTATTGTGTCTTTAACCGTTGCGATTATGTTTCTTATTTCTGGTAGCTTGCTAGTATCATTGACCACAAGATTTAGTCTGTGGCTGGAGCAATGGAAAAATAAAGATTTAGCGTATTTTTTTCAAGAATGGCCTGTACACCACCTTCTTTGCCGTCCATCGTGGAACACCCGTCAAATCCGAATCCCACACAATTATCGGCGGAAAAATTATTATCTTGTAAAAAACTTCTAACTTCGCTAGCGATTGTAGAAGCATCTTGACATTTTAACTCAATATAGCCTACACATTCCTCCCTGATTATTTTTTGGCTTTCATCATAAAACCTTAATCCAATCCAGCGATATCTGCTGTTTCATCAGCCATTACAGCATAAGGTTTTGCCCGTTTACAGTCTTCGATTATTTTTACTTTGATAACTTCACCGCATAATTGTATGATCCCATTTTGAATTGTTGGTGAGGTATAGACTGCGTTTTTTTGACATCACCAGAGTCAATCCTCAAATTTGAAAGATAAAAGAAAACTGCCTCATTTCCTTCTTTGCCTCTAAATGGCAAATAATGAATTCCACAAAATATTATGCATGAAATAATTGGTGACAACATTTGTTTATTTTCTTCAATCCTCTTTGGTGCCATATTTGCAACTGGACAACAACAGAAACGTACTTTCTACAATCTTCATGTACATCCTTAAACATAGGCCTTACTATAAATGACACCAAAACTCCTTTAACTGTAGCAATTCTTGGCGGAAATAAAACACAATACAAACATAGAGCACCTTTCAAACGACTTGCGTGCACCAGCCATGGAGTATATTGATCTAACCAGCGATGGTTAAATTTTCTTTTCAAGTGAATGCCATCAGAAGAAAAATTGTAATTGGATGATGGAACCCAAGGGTTTGTCAACAATTCCTTCTTTTTTTCAAAAGGCAAGTTATTGGCACAACTAACATAACGACCAATGTCATTTTCATGGTAGCCATCGCGTTCTTCAGTTTGTTTAGAGATCCCAGTTCCAGTGACAGCTTTATGTAGATTTGAAGAACTACCTGAGCCTCCTTCAAAAATAGATTCCGATTTTGATGTTCTGACCATTTTATTTTCATCTTCATCACAAACGTTGCTTCCACTTCCACTACTGTCATCATGATTTTTTTTCCGTTTTAGACATTTTTCACCTAAAAATAATAACCTAATATCATTCTTGCTCTCTATCCCTAGTATAAAAATTAGCATAAAACAAAACTACCATGTAATGATAGCTTATAATGTGGCGTGGATATACTATATCTGATGTTAATATTATTTCTCTAGATTAAAAACACAAAATGAAATAAATAGCACGTATAAAATGCTGTTTGGTCTTTAATATGTGAAAATTTCAAGTTTTTATATTTAGTCCCATTTGAGATATAAGCTGTCAAAATCCGTGCATTATTGTAATTTTTGATATAATTAGATTAGAAGGCAAAAAATTTGGTATCATAATAATGAAAAATATATAAAATTATAATAATAATGCACAAAATCTTTTGCCAAAGCTAATAAAATTCGTTTCACAAAGGTACAAGCAAAGAGTAATGAGCAATTGGCAATTTTGTAAACGGCTGCAATTGAATTTTTTCCCAAACGTTGCGATACAAAAACGGACAACTATTATTAAAAAAAATTTTGAACAAAAAATTTAACATTGGAAATAACATATCTACATTACATGGTAGTTTTGTTTTATTTGTTGCTGATCGAGCAACCAATTTTCAAATTTTTGGACCGTTTCTAATGAAATGACTCTAAAGTTTTAATTAAAAATTTAATTTTCTACTGAAATTATCTAACTTTCCTTTTTGTAACCAATTTTTCATATCGATATTGTCTTTTCTGTCTCTTTATTCTGTGGTAAAACTATTGTTACGGATTTTCTCTCTTGTTTCTCGTGCCTATTCGCCGTATGCAACGTCGTATCCTGCACTATGTACTGTACTGCACTGTCTGTCTTCGCACCGGATAGGCAACTAACTTTATATACCCTTTTGAACCTAGAAATTACCAGAACATTTGCATTGCCTGTTCCCATATATTCCTCACTGGTATCTCGAATTTCTCGAACTAGAAGAAAATCAGTGGCGTTTCGTTAAATTATTAAATAGGACACTGTCGCTAGACAAGAGCACTTACACACCAACTCAATAGCTGTTATAAGAATATTTATTTCGGTAAGTGAGTAAATTTATTTTAATTAATTAATAGGATTAAAAAATGTAGTTAAATTAAAACAAAAAGAAAGTGACAATTTTTTTACCATTTTTCTCAAAAATGTCCGAATGTTAAGTGGTTAAATCGAACACTAAAAATTGAGGTATCCTGAGAGTAAATCGAACACTCATTTTAATCCAATTTTGGTGTGGGACAATTCTGGTGTGCACCAATGTATAGATCAAAAACGCTATTAATATATATTTAGCACTAAGTCAATTTTTCAAACAGCTTTGTTTTTTGCTGATGAAATATACTTTGGCGACAAAGGACACGCGAATAATTTTATTCATTAGAGCTCATTAATTAATTTTAAAATATTTATAAAAGCAATCAAACGACCACAACAACAAACAAAAGAGGTAACAGAAAAATATGTATATTTTAGATTTAATTTTTTGTTTGAAAAAATTTAAAAATTATTTAATTTATTTTTGCTTCCAGGGGTGGGCCCTTCGCTGTCTACTCCCATGTCATAAGCGCGTTGTTGCGTCGCAGGTTGGTGGGTAGTATGTGGCTGAGTACTGGGAGCCACTACACCGGGGTAGATCTGATAAGATCCGCTATAATTCTCATTGTCTTGTTGAGTTGTGCGCCATTTCTATGGACATGAGGGATGTTAAGCTACACTGGTGCACAATATTCAGCTGCCGAAAAGACGAAGCTTAGAACTGAATAGCGCAAAGAGGATGCCGACGCACCCCATGTTGTTCCACAGAGTTTTTGTATGATGTTATTTCACGTTTTCAATTTCTCTGCAGTTTTTGTTGAGTGCTCCTTGAAGGAAAGTATTCTGTCAAGCGTTACGCCATGAATTCCCAAATTTGATTTTAAGCTCCCTCTTGGCAGATTTATTGTTTAGATGGAAGCATGTCACCTCTGTTTTGCTCACTGTTGGTTGAAGGTGTCATTTCCGGAAGTATCTTCCCAGTTTCTCCAAGTCGACTGTCAGAATATTTTCTGGCTCCTCAAATAACTCACATATCGTGGTTAGTGTCCCGTCATCAGCGTAGCCGAGTTTTTTACATCTTATCTTTGGCATGTCTGATCCTTTAGACAGCCCATTCTTAAGTTTCCTTAGTGAGCTTGTATCGGACTCCATGATAAATCGGAATACTTTATCGTTCAGTAGCCGAGCTGCTAATTTGCAGGGGATTACGCCGAGGAATTTGTAAATCATGCCTTCTGTCCAGACGGTGCCGTAAGCGACTGATAAATCAATGAATGCGGCAGAAGTTTAAAGCTTGCTTGAACTCCACTGGATTAGATTCGAATGAACCATGCATAAGTGAAGATTAAGAAGATATAAAACCAAAATATAAAGTAAAATCGTCCTATATAAATCAGAAATAATACTTCCTTTTGTTCGAATTCAATTCATTGATTAAGCGACGCAATCATTAACTGTAAAATAGTTGGAAGGTTAGAAGGTAGTGTCAGAGATGGTATTGAAAGGGAGAGCTGGAGGGCTTGTAGAACTTAAATATTATAACTGTTGAAGTAACCCCATCATCGGGGAGCATACTTAGTTTCAAAAAGTCATTGTTGGTGTTGAGTTGCGACTGTATCATTACTATAATGTCAGCCATTTGCCTTGTTAAGCTCTAACATACAAATAAGTAGCAGAGTAACTACAAAAAACCTGCACTTCAGTGTATTTACTTCACTGTACTGTTGACTGTGTGGGAAGTTTGCTTTAGTGGGGAGAAGAGTTTGAGGTGTATTGTATCAGAATTACCAGATGGAGATTGGACTGCTGTCATAATCTCTAGGTATCTCCGTATGGATAATGGATTGTTGTTTTTGTAGCTAAAGTGGGATATAGAGGGTTTGAAAGGGAGGTCGTATCATCATCATACCTGAGGGCTATTATGTTTTTTTGAAAGAAAGGATATCATTGACGTTCAGAACTTGAAGTTTATTTGAAGGAATGAACAAGGAGGTAGGATAAGTATAAATTGGCAGTAGATGAAAATTGACTGTTTGTATGTCGAGGCGAAGAGGTAGAACTTCGTTAAAGATTTCTTCATGGTTTATGATTAGCCTGACTCAGGTTTCTTTCATAATTGACTCGTTTTCGTTCCTTATCTGATGTGATCTATGGTAAGTAATCGATTTTCTCTTGAATTTCGAACAATTCCTTCATAGAGTCAAATTAAATTTAGCGGTTTATTTTGATGCTGGGGTATTTTAAACCACAATGGTTAAATTTTTTCAAGAGTTGAGGTTGATACTCCCTATTTTGGCACCAATCTAAGTATTGTATTGGGATTTGAGTGGAGAAGTTGAGATAGTCAGTGCCTTTGGCGGATGTGGTTAGCGCTGTGTCATCTGCAGGTTGGAAATGAAGCGAAAAAGAGCCAGGATAGAACCTTGTCCATTGAGGGGGACGAAGGGTTGAGATAAGCATTGACCAAATGACCATAGAAATTTGTGTGTGTTTGAGAGTGTATACACTGTAAGAGTACAGGGTATAAAGAGTAAGGAAGTAAGTCAAGTAAGATATGACGGTGAGTAGCTTTGTGATGGGAGAAGCATTACAAGCATTACGAAATAAAACAATGGGCTATACAACTGCCGTAAAAATGATCGATTCATCACGAAAGACACTACGTAGGAGGTTCAAGAATGAACAGGGCAGTAGCAAAGGATATTTGGGTGGACATAAGCCTAGTTTTGATATTGATACTGAAGCTGAAATTGCAAAGCACGTTATAAATTTACAAACCAGGCTTTTTTGACTTACCAGTACTGAGTTAAGAAAGCTTGTTTTTCAAATAGCCGAGAAGCATGAAATGAACCACCAATTTAATAGAGAAAGGGTATGGCTGGTAGGAAGTGGTTGAAAGGATTTCTCGCAAGGAACCGAACGATAACTGTAAGAACTCCAGAGCACACATCTATCGCAAGAGCACAGACATTCAATAAAGAAAACATTAAGTTGTTTTTCCGTTCCATTGGAGAAATTATAGATAAATATAAATTCTCTCCTGAAAATATTTTCAATGTTGACGAGACAGGGATGAGCACAGTTCCTACGAAATATACCAAAATTCTTGCGACCAAAGGATGGACACAAAATGGAATTATCAGCAGTGCTGAGCGTGGGCAAAATTATACCGTTGTGTGTGAACGCCATAGGAACCTATGTTCCACCCGATTTTATTTTTCCGCGGAAGCGATTTAAAGCAGAGTTAATGGATGGAGCCCCAGTACGCAGTGTGGCATTTTGCCAAAACAATGGTTGAATGAACACTGAAACATTTGTCAAGTGGCTAAAGCACTTTTTCTTGCACGTTAAAGCATCAAATGAAAATAAAGTGCTTTTAATCCTTGATGGGCATAGTAGTCACAAGGGGTTGGAAGTGCTGGAATATAGTAAGGAAAATGGAATAATACTATTTTGTCTTCCAGCCTTTTATTCCCATCGCGTCCAACCCCTTGATGTTGGCTTTTTTGTACCGCTTCAAACTTTTTATAACATAGAAATTCAAAAATGGATGAGAGATAATCCAGGAAGGAATGTGACTCACTTCCAAGTAACAAAACTTTTCAATAATGCATACTTTAAGGCTGCGACTCTATCAAATGCAATACATTCGTTTGCAAAAACAGGTATACATCCCTTTAATCCAGATGTTTTTGAGGACTGTGAATTTGCAGCTGCTTCAACAACATATAGTGAGTTGGAAACCACGCAAGACGAATCACAGAGTATAAATACAAATACCGAGGAACAATCGCAGAGTGAAATTGATTACATCTTAAACGAAACTGACCATGTTAACGATACTCCAGTTGAAAAGATCTTACAGACTTCTCAGAGAAATACGAGTGACCAAGTTGCAAGCACGTCGAAATATTGTATAAACAGAGAAGAATTATTTCCTCTCCCAAAGGCAAAAATGAAATTAACTACAAGGAAAAGGAAACGTTGAAATACTGGTGACCTTAACAGCACTCCAGATATCGAAGAAATTAAGGAGTCCAGAAAGGAAGCTTTAGATAAAGAGAGAAGGAAAACAGCAAACGTTGCCAGAAGAAAAATTGGAAAACAAATAAAATAAGATAGTGATGAGGAAGTTGTGCCTGAACAGAGCGATAGTGATCAATCAGATGCAGCGTGTCTGTATTGCAACGAGCTCTTTTCTCGTTCTCGTTCTAAAGAATTCTGGCTAAAGTGCCAGAGTTGCAACGGCTGTTGTCACTGCGAATGTTCTGATTTTCCTAGGTCAACAAAGACTTTTATTTGTGATGTTTGTCAACCAGCAAAATACTTTTAATTTTGGGATTACAAAAAAATTCATTTCCCTTCTTCTTTTAAAAAGTTTGGGTATAATTTTTTGTGTGAAATGTATTCGTATATTTTTTATTGCTTCAAGAAATGTAGTTCTTCTCCTTTTTAAGTAGTTGAAATATATAAATCTTTTTAATACAACTTTTTCAGTTTTAAATGCCTTTTAGTTGAAAAATGCTAAGAATTTTTTTATAAAAATCGACTTTTTACAATTTTAATAAAGAGGGCCATAATAAGATAACTATAAGACACAACTTGAATTTGTCACTTATCAATTAAAACATTAATATAGAAATTTAAAAAAATGTGAGCTGAGATCTTCACAATTTCACAAATTTCGAGATATTTGAATTTTACTAATTCATTTCTGAGTCAACAAATTCAATTTTACATTAGTAACAACGAATATTTATAGAAAACTATTTGGCAATTCGCGAATACAATGAAGAACTGCGCCTTCTATGGGATGTAATATGTTGCTCAATTAATTTCCAAAACAACCTTATGGCTCAAAATATGATTCAAAGTTCACCCCACTCGTGACACACTTAAAAACAAACGCCGAATTCCAGTGAAAAATTGCATTGTGATGCTTGTAATATGTATAATTAAAGTTATTTCTCAATTCAATCTTTGATTCATAAAATGAGTCAAGTGAAAACCAATTTGTTTCTTAATCAATATAGCAATCTTGCATGGGAGATGTGAATGACTAAGAATATGTAGGATTGCAGTTTGTTCTTCGGAATTTTAGCAATGTATTATTCCTTATTAACGTTAATGAATGCAATATTTTGAATTTCAAATTTCGAATAATTAATATTGATATTACGAGAATTAACTGTTATAATTATTAGAAAAAAAAACGTTTTATGATGAACTTTTTAGTATCGAAGGCTGAGTAGGTATGTCTTTGATTGATATTTTGTCATATGATAACTTTTACTTCATCAAAAATTTAGTGCCAAAATATTTTGATTCAATCATTTGCAGGCAAAGATGCAGATGTGGTGTGGACGATCATTGATGTCATTGTAAGCTTATCTTGACCAACAAATTACTCAACTCACATAGTTTATTTCAAAAATTAATGTATTAATTGATATCGTTTCCACATTAAACATATTCCCTATGAACTGGATTTATAAGAAGAGAAAATGTCTTTGATTGTTGTTCCATGTGAACAAGCATTATCAATAAAAACAAATCTGCTGCCTATGTCGCCAGAAAAGGAAGTGAATATTGTCTCTTTATAAACATGACACCATATCTCACAGCTGTTACTTCCTAATTAATCAGTACATCATCGTAGACATCAACCAAAAACATCAATACAATCAAAAAAAAAGCCTTGAGGAATGTAATAACTATGGTCTATAGGTCTATATATACGCTGCGCTACCATTAACTATGGATGTTTATCATCAAATTTTATATATGTATCTTCTTTATGATAATTTGAATAGAAATAACTAGTCTAGTAGCGTATCTAGAAAAGCTTTTGATTCTTTAAGCTGCGACTGTTGTGTTTCTATTTGCAAATAAAATTATTTATCGCCAACCGTCAGTAAAGCCGTAAATTATCAGATTGATTTCCGGAAGTAAACAAACACTTCATTTTTCCATAAAATAAAGTACTTTACCTGCTGCATTTGCTCTTTCATAAGAAGAAATACTTAAATTTTTACTAGATGCACCGGAAGAAATCTACATGATGATGAAGGTAATTTGTACAAACTTTTCAAAACCAAAATGATATAATGCAGCATTTTTTAGATTTGCGTTTTATTTGGAATTGCTGGAGCTTAACGTAGTGAAGAACTTTTGAATTTAAAAGTATGTGACAGAGCACAAAGAAACAATTCTGGTTCTTCATATACCCAAAACAAAGACTAACAATCCTCGTTTATTTGTAGTCACTGAAGAATTTGAAGGAAAAGTAAAATCCGTAAATGTACTGTTCAGCCAATTGGAATTCATACTATCGGAAGGGTTCCAAGCAAAATTGTCAAATATCTGTTTCTACCAGGAACATCAATTTACACGAGACATTGTTTCCGTCGAACATCCGCCACTCTCTCTGCCAACGCAGGCGAAAGTAAATAAAATTTGAAACAAACGCCATGGAGGGTGGAAAAGTGACACGATTGCAGAGTCCTATGTTGAAGAATCTGTGCTCAATAAAACAAAAATTGCGAAGAGAATTTTAGGCGATGATCCAACTAACAACACAGCTATCACCAATTCTAAAAGAGAAGATTTGCACATTTTCAATATAGATAATAACCCTCAAACGTTTTCGGTTGGAACTCCTTCCACTTCAGGTATTAATTAATCTTTATAATGCTTCAGGGTGTACGTTCAATTTCAATATAACAAATAATAAGTAGATTTGTTGTATATTTGCTGTTAACTTTGTCATAATAAAATGCAATGAGTGATATCTCTTTCTCTAACAATCGGCGATAAAATATTTTATGCCCCACGTCAGTAAAGTGTCTTTATCGAACTCGCCTGTTATTCGTCTCGCTCGCTTCGCTCGCTCGTCTCATAATTTCCGACTGGTTCGATAAAGGATCACTTTACTGCCTTGCTACATAAATAACTATTAATTGCCTTCCTCCATGCGTTTACTGTACTTAACGTATCAGTATTAAGGAAAAACAGTAATTCATCCTTAACTGAATGTGAGGACCATTTCCATAATTCTGTATTATTAGAAAAATTCACATCTTAGATGTATCCAAGAATATTTACTATAAACAGCACATGGCTTCAAACCTCTTTAATAGCTTTCTCCACCTTTTCCTGTCAAAACGATTGATGCCAGTTCGTATCCTCGATACTTCGCAGATCCACCTCGCAAGTTTATATCCACTTTCTTATTGGTCTACTTCTCCTCCTGTTGTCTTTTCCTCTCTCTATCACAATTTGGCCCATTTTGAGTCTGACATTCTTACAACATCCAGCCTCCATCTTCGCCCCTCTAAATATATTTCTAAGCACTCTTTTGCTAACCTCTTGTCCATTTTTTTCACCCCGTCACCCTGACTCTTTACTGTCACCCCTAGATATTTGACCTTCTCAATGCTGTGTTCTGCCTTGCTCAGTTTTGATTTCTATGGTTTGATGGGTACTCGTTTCAGGTTCAATCTCCATATATTTAATGCCTCTTTTTTATTTCCAATATAGCAAATATTCTTAGCAATTCTTTCATTAATTCAGCTATGAGCGTATGTCAACATCTTACTTTTCTTGTCATAAATTATCCCTCTCGTCCATATTTAGAAGGAAATAATTACAAAATTGTCTTATCTCGTGCGACAGTAAACAATATCCTTGATTGTTCTTCCTATTAAACGTTCAGAAATCTTAAATTAACATATCTGAAATTTTAATAAACACTTTTTTGAAGACCAAAAAGTAGAATCTACCTTGGATTGTTTCAGGTCGATTTCTTGTTTTCAAATACATAGTAATTTGTAAATATATGAAAACAATCCAAATTGTTCTAACTTGTTTTAACAATAATAAATGAATTTGTATAGAAGTGTGTAATATTTTATTAAATTCAGCCAAGCGCTTTCGACATTACGTCATCATCAGGGCTTTCGTCAGTCGGTCCAGAGACATATTAAAATTGTCCACATTATTGCTTTTGTCAGTTTAACATGGTAAGCAAACAACAAATTACAAACATTTAAACATGTCAAATTCAAAACGACACCACACAAACCATATCCACAGTGGCCTTTCCGACCTGATCTTTCAAATTATGTCGACCAACTCCGTCTTTTTTCTTCTAAGTTTTGGAGGCTTTGGTTTACAAGATGCAGACGTAAATGCTGTTGTTTTAATTGCTTCCCCATCATTACTCTGAATATCCTAAAACAAATTATAATGCAAAATTTTGTAATTAGACTTTTGAATGTCCTAAAACCAAATATAATGCAAAATTTGTGATTAGACTTTTTCTATACAGATACCAACTACCAATAAGGAATGGGAAAATATTGCTCAGGAGTTTGAAAATAAATGGAATGTATTGAACACGATCGGAGCCATGGATGGAAAACACATTCGCATTAAGTGTCCTGAAAAAATAGTTGGCTCTCATTTCTTCAATTATAAGTCTTATCATAGTATTATATTATTTGCCCTTACTGATGCTGACTACAAATTCCTATACGTAGATGTTGGAACGAATGGCCGAATCGGTGACAGTAGAGTGTTTGCGAAAAGCCAACTAAGAAAGAGCGTGTTAGATAGATCAATATTAAACATACCCGATGGCAAAAATCTTCCAAAAACAAACATTAATATGCTGATGATACTTTCCCCCTGAGTTACAACGTTATGAAGCCATATCCCTTAAAAAATATAAGCAAAGCTGAAAAGATATTTAATTACAGACTATCTCGTTGACGAAGAATGGTTGAAATTAGCTTCGCAATATTAGCAAGCCGGTTCAGAGTTTTTTTAACTGCAATTAATTGAGCACTCGAGAAAGTTACGTGTATTACACTTGCGGCTTGTACATTGCATAATTTGTTAATTGAGAGAAGAAAGCACCTATATACACGCCATGAAATTGTTATTCGACAAGAAGATCATCACCAATACCTCATCGTTCACACCGATGAGGCCCTTCAGGAAATGCAAGCCCTAGACAGGTTGACATTGGGGTGAACCGTCATGGGCGTGAAATAAGAGATGCATTTAAACCGTACTATAACGGTTTGGAGAAAGTGCCATGGCAAGAAATTTATATTTAACTATTCTACTTACATTAATGTTTTCCGTTGCTTCGTCTGTTTCATTTGAAGTTTGCGAATGATCAGGTTGGGTGTCGACATTTGATTGTGATTCATCAGCCTCTGTTGCTTCATCTAGAAACTTCAATCTTAAAAATTTGAAATAAAGCGTAGATTATTTCTTGATTAAAGAAATATATATATATATATATATATATATATATATATATATATATATCCAGAAGTTAATTGCAGTTTTTATGAAATTTGAGACTAATTTGTCACTTCTATTGTTTATCTCAAGTGAAATAGTAATGACCATGTATAAAATTTTAGACAGTAAAGTGAAACAGATTAAGAGCAAAAGTGATACAATGCAAGTCTCGATTCACCTTCATTTTCTCCGATAAGTATTGGCTTCTTAACCCATTCAATTTTTTTTATATCCTCTACCGTGCACTCCCTTCCAACTGCCCTTATTTCTTCGACAATATTTTTGTATATGTCCAGTCTTTTGTTCCTGTTTTTATAATCGAGATACTGATGGTTGTACAACATTTCATATCTTTCGTATTCATATAATAATAATTTTGTTGACGCCACGCACCAAACAAACTTATCTTCCGCCATATTGTTTTGGAACTGTCAAACCTTTTATCAAATATAATAGTTTGCTTTTACTTTTTATAAAAGATATTTTACAAAGAAAATATTTTATAAAATATGGTATATTACACTGTCAAATTTTTCATCAAAGATCTTTTATAAAAGATCTTTGTCAAATATCTTTTACACTCTAATACCGGTCACAGAACTAAAACGGACAAACAACCAATGCAAAATTTATGAACATAAAATAATCATTTCAATGTGTTTTGGTTCATTGTAAATTTATGAATATAATTATTGACATTACAAAATGGATGACCAATTATTCAAGCAATTAATTCCTATGTTCAAGAAAATGTTTTCTATAAAACAATTCCAGTTACAAGGAAACTGGAACTTCAGCAGATTTTCCATTTAATTCTGTTTTATTTCTTAGAAGAAATCAAGTTATTTCAATTTTATATTCAATTGGTTTATTCCCATTTTTTATTGCCTATTGCATCAGATTTCATATTACGTAGATGTATATTCACTAGCACCTGTGGTTGAAGTTTCTAAAATATTTATTCTAAAAATGTATTAGTATGTTTTTTACACTCGTTAATAGAATTTTTGTTATTCAGTCGACATGATAAACGCGATCTGATTTATAACATTACTCATAATATTTTTTTCGGTCTGATTCATTATTAAAATAGAATATTAAATATGGAGAACGGTAAGGATGGTTTACCGATCGAAGACAATTCTTTGGAGGAGGAGCGATGCGACAACTCCAATTATTGCCTGAGACCGGTAGAGGAACGGACCCAAATTTGAGATAGGCGCCTAATTTGAGATAGCTCCGCATATTATGGTATATGTAACGTCATCTAACAAAAGTGGTGTCAACTTACGCCAGTAAACTAGACTGCAGTGGTAAGGAGTCATTAAGCGCGTCAGTTCGTTTGTTTTAATGTACGTTTTTCTTCCGATTTGAATCTTATAATTTTTGATAGTGTAAAGAAACTGGCATTTGCAGTCAACGTAAGTGGAAAAAAAATATTTTATGTGTCGAAGTAGTTAGTTTAGGTGTTGCCTAATGATGTCTTATGAAAATTGGCCGTATTCTTTCATAACTAACCTAAAAATATGGTTTGTCAATTTTTATAATGAGAATTCCTAATTTGAGATACCAAATGGTTCTGAATTTGAGACTTTCTCGAATTAGGCTCCCAATAACATGTGTTACATATATTTTTATGTTTTATTACAGATGCCTTAAAAACACAAGAAATGGGATTTTCGTGGTATGGTGGAAGCTGTGAAGGCTGTCCGTAATAAAGAGATGGGATATCTAAAAGCCTCAAAAGTTTTTGGTGTACCCAAAGGCACTGTGGAAAGATACTAAAAGTCAGATGAAAGCCCAGAAGAACTTGTCAAACTATCGATAAGCCGGAAAGCAGTTTTCTCTGAACAACTAGAAAACGAACTAGTTCAATATGCATTAGCCATGTAACAACGATTTTTTGTCCTGAGGTCGGGCGATATTAAACGAATGGCATTCCAACTGGCAAATAGGAATAAGTTGCGGCATCCATTTAATGGCGTTAGTAAATCTGCTGGGAAAAAATGGTTGAGGTTATTTTTGAAGAGGCATCCACAACTTTCTATGACAACACCGCAAAGCATGTCTGCAGCTCGTATCAAATCTTTTACTCCCAAAAAAGTCTCAGCGTTTTTTGATCTCTATGACCCAGACTATTCCAAGCTTCAAGATCCTTCCCAGAGGGTATTCAATGTCGACGAAACGGGCATTACCATCATTCAACATAAGCATAGTAAGGTTTTATCGTTGAAGGGAAAACAACAGGTTTCTACATTAACCTCCGCAGACAGAGGTAAACTAATCACCGTAATAACCTGTATGAATGCTGCAGGAGTTTATGTACCGCCATTATTCATTTTTCCACGGAAAAATATGAAGTCCGAGCTAATGATTGATGCTCCAACTGGAGCCATAGCTGAGTGTCACATTTCTGGTTGGGTTCATTCAGATATTTTTACAAGATGGTTGAGTCATTTTATCAAATTTACGAAACCCACAGCTGCTGACCCTGTTCTACTTGTGTTGGATGGACACTACTCCCACACAAGAAACATTGCTCTCACAGAATTGGCAAAACAAAATCATGTGACGATAATTTGTCTTCCGCCACATTCTACCAATAGAATGCAGCCTTTAGATGTTTCATTTATGTCTCCGTTCAAAACCTATTACGCTCAGGAGATAGAAAATTGGCTTCGGGAGAACTATTTAAGTACTGTATCTCCATACGCAATTGCTAGTATTTTTGGCAAAGCCAACAATAGAGCTGCCACTATGGAAACATCGTGCAATGGTTTTAAAAAAAAACGGGACTAGTTTCTTTGAATAGAAATACCTTCAGAGACCATGATTTTGGCGTGCATAATGTAACGGAACACAAAACAGGCCTTCAAGAAGGACACATCTTCGAAAAATCCAATCATCAGGAAGATCATCTGAGCAACCAAAATGAAAATGAAGCAATGGCTCTACCAACGCCAGAAAGAAATGAACGTACACCAAGTCCATCCTCAGCAAATAAGCCTCAGAGAGAATATTTTTCTCCCACGGATATTTGTCCTTTGCCTGAATACAAAACCAGAGAAACTAAGGTGAATGTTAGGGCTGGGAAAGTATCAATAATTACCTTAGCTCCTTACAAAGATGAATTACTAGGTAGTTTAGAAAAAAGGTAAGGTAAAAACATCAGTGAAGAGCTAGAACCAAAAGAAAAACAATCAAAGAAACTGGTAAAAAAGTCTACTGCAATTGCACGAAAACAGAAATCAGCAGTTTTAAAACAGGACAAACTTTCGACTTCGGGGTTAGGGCAGAAGAGAAAAAAACGCCGGGTTTCTTCTAGTTCAAGCTCAGAAAGCGACAGCAGTATTATATTGGCTAATTCCTCCTCAGACGAATCCGAAGGAACTGATGCTGAATGTTTATTTTGTTCCGGGATATTTTCCGAGGACAAGCATGGCGAGCTATGAGCAAAATGTGTTCACTGCGGCAGATGGGCCCATGAAGATTGTGGGGAAATTAAAGATGCTAATTTTATATGTTCTTTCTGCGAAGAAACGGGTTTTTTTAGTAGTATCCCAAATTAGGAAATCTGTATCAAATTGGGACATCAGTGTGTCTCAAATTAGGCAACCTATTATTTTATGGGAAAATTGACAAAAACAAACTTCAAGTTAAATAACTTCAGTAGCTCTATTTTAATGTAGAATCTTTATTACAATCTTTTGTTAATACACCAAGCAAGCGATTTTGTACAATAATAATAAAAATTTGTTCAATGATGATTTTTTTCTCGAATTTACAAAAAAAGTGTCTCAAATTTGGGTCCCTTAACGATCGACATGCTTATAACGTTTTTGGCACGATCGGGATCAATAATAACAATGGTAGACAAACATTTTTTCGCTGTAACATAAAACTGAATATCATACTATAGTAGATACTATCTAAATACGAGTATGGCCAAGAAATAGCTGTAACAAGTAAGGTTTTTTGTTACATTAAAAAAACTTCATACAGAAAAACGAGTGAAGTCAGCTGAGTGGACCAGAGAAAAATAATTATAGAAAAGAAACGAATAATGTATTTTGGTACAGGATTTTATTATGAGCAGAACGCTTTCGGGCATTTGACAATTTTAAGGATTCGGTCTAAAGTAAACAATTTTAGAAGGTGGCCGAATGTCAGTGGCCGAGATGATTAGTGCGGTGTCATTTGCGTATAGTTGGATGTTGTCCTGGGGGTGCCGCGGTATTGGTGTATCATACGTATAAATTATGTATAGTAATGGAGCAAGAATCGAGCCCTGCGGAACGCCAGTTAGGGGTGTGAAAGAGTCGGATATGCTGCATGCAACTTTGATGCTGATTGATCGGTCGGCGAGGTAGGAATATAATCATTCTACAATTTGATTTGGCAATCGGATGCTCAGTAGCTTTATCACTAGTCTGGCGTGCCAGACTTGATCGAAAGCTTTTTGAACGTCCATGAAAATGGCAGCAGGAGAGCGTCGTTGATTTAAAGCTCGGGTGACGATAGTTTGAAGGTTGGTGATGGCGTTCTGGCAAGAGTGGTCTGGCCTGAATCCGAATTGGAATGCCGGAATTGTATTGTGTTCAGTACAGAAGTCCCACATTCTTTCTTTCAAACGTTCAAAGACTTCACCTAGGACGCTGATTAATGAAATCGGCCGGTAGGATTCAGGCTTTGTAGGGTCTTTGCCGGGTTTGGGAATGAGAACTACGTTGGCTGATTTCCAACAACGAGGGAAGTAAGAGAATGCCAGACAGACGTTCGCAAGGCACAGAGTGGAGGGAAAATCTCTTCTGGCAGGTTTTTAAGTGCCTGTCTCGAAATTACGTCGTGCCCTGTGGCACTGCTTCTCGTCACTTGGCACGCCTGCTGAACTCCTTCGATTGTAAAGGGTGTAAGGAGTGGAGAGTTCTCATTTAGTGGAATGTGAACGTATGGGCTTCGTGTTATATTGCGGGTAAGGAGGTCTGTTTCCGATGGCAAAGTCCCTGAGAAATCTTGGATTGTCACGTGGTGTAAAGACGGTTTGTAGGTTAATTTTGAAGGCGGTGGCTTTGTCTTCGGAGGTGTAGATCTTCTGTCCTTGCACTTCGAGATGTGATTCCACCTTTCTCTTGAGGCCGACGAGGCGGTAGAATGTTTGCCAAAACACGCGCCCTTGTCTGAAGTCCAGTCCGGCTGTCTCGGCATTCCACTTTCTCTGCTTTTCAGCATTGATTTCGTACCGAACCTGGGCGTGTAGACGGTTCCATTGCGTCTTGACAGCGGGGTCTCGAGTGCGGACGTATAACCTATATAACTGTCTTTTCTGGCGGATTTTGAGAAGAATACGTTGCGGAAGAGCATGAAAGTTGGTATTTATGATGGTGAGAGACACGATGATGTCTTGTGCGTCGATTAAGAGAGATTGGAATTCCTCTGCGTGAGTATCTATGTCATCAGTATTCTGATGAATGACGGGTTGTGGCGAATTAGTAGAGACGTAGTTACCGAAGAAATTCCAATCGGCTTTTTTAAAATCGCGAAATGTGAAATTTGTTGACGGTTATGTAATGAAGTTTTGACCGGTATTGGAACATGGTCTGAGGTAATGGCGTCGCCTATAAAGCATTCGTTGTCCATGCGGGTGAGTAACCTGTCTGTGCAGATTATGTGGTCGACAATGGAGGAGCCGAGGTAACTTATTAGGGTTGGATTATTATTTCTAATCCGTGAGACGAGCTCGTCTGCGAGTATTCTGCCGTTAGGGTTGGTGTGCGTATCACCAAAAAGAACGTTACGTGAGTTTAAGTCACACATTATTATTGCGCGTGGTAGCGTGGGTGCATATTCGAGGAGGTTGATTGATAATTGTTGATTGGGATGTTTGTAATAAGAGAAGAAGGTCGTCGTTGTATTATTCCACGAAATGTCGATGGCTATGCAATCCAGGTTCTGTTGAGACAGAAGTGCAGAGAGGGGATGTGGTGACGCGGGGAGTCCGTTTCGGACGAGAAGTCCGTTGCCGTGACAGTAGAAGTTCCTGTCTAGGTGAAAAGTGGTAGAGCCAGCGTAGCGAGGGGAATTTTAAAAGAGTATCGGTGATAGAATGTATTCGTAAATTTTGGGAGTACAAGATGTGTTTAAGAAGATGTCGCTTTCTGGCTAGACCTTGGCAATTCACAGTCCCGATAAGAAAGTCCATGACTTAATTTTGTCGTTTTGTCGTGAAGGCAAAGTGGACGTGGTTACCCACGCCACTTGTGACGGTACAGTTGTAACCGTAGGAAGAGGGAACGAGGTGAGAGAGCGTGTGAACCACTAGGCCACTGGCTGTCTGGACGGCGTTCATTAATGTCGTTGCTAAAATCTCAATTAAGATTTCAGTGTGGGTGGTTAGGTCGAATGGGGCTGGTGGTTTTTGTAGGGTGATAGGAGCGATCTCTTGGGGGGGTTCTTGGTGGTTCCAACTGCTTTGGACATCTGGGGTGATGGGTGGCGTGAGTGCCACCGCAATTTTAACAGATGGGTTGATTAGCATTAGGGCACTTGCTGGGTGTGTGGTCTGATGCGCCACAGGAGGGACAGACCGGTTTGGCCTTGCATGATTCGGCAAGGTGGCCTGTGCTGGTGCATCTATTGCAGTATTTGGGTACTGCGAGTAGAGGGTTGGTTGGGTTCGAGGTCTCACACGGATGTGAGGGACCGTGAAATTTGATGCCGTCTGAGAGGACACGGTGGTAGGCCAGTTCAGAGTCGGTTAAGATTCGGAACATTAAAGTGGGCCGGCCTTGACGGCGGGAAATGATTCGCCAGGATCTGTTGAAAGGGAATTTGACGTCGTGGGTGAGGATACCCTCGAATTCTTGGTCGGAAATGGAAGTGTCTACATTTCTGCAGACGAATGAGAAGGTGGGTGTTTGGGTTCTTGATTGGGATCTGGATCGGGGAGTAGGGTTGAGCGGGATGACTTGGTCGTCGCCGATGGTGTTTCGAAGCTTTCATGCGAAAGCTTCGTGGGGTTTGTTTGCGGGTATTTTGAGGAGAGTGGTGCGGTTTAAATTCGCCTTTAAGTAGGAGATTTGTCCCCTCAACAGCTCGTTTGTATTGAGGAGGTTAAAAAGCTGCCGCTGAGAGACGTATTTTTGTGGTAGTTGGCGGATGTTTAATGTCTGAAGAGGTGTATGTTGGGTTTATTCAGAAGTTTGTGGTTGTTGTTGTTGAGTAGGACGGGGTTGTTGTGTAGTGCGAGGTTGTTGTGTAGAGCGGTGTTGTTGGGTTGGTTGTTGTTGGGTTGCGGTGGTTGGTGGTGATGGGGTAGGGATTCTTCGGGTTCTCTTGGGTTTGGCTCCCAAGAGAGTGAAGTCCCCTTCTTGTTCTCGGCGGTTGGTAGTTTGTCGGTTGGTGGTTGTTGATGATTGGACGGAGATGTGGAAGACGTGGAATTTGGCGGAATGGACGGATCTGTAGGAGCTTCGAGAGTTGGCTTGGGATTTGAGTTTTTCGTTTACGTCTTGGAGTTGAGTCATTCGGGTCATAAGGAGTTCGTTTTGGGCCTTAAGTTCGGCCAGTTCTTGTTGGTGTTGTAAAAAAAGAGTTGGATAGTCGAGGGTTGGCGGAGGTACCATCGGTGGGAATTCTTCGTGAGAAGAGATGGATGGTACCTTTTGGCTTCGGGTTTGGATGGGCGAGCGTTGCGAATATGGCATGTTGGTTGGTTGTTTGTGGGGCGGAAGGACTGCCGGAGGGACTTTCCTCCCCGGTTAAAGGTGTGTTGACCCTTTTGTCTGCCGCTTAGTGTTTATATTCACTTGATTAACCTTCCGTCTTCTGTTGGCTGAATGGTAGTTGGATATTCTTGTTGGTCTTCGTGAACGCTTTTATCGGGTAAAAGCAATTTTCATAAACAAAACCCGCTCTATAAAGAGCAGAATTTCATGAATAAAAATGCTCTGTTAAAAGCAGATTTCCACAAATAATATTGTCCTATAAAGGACAGGTTGAGATGAGAATCTCAATTCATATCGGCGAGTCCAGTTGCAAGCTATGCTGGAATTATTTAGTTTGTATCAGGGACCAACTTTTCCAGTGGAGCACTTCTTGCTGGTGACCCTTCCTGGTTCGATGTATCCACTACACTGACTGGAGGAAAGGACCATGCACTTTATATATAAAGAGACTGCTACTACTACAATGGATAACGTTTCCTATCATAGTCGCCGGAGCATACGTATTACCATTTCAAACAGTCGAGCTGACTAATTTCATTTTTAGTTTAATAGACTATAGATAGTGTGTGACTCAATCCTACTTATTATGATCAAAAGAACCAATGAACCAACTGTCAAGACAGTAGTAGACAAGCCTCTACGGAGGCAAAATCAATAAAAGGGTTTGAAAATGGTTCAAATAAAATAGACCGAAACGTTACCATTATAAGCAAGTGATTTCATTTCTGACCGAAACCCATGAAAATATAAGAAATATTGAGTATTAACGGTTATTAAAAATATATATGTGTAAATGTATACAGGGCTTTCAGTCCTCCCCTATCTTCACTATTGTTGCAATCTTAAACATTTGATTTCCGTTAATAACGAATTCTTTATCTTAGTTTCTAGTAGCGTTAGCTGTAGCTTTTATGCAAGCAACTTTCATGAGGTTAGGTTACCAAAAATTATTTCTCAACCGTTTATAGTAAACGTTTCTTGAAATAAGACCGAATACAATTTTTATTGTGCCACCCAGTACTGCAATTTTCTTAATAAATTCCAAGAGTATTGATAAAAACTATCCGTTTCAATTCTAAATAGAAGAATAATCTTTGTATAAATAAATTAGTAAAATATTAAGGACGCAGTAACAATACTTGTTTATATTGGCCTTTACGCACCCATTGATAAATTTTCCAGTCTCTCATTTGAATAAAAACATTTTGTTTCCAGTTGAATTTGATTCCTTGATAATTGTTATCAATTTTTTAGCCTTGATTTATGATTTTAATTAAAAATTTGTAAATATAGGATCAACTAATAAATCTTTGAAAAAGATATTAGCATATTTTGCCTGAAATTCTTCGACAAACAAGTTGACTAATTTTTCAACGTAATCCGTTATTTATCTCTTAAATAATGGTTTTTATTTTTAAATTATTTATGTGCTTTGAATATACAATGTTAAAGTAATTTGCTAATACAAGGTAAACCAAAAGTTGATCCGAAACGTGCCTGTATTTTAAATTGATCCAATATAATGAATCTATGTTATTCTTAAGGAAGTTGCTGGAGACTGCGTCATGGAAATGCTATTTTGAATATTGATACAACTTCAAATAGTATTCAAACATATTTGAAAATAATTATATTATTTATTTTACTGTTTATTTTGATATACTTAGTGTATCTATTATGGAGTTACCAACAAGTAGTGAAGCGCTACAGTGTGGCGTATACTTCGACTTATAAACAGTAATTTCAGATTAAGGAATGAACCTTTATAAAAAACTGAAGATTCCTTCTCCCGACAGACGTACACCAGAAGCCAGTATATGACTTCAAGCCTTGAATTAAGATGTTCTTTTAATTTGGAAGTTTTTGTCACAGTAATCTGATGTAGTTTGTCTGCCGGTGCTTCTTTTCTCCCCCCCAAGGTCACCATCTTGTTGTTTTTCCGCTCCAATTAGTTGTATTTCGGGCAACATATCCGGCCCACTTCCATTTAAGTCTACCTATTCGCCTCGCTATATCTTCGACCTTTGTTCCATTTCTTATCCTCTCGTTGGTTTTATGATCTTTAAGCGATATTTCTAGCATTTTTCGTTCTATTGATTTTTGGTGTATCTTTAATCTGTTTAGGATTATCTTTGTTAGAACCCATGTTTCACATCCGTAGGTTGGTACTGGGAGAATGCATTCCATGTAAACCTTGGATTTTAGTTTGAGGGGTAGGTTGGAGCTGAAGACGTGTCGCATCCATCCTAGATGTAATATATGGTTAATTTAAAATTATTGATTAGTTTTTCCCAATGTTAGTTCTTGACCTAGGTAGACATAAGAGTTCACTTTCTCTACTTGTTGTCCTAGCACATTTATACTCTCTATGCTTGTCCGTTGGTTTGTCATAAATTTGGTTTTAGAGATGATCATTTCTAGGCCTACTTTTCTTGCTTCTTGTCGTAGTTCTATAAGCATTTGTTCTAATTCTTCGCTGTTTGGGGCTAGAATGGCCCTAGAATGTCACCAGCAAATCTTAGGTTACTGAGTTTTTCTCCTAATATATTGATTCCTCTGTCTTCTTGTAGATCTGTGATAGCAGGCTGATTGATCTATAATTTTTTAGGTTGCTTGGATCGTCTTTCTTATATATCAGTATGAATATCGCGGTGTTCCAATCCTGTGGTATTTTTCCCTCGGTTAGTCATGTATTAAATAGTGATTTGAGCTCCCTTGCCAGTAGGCGTCCACTTTCCTTCAGCATTTCCGGTATGATGTTATCGCCACCTGCCGCCTTTCCGTTTTTTAGTCCTTTTAAAGCTTTCCGAATTCCTTCTTCCTCAATCTCTGATAGATCCTGATAGATCCTGATAGAGACAGATGTCATTTCTTACGTTTCAATATTTTTTTGTCTCTGGAGTGGTATCGTTTGGATGCTTAGGCCAGCCAGTTAGTGAGTAGTATTTAACCTTTTGACGAATAGGATCGTTATTAATTTCTTTGATGAGTCGTTGTTCATTTGCGGTCCAAGTAGTCTGTGTTGATGCTGTTAGAATGTGGCTCTCTACTAAGGCAATCTGCTACATATATTTTTTTCCTGGGACAAATATTAATTCAAAGCTGTACCTCATCGAACGGATTACTAGCCTCTGAAGTCGGGGTGACAACTGATCAAGCGGTTTTTTAACAGTCCTAAGAGGGGTCGGTGATAGGTGTGTACGAAATTTCGCCCATATAGGTAGTAATGGAATCTTTCACAACCATAGACTAAAGCGAGGAGTTTCTTTTCTATATGGTTGTACCTTTGTTGTGCTCCAAGACCAAAAGGGCTTGCGTTGACCGATAATATTGTTTGTTTCGAGGGGGTGAAGTAAGAAAAAATATGTGTCAAGGTTACCAGAATTTTCAGACGAGAGAAAACATTGCTCCTCATTACTTGTCCAGATCCACTCAACTTTGTCCCTAAACAATTTTCTTATGATATCTGTCTCACTGGATAGGTTGGGAATAACTTTAGCGAGATGTACGATCATTCCAAGAAATCGCTGGAGATCTTTTTATTCTGAGGTGGTGGAATGTCCTTTAATTGCTTCAATGTTGTTTTCATCTGCAGAAATTCTCGATTCACTAATATTGTGTCCAAGAAACTTAACGGATTTTACACTTTTCTAAATTCAATGGTAGGTTGTTTTCCCCAATTTTATTTAACACAGTCTCTGAATTGTGATTATGTTCCTCAATGTTTTTTCCGAAAACCAGAATGTCGTCGGAGTATGCGACGACACATTGAACCCCAGTATTTCGTGAATAATCCTTTGGAAAATATCAGGTGCACACGATATTCAATGAGGCAACCTTAAGTAACAATATCGGCCCCAGCAAGTTTCGTTGGTGTAGAGTTTCGAGCTTCCCTTGTCTAGTGGTAATTGTAGAAAGCTTGTGAGGCATACAGAAGGGTGAAATATCTAGCACTACACAGCTCACTTAATAATGAGTCTAGGGTGGATATCTGAAAAATTTCGAATTTTACAAATTTATTTAAAGGCCTAGGGTCAATGTAGATGCGGATATTGCCGTTTGATTTGAACGCCATAACAATTGGATGTGCCTAATCAGTTGCCTCGGTAACCGGTACAATAAAATTATCAGCTACCATTTCATCTAGCTTGGTTTTTACTTTATTTTTTATGGCAAGAGGAATTTTCCGAGGAGCACTAATTACTGGGATTGCGTCATTTTTCAGTGTTATTTTACTAGTTATTTTTTTATGAGAAGAGGCTAGCAACTTGAAAATGAAAAATAAATACGTGGAAGTTCGCGTGAAATTTAATGAATATGAACTTATTATCATTTTGACACGACCGAAAAAAGGCATTTTTATGAAAAAAGTTTTTTTATATAATTTGTAAACATATTGTACCCTTGGACTTATGAAGTATTTGAATGGCAGGTTTAAAGCAAAGTTTGTTCATTAACTAACCAAAAACAAAAAAGTCTTGAATCGTTCTTACCGTATTTTCAATAAATCATGTTCATAACAATGAAGAAAAACAGGAAGGAACCGACAAGTCCAAGAGTTTAAAAATTGTATAAAAAAAAGTTTCACATAAAAATGGACGTATGGTTGTTTCCAATATATTTTGTGGTATTTAAAAAAATATAGGGCTAAAATTTATTTGTTTATAATAAATTGTTTGTTTAAAAACAAATTTAAATGTAATAACAAAAAATTTTCATTAATGATAAATGTGATAAATATGATTTAAAAAAATGGCCCCTTAATATTAATATTTAGCAGCACATGAAAATGTGTGTTTTTTATCAATAAACGATTTTCTTTAAACTCATTATTTTCATTCATTATCAGGAATTGAATAACCAAAAAAAACTTTTCAAAAATATTAATAACAATGAATTTGTTTATAACAATTATTTAAATAATGAAATTTGGAAAAAGTATTGTTATATAGCTTTGAGCTATAAGAAAACAAAATAATTATATTAATTGAAAAAAATATTTCCTGATGGTTTTACCTACTTGCAACTTCTTCTCTCACATGTGTAGACGTAACAGATATCTATTTAATCCTATCTTTTGCTCCAATACAGTCCTCTTTTTGAGGTTATCCGCTATTTCTGCATTCTATTTGTTTCTTGGTCTACTTCTCTCTTTGTTTGTTCCGATTTCCTACGTCACCTTGACTGTACTGTTATCCTCCATTCTCACTATGTGCCCAAACCATCTCAGCTGTTCGTACCGCACTCACTACAGGTTGGCAAATTAATTTTGGCAGTCGGAAGTTTGGCAATTTCCGATGCGCCGTAGCAAAGAAATATGCGGATTGCAAGAGCTCACTTTGCTGGCAGAATTCGTAAGCTTCGTTTCGACAGTACAGTTTAGAGAAAAGTGTGATTATCGGTGTTGTGCAATACTAACTTGTTATGGCGACTCCAGAAAGTAAAGTTGGATCATAAAAAGTTAAGTGAGCAGTGTCATGAAATAGTTATGAACGTTTTAAATTTCATGACCGAACAGGCAAACAATGGCAAGTCGATAATTCCATTGACAAAGGTAAGATTTAATTATTACAATTAAATTTTTAAACCAAAGTCATTATTTAACAAATTCGCACTCGATAGTTAATTTTTTAAATCGATTTGCGTACATAAAATATTTATCTGTTAAACGATTTAAAAAAGTGACATTAGGGTGAGACAAAGTATTTCATGCACTCATGTGTCAATTGTACGCACCGTTCTGCCATCATTACAAACAAATCGACGCCATTTTTAGTCCATTTCGAGCAACCTGAATGAGACATTTTTTGGTTTTTGCATATCTGTGGCTCATGCGTCAATTTTTCCCTTCGCGAAAAAATGCACAACTCCATGCACTTGTTGCATAAATAACTAATATGTTTCTGTGTACAGGAATATATAAAAGGGCACATGTTTACTTTGTGTAAGATACCTATTTAAATGCAATAGGTTTTTTAGCTTATAATTGTAATTATTATACTCATTTCATACCTATCTCCATTACGTTTCGGTTTTATTATTTGTTTTGAACCATCTTCCGATTTCAGTTACAATTGCGGTTTGGTCATATTAAGATATGTTTGAACTAAAATCTCAAGATCGTTTAAAACAACTAATGAACTGAATCGTAATATAGTATTTTTGAATTTAATACTTCTTTTAAATGGCCGAAAACCACGACAAACATTTTTATTTCAAAGGAAGGTCACTGAAAACAAATTTATCTACTTCCTCATTGAACGAGTTTCTGCCGCTACGAAAGAACGGTTTCCCGTATTAAAACAGAAGCTCTGGCAGGAAGTAATGCTGACACTGATCTGCGTACTACAAACCAAAGAACTTCCAGTATCCGTATGGATAAATTCGACAAAACTGTGCTTAGAAGGTGCATAATAAATTATTACATATCCGAGAAAAAAGTACCCACGTTAAGAAATGTACACCAAACCTTTGCAAATAGTTATGGCTTCGCGAGAAGTCGCGAATCTCTGCGGAAACAAATACATTCTTCGAGTTTTCGTTGGATGAACATGAAAAACAACAGAAGGTTGTTAATGGAACCTCACGAAATCAGACATTTACGCCTACTATATTTAAGAAACATAAAAAAGTGCAGAGAACAGAACAAACCTATCATTTATATGGATGAAACATACATTCATTCATGTCACACGCACTTTAAAGGATGGAGCGACAAGAGTAACGAAGGATTAAGAAAACCCCTCTCAAAAGGTAATAGGCTCATCATTGTGCATGCGGGAAGTGAAAATGGTTTTGTACCTAATGCTGGTATTATATGGAACTCCCAGTCCAAAACAGGAGATTATCATAATGAAATGGCGTACGAAAATTATGAGAAGTGGGTACAAGAAAAACTTATTCCAAACCTATCAAAAAACGCTGTTGTGGTAATTGATAACGCCCCATATCACAATGTTCTAAATGAAAAATTACCTACATTTACTTGGACTAAACAACAATTAAAAAACTGGCTTTCTGAGAGAAACATATATTACAGTGAACAATTGTTAAAACCGGATCTTTATAACGTTGCAAAAATGTACAAACCGCAATATGAAATTTATGAAATTGATGAATTTTTTATTCGACATGGATTGCAAGTTTTAAGGCTAGCCCCTTATCACCCGGACTTAAATCCGATCGAAAGTGTTTGGGCGGCACTTAAAGAATATGTGGCCAAACGAAATGTTACCTTCAATTTTACAAAGGTTAAAGAATTCTTTAATGAATTTTTTGACACATTTTCTGCAAATGATTGGAAAGTTAGAAGTGGCCATGTTAAAAAGATTGAAGCTGAATTTATGAACAATGAACCACTTTTAGATACTGTTGTAGATAATATTATTATTAATTTGGCCGAAGACGGAGACAGCGAGGATGATGAAGTTGATATAGAAAGTGATTTTGAAGAATCATTTGTAGATGCACATCATTATTTTACTGTTGATGATCCCTGTACATCTAAAACATATTATTTATTATAGTGTTTGTTTGTAAGTGGTATGACTGAATACATTAAACGCAACAAATGTGAAAATGTAAATAGCTGTTATAAAATTGTAGATATTAGAGACGAATTCCACTATAGTAATATAATATTTGTAGCACATCTGTACATAGTTCTAAATAAACAATAATTGACGGCACCCAGAACCATGATTTTTTTCTTTTGACATTCCTAACTCTGTGAAAATTGTGAAAGGATGTTCTAATTTCATAGTAAATATTTGCAAAAACCCCAAAAATTTACATATGAAAGTAGAAATATCTACCACAAAAAAGCTTTATTATTTTATTTATATTATTAGTATTTACTACATATTATTAAGAATAACAATTTTAGAAAGCTTCACAGGTAGGTATGTCATTAATTATTACTACGAACAGATAGGAAAAATTGTTGGCCATTATTAAATTTAGAAAGTCGTTTAACAATCATTATCATATTGTACGCTTTATCTACAAAATCAACCTGACTTTCAATTTATATACAAATAAACCTCAATGACGAATATTATGAAGGGGCTACTTAAAAGACATTAATTTGAAGTAAAGGTGAAAGTTTATGTTTCTTGGAATCTATTTATTATTTAATATTTACATCACATAAAATAATAAAGGGTAATTATAACATTCCCCGTATGGTTTTTGAAGCCATAAATCATTATGTCTGTACAAAAAAATCCAATTTTCGTAGAAAAATCTAATGGTTTTTATTTACTTATTCATTCAATTATAAATAAAGAACACATTAATGTTATTTTGTTTTGTAAACTCGATTTTACTTTTACCCTCGTACGTATTAGCAGTCTCGCAGCCTTTAAAACTTTGCATGCGGAATGTACTTCGTCTGCTCTTCCCGGTAACTGCGTTTACAACGTTGTCAAGTTGTATGGCTATCTCGCGCATCGTCAACTGCCAAAATTAATTTGCCAGTCTGTACTTATAACTCACTTCTAATTTTGTTATCCCTTTTACTTTTTCTACTGTTGTTCTCGGTATCTTTATTTCACGGGTAGATATTTCTTGTTTCATTTTGTTGATGGAGAATACCTTCCATACATGTGGCTATTGTTTTATTTAGGTACCCTGCTGGATGTATCTACATCAATCCTACACTCTCGTGTAACCGTTGTCCCTAAATGTTTTAATTTCTTAACGACCTTTTTCTCCTGTTCTTGTATTTGTACGGTTATTTCTTCTGTTATGTTCGATATTTTCATTGTTTCAGTGCTTAGTGTATTTATTTATAAGAAAGTATTGCTATAAATGTTAATGATAATCAAATTGCTTCCATATTTATTAATAAGGCACATCCAGAATACATTTCATAATTCATTTCGTTATCAAATGTATGAAATTCACTACTTAATGTGTTGATTAATGCGAACAGAATTTATTTTCTTCACTTCCTTATTTTAATTGCGGAATAATTTTTTGTGAAAGGTGTATGAAATATTTTTGCGAATTGTTGTATTCATCTAATAATCGAATGATTATATATTATATATGGTTTTTTATGAAAGGACATTAGTGAATCGTCATAATCGCAGTTTCTATTTATTTTGTTTTCTACGTGAATGAAAGTATAATATCGTTTATAATTTGTTATCAATGGTACAGGTAAGGGTTTGAAGAATTTGAAAAACCACGGTCTCTGAAAAAGAAAGCGAATGCACAGTAATTATGTCAATAAAATTTCCCTGTAATACTTGTGATATTTTGCATACAGTTACAACAAATTTGCATAATCGGAGTTTAGCGAATTAGTCTCCTCTTCAAGTTATGGCATCAGAAATATTCATATTATGCTTTTGTTATATTAGTGATTGTGGTATTAGATATGGTAGAGCAAAAGCAAACAATGTCGTCACCTTAGTACTACAGCTAGGTAACTTAGAAACCTGCGTTTTGGAATAAACTGCTTTGAAAATTTGCATAAAAAATTAAAGTTTTGTAGCCAATAAACTATTTATTCAAGTTTTAGTGTGTCTTGCTAACTTTATCACAAGTGGTATATATTTTGAGACGTATTTATGAAAAAGTTGCCATAATGTAAATTTTTCGAAAAAAACGAGATATCTACTTGTTACATCAACATGAAAACCGGATTAAACGGAGTCAACCACATTCGCATTTGAGAAGAAATAGTACCAAAAGCCACTTTAAAGCGCTTTTATTGTCATCAAAATTTATATAATAAACAATGAATACACTATTAATTTTCAGAATCCATGTCACTACTTCCTGAAAACTCCTGTTGTCCTTAGTATGGCAAATTTTGGTAAAACGGTCGGTATTCTTGTCCAAGCGCTGGAGGGGTTAACAAAAATAAGGAATTCAAATTATCATATTTTTCTTTTGGAATCGGTATAACGGAGTTGTATAACGGTTTCATTGTATGTGACAGTATTGTATTACTATTCCTCGTCCTTTTCTTGCAGTCAAGAGTTCTAAACTCTTCATCATAATTTTCTTTGAAGCGGATGATGAATGGTCTGGTTTTCGTAAAATTCAACCAGCTTTTCTTCTGCCAGCCGACTGGTTTACGATTTTCATCCTCTTTTCTCATAACCATGTGCTGCTCAAGGTGATATTTCTAATCTATTATGTTAGTGTTTTTAAATGAAACTCAAGGTCTCTAGTTAATTCCACAATATAATACAAGTTATTGAAAATTCTAAAAAATTGACAATTGTTTCGATAAATCAATATCATCGTCAGAATGACAGAAGTTACATTTCATTTTATGCCTACCTGATGTTTAGTAGTTATATTTTTGGCTAGACCAAGAAGTAACCTAACTTGTGATTGGCTTAATTTATGTTTATAGAAAAAAGAAGAAGATGTGATATTACAAATATTGAAGCTTAGATATTATTGGCCCTATGGTGATATCCTGGATATCATTATTCCAATTAAGATCAGTATAACTGTGCAATGATATAGAAAACCAGGAAAACTATATCTGCTGATCTTTACAATTATCACTTAAGAAGACAGTTTATTAGTGGAGAATTCCCTAGATTTAACTGTTCATTGACAACTTCATATTGTGGGTTTCTTAAATGTCTTCTAATTTCCAGTTCTTCAAGGAAATCCAGTTCTTGTTTCTTTTCACAAATATGCAGCACTTCTAGTTCTGTGTTAGGTGTCAATGAATGATTGGTGTCAAGTAGATGTTTTGCGTAGTGAGATTTATCTGGTTGTTTTAATCTGTAAGCTCGTAAGTGCTCACTGTATCGTATTTCAAAATTCCTAAGGGTCTGACCCAAATAGACAGCATTACATTCTGGACATTTGAGTTTATATATACCTGACTTCTTTAATAGTGGTATTTTTGTTTTTACATTTAACAATTTTGTACTAACGTTACTTTCTGTTTTAAAAAAAAATTGTTGCATTCGTTGCTGAAGATATTATCTTTGAAATATTATTAGAAATATTTCCTGCATATGTGATGGTTTTATAAGTTTTAATTTCATCAGCTTGTTTAGGATATATTAGTTGTAATGCCACTTTTTTCTCTTTTTTACTAATTAGCCTATTTATCATATCTAATGGATAACCGTTAGATGTTGCTATTTGTCTAATTGTATTAATCTCTCTATCAAAATTACATTTGTTCATAGGAACTGAAAAAGCTCTATGTATCATTGAATTATATGCTGCTAGTCTGTGTGAGACAGGGTGGTTAGAATTGAATGGAATTGTCACATCAGTCTGTGTTGGTTTTCGGTAAATTGAATAATCAAGTACATCATTAACTCTTTGAATTTTTAAATCAAGAAAATTGATTGAGCTATTTTCTTCAATTTCTAATGTAAATTTAATTTTCGGGTGTAAATTATTGATGTGGTTGAAAAACACATCTAATTGTCGCTCACTACCCATAAAACAAGCTAATATGTCATCCACATATCTATACCAAAATAAAATATTTTTCGAAATATTACTTTCAAAGATCTTTCTTTCTAAATTGTCCATAAAAATGTTTGCTAAAATAGGTGATATAGGGCTTCCCATTGGTAAACCTTCATTTTGAATATATATCTTATTGTCAAAAGTGAAATAATTCTGATTAATGCATACATCAAATAAATTAAGTATATCTGATATTATTCCTGGATTAATATTTTTATCTTCTAGTGATTTTCTTACAAGTATTAGACATTCTTTAGGAGGAATTTTAGTAAACATATTAGTTACATCGAACGATATGAGTTTATAGTTATCTTGCAAGTGGATTGATTTCAACTTTTTGATTAGTTCTATTGAATTTCTAATTGAGTACTGAGATTCATATCCATAAGTATTGAGTATATTGTTGAGCTTTTTTGCCAATATATTATTAGGAGCATTAACATAAGAGACTACAGGTCTAATTGGTTTCGTTATTTTATGCAATTTAACTGTTCCATATAATTGTGGACAATGAGGATTCTTATGGATAAAATCTGAATGTAAGAAATGGTTCAAAGTTAGAGACTCCTTAGACAACTACATAAAAGTTGTACATTCAGAACTCACATTCCAATTACATCCAGTAGAATTTGACTGTTTGGATGACAAAATTAGAGAAAATATCAGCACTATGAAGCATATGAAATTTAAGAAACAAGAAAAGAAGCTACAGAATCTTGAACACACACAACATAAAATTCAATACTCAAAACATCATGAAACTGTAAGTACCTACATACCAACACACTTTGCACCACGATTTGAAAACCTTTCAGACACTAATTTTACAAATAGTGAAATAGAATTTTTAAATAAAGGTTTAAAGTACAGCATACCACCTAAATTCACGAATAATATTAAACAAATTATAGCTACAGAGTCAGAAATAGCTTTAAAATCTAATTCAAATAATTTTCTTTATGAGAAATTAAAAATTGCCAATTTAATCAAAAATATTGAACCTTCAAAAGTTAAACGTCAAACAAAAAATGACATTTCAGTTTTAAACGCAATAAAACAGAAGATAGAGAATCATAACCTAACAGTTACAAAATCCGATAAGGGGAATGCTACTGTCATTTTGACGACTGAAAATTACAATTCCAAAGTATATAACTTTATAGAATCCAGCGATGTAAAAGTTCTTAAAGCAGACCCAACAAAGAAGTTTTCTAATAATGTAAGGGATATTGTTAATAATTCAAATTATCTTTTAAATGATTACGAAAAGAGGTCTATCATACATAAGAATCCTCATTGTCCACAATTATATGGAACAGTTAAATTGCATAAAATAACGAAACCAATTAGACCTGTAGTCTCTTATGTTAATGCTCCTAATAATATATTGGCAAAAAAGCTCAACAATATACTCAATACTTATGGATATGAATCTCAGTACTCAATTAGAAATTCAATAGAACTAATCAAAAAGTTGAAATCAATCCACTTGCAAGATAACTATAAACTCATATCGTTCGATGTAACTAATATGTTTACTAAAATTCCTCCTAAAGAATGTCTAATACTTGTAAGAAAATTACTAGAAGATAAAAATATTAATCCAGGAATAATATCAGATATACTTAATTTATTTGATGTATGCATTAATCAGAATTATTTCACTTTTGACAATAAGATATATATTCAAAATGAAGGTTTACCAATGGGAAGCCCTATATCACCTATTTTAGCAAACATTTTTATGGACAATTTAGAAAGAAAGATCTTTGAAAGTAATATTTCGAAAAATATTTTATTTTGGTATAGATATGTGGATGACATATTAGCTTGTTTTATGGGTAGTGAGCGACAATTAGATGTGTTTTTCAACCACATCAATAATTTACACCCGAAAATTAAATTTACATTAGAAATTGAAGAAAATAGCTCAATCAATTTTCTTGATTTAAAAATTCAAAGAGTTAATGATGTACTTGATTATTCAATTTACCGAAAACCAACACAGACTGATGTGACAATTCCATTCAATTCTAACCACCCTGTCTCACACAGACTAGCAGCATATAATTCAATGATACATAGAGCTTTTTCAGTTCCTATGAACAAATGTAATTTTGATAGAGAGATTAATACAATTAGACAAATAGCAACATCTAACGGTTATCCATTAGATATGATAAATAAACTAATTAGTAAAAAAGAGAAAAAAGTGGCATTACAACTAATATATCCTAAACAAGCTGATGAAATTAAAACTTATAAAACCATCACATATGCAGGAAATATTTCTAATAATATTTCAAAGATAATATCTTCAGCAACGAATGCAACAATTTTTTTTTAAAACAGAAAGTAACGTTAGTACAAAATTGTTAAATGTAAAAACAAAAATACCACTATTAAAGAAGTCAGGTATATATAAACTCAAATGTCCAGAATGTAATGCTGTCTATTTGGGTCAGACCCTTAGGAATTTTGAAATACGATACAGTGAGCACTTACGAGCTTACAGATTAAAACAACCAGATAAATCTCACTACGCAAAACATCTACTTGACACCAATCATTCATTGACACCTAACACAGAACTAGAAGTGCTGCATATTTGTGAAAAGAAACAAGAACTGGATTTCCTTGAAGAACTGGAAATTAGAAGACATTTAAGAAACCCACAATATGAAGTTGTCAATGAACAGTTAAATCTAGGGAATTCTCCACTAATAAACTGTCTTCTTAAGTGATACCTAATTGTAAAGATCAGCAGATATAGTTTTCCTGGTTTTCTATATCATTGCACAGTTATACTGATCTTAATTGGAATAATGATATCCAGGATATCACCATAGGGCCAATAATATCTAAGCTTCAATATTTGTAATATCACATCTTCTTCTTTTTTCTATAAACATAAATTAAGCCAATCACAAGTTAGGTTACTTCTTGGTCTAGCCAAAAATATAACTACTAAACATCAGGTAGGCATAAAATGAAATGAAACTTCTGTCATTCTGACGATGATATTGATTTATCGAAACAATTGTCAATTTTTTAGAATTTTCAATAACTTGTATTATATTGTGGAATTAACTGGAGACCTTGAGTTTCATTTAAAAACACTAATATGAGCATATTCCACGAAGTAAGGGTCGAGACAGTCAATTTAATCTATTATGTCTTTATAGGTAATCTCATGCACAATGTACGGCTTTCACCCTTTCGTCTGGCACTGTGGGCAATGGTTGTCCAATCGGCAGGCCAGTTCACTCTTCCGACTCTTTTTTGTTCAGTAGTAATGACCGAATGCATTGAATTTCATTTCACTATGTCCCACAACTAGAAATTTTAGATCAATGGTTTCTACGTTAGGTAGTTCCTGAACTGCGGTCAAACAAATAGCAGCAACAAACTTGTTCAAGTTCTGTCCACCACATCTGTCACTAAAACAGGAAATGTGCTTCACCGATGGAGGAAGAGATTTAAAATATTGATATAGACAGCTAGCACTCTCACAACTGCCTCTCCTTCCTTGTATCTCGGTCCACATGAAACAGTCCCCTCGTTTTGTGGTAACGTTGTATACAGTAAAATTAAAAGATTTAAACCGTTGCTTATAGAATAGAGTATGGTTGGTTGGATCGGTTGGAGCCAACAGAACTTGCTGCAGATCAAAATTACGGCTCACAAGGTCCTGTCTGAGTTTTCGGCTTGCTGTTTGTCCTTTCTCTTTTCAGCTCGAGCCCTGTCTTTTGCTAAAAGTTGGGTGTCATAATTGTCTTTACCTTCATTGTTGTCATTCCCAGGAGTATTGTACACCATGCATATGCGACATTGGTCCTTCTTTGGGCGGTGGAAACCTAGATTGTACTCCTCTGTGAAAATCTTTCTATACGAGTAGCTATCTTAGCGGTTTTTTGGTTATTTTCGACGTATATCGACTTGTACATAGAATACATTATTGTAATGTTGAGCGATGGATCTAAATATTTTCTTCTAGTTCCCGAGCGGCAATAATGGGAATCAACAACCGCCAAGCTTTCAATGTGGTCTCTCACCCCGTTCAAGAGCTCATCTGAAGTAGTTTTTTTCACATGCTTGCCTCTTTTGTCTTTTTCACTTGTATTTTCTGCCGTTCTCTTTGTTATAGCGATATCTACTACACCTTTGCGAACTCCAATTGTATTCAAAAACATGGTCTTACAAACTTTGATTCTTTCGTTGTTTCGTGGTAAATAAAAAACCACAGTAAAATGTCTTTTTGAACCAGTTGTTGTGGTGTTTTTCTTTACAATTTTATCTGTGTTGCAATGAATAAAATCGCGTTTTCTTTCATAAGTCTCTAATTTATAATACATTCGAAAAATTTCGAGTCTTTCTTCCAATGAAAATTTCTGATTACACCGCTGTCTGCAATTGTCTCCACATGGATCTCTCATGACAACACCAGGTACATGGTTTCCTCTAGACGAAACGTAGCTTTCTCCACACTGCCGCCTTTTTTGCAACATTTCTTCTCCACTTTTATGGACGTCTTAATCGCTTTCTAGGTTTCTCCGCTTGTGTAGGGGTCTCCTCCATGCCTTCTAATTCATGTTCTTCGTTTAGCCGCTATAAATATTAAGTAGTAATTTCATTTTCGATTTCGTCCGACGACGGGTGATATTCAGACACATCTGGAGAGAAAGGTTGCGCTTCTGATTCTACATCAGAATTGTCAATGCCAACAGCCGCATTTGATGTGGAAGGCACAGGGTTATTTTCACGAGGGCGGTTCCTCAGGACATGATTAAAATCTGCAATAGATTTTTATTTGCTTATTCGTCACGTCTATTCAAGGATGAAGAGCACAATCCGCAATCCCTCTTTCATCAAACGACGATTACAGAAAGAGTAAAGCAAATTTGCAATCATAACCTCAAATTTTACGTAGATTATGTCTACTTTAAAGTAATGCACAATTGTTTTCGATACATACCTGCTTGAAATTCCACATTTCGAAGAGCAGCTTCAATCAATTTTTTCCCTCTTGAACCCATAATTATTATCACTCATAAACACTACGTATTGGTAAGTTCACTCCTTGACAATAAATGAGTGGAACAAATAGATAACTCCTTTTATTTAGAAATTTTTACGTGCACAACTAGTCAAGTTATATAGTTGTAGCAATAAGCGACAGCCTACTGAGACACATACCTACTTGATTCATTGACCAACTGCGTCACAAAAGAGCCAGTAGAGAGTTACCTAGTTATAGCATACAGTAGAGCATCTCAAGTAGAGGACTTTGAACTGGATAACTCAAAATCGAAAAATTTCAACTAAGGTGACGATATTGTATTGAGGGAGGTTTTTGAAGTTGAATGTTATTAGTAAAAAGTTAAAAAATATACAGCCCAATCTGCCAAACGGGCTCCTTAAGAGATATTCCGAAAACTTTTACAGTTACGAGCTCTTTTCGTCAGCTGTAGAGGAATATTTTAGTTCTTGTATTTTCTTGAACTGGATTTTATTAATATATTTTTAAATATTATAAACGTTTATATATTTAACATTTTCTGATAGCATCATCGTCGAGAAAAAGAAGAATGGTGTTTTTCGTTGAAGACGAGGTAGCACTGCTTCTTTTTATAAGATTGTTGGCAGGAGTACTAAATAAACACCCACTGTTGAAAATACGTACCGCTTTTAAGAAGGTTTTTTTCAATCGGGAGAACACAGACCTTGATAACAGGTCGTTGATACTCTCCGTCGCCTATCTTCAATGTTACGTTTCCTCGCAATGTTCTTCACGCCTGGAAAAGTCTTTATGATACGTACTATTCTTCATTTCAAGGGTGGTAAGTAATTATCCTTTACCAAAACCAAAACGCCTGGCATCAATTTTGTTTGTGACGGTTGGATCCATTTATTTCGAGTTTGCAGTTGATTGATGTAACCTTCATTTTATCTTGACCAGAAGTTTTGAGATATCTTCTGTAAAAGCTGGAAGTACTTTAAGCTATTATCCGCTACTTGGGTACAGTTTGAGTTAGGAACACCTATAAGAATTTCTCGAATTGAAAAGTGTGCTGGGGTGAGTGGAAAAGGATTATTAGTATCGTCATAAATATTTCCAATTACGCGATTAAGATGATATTTCATACATTTTACCCCACTTTCCCAGTCTATTGTGGCTCATACCTATTCAGATTTCACCAAACAAATTCAGCTTCTTAACGAAGCCGATTAATTTATTCGGTTAATAATATTTCAGGTCCAAGGGCGAGTGAGAGACCTGCCAAACATCAGATACTTGATTCGAACCGCGGCGGGGCAGGCACAAATTATATGCTCTGCTGTTTCATCATCTTCCAAACAAAGAGAGCAAATCGGATCGTCCGACAGTCTAAGTTTCAATATATGATGATTCAAACGACAGTGGCCTGTTAAAAGGCACCGTAGATCATGCCTATTATAGCCTAACATTTGTTTGGATACATTTTTCGAAGGGTGTATGAAAGCCTTTGAATGAACCAGTCCTGGTATATTATGCCAGAAGTCTAAAGCTCTTCTTGCTGTCCAGTTATTAAGTGTTTGTTTGGTAATACTTGTTGCGATGCCAATTGAAGGTTCTGATCCGATGAAGACACGAGCGGCACCCTCTCTTGCAAGATAGTACGCCTTCTCATTACCATCCATACCAGAGTGACCTAGGATCCAGACCTAACCTAACCATCCATACCAGAGTGGCCTAGGATCCAGACCACCGATACCCTGTTGCGTTCTTCTATTGAGGCGAGTCTTTTTTGGCAGTCTGAAACCAATTTCGACGTTACATGGTAGGAGCTAAGTGCTTTCAAAGCCGTTTGGCTTTCCGTGATATATTTTATTGATCTATGTGTGTGGTTGGATTGCCCCAAACACTCCACACATGAAGCAATACACATACATTACAGTATTATAAGTTTGACGAATAATCTGTTGAGGGTTTAAATTATATTTTGGAATATCTGTCTATCGTAGCATTGAAGCCAATTCTTAACTTTTATTTTGAAAATTTCATTGCTTTGGCTGGTTTTTATTGTTTCAGGTAACAATTCCCAAATTTTTGGTCCTAGAAAACTGTAGTGCCTCTGACCCACTGTTTAAATACATTTCTATACCACGACGCTGTGGTTTCGCCTTCTTGTATTATATAGATGATCTGGGTGCGTTATTTCAATTTTATTTTTGTAAATTTGTAACATATTTTGGCAATAGAGTTGTCTAATATCAAAAATACCACATTCGTTATACATATTGTCGGTAGAGTACGTCTTTCCTTTGCTAACGATTATTTTGAGAATTTTCTTCTGCACAATATTCAGAATATTTAAATGCGTATCATTTACGCCTCCCCATCCTATAATACCGTATATGAGTTGGGATCGAATTAGGCTATAATATATAGTTTTCAAGTGAGAATTTTCAAGGAATTCTTTCAACAGTTTGAATCTTGTTATGAATCCACGTAGTTTTCTTGTTAGATACGATATATGTAAGTTCCATTTCATATCTATCCAATTTGTATACCAAGGTATTTTATGGAGCTGGCTTCTGGAATGGATATATTTTGATTTATATTTAATGGACCCATATTCGGCAAGTTATTGCTAAAGGAGGTGAAAGGTAAGTAGTTGGTCTTTTCCGCGTTCATAGTTAATTTATTGTATTGGAACCATTTAAAGATGTTGTTGAAGTCTTTTTCCGTCTTTGCTTTCAGTTGTTGCCATGTGTTGTCACTGTAAATTACTGCCGTGTCATCAGCATAACTTATAATATTACCTACAGTTGTCATTTTCAACAGGCTGTCTATATAGATAGTGAATAGTAAGGGACCTAAGACCGTGTCTTGAGGAATCCCGTAAGTGATTGTCCTCGGAGTGCTAACCACATCATCAATATCTACTACTTGTTTTCGGTTCGACAGGTATGATTTCAAAAGATCGTGCGGCTTACCCCGCATACCAATTTTTTCCAGTTTCTCTAGAAGCCTTTTATGACAAACAATATCAAAGGCTTTGGAAAGATCAACAAAGATACATATCAGTTGTAATGTCTCGGAAAGAATTTGGTTTTTCGATTTTATTTGCTAGTTTTTGCCCTATTTCACTATAGTGTTCATTGAATTCATCACTAATAACCTGTTTGTTTTCAGTGGTACAATTTTCTTTTATTTCTATTTTGGTTATTTTTGTTTTTGGGCGAATTTGGTGGCAAATCTCATTGACATTTTCCCAGAGCCCTTTTGTTTTACTTTTATTATTCCCAATTTCGTTTTGAAAATATTGTTTCTTGCTCCTTTCGTAAGTTTATTTAAGTTTCGTTTGTAATTATTGTATATTTGTCTTATTTGTAGGTTATTGGGATTTTCAATTAGTAGTTTATGGAGCTTGTTCTTTTCTCTTATTGATGCAAATAGCCCTGACGTGATTCATTGTTTTTCACATTTCCCCTAGTTTAAATACACTTATTTATTGAGAGTGTTATAAGCAAACATTATTGAAGAGCATCTCTACTCGGAATATTCCATATAGCAGCACATAAAGGTTAGTTAGTTGTAAGTAAAAATGCCCAAAAGAATTATAGAATTTAAAACTAGATACCTGATATTAAAATAATAATAAGCAATGACTAGTAACTTGATTAACTTACCAAAGGTGGTGTGTGGCTTTTATGAGACATACATTAAACTCTTGAAGATCCCCCTTAGGCTTCTCCCCAATTATCTCGAAGAAAAAATAAAAATAAGTTTAATTTAATTATATTTCTTTCTTTTTATTTCAGGTTATTTAAAATCAGAAATGATAAGGTGTAAATGTCAAGGTTTCTAAAGCATATGTTACGTTATTAAGCCAGTTTAGGCTAATTAACCCATAAAGAAGTGTAATTAGTGAGCCACAAGGTTAAGTGCTATTTTACTTAATAATCACAGATCAACAAATAATTCAATGGAGAAGAAGAACATTAGATTGTAAACAATTTATCATTATTACTTATTATTATTCACTTTAAAAGAAACACACCATAATATTTATTATTTTGTTTTACCAAATGTGAATCAGTATAGAAAAATTAAAAGTTATATTTTTTTTCACATTTTTAAAGGTCAGCCTTTGGCTATTCATAGCGAATATTTTGCATAATTGATGCCAAACCGTTACACGGTTAAAAATCCAATGTGGCTCTTGTAAAGGAATTAATATGTTATTTCCTGTGTTTTCTTGAACTAGATTTTATTCGGATATATTTTTAAATATTAAAAACGATTATATACTTACCATTTTTTGATAGCACATAGTTATACAGGTTATTTATGATGATTTTTGTGTAAGTTGTCATCGTCTCTGGAAAGAAGAATAGTCTTTTTAGTCGGAGGTAACGTAGCGCTCCTTCTTTTTCTAAGATTATTGGCTGGAGTAGTAAACACCAGCCAGTACCTAATGATTATTTGTTGATGCCTATTGATTTTTTTTTCTTCTAATTTTTATATTCTTCCAGAATTATTACTTCTTTATCCAGTATCTTAAAGTTCTGTCACGTCACTGTTAATTCTCCTATATATTATTTTCTTTATATTTTTTTTTCAAATGGATTAATTCATACTCGAATACGACAACGAACCAATAATTACAAATGAAATAAATAGCCTTCACTGTTTTAAACAAGTCTTTGGCCCCTCTGACTGTTTCTCAATCTTCCATAATAACATACGATGCTTAAATAAACATTTCGACGAGCTGCAGCTCTATCTATCTGAAGTTCTAACCTCATTTAGCCTCATAGCTCTTACAGAAACTTGGGAAGTAAGAGATTCAGACTCGCTAACCTTAAGTGGATATAGAATGATATGTAACAGAAATAGAATTAATCAGAATGATGGAGTTGTGATATACGTCCGTGATGATTATTATGAATATCATGAATTTATCAAAATTGGCGAAGTAATTGGAGTTATAGTCAATATGAAGTGTGAGAATGCTAAAATAAATGCTATTGTTTTGTATAGACCTCCTTGCACTAAGATTGAGGATTTCAACTTGAATTTGAATAAGTTTTTTCAGGGAAAAAAATTACCTGTCAACGATTACACTTTTTCTTGGAAGACTTAAATATAAATATATTAGAGCAAAATAATAAATATGTGGAAAATTACATAAATGTCTTGTCATCAGAAGGATTCAGATCCCTGATAAATAACCCTACTCGAGAGCCTGTCTGGATCACATATTTTTAAAATATAATTCTGACATTATTGAAAATATTTACCCAGCCGTAATTTTTACTAATATCACCGATCACTTCTCCATAGCTGTAAAAATAGTTAACTTGAAAAATGAACATGAAATTAATGATAGCAATGTGACCCAAAATTATCTGAACGAAAGAAAATTGTTAGATATAATCAGCACTGAAAGCTGGATAACTGTTTATGGAGAAAGGGAAGTTAATTTTGCTACTGATAACTTCAATGAAACCCTGAATGAAATAATAAAAAAATCTACTTATTACAAAAAAAATAAAACCTTCCAAAAAAATTAACCGTGGATCACTAACGGCCTTATAACTTCTATTGATAATAGAGACAAATTACACCAACTTTCCATAAGAGGTCCTTTCAACTTAGAGAAAAAGCTGCATATAATAAAAACAAAAATAAACTAACTTCATTATTATAAGAAACCAAACATAAATATTTCAAAAGAAAGCTTGATGAAAACAAATCATCAACAACATATCTGTGGAACGTCATTAAGGAGTTCTGCAATAAACCGAATGCAAACAAGACAATAATGAAAATTAAATCTGATAATGGTGATGATATAACGGACAAACTGCAAATTGCAAAACACTTTAATCAATACTTCTCTAGTATTGGTGAAAAAATGGCTAATGCCATTCCTCAAAATCCAGAAATAAAAACAAAAACTAAACATGTCTATTCCTCTATACTTCTGGAGCCAACAGACCACACCGAAATAGAAGAGCTTATCAAGGAATTGAAGAATAAAAAAACTAGTGGCCTCGATGGAATATCAAACGAAATCCTCAAAATAACCAGTAATTTTGTGTGTCAACCGATATCGTATATTGTTAACGTAGCTTTAGATAATGGAAAAGACCCTAATCACTTTAAAAAGGCAGTAATAAAACCAATTTACAAATCAGGAGACAGACATCCAGTAAGCAGCTATAGACCTATATCTTTGATTTCTTTAGTAGCAAAATTGTTTCAAAGAGCTGTGAAAAACCGCTTAGTTAGTTTTATTAACCAGAATAAAATAATCTCTCCTCACCAATTCGGGATTCAGGAGGGAGAATCTACTCAGGATGCTATCGCCAGATGAACATCCATCGTTTATTCAGCTATTGATCGGAAAAAATCTTTTTTGGGAGTGTTTGTGGATCTGGCAAGAGCTTTTGACATAATAAATCATAGATTATTGCTTGATAAATTGGTAAGTCTTGGAATTCGCGGCATTGCGCTGGATCTCTTCGAAAGTTATCTCAAAAACCGCAAAAAAGTTGTTAAATTGGATGATATGTGTAGCTAAGAAGAGTTAGTAATAGTCGGAATTCCACAAGGAACCGTCCTTGGGCCAATACTATTCATAATTGACTTGAACGATTTACTACAATTGGACTCAATTGGAGTAATCTTGTCATTTGCTGATAACACAGCGATTATTTACGGAGAGAAAAAACTGGTCTGAAATCCAACAAATTGCCTCTGACGATATGCAGAATATCCTTAAGTGATTTGAATCGAACAAACAGGCATTATACATATAATATACCACATACTTACGAAACGAGACAAAATACACATTCCGCTATATATGCCCCTGTTAAAGCACTTGGCCAGAGAAGCTTCTACTTTATTGGATCAAAACTATGGAACAATTTACCCAACACTTTGAAAAAATATAATTCAGCTAGTCTTTTCAAAAAAAAATTGAAGGAATGGATATTTTCAAATGACAGAAAGTATTTCGCTGATGTAATTGATCCGATTTTAGTTATATAAATGTTGTTTGTCATTTTATACCTTGTGTTTATATGTGTGTATGAGTGTATATTCTTAGTTTATAAAAATATTAACTGTTGTAAATATATGTCTTTCACCGTAATAAAAGTTATTAGTCCCATAACTAATGATAAATGTAAGAAAATTGTTATATTTTTAATTTTTCATGAGTCAAAGCACATTTTAATATAATACTCGTTATTATGTTTTTTTTGTTTCAACATTTGTCAAATACATTGAAGATATATTTTCTATAAAAAATCAATACCCGAAGACAACTTCTTTGATGAACTTAGTCGGGTACTCTACTACTCTTGTTTATTTAATGTACATCGCATCTGTTCATGAACACTATACCGATGGATTATTAAATTTTGTATCTATGTAATTTTATTATTCAGATTATTTTATAATTATTATGTTATGTTAAATTATTATATGTATGTGAACATATCTATGTATGTATTTATAGATAAATAAACATTCATCCATATATTAAGACGTCTACATCTATCTTTTCTCATTCATTTTATTTAAGATCCCGATCTTCTCATTCCTCCTCTTGTAATCCTCTCCAATCATCTCCTATCCATAACCTCAATTACTTCACTCATGTTGCCCCACCTTATTCTCACTGTTGGACTCCAGTAGGTTACTGTCCTTATCCACCCTTATTTTTACATCAAATATCGCATGGTTGATAACATTGAAAAAAGACAATCGATTGAATAAAATCGATTAAACTTTTCTGTATTTCCATTTCCAAATGTTAAAAGTACTTGCAAGATAAAAATAAGAGACAGTTATAAAAATTACGCCATTACGTGGCCAATTGTTAAAAGCTGCTTGTATAATCTTTGTTATCTTGTCGGAAATGCATTAGCGATAAGTTGAACGACTCGACAAAAACAACTCTAATGGGATTAGAACACATCATTAATCACTTCTATATTTTCTTTTTATATGAAAACGCTGCTCTGTTGTAGTATTACTAGAAATACATTTGAATTTCCGGAAAATTATTTGGCACTGGTGGATGTAATATGTTGTATTGTGCAAAACGATAACGCTGTAAACAATCCAAAATTTTCTATCAAACCGTTCTTCATATAACATGTATTACCGCCACATATTTGAGGATGAAAATACTTTTTACCTAAGTCAAAATAAGAAACATAAAAAAGTACCTTTCAATACTTGATATTCAAATACAGACGATACTAGTATTTGTGTCAGCTCCTAACAATTTTCTAATTTAACAGTGTTTATTGATTAAAGAAAACCCGATTATAAACAGTACAGTGGATATTAGTGTTTCTCCATTGAGGCGTAGAACTAGAAATTTCTATAAATAAATAAGAATATTATGTTACTGTAAATTGAATGTACACACACAGACGACAAAACTGGTAACTAATAAAATAATTTCAAAAACAATAAAATCGAAAGTACCTGCCTTAGAAACAACTCATTTCTTTTATTGTTAGTTTTTTGTAATTAGAATCTTGGTTTATTATTTTAGTATTATTAAAGTCAAATTTATGTTTTTCATTTTTCTCATGTTTATGAAGCGCAGTGGAGGCGTTTTTTGTATATTTATGGCCATTAAGTCTATTTTCAAGATGTTGGGCTGTCATACCTATATATTTTTTGGGACAGTTTGAACATGGTATAGAATATATGACGTTAGAATTTTTGAAGCATTTATTTGACTTTTTAATTTGGAGAGTATTTTGTGTCCTATGACAAACTTTTATGTTATGTTTAGATAATATGTAATTTAGTTTTTCTGATAGTTGACTTGTGTATGGTATTGCGATGTATGTAAGAGGGGATAGTGTATTGGTTTGTGTTGATTGGATTTGACTATTGTAATATTTATGTGTGCGTTGTTTAATAATTCTGTCAATATGTTTGGATGGATAGTGATTGTTTTGTAATATGGTTTTTGTTTGATATAAAATTTCTGGACGATATTCAGGTGATGTAAGTGTGATGGCCCTATCTACTAATCCTATGATTACGCTGTTTTTTTGGGAATTAGGATGGTGGGATTGGTAATTGGAGTAACGACCGGATGATGTTTCTTTAATAAGATGTTTTGTTGTAATTTTATTTTCTCTAGTTTTAATAAGTGTCTCTTATGCTGCAATCCCCAATAAGATATTTTTCCAGTTTGTATTCTAATTGATCAGCAACGATCACGGCGTTTTTCGCTTTTCAGCTATATATATATATATATATATATATATATATATATATATTATAACATATTGATTATTTAAAATATAATCCACTAAACTTAAAAAAAATATATTATTATTTCTTAATCAGGTTTATTAGAATCATTTATTTGGGACACACTGTAAACATGATCATTTGAGACACCCTATATACACATCAAAATTATTGTGACAGATAACCTACAAAGGAATTGAAAAGTCAAAAATGACATTTTTAGGAAATCATGAAAGAATGTATAAATACAATTATTTTTGGAAGTAACTGATTCTACGTATTAGATTATTATAATAGATATAAGTAAAAAATTTTAAGAGTTTATAAATAATTAACATGTAATAATTATAAGAGGGTAGTGAAGTTCGCGTTTCAAGTGCGCCAATAGAGATAGAGATAAAAAAAAACCATTTGAAGGCGGATTTAGAAAAAATGGGATGGATTGAAAAGTAGCGGTGGGAAGTCAGAAAAATTTTGGCAGATGGAAGTCAATAGGAAGATACTCGTATATAAGAATAGAAAATTATCAAGAAGAATTAAAATCGAGAAATTGAAAATTACAATATATACCTTATTACAAACAGAATTCTGGTAAGACAATTCAATTAAAATTTATTGACACAGAATACAAATTATCAAGAAGAAATAAATTACAACATATAATTTGCAAACAAAATTTCGGCAACAGAATTAAATTAAAATTTATTGAGACAGAATACAATGTTAATTTAACTGCCAAAGAAGTGTAGGGACTTTATGGTTATATGGATATAGTGTATCATATTGTTGAGCTCATATTTATAGACATTCTCGTATTTATAGACATTTAATTTAATTATAGCTAATAGGTTAGTAGTATTATATATCGTATTCAAATTAAAGAAAAAAGAAAATTGTTAAAATTGAATAGATTAAATATTGTTGAAAAATTATTCATTATTAAAAATTATATTTTCTAAATTTATTCAATGAGGGCACGAACCGCAACCTAATTACGAGTCTTATGATTAATCATATTTACAGCTAGCCGATATAAAAAAAAGGAAGAAAATCAATTTATAACCTAATGTCATTATGATTAACCCAGAAATAATTGTTATATAACAATATATATATATATATATATATATATATATATAAAACCACGAATATTGCCGTTACCCCAATATTCGTGGTTTTATACCTAATTAGTCGGCAAAGACTATCTCCTATATATATATATATATATATATATATATATATATATATATTGTATTGGTTTCTATAAAACTGAATAATCGTTAAGCATGTATAACAACTCTATCAAAGGGTAGGGTTCAATTGCGCCATTCAAATTTCTACTCTATTTGTTGGATTGTGAAATTAAAATGAACAAACTTATGATTTCATGATTTTTTTTCAATTATAGAAGTTTATTGACACAAAATGTGTATACATATATTACGGAAAAATAAACTACAATTACTTTGGAACATTTAACATGTTAGATTGATTACTAATCATGAATGCATTCCTCTTTTTTTTTAAATAGAGGCCTATTTCAATTTAGAGATCTCTAATATACTATTTTATAACGGTACCTCTTATTTACTAAGATTGTATCTACTTTAAACTAATCTTCAATCTCAATTTCTTTGCTGTTGTACTGTCCAAATAAGCAAACCTGGAGCTGAAGCAATATCACCATCGCTCGTCATCCAAGGATGTACTATTGCAGGTACTACTTTTAACGAAGGTTTTTCAATGGGAAAATCTTCAGGTAAATAAACTTTTAAACATAATTTATTATCTCCAGAATTGAAATATAAATCGCATTCTTCTTCTTCGATAATTTCAGCTACACCTTTCATTTACAACTACAGTTACAACAAGTGAACTTTTACTTTTCCTCTCTAGTTTTTCTTGAATGATCGATGTCTTCTCTACTGTATATATAGAATTGTATCACGAATAAAAAATGAAGCTTGTATCTGATGAATTACGATTTGCAATTAACCCACTTACGGAGATCACTTGACGTTTATTTTCTACCAAAAACTTTTCAAAAGGTTACTTTCACTGTTTATACTATGTTTTCCATAAGTTTTTCTCTAAATTGTTCAACATATTTCTAAATTGACGGGTTAAATTATATATTCCTTCCACTTTGACGTTTTAAAAATCACTGACGTTTTCAATTTACAATCAATCAATCAACAGCGTTAAGGGTTGCTATGGAAACTCCTCTATATAGTATGAATTGTATAAAAATATATCAAGTCTCTTACAAACCTACTCAAAGGATAACATTATTATTTGTTAAACAATAAAACATAAAACCGTGTAAACTGAGTAAATAACTCCTTTTCCAAATTACCTTCAGTAATTGTAGTAGCTAATAACTAGAACAAAATTCCTTTACTGCACTTTTTGCTTAGTTGATTCAATCTTATCAATAGTGAATTGGTAGGTAATCACATGCGAATTATATTTTCATAATAAATTGAGTTTAAATTAGATATCATATTTCATCCAATATCCATAAATTTTTTACATTGAACAATTGTATGAGATTTAAATAATGCCTACCACATTTAAAATGGAAGTTAAAGAGAATGTTACTGAAACTTCTCTTATTGGAATGCAATTGGGGAACGCTTCTACTTTACAATTAAAAAAGGTGAAAACATATAAAACATAAATGAAACCATAACAATTTAATAGAACTAAAATGTTACCAACAAAATTATAATGAATTATTTTTATAAATATCAGTGTTTTATATTGAAATTTGTACTTCATTTTGCACTTGCTCCAGGTTTAAGTAATGCTTTTTAATAAACTACATTGCATATGGAGTTTCAGGAAATTATTGCATTGAAAAATAACTAATAGTATAATGTTAATTATTTGTCTTCCGGAAGTGTATTAAAGTTTAGTGTGCATAGAATTGTAAATTTCTAGAAGTATTTATGGATAATTTGATTAGTACCAGCAATTATGCAGATTTGTAGGACATTGTTCAAGAAAAATTAGACAATAGAACTTAATAAGCACTTATTGAACTAGACTATTTGAACATTCTACTACTGTAATATATACTAACATCCAACGGTTATTCATTACATAAAAAAAGGAAAAGTAGAAAACATTCCAACACACCAGTGAGAAAAGGGTTGATCAAAAGATGTAAGGTCACTTGGAAAGTTTGAAAGAACAGAACCCGATCTGGTAGTAAACTTCGAACATTTTTTATTACTAGTAATTTAGTGACTAAAAAATTTGTTTTTCTAGCCGCCGCATCTCGGTAATAATTGCACCTACGTCATTGATAAACCTCCTCAATATTATCCTTTTTTTATAAGCTTTATTTTAGTTCCGACATGTTTTTTCGTAGCATGTCAAATTGTTGACTTATACAAGAAAAACTGTTAAAAACGTGATTTTTTTCATAAGAAACGAGCATTTTCAACCAAGAATAACTCAGTAAATATTGACTTTACGAAAAATGTTTATATGAAACTTTTTGCGTAAAATTAACCCCTCTATGTGTTTCCTAAGTTATTTTCAACATTTTCTTCTCCACCCCCGAGAAAGGGTGGTTTCCACTCCCTGGGAAAAAGCGCACTACGGCACTATATCAACTTTGCTTTTTAAGGTATTTTATATTTACCCTCCAAATTACAGGTCAATCGGACCGGGTGTTTATTTTTCTTAGCAAAAACCCCCCATTTACTGTACTATCAGCCTCAAAAGAAAACAGTTGAACTATAATTTATTTTTGTTTCCAAATTTTTTCCGAATTTTAGTTTAAAATATGTTTTTGTCTCTCACAGAATGAACGAGAGTTTGAAATAAATTATCCCAATATAGACTCCTGCTTAAACACCAAATTAATAAAGAACAAAATATCACCAAAATCATGTCTCCGTAGATGCAAATTGTATTATGCTAATTTTGTTATAACGTCAGTAATTCATTGCAAAACATTTCGCAAAAATTTCACTTTTAAAATACGGTTATACAGTTTGTCCATACATTAACACATACATCCATTATTAGGATGAAAAAATCTCGAAACTTGTCGATTTTTGATTTTAATGTCCCAGAACACCAAATCACTCCCATTTTCTAGTCTCTAATCAATCTAATATGATGGGATAAACTAAATATTAACTCATAACCGAAAAACAAGAACATATCCATCTTAATGTTTTGTAATCCGTAAAATCCAAGAATTATGCTTGACGCTTCTGCGAATATTTTAATTGGAATCTCAAATTTATAATCCAAACGAATGAACGTGACCACAATCTTCGCCGAAGGATTATTTTTCATTTTGGGAATTACAAGTTATGGAAATGATTTAAAGTAAGGCTCCAAAATGTAATAATCATAAGGGGAGTAGTTTGTTGATTCTATTATATACATCTATTGATTTTTTTCTTTCTTTTCGAGATGGCTACATTCTTTTTGTTGTTTCATATGCTTATACAGTTCGTCTGAGATGTTTTAATAATTTTTTATTTTGTTTAGTTTCCTAAACCCACTTTACAATGAACAGAGCAGCGGACAAAACAGCAATGCTGAGAGTAATATCAACGAACATTAATGTTCGTTGGTAATATATAGTTTGTCTCAATATTGACCCTCCTTTGTTTTAATAAAAAAGTTGAATCTTGTCGTTGGTTTTTAGTGGAAAACAAAGATTCAAAATTTAATCTTTGAATTTTTTTTTGCTTTGACACTCGTCATTCAGCCAGTCACAACAGGAACAAACTAATAATATATGAAAAAAATACACAATCCTTTGAAAGATTTATGAAGATTAGACGCAGTTTGAATTTCGTAAGAAAAAGGAACAGTGCACTTCTAGTAATAGATATCTAATTAACGTTTATCAAAATGATTATTTTGATGCGTTGCTTCTGGACATTACTAGCGCTTACGATAATGTTCTACTGCATTCACTTTTTAATAAATTAATTCAAATTAGTATTACCCCCAGATATGCGCGTGTCTCAGTTGAACTATTTATGAATAGGCAAATATTTATTTGGTGCAACAACCAAATTCTTGGCCTACGAATTGTTTATTAAGGTTTACCACAGGGATCATTTTTAAACCCGCTACTCTTCAGCTTATATACCTTAAATGTATACGTTATGGGTATCGAGTGTAACATATTGCAGTATACAGACGACATTTGTTTATAATATGTAACGGTTGTGTAACGATAGGTTAGGTTAGTGGAAAAGACTTATTAACAGTATATTGAAACTCTAAACGTCATTATGCACCATTGCAGTAAATGTTTTTCAGATCAAGGTCTCGACCTATCACCTTAAAAATCTACTGTCGTATTCATCTCACGTAATCGTCTACCACCTGTTTCTAATCTGCATATTACTAATATGAGAATATCGTTTAATAAAAATTATACTTATTTAGGAATCTCTGGATTCACAACTAACTTGGAATGATTACATAAATCAATGTACCGTCAAATGTGAAAAAAGTTTAAATATGTTGAACATTTTTAATGTTTGCGAATGGGGCGCTGATCCCAAAACCAATCTTCTTTTCTACAGGGCCTGTAAGAGATCCATCTTGGACTATGGAAGTTATTTATATGGCTTAGCTACAAAATCTCGCTTAATCAAATTAGATATAATATAATTCAAGGCTTTACAATGTTTATGGATGTTTTTCAAATATCTATAATTAGCCATCGATGTGTTTGCCATCCAAGTTAGATTTGATAAACATCGATGTTAATATCCATGTTTTCTGATTCAAAACTTTCTTGTCCAAGAAATTTACTTCAGTTCCATCTAAACTCTGAACGTCTCTCTTCTTAAACAAGCAAGACTGTGGCTTACAATGGATGCGACTTTCTAAGTTACTTTTCTTACAATCCGTTGATAAAAGATTTTGGACCGTAAATTAATTACAATTATTACAAATATCATATTTATATCGAAAACTATTTGTTTGTTGTTTTATCATTATTAATTTTGCGATTAACGATTTTAGATGGATATTATTGTTTTTTTTTAACATCGATGTTTTACAGCCGATGTTTTTAAGACGTCGCTGATTGCTTAAGATGTAACTATCGATAATCAAAATCGACGTTTCATGATGATATCGCACTAGTTTTAGGTGTTTTTAATTATTTCCACATCTACTTCATGGCTGATTGTGGTGAACTTCCTTTACAACTAAGGCGCTTATTTCTTGCTGAAAAATGTATTCTTAAAAACAACCATAAGTAATTTTTCGGCAGATAGCTCAATTATCAGTCAGCAACCTAACAGAAAAATGGTGGCTAAATGAAAACTCTTCAATTTCACCCAATTACGACGTAGCAAGTAGCTATTGCACAGTTATAGAAGAATATTACAGAAAGCTGAGTAATTTCTGTAAAATATTTATAATGATAGAAAAGAAACTAATTTTGTATTTTGCTACAGGTGTTTAATGTGAGCAGAGCGTTTTTAGTTTATTGACAAACCATCATCAGTATCCCCTGTAAAAGTAGATTTAGATTTTGATTTTAACGTGGTTACAATGCACTGAAACCTACGGTTTATTGTGCTCCCCATATCAGAGCTGTTCTCGCTACTACTACAGCTCGCCTTCCCGTTCCAGGGTTCTAATGAACTCTAGTATCTGGAACGGCTTCAATGAGGTTATATCCTCACTCTTACAAGTTTCTTGTCCGAAGCATTTCTTGCGTTGGCTTGCAATGGCGAGGCATTCCAGAACTAGGTGATCCAAAGTTTCATTCTCCTCCCCACAGAATCTACACTCGTCAATTTCTGCTAGACCTATTCTCATTAGGTGCTTCCTAAGGCGGCAGTGTTCTGTAGGAAAGTCCGTGAGGAGGTGTAGCTTATTTTTACTGAGGTCCAAATATTTTTTGGATCTAACAGTGTCAAAGTTCCGTAGGAACTTTTTGGAATCTTCCAACCGGGGAAGACACCGCCAGAGTGCTTCTCTTTCGGTTTCCTCTTTCTTCCGAAACTCTTTCTTGTAGGAGCATTTTCCCACACCACAGAAGGGCTCCGGGCCAATAAAGGGCGATTGTGCTACTTTCGTTGCAAGTGTATTGGCCGCTTCATTTCCTGTGATTCCCGAGTGGCCAGGAACCCAGACTAAAGATACCCTGTTATTCTTGCCTAATTCATCAAGTTTTCTTCGGCACTCCCATGCCAACTTTGAGTCAATGACATTGGAGCTCAATGCTTTGATAGCTGCTTGACTATCAGAATGGATCGATATGTCACATTTCTGATAGTTTCTTTCTAGGTTCATTTCCAGCATCTTTCAATCGAAAGTATTTCTGCCTAATAGAGGCTCTGGAAGGAGCCTAACGATAATGATTATCTAGTGCCCGGCCCAAATACTCCAGCGCCTGCTCCAGTGGTGGCTTTTGAACCATCCCTATACCATCTAATGGTATTTTCTTTGAGAGTTTGGGTGGTGTATTCCCTTTCCCAACCTCTTCTCGTATTTAGCATCGCAGTTAAATTCTTTTCGATACTTACTTTCTTGATCATTTCATCACTGGGAAGATTCGCTGATGAGATGTTGAATAGAAAAATATATTAACGTGAAAACACAAAGTATCAAAACTTTGTTATTATATTACGATGGCGGTTATCATACTGGCTCCCCTTCGCGCAGGTCGCCGTTGTAGTGGGTGTCGCTTGCGACCTCTTGCTGGTGTACATGTAAGTAGTATTACCAGGGGCGGCCGTAGTGTATATTTGTTACAGTCTCCCCCCTGGTCCTGAACTCGTCTCGAGGAAGGGCCAGTAAACTTCCTTGGTCTTCCTCTTTTTCTTAGCGGGACTACAGGAGTCTCTTCGTCTTCTGTATTAGCTATAGTCAAGGCTGACATATTATATGTTCCTAGCCATGTTCGTGTGTCTCTGGGATCTGAGACTTGGTAGCTTACTGGTGAAATTTTTTTGGAAATTCGGTAAGGTCCATCTCTTTTAGGATGAAACTTGGTTGTGATGCCTTTGGTCGCATTACTATGGGTGTGAGTATCAACCCATACCAGGTCTCCTACCTTAAAGGATGGGGCATTGCGCCTGTTTTTGTCTGCATATGTCTTGTTTCTGTCTTGAAGTAATACAGCGCCCAGTGCGTAGCTGCTGGCGTCTGTGCGGATTATGAATGGTTTAGTCTCATCACATTGACGTAGAATCGGAGCAGATGTGAGAAGATTTTTCAACGTATCACATGATTCCTTTTGCTGAATAGTCCATTGCCATGCGACAGATTTATTGGTTATGTCACTAAGTGGTTTGGACACAGCTGCGAAATTATTTATAAATCGACGATACCCACTGGATGTTTGTAAGAATGATTGTACTTCTTTTACGTTCCGAGGTGCTGACCGGGTAGCTATTGCCGCTGTTTTCTCGGGATCCACGGATATTCCGCTTTGCATAATTATATGATCGAGATATTTAACTTTTTCGCGGGCGACAACTGATTTCTCGCTGTTAACACGTGATTTAAATTGTTGAAGTCTGTCTAAAACGGTATTTAAGTCTTTGAAATGCTCATCGAGCCAGTTAGACAACACAATCAGGTCATCTAAGTATCTAAGCACCAGAATGTCTTTGAGACCATGACGGAACCGGTCCATCAACCGTTGGAAAGTTCCTGGAGCACCTTTTAACCCGAACGGCATGCGCAAATAACGATAAGTACCGAAGGGTGTCACGAAAGTAGTTTTATCTTTATCACGTTCAACGACGCGCACTTGGTGATAACCCATACGCAAGTCTATGGTGGACATATAAAATGTTGTTTTTGCGGCATGAAATAAATCATTCATTCGTGGCAAAGGATATGACGGACTTGTAATAGTATTCAAACGTTTATAGTCAACACGAAGTCTAGTACTTCCGTCCTTTTTGGGAACTAAAACCATTCGAGCTGCCCATGCACTTTCGCATTCTTCAATGAATCCTTTTCCTAAAAGTTTGTCTAGCTCGTTTTTCAACACTTGCTTTCTAGCGGGTGATAACCGATACGGTGGTAACGCTATAGGTTGATGATCACCTGTGTCTATATGAAGCTCTGCATAGGGAGTTGCTTCTCCCCCCAACTGGAAGATATTTCCCTTTCTTTAAGAAATTGATCAGGGCGACATCTTCCATCAGATGCCAACATAACACCTTCCTTTGTCCGTAAGTTTTCACAGCAGGAAATTTCAATTGATTGGTGCAGATCGGATTCAAATGACAAATCAAACCTAGTATGTGATTTATTTGAGAAAAACCATTGCCTTTTAGGAATGTCTAAGGCTATATCAGCATTTTGCAAAAAATCGATACCTAACAAAGTTTTGTTTTGAGACCCAGGAAAGGTAATGACTTTAGTAGGGACGGCCCTGCCATTCAACATAACATCCACACAAGTAGTAAGAACATTTTCATTTTTTGCTGACTGAAATTAATTCGGATGTGAACGTTTGACCCTCATTTTTCAAAATTTGATACAAGGTATGGCTAGCAACACTTTGTTTTGCGGCAGTATCAATAAGGCCTCTACCATTATGACCCAAGATATTAATGCTTAAAATAGGTCTGGGTTGTGGATCGACTAATGTATCTACACTTAGAAATTCTACTGAAGCCGTATCTGAAATATTGCATTTAGGACATTTAGACCGAACAAACCCGGGATTACCACAACCATAACACGAGATAGGTGGGTTTGTCGAAGAAACGGCTTCAGAATTATTTTGTAAATTAGTTTCAACTTTCTTTGAATTTGCGTTTAGTCGCTTGCGGCATTCCTCTTTTATGTGACCGGGGTTTCTGCAATAACTACAGAAACGATTTCGCGATTTATTGTCTTTGGAAACACTACTATTTACATTAATATCAATATTCTTTTCGAACGTCTCCTCTATATGTCGCGCTTGCGAAAGCAATCCTTGAAAAGTTTCAATTTTTTCACGCGGTATCTTTTCCCGTATATTTTTATTTAAAAGACCGTAAACCATGTCTAGTTGAATGTCCTCGGATAATGTGTTAGCCGGTAATTGAGCGATTATAGCACGCATTTTACACACAAAAATGTCCACAGGTGTTTTAAAATCTTGTTCGTTTGCAAATAACTCGCGGTAAACTCGATACGGTGGTTTTTGGGGACCGAACGTGTTTCTTGATAGATTTATTGCATCTTGCCACGTATTGGTCGTATTTTTAATGCCTTGAAACCATGTCGCTGCGAAACCATCAAGTAACATAGGAAGTCCTTTTAGCGCGTTGTCATCGGTTATTTGTAAACAATCTTTATAAATGACTATCGCGTCAATAAATGCGTTGACGTCTGCGTCCCTAGCGCCATTAAATCGCGACGAGCATTTAGAAAAATTACCACTTTGAGACGGAATGTTCAAATTAGGAATCTCACGTACCGATAAACTGGCCAACAGCTGTTGGAATTGTTCATTTGTTAAGACAACTTGATTATTTACGTTTTCTGATTGTTTCGACATGACTGAGGATAAAGTTTCAAATTCTTGATTTCTTGCAGAACGCAAATTGTAGGAATGTTTACGTTTATCAGCAATTTTGAATAAAACTATTCAGGAGCATGCAAAATAAAGAACGTACTTACATTCAGAAGGCTTCAGTATCTTATTTTAGCTCTTACTTGATACACTCTGTATATGTTGAGACAGGTACCACCACTATATAAGCACTGAACTATGAAACCAGTCCAAGATCGACGTTAGCCGGGATCAGATTTCACAGTTTTTTAAAATAACAGGAAGAAAATGTCTCAAAAATAACTCGATATCACGAAATTATATTAAATAAATCGAACTATTTAAACCGGGAGTGTTAATTCGGTCCTAAATCACTTAAAGTGGGAGCGGAATTATAGAACACTCAATGTATTATTTGGAAGCAGATACTTTTCACTTTTTCTTGTCCAAGGATCGGAAAACCGGGATCAAGAACTGGGATCAGTCACGTTTTTCAAACACAACCTCACTTTTCACAACCGCGTTTTTCGGGTTTTCACAGATTTAACAAAAAAATTTTAACTCTGCCCTAAGTTGGGTGCCAGTGTAGCATGTACGTCTCGGGATTTTGGGTTTTCAGAGTAAGAAATACGTTAAGTTAAATAGAAAAATATATTAACGTGAAAACACAAAGTATCAAAACTTCGTTATTATATTACGATGGCGGTTATCATACTGGCTTCCCTTCGCGCAGGTCGCCGTTGTAGTGGGTGTCGCTTGCGACCTCTTGCTGGTGTACATGTAAGTAGTATTACCAGGGGCGGCCGTAGTGTATATTTGTTACACTGACCATATGTAACACAGAATATAACGTTTGTACTATTAATAACAATAATAATAATAATAATGAATAATCTTCAAAAGAAATGAACTCTCTATATATAGGAAATTATTAAACTAACCCAATCAATGATCCGTTTCTCGACCTTGTCGTCACAATATTTATAAAACGGACGTGTTTGTTATCTATTTTACTGCACCTTGCCAATGACCTTCCAGTTCACTGGCCGCTAGCAATATTTGAAATTTATGTCCACTAAAATCTAATAACGTCTTTTCTAAATAATGTCTACTAAAATCTAATAATGTCTTTTGGGATCATCACACCCAGATGTATCCAGGAATGCGCACATTGCGATTTCTATGTTGATATGAGTTCTTTGGATGACTTCGGTCAGCTGATACAGAGCCGTCTCAGTTGATCGACCCGCTCTGTAGGCATGCTGACAGTTATGAAGTGGTATGCTCTCCAGATTCTCTGTTCTTATGTAGTTATCCACTACTTTCTCCATCGTTTTGAGTAGGAACGATGTTAGACAGATGCGTCTAAAAGATGTAAGAGTAAGAAAATTGATCTTCCAGTATCAAGTTGAAATAAAAAGGTCATGGAAGGCGTAAAGCCAGTTAGATTCAATTTACTTTACTTTACACCAAATCCTCATAATCAGAAGAAACATTGGAACAAATTAAAATGTAGTGTTTAAGACACAGTCACTAATTATTAAAATAACAATAAGCGCAACCCATTGTACAAGGGATATCTCTCTGAAATAGGGGATACAATTATTATTAATTCTTACATTCGTTAAATAGCTGTATGATATTTTACGATTGAAAATATTTTTATAAAGGTATTCCAGCGAATAACCGCAAAATATCACTAAACGTTCGTAAATACCATCCCTCTTTCAAGCGCATTCAGGCATATTTGGTCATCTAGTCGTGATGTCATTATATTGCCCTTCGACGTCACCATTTGACGTTTGACTGACCGCGGTATTTACACAGGTCGTAAGCTGTTTTATAACCCCCACTTCGTGAGTGACATTTATTTGCTTTTGGTTGTTGAAGAACAAAATAAATGATGATTTTAAAAAAAAATGGTTCCTTAATATTAATATTTAGTAACAAAAAAAAATTGTTAATTAATAAAAAAACTTTTTTAAGAAACGATTTTTTTCAAAAATCATTATTTTTATCAGAGATGAAATTCCAAAAAAATGTTTTCAAAAATCTTATAAACAATGCATTTGTTTAAATAATGTTAGTTAAAAATAAGAAAAAGTATTGTCATATGGCTTTCATCAATAAGAAAACAAAATATTAACAATAATTGGAAAAAAATTCCTGAGGGCTTTATTCATATAATTAATTTCTTAATGCCTTTCATTGTTAATAAAAAAGTGAAAAATCAAAATTTTTGAATTTTTCCAAAGGGGATCTCTTCTAAACCCTTTTAAGATTAGCTACAAAAAATCTAAAGAAATTCTAGATTTCTTGTTTTGAAATAATCATCGTTTTTATGTTAACAATAAAATGGTGAAAATTAACTAATTAACAAAAGCATAATTAATAAAAAAATTGTGATAAAATATTTTTTACGGATTATTGTTTATTCATATGTCTACTAAGTACCCAAATTTTTTTATTCCTTAATATTAATATTTAATCAGTTAAAATAATTTTTTTAGTTCATGTTTCAGATTGGGGCGATGCGCGCGGCAGCCGAATCACGCGTTTTTACCGCTGAATTAAAATTATAAAGATTGTCGGTACAGTTCCGGGAGTTAGAACTTATTTTACGAAGTTTCCTGCTCTTTAAGGATCTCTTTTCAAATTTCGTTATCTCAAATAGTTTTTGAAATATTTCAAAAAAACCAAACGCTTATTTTTTATTTTACTTTATTGTTTATAACTTTTGCATTTTTTTTCAGCCCCTCTTGCAACTCTGATAGAATGTTCTGGATGCCATTCCGAATCGAATGAGACCAAAATCATAATTTTCGGTGGTTCGGTTTAGGTTCTTAGGAAAATGGGACTTGTGAACCAGACTATGGTAGTCTTGTTAATAACAGTTAAATTTCTTAGACTCATATCTGTTAATTAAACTGAATCTATTGTCCACATACTTTTTCTGCTTTCTCTGGCTGTGATAATGATGTATGCTGTGTAATATTGATAAATTATATTAATGATATCTGTGTAGATAAACAATAATAAGTTATTTGTGATTGCCACTCATTAATGTTCTTTTATTTTTCTATTATACTATAGGTTAAGTAAAACATATTTATTTTTATTAATATTATCACAATTTTTACGATAATCGATCAAAGATTTTTTCCATAGGCAACTTTAATTATGCCTAGAACTAGCAAATGCGCCTGGTAGAGCAAGTTGATAGATAGGTAAAGCACTATTTTCAACTGCATATTTAGCTAAAATATCTAGTCATTATGTTTAAGTCCTATATGTAGTTTAATCCGTATTAGCGATACGGGTTTATTATTATTTTTTTTAATTGAAATAACATTTCGTAACCTGAATATTAAAATGTTCTATATCCACTTTAGGCCAAAATAGAGTAATATACATACAAAAATTTGTAAAAATTAGCTTGTTCTATATCCAGAAAAATTATCAATGTAATACCATTAATAAGAAAGTTTTTTCTCTAGTTTTGTACTATATCTCTATGAGAGGAAAGTTGTTCTCATATTATATTGTACCATATCCACTAAACAATAGGGCGTATGCTATATCCACCAGAAGGTTTCGGTAAAGTGATTATGTTATGGACCAAGTAATAAATTGGGGTATTTTTCTTAATGCCCGGGCATTATGAATAATGACAAGCTACTTAGGGCGAAGTAATTAATTATAATTTGAAGCTCCTTATTTATCACATTGCTTAGACATTGTTAATATTGTCATGTAGTTTTCGGGCAATCTAATAATAATCTGTGTATTTGACACTGCATAGGGTGCGGGCGGGTGAACAAACGCGCTGACCAATGAGAGCCCGCGACGGCAGCGAATACGACAAACGAGGAAGGTTATAGTTTCGTGATTCTGGGTTGAACAATAGTGAAAGGCACTTGTTACTTCGCAATTATTTTGTTAGTTTGCAATTTGTGTAATAAGTGTCAAGCTTATAAGGTAACCATATCTCTCACTGAGCAAGACACTAAGGAGTATGACGAACACATTAATAGGAAAAATATAGGAAGACAGGAGAAAAACAAGGATAGAAATGCGTTTGTAAATGATGAAACTGTCGGTGTTTTAACGTTTGACTTGCAAAACACTTTTTAACTGCCAAAAGCACCCATAAGCAATTTTTTTACTAGACCAAATTGACTTGTTATAATTTAACTGCTCACTTCGACCAAACTAAAGTGGTATACAATGCTGTTTCACATGAAATTATATGCAGAAGGAGAGGTGTTCATCTGGCTAATGCAGTCATAACAATTTGTAAAATAATTGTAGAGGGTAATCCTCAATTAGAAAGTCAAAGAATTTGGTGAGTAATGAACAAACATTAAGTGAGCCGGGTCATGGGGCTGTTGATGAAGTAGGCGCTGCTCACAGTTGTATAGAACGGATTATAAAGCATACAGAAATATGGAGTCCTCTGACGTTAGTAAGAACACTTTTTAAAATACCGAAAACCTGGAAATTAACGTTTATAGTCATACAAATGCTGTCTAAAGATTAAAGAAACTATGAAGCAATCTTAGACACTTTCCAATTTATCGCAGTTCCGTACACAAAAATAAAATCAATTACCTACAGTAAAAAGTGCATATGGACCATTTCGTTTAAACAATTATTTGGAAGTGTCAGTGAGGATATTAAATTAAGTAAAAAAATACCAACAGAATTGACTGTGATTCAAGGTTTCCTGTTATTAATGACGTACCTCTTATTAAGCTGAATCCATTACTGTCAACTCAAAAACGAAAACATCTGACTGATATGATGGTGTATATGCCAGAAGAACAGTTTTACACATGTTTACTTAGCTTAGCAAACAAGAATGCCTTATCTCAAAAGGTGGATCATTCTAAAAACAATAAGGGAGACAATAATTATTCTCAAAAAGCAAATATATCTAAAAACGAACAGAAGCGTAAAACCAAGAAAAATATTTCGAAAAAAGAATAAAATGGTATTTTATTTAGCAACATGTTTTTTAAAATAAGTTACTAAACTAAACGCAAAGTGCAATTTGTTTTTTATTTTGAATTTTTATTTTACTATGTTTATAAATTTATAAATAAAAATTTGTTTCAACTAATGATAAACTCAAAGTCAAAATGTTACAAAGTTATTTTATTATACTGAAGTGCTGAGCAACTAGTTTCGGCCCTCAATGGCCATCTTCAGGCCACAAAGAATGTTTGGGTAAGAAAAAAACATTAAACAATCTGTATATCTTACCTAAATGATAATAATTATTAGTGGTGTAACAAACGTCCACACATAGCGCCGATGAAGGGAAGGATGTAAGAAATAGGGGTTAAAAAATGTTTTTGGGTAATTAAAGTGTATTTAGAAAAATCTATTAAACTTAGGATTTGAGTTGTAAAATCTTGTGACAAATAGAAATAATAGGGGGAGGCGAAAAGTTATGTAAAGGATGTGAAGTGGTAGAAAAACAAAAATTACGAGAACATTGTATAGTTGTAGGTAGGGTAGATGAGCAAATTTGAGCTACAATTAATATTATTAGAGTCTTGATAAGAATGGGAAGGCGAATATTGTCCCTTCATTAATAAATACCAACTCTTATTACAGGAATGGAATATGGAGGTGTTAAAACGAAAAGAGGTTAGCAAGTATAATATCCAACATCTAAATAAGAAAGAAGGGACAACTAAGCGGGGAAGGTCAATCCTCAGGACAGAGAATTGGTTATGGAAACCCGTGGAGAGGGATGTAATAAGTGGTTAAAAGGTCGACTTGAGGAAGGAGACCGGCTTTTTATCTTGTTCACTAAGATTGAAGTAAGCTAAGAACCAATAAAACAAAATTATTGTACCATTGTGATATATTAAATGCAAGTCCATAACACAACGAAAATGAAATTAAATTCACAATTATACAACTATGTTCGGCGAAACTACTTTATGACACAGCAACAATGATAACAAGTAGACAATATGGGATATATATCCGGCAGAAGTGTAATTATAGGAAATATGTCAAATATCAATGTAGACCAATGAGAGGGAAAATTTGAAAAACATATAGTTAATTGTACATTTGGAGCAAAATAAAACGTAGTAAAGTTCAGTAGCAAGAAATATTAGGTTATTGGAAAGCGCAACAACTATAAACGTATGTTACACCCGAAATAAGAGCTAACGAAACAAATTATGGTAAAAGTTGGCGTAAACAAAATTTACTCTGTGAAAACGAAGAAGAATAGCTAATAAACTAAAAGTAGTAGTCTTAGTTGTTCATTAAGACAAACAACGTTGTTATCCGAACTAATCCGGTTAATTTAGAAAATCTCAAATGTGATTTGTAAAAGCAGATGGTGAAGCGAGTGGATCAGTATTTTGAAATCTTTTAACAAAACTAAGATGTTCTTTAATTCTAGTGTCTAACAAACGACCAGACTGACCGATATAGACAGCATTACAGTCCTGACAACTCAATTTATATATACCAGGAGAATCTAACGTAGGAAAAGAATCTTTGGAGTTAACCAAAAAAGATTGTTATCAGTCTTAAAGCCAAATTTAATGTTATACTTCTTGAAAATGTTACCATACTTATAAGATACAGGGCCAAGGAAATGTAAAGAACCAACATACTTAGATACATCATTATTTGAAGTGTTATCGTGTAATGTAATAGTGGGAAAAGTTAGTTTACATTTATTAAAATGTCTAATGTATATTTTGTTGAATTAAGAGAGTGAAAAGTGGAAAGTTATGGATGAGATATTACTTTTAAAAATCTGTTTGATTTTTGTGTTATTATTATATTTAGAGTAAAAAATTAGAAATTATGAAACAAGGTAAAAAGCTAAAAGGTACCAATATTTGGATTAATGACGACTACTCGAAAAAAGTCCAAAGAGAAAGAAAAATTTTACTGCCTCAGGTAAAAATAGCTAGAAACAAGGACACAACGCAGTACTTAAGTTTAATAAATTAATTATAAACAACAGAGTTTATGGAGCAGATGCATTTGGGGATGAAAAGCCAAAAGAAAATGATGATAAGAAACGTACAGTAACCGATCGTTCGCCGGAACATGGAGGAGGCAACAAAGAGAAGAAGTAAAAAAACTAGTAACTAAAGAAAATACGATATATACAATTGAAGACAATGCAATGAAATGGATAATGAGTAAGGGTAAAAATAAGAGAAGTAAACGCAAGAGTTTAGTAAGAATGGCAACATGGAATATCAGGACAATGCTGACAATGGGAAAAATGGAGGAAATTGCAAAAGAGATGTTGGAATATAAAATAGAGATATTGGCACTTCAAGAAATACGCTGGAAAGGTGAAGGACCAATAAACAAAGGAGAATATATATTGTTTTATGGAGGGGAAGACAGTCGAGGAAAGAACGGCACAGGATTTATGATAAGCAAAAGGATAAGAAATAATATACTAGATTACACAGTTATAAGCGGTAGAATATCAAAATTAAGATTAAAAAACCACATGGCAAATATTGCAATAATTAATTGTTACGCACCGACGGAAGAAGCAAAAGATGAAGACAAAGCTGAATTTTACGAGAAATTGGTAAAGGTATGTGAGGAAACCGCAAGACATGATACATTAATAATTATTGGAGATATGAATGCGAAAATAGGAAAAGAAGACTACTTAAATAATGTTGCAGGAAAGTACACTATACATGAAACATCTAACGATAATGGACGGCGACTATGTAATTTAGCTGAGGAGCTCAACATGTATATTAGCAGCACTAGTTTCAAGCATAAGAAAGAACATAAAATTACATGGATTATACCTGGGACTACTACGGGGAACCAGATAGATCATGTTCTGATAGCAAAAAGAAAATCAAAGATGATACAGGATGTAAGATCATACAGAGGAACAAGTGTTGATACTGATCATCAATTAGTAATTGTCAAAATGAAAATGAGAATTGTAAATATAGTAAATAGGACAACAAAATGTAGGAAATGGAACGTGCAGAAATTGAAAAGTAGTAAAAATGAATATGGGGAAGAAGTAAAGAAGCAACTACAAAAGAGCAAAGAACAAGATAATATCGATGAACAATGGAAGGAAATAAAAAGAAGTATAATAACGGCAGCAGAGGAAGTGGTTGGTACAAAAGATACAAGACAGAATAATAAATGGTTTGATCAAGAATGTAAAATAAAGATAAAAGAGAAAAAACAAGCCAAACTAAAATGGCTGCGAACTAAGCAACAAAATTTTTATGATGAATACAGAAAAATAAGAAAAGAGAGCGCCAAGTTGATAAAAGCAAAAAGAATAAAATGGTTAAATGAAAGCATGGACATATTAAAGAATGATAATTAAAATAATATCAATATATAAAGAGACAAAGCAGAAAATCAACTGCAATAAATATGAAGGAAAAAGAGTGGAGTCAATATTTCAAGAATTTATTGACGGAAGAAGATGGGGAGTATGAAGAAGATGATATGACTGATAATGATACAGGGATAGAATACGAAGAAAAACCGACCGAAGAGGAATGCAACGACATAATTAATAAATTGAAACACAACAAAGCAGGAGGGTCAGACGAAATAATAAATGAGCTGATAAAATATGGAGGAGATGATCTAAGACATAAAATATTTAAAATCATGGAAAGAATATGGGAATCAGAAACAATGCCAAAAGAATGGTCTACTGGTATGATTATACCAATAATGAGGAAAGGAAATCGTAATATTTGTAGCAATTATAGAGGAATTAGTTTACTCAATACCGTATATAAAATACTAACAACGATAATAAATGGAAGGCTAAAAAAGGTGGTGGAATCAAATATAGGGGAGTATCAAAAAGGTTTTCGGAAAGAAAAATCAACAGTAGATGCCATACATACTACAAATCAGGTAATTGAAAAATGTTATGAACACAATGTTGGAGTCCAAATGCTATTTATTGACTTCAAGCAAGCTTTCGACAGCTTGAAACGGAGGACAATCATAAAGGATATGGAACAACTAAATGTACCACAAAAGATCATACGGTTGGTGAAAATGACGATGAAAGATTCTAGGGCAAAAGTAATGACAAGGGAAGGTCCATCAGAGGAATTTGAGATAATGCTGGAGTAACGCAAGGAGATGGGCTGTCAGCGGTATTGTTTAACATAGCAGTTGATGGCATAATTAAGACTTGTGATATCAATGGAAGCATAATTATTAAATCAAAACAAATAATGGCATATGCTGATGATTTAACCATAATAGCGAGAGACCGAAAGAGCCTTGAAGAAACATTAGAGAAAATTGTAACGGAAGCGGGAAAAAGAGGATTAAAAATAAATCAGGAGAAAACAAAATATATGGAAATGAAAAGAAAGAAGGAAGTCTACCAACCAGAAGCAGTAAAGTTAAATGAATTCACTTTTGAAGTTGTTAACACCTTTAAGTATCTGGGAACAATTATTAGTAACAAAAACGACACAAAAATCGAGATAAGGCAAATAATTCAAGCAGGGTATAGAGCATATAATAAATTTAACAACATCATGCAGAGTAAGAGAATAAGCCGAGCAACAAAATTAAGAGTCTACAGGACGGCGATAAAACCGGTAGTTACATATGCGGCAGAAACTATGAGACTGACAAATGAGGACGAAGAGCAACTAAGGGTATATGAAAGAAGAATAATTAGAAATATTTATGGACCGGTCAAACTAGGGTATAACGAGTACCGAAGACTTATGAATTATGAAATTAGAAATATATTAGAAAATGAGGACATAGTAAACACAATTAAATCAAAAAGGATTCGTTTGTACGGACATGTTAAAAGGATGGAGAAAGGACAGGAGGTGAGGAGAATTACAGAATGGAGACCGAATGAGGAAAGATTACCAGGAAGACCAAAAATTAGATGGGAAGATCAGGTTGTGGAAGATATAAAAATTTTGGGAGCACAAGGCGGGGGGAGACAGATGCAGGACAGAAAGGAGTGGAGAGCAATTGTCGAAACTGCAAAAACCTCTAATAAATTGTAGACAAACAGCAAGAAAAACGTGGGCTGACCCCCCACAAGATACAGGGTCAAAAGAGCTCAATCTGAGCGGCTACAACTCCAACTGGAGTGTATAGCCTTGTATATATATATATATATATATATATATATATATATATATATATATATATATATATATATATATATATTATATTTATCTATCTGAAATGCCGGTTAAGGATTTTAATATTATATTAGTCTATATCCATAAATATTGTTCTATATCCTAACAATTCACTAAAATTGCCGTAAAAGTAGTGGTTTCTTCTATATCCAAAATTAAAATTTGAGTTTAAAAAAAATGGCTTGTGTTGTACTAATTCTATTGGTTTTAAATAGAAATAAATTTTTATACAAATGCAGATAGTCTTTACAAATAAAAAAATATTAATATCATTTAAAGAATTGTAAGGACTCATCTTCGATTGTGATTTTCTCGAAGTTACAAAAATGGGATATAGAACAATTTAATATTCAGGTAACGATTTTTTTATGTAAAACATATATCGATTATCTGATAAAGCAGGTATAGTAGGATTTTGTAATGTTGATAATACAGAGAGTGAATCAGATAAAATAACAGCTGATTTTTTTCGGAGGAAGACATTTCTTTTAATAATTAATAAATGCCAACAATTCCAGCACTGAAATTTAACTTTATAGAGAACGAATACAAGAAATTAATTTTTGGAAGGAGTTCAAACAAATTGCCTTTCACATCAACACAAACACTGAATCACGAACCCTCTGTAAATGTTCTCCTCTATAAACATTACAGCAGCACGAATACCCATTTTAAGAATCCCATAAAATTCTGGAATTATTTAGATTTGGTGATCATGAGACTATGGTACATGTCCACCCACGTCTACCAATGCAACTATCAGGGAATTTTTGATTTGCTAAAGCTCTCATTTATCTACCCTAATGTACTTCCTCTCACCCTCGTGTAAATGTTGAACTTTTTGAGGCCTGAATGGATATAAGTCACTCCATCTAAATAAAATATGAATTGTATCATTTTTTTTCTCGATGTAATTCGAATATTTTTACTTGGTTCAGCTTCAACAAAATCAATAATTTAGTCTTCATGGATGACGCTAAGAGTAGGAAATTACCTGTTTCCATAATATGTGTTCAACCCGTAGTTTTTGCATCAAAATTCCGTCGACATGAGAATTTTACTGTATATACTCTAGCTTCAGCACTGGCATTATCATTATACGCTTTTATATGTTTAGAATTTCATCGTACTTAATGACAGATGTTGACAGAATTAATCATACAGAATTGACCATCACCTTCGCCAGACTTTCACTTTAAGCTGATTTTATTTCTGATATATTGAATTTTATATCTTGATTATTATGACAACTTAATTTATTTAGTCCCCCGAAAGGAAAAGTATAAATTTTGGGACATTCTGTATTTTTAATATTCCTCCTCACTTTGCAATACCTTCAGCTTTTGAGCCAGATCTGAGAGAGAATTCCATTATAAACTTCGTGACTTCCATAGAGCATTCGAATACAGTTTCAATAACGTCAGCTGTAACTTGTCAAACACATTTATAAGAAAACTATGTTGAAAACTTCTTGGAAATTCCTGGAATAAATCATGTAGTTATTGAAATGATCGAGATTTCCACAACTTTCTCTCGATGGCACCAACTACTCCATCTTTGGTGTAGTTTACATTCACCTCGATATGTTACTCGCAGCTTTCCTTAATTTGTTAGGCCGCTTTTGATAACGTGAAGTTGATTGTAGAAATTATTTAGAAATGATATATATGTGTTGTATGTGGTATTTTATAGGTATTTTCTTATATTAATTGATTACTCAACATTTGCGGCTAATTTTGTGTGCCTAGGGTGAAAGTAAATATGAATCAACCTCTCAGTTAGTAGTTGACTGAATTGATAAAAAGTTTGTTTTTGGAAATTATTAGAGTACGTTGTTTATCTAAAAAATTTCCGATCTAGCAAATAAGCAAGGCAATGTTCTCTGTTAGGCCAATTTAATTTAGTATATACACAAGCAATCTATTCACTATTTTGAAAAACTATAAAGCATACAAGTATGTCGATGATATACAATAATTCAGGTACAATTTTCCAAAAATTCAATTAATTCAAATATAATCAATGAGGAATTATCCTAGATTGTATCAGTCACCAAAATATATCAGCTAAAAATAAATCCAAGCAAAACACAAATCTTACTTTGTGGGGAAAATAAAAATAAATTACGGAAACATATGTTATTATCGATTGCAGGTACGTTTATACAGTCTCTAGAGGCAATATCTTTTCAGAATGTGTAAGTAGAAGTTAGTAAACGAAAAATTACGGATCAAATGTCACAATGCCCGTTAACTTAATTTATAATTTTATATTGCGGGAAAGCTACAAAATGGGCTCTAGGATAGTCAAATGTATGAACTAGGAACAGCTATGAAGTGTATGCAGAAATTTTAAAGATAGTACATTATCTTGTCGGTGCTCATTAAATGTTGCAACGGCTTGTCCAAGGTTTCGACTTTCTGAGCATTGTTCTTCGATACCGGAGAGTAATGCCTTCGGTACCGTAGGCTAATAGGTTGAGCTACCTATCAGGAGCGACCCCTGGTTGCGGATAAAGGACGGCCAGAGACGTCCCGTATGTATAACCAGGGAAAGAACTGGTCCATTGGGAAATAACGGGGATGAGGGCTATCAACACCCAAAAGTGCCCATTCCGAATACCTAATCGCTGACAAGCTCACGATACGACAGAAACCGCAAACTGCATGGAAGAGCAATGGCCCCCTTACTAGGGCAACGGATGTGAGGGGTATGTCGACTTATGCGGATCCAATGGCCTGGCTCAATCGCCCGATCTAGGTGGATAAGGATCACTTTAAAAACCTCTCAAATCCTAAGGACGAGTAGTCACCGAAAGGATGGATTGCCATGGGACAGTCGGTCAGAGGACCTGGCGCACCCGTTGCATGTAGCCTTGTACCTGCATAAGGAGCTCTGGAGGTATAGACCTCTTTTCTTCTGTACTCGTAAATATGAACCAAAGGAAAAACAAATCATCGAAAGAGCCTATAGAGACTCTTAACAAAAAGGGATTTGGAGGATACCTAGGCAATGGAGACTACAGAGTCTCAAGCGTAGCCCAATACCTCCGAAACCCTAAACACAACAAGACCACAGAGATACGCTACAGCGAATCCTGTGGATCAGAAATCTCCACCTGAGAAACTTTCAGGAGCCCGGAGAAAGAAGCTTAAAAGAATGATGGAACAAGGCATTGATACCAAAACAGTGGTTTTGCCGATTCCCTCAGCATCGAAACAGGATGAGAACCAGCAGACTATGATCGTTGTACGAACTGTGTCAGCCAGGAGCTCTGCAGAAGGAAAAGGAGATAAGAGGGCTAAATGTACAGCTGGCACTAGTACTACCAGTGGTATAAAGTACAGTGTGGCCCTCAAAGGGATTAAGGAAGCCGTGGTCCCTTCTCCGAGAGAACTATCTCTAAATATCAGTTAGGGACTATTAAAGAGGACTCTGACCAAAATGATCGACGAGATGCAGAAGGTGCCTATGTTTGAAGCCAGTCGATACATGGACAGCTTTTATGGGCTGATATGTGCCTACGAGGAGTCCTTCAATATAACAAGGGACTATCTGATAAGTAAAACTAACTGGAAGCTCCACAAGAGTGAGAAAAGTTCAACTTTCCCCACTTGTTGCACAATATACTGTCGTATCGCCAGAACTCGGTGTTCTGCCTGGTATGTCGGACTCAAAAGCCTTACCAAATACCGGCTAAAAACATCCTCTGTCTTCAACCTCTGATTATACCGCGGTATGGTTAGCGCAAAACATACAATGTACCAATACCTATATTGTATTTGATGTTACATAATTGTTGAAAGGGCTTTCAGTTTAATCGGGATACCAGACGTAAACTGAGCCTTTTTCGTATCCCATTCGATTTTTTATGGACACAACACACAAAAAAAGAAATTTTAAACAACGAATAAAACAATTCTATAATAATAAATATTATGTCTAACTCCTGTATGTCACTACTATATAAGTAACATGAAAAATATATTAAACTTAATTTTCTTCTTCCAAAAATTCTATTATTCTTCCGGTATGATGCTGGTTTCGGCGGATTCTTTCCTTTTGGGAGGAGTACAAGTCTCTGCTGCTTCTATTTTTGTGGAAAAGTGCCTTAATGACACGTATTATAGACTTCCAGAAGCAGCGAAAGGGCTGTTTGGACAGCCAATTTCAATAAGATATTTGGGATCCCATCTATGCCAGGAGCTTCAGTATTTCCGACTCTGTTACACGATTCTATTAGTTGGTCCTCTGTGATACGTGGGATCTCTTCTATCTGATGTTGTTTTATAAGGTGGGGCGTTTGTTGGGGAAAGAACGTAGTCACGATCGTCTCCAGGAGCTTCGGGCATGTAGGCGATTGCATTAGTTGCTTTTTAAGGTGAGTCATGACTACCTTATAAGGTTTTCTTCACGGGTCGTTTTCTACTCCCTCAATCAGTGCACGCCTGCACTGTCGTTTACTATCTCCAATGCCCTTGAGTAAACATATACGTGCGTTTTTGTACTCTGCCACCAGCTATTGGTAATTAGGTTTTTGCGACCGCGCTGTGATGTTTTTCTCTTCATAAGACACTCTTTACGGAGAGTAGCAATGTGGTTGTTCCACCAGTTCATCGATGGTATCACGTTTTCGGGCCATACTGGCGTCACAGGCGTCCGCAATCCTTCATTAGTTCGTCTGACTTAGTTTCAGCATTTCCCTTCTTGATTAGCTTGATATCCATGGCAACGGAGAAATCAGTAGTATTAAAGGCGGTTACTTTCCATCCAAGTGTATTAAATTTCCTGTGCACTCCTCCAGTAGTTTTTGCAGTAGTCACTTCCTATAGTATCGCGCCGTGGTCACTAGCTGTGTAAGTGTCCAAAACCCTCCACGAGTAGTTTCCCTTAGCGAGGGTGCTGCTGATCCAATATGAAGCTCGCGTCACCTCTTATGAATGTTGGCTTATCAACACTGTTGTGCAAGACAACATCCAGTATCTACATGGCCTCCAGTAGCGCGTCGCTCCGTGAGTTCGTCTCTTTGTTGTCCCAGTCCACTGCCCAGGGGTTGAATTCCCCTGAGATTGCCACAAGAGAGTGCTGTTACGCATCTTCGGTTAATCGGTCTAGGAAGTCGATGAATTCGGCTAATGAAAGGCGAGAGGAGCATAACAGCTGTAGAAATAGATTCCGTTCAGCTTCGCACCACAAAACCTGCTTAGGTGCTATTAGCAACGCTCTGAAATGGATATTTGCCACAGGACCAGATGACCGCTTAAGCGGTACTATCTGTTTCCCACAGTTGAGCGGCAAGGTGTCTGTATGGTTCCGATATTAATGCAAGATCTGCCTTCAGTTTGCGCACGGTCTGCATGAACAGATTGTGTGCAGCCTCACAGTTGAGGTTGAGCTGTACTATTTTCATCATAGTTTGTTCTTTGCCTTCTGAAGTGCCTTTCTATAAAATAGGCATTTGTTGCAACCAGAGATGTGGGCTTTATTCTCCATGTCGTCCTTTTCGGGCAAAACGCATTGAGATTCCCTTCGACAAGTGGCCGGTCCACTTCATTCTTGCACTTAGCACAGATATGTCCATAGTGTCAGCATTTGTAACACTTAGTTATTGTCTGCACTCTCCATATGCGGCAGTTGACCAATCCAATGCGAATCTTGTCGTGTTCGCCTATTACGTTTTCCACCATTGATACTGAGGCAGTCTAAGCTTAACGAAGTGACCGTATGGTATCCAACGTGATTGGCCATTCTTCCCCAGCCACTTTCTGCAGGGATGCGACGACATCCGCTCTCGTCATCGTCTCATCTAAATCACGGATTTCGATATCTTCTTGGGGCTCCTTACTGATGGCTTGGTTCCCATCGCTAAGACTTTTAGTAATCGTCGGTCGTAAAGATTAACCTCCATCTGTATTTTCTTTCATCCGTACGATTAGCATGTTTCCAATTGCTGTTTCACGGACCTTATCAACTGAAAGAGTCTGGTGTTCAGGAACGTCCTTTAGGCATTTTGCCTGTTTCTCGGTTTTTCTAGCTTCGTATGCCGAGATACTTTAACAGGCTGCTTTGCTGCTTCTTATACTTAACCCCCTCCCAGTCCATCGTATTCTCTTCAAGCGGCTGCGCCGCATTCTTGAATATATGAGTTGCTCCTGTCGCCTTCCTATTTTGGTTTCCTGGTTCCCCGAACCGGTCGACTTGGCTAGCTTTCGTTTGACATTGCGAATGTCACGTTTGCCTTCAGAAACCGATTCGACAGCAGCCTCGGATTCTGTGTCTATCGCCGACGTCGTCTCCATGTATAAGTGGTGTTGTCTGTGTGTACATAGCTTTCAAGACTCGATCAGCTGCGACTTTTACGTCCTTCGCCAGTAATTTAATCCTATTGAAGGCACTTCAAACGCTAGTCATCTTGGTCTCCATCTCTGTGTGGATGTTTTTCTTCGGTTGGACACAGTCTTGAAGTTCAACAATAAGCTGCTCCAGCCGGTCCCACGCTTGATTCCTCTTCAATTCAGCACTTGCTTCCAAGACTGCTTGTTGAGCATAATGCTCGTTTTCACCATTTTCTTCGTTGTTTGGTTCAATACATTACTCCATGTTGTTCCGAGAACCTAGCGAAATATAAGTTCACTCCAGCAGTGCCCCGGTTTCTGGAGTAAGGCCACAGCTTACACCTGGCGTGGGACCTGGTGCCCCAGGGAAACCGTTTGCGACGCCGTATCCCTGACGTAATGCAGTACTCGGCACGGTATCTTGACACCTTGACGTAGGGAGTTCTACGTTGCCGTACACTCTCGGTCAGATGCTGCGCTGTAGGAATCTTCTTAGCTTTACCTGAACCATTTCGAGACCTTACCGGCATGGGTGGCCCTACTAGTAGCTACGCTACCGCCGGCATTGCTCCCTGGGTATAGAGGTTACTGAGCTCTCTCACCAACGACAAGGTGCTGATTTCCCTAGAGAGAGTATGTGTACCTATGTTTTTTTTTGTAGAGGTAGGAAAATACTTTTACGTATCGTCAGGACTTGGTGTTCTGCCTGGTATGTCGGACTCGGAAGCCTTTCCAAAACCGACTAAAAACCTCCTCTGTCTCCAACCTCTGTTTCCCCCGCGGTTCCACCGTTAGGCATTACTTCGCAGAGAGAGGATCTAGCTATCGAATTCATGGTGGTTTCGTTCTACGAAGTTGTTTGTCTAAATCAAATTTTTTTATTCACGCGTTTCGATTTTTTGCACGTTCTCTTTCTAAACGACGAAGTTCTTGGAGTACCTCTGTTGCAAATCGACTTGTTGCCTCCCACGCCTTCTCTGAGGATAGCATAGCTTTCACTAGTGACTCTGGTCGTGTTTTCGAATGAACGGTAGCTTCCCAATCGCTGCGTATTGTGCTGAAACGGAGACAGACATAGAACACGTGCTCCGCGTCCTCCCTAACTCCAGGACAGGACGGACATTCTGGAGAGTCCTCACGTTTAAGCCGGTGCAAATATGCTCTAAAGCAGCCATGTCCCGAGATCATTTGTGTCAGGTAGTAATTGACCTCGCCATGATCTCGGTTTAACCAAATATCCAATTGTGGTATAATGCGGAACGTCCACCTTCCTTTTTTTGAAGAGTCCCACAGAGTCTGCCATCGCCGTATACTATTCCGCCGTTCTGTTATTCTTTCTGCATCAGCGCTCAGCGTAGTTAATCCTTTTTGTCGGTAGAGAGCACTTCTTTCTTCTGCGAGTACTTCGATTGGCAGCATCCCAGCAATAACGTATACTGCATCCCCAGACACTGTGCGAAATGCGCTGACTGTTCTTAAGGCACTCAGCCGGTAGACTGGCGCGATTTTCCTCCGGGATTCTTGTATACCAAGTGTACCCGCCCAGATAGGTAATCCATATGTGAGCACAGATGTAACTACTGACGACAGTAATGCTGTCCTCTTCTGCTTTGGTCCTCCTATGTTAGGCATCAGTCGTGACAGGTTCGCTCTGACTACTGACGCTTTGGCACCGACGTGTTCTGCCTGCTTTTTAAAGTCGAGCCTGGCATCGATCATTATCCCCAGATACCGAATGAACGGTTGTGATATAATATCATGTTCTCCAATACTCAGCCTGATAGTTTCCACCTGTTTTCTACTAGTGATGAGCACTGCCTCGGTCTTGTGTTCTGCTAACTTTAGGCCAACTGTCCCCATACATTGTCTGATTTTTTCGAAAGTGGTGTCAAAGACAAAATTTATATCTTCCAAATGCTTCGCGTCTATCACTATGGCAACATCGTCAGCGTATGCCACGAGTTTAGCTGCTCTTGGCAGTGCTAGTTTCAATAGCCCGTCGTACATAATATTCCACAACAGTGGGCCTAGTAACGAGCCTTGGGGTACACCTCCAGTGACTCTGTGTTCCTTCGTGCCGTTCTCCGTATCGTATTTTAGAATTCTATTGGTGGAGTAACTTTCTACGATCCTTAGTAGATATCGTGGCACGTTCATTTCAATGAGAGCTTTCATAATACAATCCCACCTAGCAGTGTTGAAAGCGTTCTGGATATCCAATGTTGCTACCAGGTAGTACTTCTTTGTGCCTCTATACCATCTGTTGTCTGCGATTGCGTCCTTGGCTAAGTTGACGACGATGTCAATTGCATCGAGAGTGGAGCGACCTTTTCGGAAGCCATACTGACTGTCAGAAAGTATCGGTTCGACTGCTGCTTCGATTCTTTTGTTAATTATGCTTTCCAGAATCTTGCCGGTTGGGTCCAGCATGCAGAGTGGGCGGTAAGATGCTGGTTCCTTCGGCGGCTTCTTCCCTTTTGGGAGGAGTACTAGTCTCTGCTGCTTCCATTTTTGTGGAAAAGTACCTTCTTCAAGACATTCAATATAGACATCCAGAAACAACGGAGGGGCCGTTTTGATAGCCAATTTCTATGAGATGTTTGGGATCCCATCTATGCCAGGAGCTTCAGTATTTTCGACTCTGTTACACGCTTCCATTAGCTGGTCCTCTGTGATACGTGGGATCTCTTCTATCTGATGCTGCTTTGTAAGGTGGTGCATCTTCTTTTGTTGGGGAAACAGCGTGGTCACGATTGTCCAGGAGTTTCGGACATGTGGGTGATTTCATTGGTTGCCTTTTAAGGTGAGTCATGCTGATTTCCCTAGAGAGAGTATGTGTTTAGGTGTCCAAATGTGTATATGAGTGTGTGTATATATGTATATATTTATCACTTTTAATTATTCCTATTTTAAGAGATGTACGCTCAGTATCAGTAGCTACTACAACCACAATTGAATTCTCCAACCCAAAATTTTACCGTCGTAAATGATGGTACAGAGTCTCTATATACAGTGTTCAACTCATCATTGATTGCCGTGGAATTATTGCCTTTCAAAAACAAATATTTAATGACAGTTCGGTGCTCAATATTTACTTTTTCTGTGAAAAATTTCACAACGATTTACGCAAGTGATTGTCAAACAACTGACCATCCAAAATGGCTGAAATTTCATTGAGTATTTTCCAACACATTTCCCAACTTTAGTTCAAACGTTCTGCCATCTTCATTTTCATTTCCGAAATATTTCAGTCAATCCTCGTATATTAATGTAGTTTGGTAATATATAAGATTATTCAAAATTTCGAAATATCGTTCTAATTAGTGTCCGGAATTTGTAAAATGAACTGGCGTCATAAAAATCCGATTAAGAATAATTTAGAAGTGGCCCGAAATAAAAATTATTGATTCACGACCAGCACATATCTCTTTTAGGAAAACGAAAGTGTTCGTCTTCAGAATGTGCATAGCAATGAAAGTTCAATGCCATGTCATGAGCTGTACTTCATTTAAATGCTATAGAGTCATTATCAAAATGTTAGATGGTAAAAACTGGCTGATTCTTCTGCCTGCGCCTTTCACTTTGTGTAAACAAGAGATTTGAAGATATTTACATTTTCACTTTTCGCCAGCAAAATAATTGAATTTTTTAGAAAGATTGACATAAGATTTTTATGGAGATTATATGAGAAACTTTTTTAGAACGGTTTATAAATAAAAATAACCTCAATAATGTTAATTTGTAATTTAGTTGTCTCTAATCGAATATGTGTCTGCTATAGAAAACTTCAATTCAAATTTTCAAAATTTCTGGATCCTATTAAAAGTAGTTATAAAGTCTTGACCGTGGTGGATTAATAATAAATAATAATTAGAAACTTTTGTCGGTGAAATTATATAAATAATGGCTATAATTACAGATTTTGGAATTATATTTATTCAATATATTGTTTTTAGTAGATAAAAGTGTTTGGGTATGTACTTTAGAAGTAAGTTCATATTTTATTAAATATATTAGTTTCCTGTAGTGATGAAAATACTTTTTCTGTGCTGGAATTTTTACGTTAAATTGATTCTACGTTGTGCACCTGATTGCTAAAAATGTTATTCCTAATAAACTAATTTAGTATTTTAACTTTGATTTCTTTAATATCCAATAAAAATAATTCAATATAAACTATTATGAAATCAGTCTTAGAAATAGAATTTCTTGCAAGAAAATTATTGTATTCCTGCACCCTGCTTGGCCTGTAAAGTATTTTTGGTATCACTCAATACTACCACAATAGAGAAAATGGATGAACTAAGAAAATATTATATGAATTCAAGGAAGACATAATGGTAAACTTACCAGCAATAACTACCGGACTAGAAAGAATTAAATATGACCAAAAAGAAATAAAGCGGAAAAACAGCAATTCAGAAAACAAAAAATGAAATGATAACAAAGGAAAATGAAGCAAGAATATAAGAGAAGTTAAGAACAGATAGAGAAAGATAATAAGAAACACATCGTGGTGATGAGTGGAATGATTCGCAATAGATGAGGAAGGGCAATATTAAAAATTGGGATAGAGAATATTGCTAGGCATAAGAAACATGCTTGATACCATTCAATGAGGAAAAAGATGAAGAACAAGTAATACAGAATTAAATTAGACTAAATTACGATAAAGAAGAAAGAGAATACATCAAGTTAAAACTCAGAACAATGGGATAACTGTGTTCTTTTAGGTTTATTACTGAAGGAATTTCTTCAATAACTCCCAAAAAGTTTCGTATATCCTGCGTTTCGCATTACGCCGAAATAGCCAGATTTAACGAATGGAACATATAATGAACTAATAAAACTTATGGAAATAAGTATAAGATTCTAGCTTGTATAGCTATACATTTTCCACTCATCGCTCCTGCTGTGTCATAACCTTGTCCCCTCATACATTCTATGTTTATCCCAAGTCGCATCAAATTATTAATAATTTGTTCTGAAAGTTCTTCACCTGTAATTAATGCAGGTGGATGAAACATTAAAAAAAATCACAAATATTGAAATTATGCTCATCAACATATCTAACACATAGTCAAAATTGTTCTACGGTCGAAATGTCTGTAGTTTCGTCTGTCAAAATTGAAAAATATTTTGCGTGGTTTATTTTTGCCACCAACAATTATTGTAAGAAATCAGAGCATTTATTAATCTGATTGATTTTGATTATTCAAACTAATGTATATCTTACAATTTACAAAGTTCGTACTTGAAAACTCATCTCCGGGATCTATTCTTTGACGAAATGATGCCCTAAAAGTTTCCTGATTATCAATTGATCTCTGTTTAATAAAAAATGGGTTGCAGTTCCTTGGCTCCCCTTCTGGGTGCGATACTGATATATAAAATAAAATATATAACATATTATTAACACATTATTATTAATATTCGGACGCCATGGGGCTTGTAGTATTACCAGGTTTTCTTCCGACTACAAAAGCAGTAGACAAATTCTATGTTAAATATTTTTCATACTATTTAATTATAAAATGTTTACATATTATTAAGTTTAAAAATTAATTCGATGTAATATGTAGTTTGACCTTCTACACATTCTTAAATGCATTTGAAATGAGGACATTAATAAGACGTAGGTATGACAACCAAAACTAACCATAGACAAATACGACATCTCACCTTTTATGACATAACATTATTGAAATAGACTGAACAATAGTGTTTTTATGGTTCAGTGAAACTATAGTTCTATTTCAATAGTATGTATTAATTACTTTAATTAGTACAAAAAGTACATGAAACGTTTTTAGCTCATGCTTACATGACAGAGAGCATATAACAAAAGAATTGCCAATCATAATTATCAACAAGCAATATTCTCACAAAAGTGATCATATTCTAGAGAGAGACCAAGCGACTACGTTGCCAATACCTGCCAATACAATACTTTGTCTGTCTCGTACTTTTCGGATTGTTTTCACTGCACAACTGAATATGGATGGTGTAGTTCATTTCTATATATCTATGTTTATCGATCTAAACGAAACAATTCAATAAATAAATAAATAAATAAATGAATGAATGAATGAATAAATAAATAAATAAATAAATAAATAAATAAATAAATGAATGAATGAATGAATGAATGAATAAATAAATAAATAAATAAATAAATAAATAAATAAATAAATAAATAAATAAATAAATAAATAAATAAATAAATAAATAAATAAATAATAAATAAATAAATAAATAAATAAATAAATAAATAAATAAATAAATAAATAAATAAATAAATAAATAAATAAATAAATAAATAAATAAATAAATAAATAAATAAATAAATAAATAAATAAATAAATAAATAAATAAATAAATAAATAAATAAATAAATAAAGGTCAGAAATCAAATGTTTTCTCTATTGAAGAGATTACAGACCATGCTGATTCCGAATCCGTTTATACCTAAGCTCTAGCACTTAGCGTTCGTCCGTTGAAGCTTAAACGGACAGATGGACAGGTACCAGAAGCCAGAATATCGATACCTCACTTTGAAAATCTCGTAAGTACCTTCTAGGTAAATTCACAGGAGCATTAAAAAATTACTTGAAGTACTTTGTAAAAACTGTTTTGTGTTGAAATTTTCTTTATATGTGTTTAATACGCAACACAACATATAATTGGTATAGAATTCAGTAAAATTTAATTATTATAGATTTTACCGGAACTTACTAGTTTTCCGAATTAATTTAGGGAAAATGCGATACTTACGAGTTTTTCAGTATGTGTGATTGTCTATTATAAATAATATACTTAAGTGATTATCTTCTCTATAAAGAGAAAAAATGTTCTTATTTAGTGTCGCAGACGTAGATACACCCTAATATAATTGACTGTCTCGAACCTTACTTCGTGGAATATGCTCATATTAGTGTTTTTAAATGAAACTCAAGGTCTCTAGTTAATTCCACAATATAATACAAGTTATTGAAAATTCTAAAAAATTGTGAATTTTTTAGAATTTTCAATAACTTGTATTATATTGTGGAATTAACTAGAGACCTTGAGTTTCATTTAAAAACACACCCTAATATATTGTGAAACTTCTACCACCTTACGAGTTATTCTGACTGGTTATAAAGAATGTCAGGTATAAGTAAATCAGATTATATTGAAAAAATACACAAAATGAAAAATAATGAAGTTAAAATTCAATAACATGAAATATAAATCTAACTGAATATAGCAATTATTTATATTGCATCCAGATGAACACTTATTTAAACTTTAGCTGATAGTGAAATGTGTGAAAGTCTGAAAGCAAAGAACTTTTCAATTCTTGCAAGTTGCCGTATTTCTCTTTGGTTATTTCTCTTGGCACTGAGTACAAGTTTGGAAAAGAGTCATTTGAAACTAGTTGATCTTTTATATCCAAACGTTTATTTAACAAGGTCCATTCATCACTATAGTTCAACTTGACATAAATCCCTTTTTGTCTCGTGTATTTAATAGCTTTTAAATCATTTACCACTGGTTCCTCCGATCGAATGCCTGGTCTTATGGAGTTGTAATATTCCAGTAATGAATAATTTTTAAAAAATAAATGATCAAGATAATGAACGCTATAAGGTTTAGGAAATTTTCGGGCTTTCTGGCAGTGGAATGCATACTCTGCAGGAATACTTATATTCCTATTTCTTAGTCTCCTTTCAATACAAACATGCATACTATCAACTTTCATCTGTGTGTGGCCTTTCTCTAAGAATTTTTGAGTAATAGTTATGTTTTTCTCTAACGGTAAATTCAAAAGTGCATTAGACAATGTTTTTGTTCTGGTAGCTACAGTTATCACTATAAATGATCACTTCTGCCAGAGGCAATATTTCTTCATTTGATATGAATTTGCGAATAATGCTTCTCCCTCATGCCGTAAATAGCGAAACTCTTCATGATTCGTCATATTGTAGACTGTGAAATTGTGGACATATAATTTGCGTTTATAATACAATGAAGAAACGTTTGACTGTGGTGAGAGCAGTACCTTCTGTAAATCCACACAATAAACATGTTTAGCTCCCATCTTGTCTCTTTCTTTTTCTTTCCCGGCATCTTCTTTTCTTTTTTGGTACTCCAAGAACACCTCGCACTGATCTTTCTTAGGAATGTAAATGTTTTAATGGAAACTGTATAACATGTTGATCTTCTCGCTTAGAAAATTTCTTGCATTCTTCAAAAAGATCAGTTTTTGATTGAAATCCTCGTAACGAAAGTAATAACGATTCTGAGGTTTTTTACCTACTCAATTATCTTCTATGGCACTTACACTCTCTCTCCACATTGACAAAATGCATTATTCAACAAATTAACTAATGACAATAAACGCTTACCTTTCAAATTATTACAAGGTTTTGATAAATTACCTAAGAAGTACACTGCATAACTCACACCATAACACTGTCAACGGAAAAATGAAACTTACGAGGTTTTAAGTTTTGCAGATATGACAGATTTCAGAACGAGGTTTTCAATTTTGTTCATAGATGGCGAAATATTGGAATATAGCTCATAGCCTTCTCAGAGTATGTAGAGCACGGTATCCTTAACGTAGAAAGCAATAAATCTGAATTATGCCCAAAACTCAACTTACGAGATTTGCAAAGTAAGGTATCGATATATAACTTCTATTTTTTCGTCGACTCGTGTTTAGAAGTCTAAAAGGAACACTAAAAATGGTTTGTTTTTTCGCGAAAACAATTTTGGATGTCATATTTTCTACAGTCTTATCTGTTGGTAATTTTTAAAGAAGGCGACTATGATAGGATTGATTGGCCGTCAATTGGACTCGTCTAGTATTCGATATTGGTCGTGGTTTCTGTTTTTCCTCGGTTCATCCTTATAACAATCTTTTGTAGCGCCTTCTTGTATTATATTTACAAACTTTATGTCAAGCTTTTTCCGTTATCACCCAGGATCCTATGTTATTCAGAAAGTAGATCTTACTAATTTTTCAGTTTCTCACTTCATACAATTATTTGACAAATGATGTTGGGCTTAGGATTCATCCCTATCTTACCCCTAATGTGGTTTCAAACCGTTTTGACTTCTCGTGTTGTACTTTACACAATTTTATATATATTTATCAAGATTCTGTATTCTTTTTATTATGGTTTCAGACACCCTTCTTTTTTAGAGTTTCCCATATATTCCACCTGTTACATCATCAAATGTTACAATCAGGTTCATAGAGCAGCATTGTATATCTCTGTCTTTTTCTATTATAATATATATTGCGTCATTTTTGTCTCTATTTGATTTGAATTCAGACCGCGTTTGTTTTGGCGTATGCTTCACTTTTTTCCCCAGTTTTTCCTCCCAATTTTGGATTGAGCCTTGGCCACTGTACTGGTTAGTCTGATTCCCTGTTATCCTCTCTCCTGTAGGTTGATACAATTTTCAAATAATGAGTTGAATATCAGGTCATTACTACTATTATTAATTGTGCCACGTGATATAAATATTATTTCGGATTTATATAAATAAAATGCATTTCACACATGCAAGTATAATTATTAATTATGTCACAGGAGAAAAAGTAGTTAAAGATAAGATGAAGAGTTATGTCATAGCCTTGAGAAACAAAATAATAATTTTGATTCTCATTTTCTCCTATTTATAATAACTTTCAGAATCTCTGGTCACGGATTATTAATTTTTATTTTATTGTGTGTCCATAGAACGGCAAGAAGTGAGTTTTGTAAAGTGTACTACTTGTTCAATAGTTTACGAAACAACATTTTTGTGAACATACACTGATTTGACTATATGGCGTGACGCGATTTTTGTTACGAAGATTAATGAACGTCGAATATATTATTCATGAAATTTAAACCGTTTGTCGTATTACCTATAAACGCCGATTATATAATACAAATGCATAAGCGAAACGACATTTTAGCTGCGAAAAAACACTTAAGTCCAACATAGCTACAATTCGTATTATTGAAATTCTCCTTCTTAAATATATTATAAAACTACCTGAATATGAATTCAGATTGGTCTAAACAAGTTTACCTTTACCGGGTAAACAAAATGGACAAAACAAGTAGAGTTCAGCAGACACAAAAGGCGAACGAACGGAAAGAACAAAGATCTTTAATATAACCAATAACATCATTGTCAAGTTGAAATGTTCAATATTTAAATATGCTTAGTTTGCTACCATACTTCCAAACTACTACTAAAGGATGGTATAAAGTGTAGAGAATATTGAAATAGTCAATAGTCAATATGCTCAAAAATTCAGTACTACTACAGAAAACCAAACTGTAAATTACTTTAATTAGTTAGTAGTCAGTATTATTCAGAGTAAAGTTGCTCACCCAATGCCCAATGCCAAGGTGGGTTATATTTGGTTGGTGTTGGAGAAAAGTCCAATTATTGACTTGTGAGAAAAACGCAATTAAAAAACAATTAATCTTAATTTGCTGACATTTGAAATGGGAGGGATTTTATTAAAAAATTATATTTCATATGGTTTTTGAATGATTCATTTTAAAAGGACCTTACCAATAAATTAAAAATAAGTTAAAAGTTTTTGAGAAAAATAATACATATACCATATTATAGTATACTTTATTAAAAAAAAAAACAACTCTGGTTTAGGTCAAAAATATAGGTAAATCCTAGCAACGTAAAAGTTAAAATGCCAAAAAGGAATAAACAACATTCAGTGGGTACTTATTAAGAAATTATCTAATCTTTTTCTGCTTCTTCTTCGTCATTTTCGGTATTTATATCCGGTAAAGTATTTGGTATATCTTCTTTGGTTTTCAAATTCTTATAGAAGTCGTGAAACGTTTCAGAAATGTAAGGCAAAAGTTCAATCAAGTTTCTTTTCTTTTCCACATTGATGGGACTGGGACCACTGTACGACAAAGGTATTTTCATATTTTTAGGCCATGTTTTACCTTTACTTAAGAAGTTTACTGTCTTCAAATGCTCATCTTCATTTTGGCTCGTTTTATACTCAAAAATACCTGGATTTTGAGAAACTCTAAACCACTTCAGTTCTTTCCATAATACTTTTTCTCCAGACTCAATAACTTTCCTCTGCTGCAAAATAGTTTTATAGAAGGAAGAGAACTCAAAAATCTGTTCTGGACATTTCGGTAACTAGGAAAGACCTCTTAATTCCACACAATCTGACTAAGTTGATCCAATCTCGTGGGTGTTCTATGGGACAAGGGTATCGCATCTTTTTCTTTTCTATTACGGAGTGCTCTGAATCACACTCCATATGAATTTTTATTTTGTCCAGCGCATGTATCTGAATATAGTGCCACTTCTTTTACTTCTGGCGAGACATGTAATAAGTGCTTATACAAACACGAGGCAATTTGATTCGCTCCTCGACCAGCCACTCCTTCATGCCACATGAAACATAATGCTTGTCAATTACTGCAGTCATGTAATGTCAAATTAAATGTCCATAATTGACATTTATAGAATGCTGTTGATGTTTGCAGGTCTGGGGTGGGCAGGCATTGCTGCAGATCAAATGTGTAAATACTTTTTGATGAAAAGACGCGGAAAGCTATCCAAAGGTGTTTTGTTTTTGCAGGACAACGTCCCTTAACACAAATCTCATGTTGCCATGCAAAAAACTCGTGATTTAGGGTTTGAATTACTAAAACACCTCCCTTATTTACCAGATTTGGCTCCGTCCGACTATCATTACTTTCCTCAACTGAAAAAAAGTTTAAAAGGTCCTATATTTTTTACCAACTAGGAGGTAATAAAAGCTGTGGAGGTCTGGTTTGCAGAGCAAGAAGAAACATTTTTTTTGACAGGTCTAGAGACGTTGCAGGTTCGCTGTAATAAATGTATCCAATTAAGAGGAGAATATGTTGAGTAATAAAATATTTTGACATTGAAATTTTGTTTGGTTCTATAGTAAGCTAAGAATTTTTCAATATATCCTCATTTCATATGTGGTAATTATTTTTCTGATAACATATATTTTGCATTAATCAAATTTTTCATTATTCATCATATTATTTCTCCACAATTCACATTTATTCATCTAGAATTTTAGTTAGTGACACTCATGTCTATGAGCTTCCCAACAAGAATTATTTTAGGTGTGGTCAGTATCGAGAATTTTATTCCAAAGGTTGACAAGGGTAACGGCATTCGAACCTTGGGCGGGCCTGAAAAATCAAACCCACTTGTTTTTTTCAGTTACGTGCAAAAATTTAACTTCAATGTTGTTCCTTCCTTACTGTTTCCTATTAAACGACACTTTATTGATTTCCACATTCGATTTGTAAGTGATGGTGTTACCTTATACAAGGATAACAGAATAATTTTAGGGCAATAAGAACTTCTTAATAATTATCTAAATGTAGATCAATCAAGAAATCATTATTTATGAACCAAGGGAGTACAGTGTAGGGGAAGTTGGGGGAATACCGCGCGCCTAAGAAGAAATGGCCACAATTTGATTATTATTTGATAAGTAAATTTCATATTTCTCTAATTCGAAAGAGCAATTATTCTCCTTTCCAAAAATGTATAGTTTTCTATCTTTTGTTCCATTAACAACAAAGATATTCGAGATTTTATGTAGTAGTACATTTTAATTAGTAGTTTCATATGAACGTATTTTGATGCCTAAAATCAACTCATGCTGTGACTGTTTGACGCATAACAACAAAATCAGCAATTTTGACAATAGTAATTTTGTTAAGTCATATAAGTCGGTTTCGGAATGATCTATACAGTGAGTGACAAAGCTCAAACTGTAATAATTTATGCAGAAACGAAATCAATCATTCAAACAAGGAGGATATTCAGAAGGAAATTTATGAAAAATTGCCGTCAGTAAATATAATTAAAAAATGTACAATTTATCGAAACTGGTTGCATTGCACACTTAAAAAAACCAAGAAATAATGATGGTTTTTTAAACAAGTTGAAGACAATTGATGAAGTGCTACATGATAACGATCATAAAATTTCAATTAGAAAAATTGCTGGAATTTCAGAGCTTAGTAAGAGTGACGTTCAAATTTTAAAACTAACTCCATACAAAATTCATACTTATCAAAAATTGTACGAGTTAGATTATGAAAAACGAACTATGGTATGTGAGACTTTACTTGACTTATCAAGGAACGAACCCAATTCCTTATTAATTATGTCTGATGAAGCAACGTTTCACATTAATGGCATGTGTAACAAACATAATTGTTGAATATGGGGTTCTCAAAAACCAATTTCTTCTAATGAATTTCAGAGAGATAGTCCAAAAGTAAACGTTTGGTGTGCATTATCTCGGCGAAAAATCTATGGTTCTTTCTTCTTTTCGGAACCAACAGTGACGAGTACTAATTACACGGATATGTTGGAAATTTTTTTTTATCCGCAACTAGTTCAAGATGGAATTAGCGACGACGTTTACTTTCAACAAGACGGTGCACCAGTACATTATTCGTTAATAGCACGAGATTCATTAAAAACGTTTTTAAATGATAAGTGGATAGGTCAAGCTGGACCGATTGAATGGGCACCGCGGTCTCCTGAATTAACTGTCTCAGATTTTTTTCTCCGGGGATATGTGGGGGATAGATGCTACAATCCTTAGCATAACAATTTAGCAATTTAGCAAAACTAAAGAATAATATCAGGAACATTATTGAAAACATTCCGCAAGAAATGTTAGAAAATTTGAAAATTTAAAATTTCGCTTACAGTTATGCATAAACGGAGAGCGTAGGCATATGCAGCATTTATTGTAACATTTTTGTGCTTTGTTCTTTATATGTATTGAATAATGTTATTATGTTTTCTTACTAAATAAATGATCTGGCAGATTTGTTGGCAATTATTTACGCAATTAAAAATGCATACTACATGAAACCGACTTAAACGATTTTGTTACGCGTTAAACCGTCACAGCATGAGTTGATTTTAGGCATCAAAATACGTTCATATAAAACCACTAACTAAAAATGTACTACTACATAAAACCTCGAATATCTTTGTTGTTAATGAAACAAAAGATAGAAAACTATATGTTTTTGGAAAGGAGAATGATTGCTCTTTCGAATGAGATCAAAAATTATAATGTGTTCCATTTAAAATAATATATATTTTCCCCTTTGAATATGACCGTCATTAGTAAAACACCCTGTGTTGATGAGATGAAATGCCAGCCAAACCTAAAAAATATCTTTGATAAACTAGTGAAAACCCCATCTCTTTGGAGCAATTAATAAGCTGGGCATTTATGTTTAAATTCAGTCACTCTTATTTGGGACACCCTGTATATTTAACTAACTTTTTTGCTGCTGCAATACACATATCGCAAGTGTTTCCATCAGCTGTACTTCATCCACTACACTCAGAATGTGACCAATCTGAACGTGAAGTACAACGGTACCATAATTCATTGTTTTATCCCAATTCTCCACGAATCAAACAAACTTCATTATTTTAAGGGTCCACATCGTGTAATTCATCATCATCGCATAACTGGCTTTCGTCATAGCTTTCAGTATCTTCAGAATCGTCTACTATTTTTCTTACACAATATGTTTTTCGTGACCGTGTTTTGTCATTTGCTGCCTTAGTAACAATATTTTTCTTCCAATTAATTTCTCTTTTTGGCTTCTATAAGTTTCTTCTTATTCTCTTTCCCTTTTCTCAAGAAATTTTTTCAATGGAATGGAAGTGAAAAGCTTCGAACTAGATTTATGAGTTTTTGCGTGTTTGTCGTATCATTATGATCATTCAACTATTAACTGATGACAATATTTGCGATTTTTCTATGCAAAATTTTTTTTGACGTGCATATTACGCACTTGCCCCACTGGTTCGGGGCAAGAGCATAATACGTCATTATATTTGCTGATAATGCCTGGAGTTTAACGCGTGGCTAGTGAATAATTCCTATATGTTTGCACATTTTTTCGGCATGTTCAACTTTGAGTTATTATCGTGAAAAAAAAGATACGAAATATATTTTTGGGGGAAGTAGAATGAAGATGATTTTGTTTTACTGGAAAATTGTTTATTCAAGGGGCAAAACGTAAGTTTAAGAACTAAAAGAACAAAATTCTATCCAAACTTAAAAGTAATAGTTGAAAAAGTGACATTTTCAAGCCTCAAATACTTCAGGAGCAGTGCTTCTTCATCATTAATGAGTTGTTTCACTAAACAAACATATTTGTAGACTTTCTTTTTTTCAACAAAGTTTACCAATACAAAATCACCCACTTGAATTTTGGAAAAACCAGGTTCCTCAGTAGAAGCTTCGTCTTTTTCGAGCTCTTCCAAATCACTTTTACTGAGATGATCAAACTCACTTATTCTGTCTTCGCTTGAATCGCTGTGCCAAGACCTGTCATCGTCGGAGCTGCTCTCAGATACCTTTTGTTTAGTAACGCTCTTATTTTTTCTGGTCTTATTTTCTGGTTCACTCTCTTCCATTGTTTTTTCATTCAATATTGTATCAACTTCAGCTCTGTGATTACCTCTGCTCCTAAACACACACGCCTTCTTTTTCTCAAATCAAGGTTATTTTCACGTTTGGTGGATTTCAACAAAAGCTCATCGAATGACACAACTGGAATCTCTGGTTCTTGTAGTGGAAAATAAACATTCTCTTGAGAGCTTGAGCTTGGCGTTGGTTCGATGGGCTCTGGTACTGCATTATTGTTTGCTGATGTGCTCTGCGTCGACTCGACAGGTTCATCGCTGCAAGCCACACTCTGCTTTTATGCCAACATTGAAAAACTACTGGATCAAATGAGTCTTACTTCACAACATTCTGATTTAACGAGAGAATACCCGCTTTAGTGAAACCACTCACTAAAATTTCGGGTTTGGTTTCCGTCCATATCTCTCCTATCATCCTGGAGAACATACTTTTTGATATGGCAGCTCCTACGTTCTTTCTCTGCCATTCAACGAGTTTGGCATCCCAACGAGTCTTGACTGATTTAAATACGCACAAGTCTAGTGGCTGCGGAATGTGGCTGGTATGGGGTGGAAGCTTAAGTATGGTTATATCGTTTTTCACTGCCAAATTCATGATATCCGCTCCAAGATTCCAAGATGAGTAGCGTGCCCGTCATAAATGACAAACACAGGTCGTTCTGAACCAATATTCTTCAGAAAACTGTTTTTAAAATGGTTTTCGAGGAAAGTTGTCTCCATTCACCTTTTAGATGTAGCAGTGTAGGTAGTATTTGGGAATTGTGTACTCGGTGGAGCAGTCCACTGTTCCCAAACATGCGTACCTTTAACGATTATAAGCGGATGAGTTTTTTCACCGCTCGCGCTGCAGCACATTAGAACAGTTGTATTTTGCTTGTCTGTTCCACTTATGGTTCTTGTCGATGGCGCTCCCCATTGACCGACAATTTTTGTTTTTGACGGATCCGTACAAAAGCTACCACCCTCATCCAAGTTTCAGATTTGTGAAGGGCATTCTTGCAAACCAAGCTGATTTATGGTTTTCCGAGTAAGTCAAAGTAGTCGTAGATTAACAACGGATCAAGATTTTTTCTGGCGTATTGCACACTCTGAGGTTTTTAGGCGAAAGGTTATGCCTACGCTTAAAATTAAGAAACCAGTCTTCCCCAGGCTCTCCAACTTTAAACTGCGTTTTAATGTTGTTTTCTTTGACATAATCAGCTACTGTTTGAAATACTTATTTTCGGGACACGCCCAAGCCCCATTTCTCCATGACACGAAGACCTTTTGCTAGTTTTTCTTCTCCTTAAGGAATGTCTTGGGGCCTGCCATAGCTAGAGCTTTTTTGCCCTCTTCTGCCTTTGAAGTGATCATGAAGTGTCGCTATTAGAATGTTGAACACTTTGTTAGCTCGGTATAACGTCATTTGGCCTGACTTTATTGCTGACAACGCAGCTTTAACCCGTAACGGCTACTACTCAAAATACGCAATGTAAATACTACTAGAGGGTGCCAGGGACCCAATAATTCATGACAATAATGTTTTTTATCAAAAACTTCATTTCTAACATTTATTTAACCAAGCTATGCTTCTATTATAACATAATAATAAAAAATAATGATCAAATGCATTTTGGGCACATTGTGGCCGCACATTTTAAACATATGGGTATTTTACACCTAGCGCAGTAATTAGTTGTTTTTCGGTCTTTTTCTGGCGGGCAAACGCGGCATCTGGGTCTTTTCGACCTGCAAGGGTTTTCCAAAGGTACAGGTGGTTCCTCCATGACAATTCCTAAAATATCAGCGGCCCTCGAACGAAGTTTGCGAGGTATATGCATGTTGTATATTCTAGCCGTCATGTGCGGAGTATACAATTCACGTCCTAGCTCTTTGAGGAAATTGTACCTGGAAATTTATTTTCCTTGTTGGGCGAACTGGTATATGATCCTGCTATTTACTCCAGCAATATTTAGTATGGCGTGGAATAATGACATTGGCCATCTGGCGAGTTCTTCTTGACGTCGAATAATTAGCACATTTTTCGTCAAGTGCGTCAACACCTGCTTTAGTGCCACTGTAGTATACATTTATTTCGGGTTTTGAGCTAACATCATCTACGGAATTATCGTGATGCATACTAGAGACTAGGATAACTGCTTTTCCTCGTTTTGGAACATGAGAAACAATAGTGGTTTGAGCTGAAAACCCAAATAATGAAGGTAGTACATCTCGGTTTCTATTTGGTTGGAACTCTGGAGGGATATGTCTCTTATTTTTCCGCATTGTGCCCACATATGCTAGACCACTTTTTTTCAGTTCATCAATCATCTCAATAGAAGAATACCAGTTGTCTCCCGTAATGTTACGATTACTGTTTGCAACGGGTGCAATCAAACGTAACACTACTTGCGTGGGATGCGACAATTAACTTTTTATACTCGTAGGTTTTGGATCTTTACCAGTATAAACTTCGGCATTTACCATACAGTGGGGTCAGCTAATACTTGCACTTTTATCCCGTATTTAGCGGGTTTGTTGGGAATGTACATGCGAAATGAACATCTCCCTCTAAACGGAACTAGCATCTCGTCTATGGTGAGATTAGATCCCGAAGCACAATTTTCCTTGGAATTGATTACGAACTGTTCAAATAGATCGGAGATTGCAGCTATTTTGTTGCTTTTTACCCTTTCAGGTCTAGTTGTAGCATCATCGAAACGAATACAGGCCAATAAAAATGAAAACCGTGCCAATGACATAGTGAATCGAAATAGTGGCCTTCCGGTTCCATCAGTAGCCCACATAGATTTCAGATCTTCATGACCTAACTTGAACAGTCCTTGCATGTATAGAAGCCCTATAAAAGCTCTTATTTCCAATTCGTCTGTGTTTTGTACAAACGTAGGCAAAAATGTCTTTCTGCTGTTTCTGCATGTTTTAAATTTACTGTAATGAGCTTCCATTTCGTCGATTTTTAAATTAGTGTTTTCAACAATAATTTGAATCATATTGTCGGCAAAGAGTAACTTCCAAGCTTCCAACGGAGTTGTCAAACGATTTGCAGGAGCTGGGCCTTTCAGACCAGGTAACACATTTTTTATAATATTGTGCTGTAAAGTTTTTTTACGAGAAGGAGCTTCTTTGGACCATTTAGTTCTATCAGTGGAAGAATCTGTTAGATATTCTTCTTGGTTATCATCTTCACTTGAATCAGCCTCAACTTCGCTTTTTGAATCATGGTCACTAAAAATTCCGTTATCTTCTTCTTCCTTATCACTTTCGTCGCCGCCACTCAATATTTGACCAAAAGCCCTGCCTTTTTCTTTTTCTGGTATAGGTACGTCTTCAACGTTCTGCGCATTGTTATCATTGTCCATATCTGTCCAAAAAGCGTCATCGTCTAATAATTCCGCCAACTGGCGATCCGAAAGTAGCTCATTGGTTGAGGCGTTCATAACTATAAAAATTAGCAAGTATGAGTATCTTACAATATAATATTGCTCCATTATAACCATACTCAAGAAACTAGTTAGCAATATACATAAATTTACATGCCCACTTACCTAAATTATCCAAGTTTACAAACTAACACACTTATGCTACTATCGGGTCCCACGGACCCAAATATCGTATTGCTTTGAAAGTAAACAATATAGGCAACTACTCACAACAGCATTCGACAAAGAACTACTTGACTGGAGAATAACTGGGAGCACGATTTCCACACTCTAATATGTCTGGACTATTTTCAAGAATTTAGATGTCGCTGGATCCTTAGGACCCGATAGTAGTAGTTACGGGTTAAGGCTCTCTGCGGTATATCCTTTTCCTCGGTTACTTTTGCGGATATATTTTCTCACGATGATGAAACTAAAAATTAAAAAAAACGTTTCACTCAAAACGTTGGGGTAAGAGCGTAATACGTATCGCTCTTGCCACAGGACGGACTACGCACTAGCCCCGAGTTCAAAAAAGGAAGGGGCAAGAGCGTTATAACCAAAAAAACTGTCATCAAGGAAAAATAACAACAAAATATCAAGCTTAACGTGAACTACCAGAGCTAATTTGACTAATCATCAAAAATCAGGGATAAATCTCGTAGAATTGTCAAGAAATATGTGGATCAATTATTGTCGTTGAGCTTGCTCAGAGAGTTGCAAAACACATGTGACACTTACACTGCTGCATCATAAAGAAGACTTACCTATTCAACTCTGTAATCATTTAGTTCGATGGTAGACGTACCAGGAACACAAAAAATAGATGGCAGCACCTGTTTCAAAAGTAATAATAATTTAACGGGTATATTACGCTCTTGCCCCACCTTACCTTATTTGTTTGGCTATGAATTTAGGCTTCTTGCTATTTATTTTGTTGTTTAATTTTACAGTATCACTCTTTTTCTTGGCTTTTTTTTGATAGTGTTAGTAAAATGTCTAGCATTTCTTTGTTTTGGACGTAATAGGGTTCGTTGAATCCTTTGCCTTTTTCCAATTTAAATAATAATTCTGCTCTGAGGTTCAGAAACATGCGAATAAATCAAAAAGCGAAATCCATTTGACTTCGAATACATTGTTAGTGAGATTATTGTCTAAAAATATTAGTGTTTTAAATGAAACTCAATGTTTCTAGCTTATTCCACAATATAATGAAAAATGTTGAAAATTTTAAAAAATTGACAATTGTTTCGATATCTGAATATCATCGTCAGAATGACAGAGGTTACATTTTATTTCATGCCTACCTGATGTTTAGTAGTTATTTTTGGCTAGACCAAGAAGTGACCTACCTTGTGACTGACTTAATATATGTTAATAGAAAAAAGAAGAAGATGTGTGATATTACAAATATTGAAGTAAGGGCCGAGACCATTAATTTCGTCTAAAAAGATTTTTGTTGCTTATTGTAACAATACTTATACATATACCAACTTCCAATCTTGACAAATGATTGTAGCTTCAAAGCTCATTTTGACTGTACTATAACAAAGTAATCGAAATGTATTAGCTTGGTGCTTCGAACTTTTATATTGCCACACTACCATTTTCGTGGAAACGTAATTCTGAGATTGCATCCTTCGAAGACCTTGATTTTATTCTGAAGCTACTTAAATTCTTTACACCTATTCATTGTATTCTACTGAAATTACAATTTTTCTCAAGATCAAATACTGTAAGAAAAAAATACCGAATCGAATTGATTATTATAATCGCAAGCGATATATAATGTTAAACCGGTTCTTTGAAATAAATACTTGGTTATAAAAAACTGAATAACCTTGATAAACTGAAGAAACATATTTCCATATTTAGCTATACGTTTATGCAATACATTGGTAGAAAATGAAATTTGAGGATAGTTATCAGAAATATTTGTATGAAAAAACATTCTGATTCATTATAAGTAACTGTTTGTTCTACGAAATAATTTTATAAATATTATTTTCTTGTTCCTCCGAAAACCTTGAAATTGAGGTAACAGTTATACAGTGACGACACTAACTGGGATTTCCAAGATATCAATAACATATAGATTGAAGCAGCAAAAGGAGTACAGATGATTTTTTTGGTATATTTGCTACTATATAACAAAATTCATAACAGAAGTCTAATGCTATAATTTTGTTCTCATAGCGCCCTAACCAATACATTAAATGCTTCCCTATCTTTGGCTATTTTGAACTAGTCTGGCGCATTTATATTCATCAAATCATTTATATTTCTAAGCCATGAATTTTTTTCCAATCTCTATTTTACCATCCACTTTACCTAGCATAATAGTTTATGCTTGTCTCCTCTTAATATATGACCTAGTACGCTGTTTTTATTTGTTTTATAGTCCTTATCGATGGTTTTTACTCTGCTCATTCTGATTAGTATTTGTGTCCACTTCTGTTATTCTTGCGGTCCATGGGATCTTTTACATTCTTTGATAGATCCATATGTCAAAAGCTTTCAGATCTTTTGTTACTTGAGCCTATAATGTCAATGTCTCTACCCCATACCTTTATACTTGATGAACGCCTTTCTTGACATTTCTTGAGTTCTTCGTTCATATTTAGGTCAGATGAAATGTGTACTTCCAGATACTGTAAGTCGGCCATCGAGCCCCGTAGTTGACAAATATTATTTTCATTCTTGCGTATAACCATGAGTTTTGTTTTGTCTATGTTGATTGAGTCCCAATTCCTCACTTTCCATGTTCATACACTGAAGCAAGGTTTGTACGTCCTTTATTGATTCTGCTATCTTTATTATTAAACTATATAAAGTTTATATTAGTGTTTTAATTGAAACTCACGGTTTCTAGTTAACTCCACAAAATAATAAAAGTTAGTGAAAATACAAAAAAATTGACAATTGTTTCGATAAATCAATATCATCGTCAGAATGACAGAAGTTACATTTCATTTGATGCCTACCTGATGTTTAGTAATTATATTTGGCTAGACCAAGAAGTGACCTTACTTGTGATTGACTTAATATATGTTTATAGAAAAAAGAAGAAGATGTGATATTACAAATATTGAAGCTTAGATATTATTAGCCCTATGGTGATATCCTGGATATCATTTTTCCAATTAAGATCAGTATAACTGTGCAATGATATAGAAAACCAGGAAAACTATATCTGCTGATCTTTACAATTATCACTTAAGAAGACAGTTTATTAGTGGAGAACTCCCTAGATTCAACTGTTTATTGACAACTTCATATTGTGGGTTTCTTAAATGTCTTCTAATTTCCAATTCTTCAAGGAAATCCAGTTCTTGTTTCTTTTCACAAATATGCAGCACTTCTAGTTTTGTGTTAGGTGTCAATGAATGATTGGTGTCAAGTAGATGTTTTACGTAGTGGGATTTATCTGGTTGTTTTAATCTGTATGCTGTAAAATCATGAAAGATACATTCATATTGTCTACAATCTAATCTATAGAAAAATAAACTATTAGATTCAACAGAGTCATAAGCTTCTCTCATGAGGACCTATCAAAACAGCAAAATTCAATGCTATAGACGACGAAAAGATAGGATTGGGGAAAAGAGGTTACTAATATCTCTCAAATAAACTATTCGTTATATATTTATGACATGTTAAGAAATATAGGGTGTCCAGAAAGTCTTCTGCCAAACGGAAACTACAGTTACTAGAGGTGATTTTGTCGATTTAGCTCAAATTACCTTAATACGAAAATGCTTCCTAAGGTAGCTACAGCCCTTTGAAGAAGACATCCTCAGATGAGTTTTCTTCAAATTACTCAAAAATGCCGTTACTTAAAATATTCAAACTTGGATTAATCAATAAACAGATACAAACCAGTCGTTTGCTGTAAATAAATTTTTTCCAGATCCATCACACGCGTGTCAGTTGGGGGGACCAACAAGTATTATTTTCACGTTTTTTATGTATCCGATACCTCTAGTAACTGTAGTATCCATTTGGCAGGAAAGTTTCTCGACACTTTGTATAGCTCCTACCCTAGATATCATTGGACATGTCTATCATCAAAGCTTGTCTCCAGAAATTCAGTCAATCCATTGTTGTTGTATTAATTATTATATTGATGTTGGGAGGTGAAGCTTTGTATGTTACCGTATAATTTCTTTTGAACTTAACCTCATATCTCATCTTTTTTGATATTACCAGATCACTCGCACTGTCATTACCAAAGTGATAAAAGCGTATCGAATGTTATTGATGATTTTTTCTTTGCTCTCAGCCCGATTTTTGTTGTTTGATTCAGATACAGATTTCTTAATAACTTTTTAGTCAAGTCAAATATGGTTCAACTAGGTGAATATTTCATCTTGTTTAAAACTGTAACGTTTTTAATTTTTTTATATTCGAATTTATATCCCAGTGCGGCCCTGGCGTAACAATATTTTCTTCGGACTGTGTGGAAGATCGTTTTATACTACTAATAAACATAGAATTACCGGAGTATAATAAATCTTTGTACGCCGAAAAAGGTTTATTACGGCTCAATAGGGATTTTCAATTGAAAAAAGTGACAATTTATTGTACTTTTAATACCGCCCTTAAAAGAGGTACAATGAGTACACAATAGTTTTAGAATCACCTTCGGAGAAGGAAGGTACCTTTTTTGAAATTCTGGGTAGACCGCTTAATTTGTGCATTCACTGCTCGATTCTTTTTATATGGCTTTTTGGAACTAATTTTACAGTTATTTTTCGGAAAAAATTTCAAAAAGAAGGCTATCCATCCCCAAAAATCTCGTCACGAGAGTCAGTCAGCAACCGATTCTCAACGCGAGTAGTTGAAAAACTTCTTGTAGTGTCAGCGTGAATGATCGTATCATTATTTAGTGCCGCTATCGAGATAGAGTCTACGAAGATTACTTGAGCGAAGCAGTGGTGATTTTCTTAGTTATTAAGATTAAATTATCGTATCGTACCAAAGTATCGGTATTTCCTGTGTTCATAGTCGAATTAAAATTACCGGATTATCTGTTTATAGTGCTTATTACCTTCATTAAATTACCGAAGATTTCCGAGTGTCTGTGATCTGTTCCATCACGCGGTGAGGGTAGATTACTTATTACAAGTACTATCGTAAGTTTTTTTAAATCGACCTAATGGAGAAACCACGCCTCCGGCGTTGATGCAATAATCTTCACTTGAGTAGTAAGGTGGTGATTGGATGGAAACAATTGGACTCAGGTATCGTTAATGATTATTTATTATCTCTCCTACCTGGAGTATTCGCAACCCTTTCTTAGTCAATGGTGGAAAGATTAATTTAGTGTCACGCTATTTCTTTAGCGAAAGAACTATAGGATCAGAACTATTTTATTACAATAACGAGTTTATTGATTACTAATATTGCCATTGTTTTAGAGAACCTTTGTTTATGTTTTATAGAATAATCGTTAGGAAATTCGGCGTGCACGTCAAATCTAGATTAAGTTATTTTCCCGATATTGACATAACTTTCACAAAGCCTATGTGTTTTTTTGTTTTCAGGTAATTTAATAATATAATATCCTACATTTTCTTTTTTGAATAAACGGAAAATAATTTCGTTTATAAACTAATTTTTTATTTCGCAAACTCTGCGACATTTATCATTTGTGTAAGTATATGATTTTGATTTGTATATTTGTTGTTTCTTGGAGATTATTCATTTCTCGAACAAATTACCGTGTAGTGTTTAGTGATAATTTGTTTTATTGTTTTTATGTATATACCTATTAATTTTGTTTGTGGTATCAGGTTATGCATGTACCCATCTTGTAAATATTTTTGATGTTTTGTTCACTGACACTGGTAAAACCTGTTAATAAACTGGTTAACATAATAAACCGCGTTTTAGTGAGTACTTCCCAAACCTCCACTTTTACACTACCAAAAATACCTCACTTTTTATAATTTCTCTCGCTTATCGCAATTTTTGCAATTTTTTCTGTGAATTAATATTTCTGGCGCCCTTTAATTACCTTTCCGGTTGATTAACGTTCCAAAAATAAAACCACGACTTTTAGCTCTCCAACCAAAACAAGAGTGCCGTTCGCATACGTCTTAATTGTTTATCGCCCAGTATCGTTCCAAATAAAATCGCTATCTTGGTCCCATCCAAGGAAACTTGGAAAAATCGGTACCAAACAATTAAGACGGTAACAACACTATCGAATCCTTTCTCATTTTTTGGATTTGTTGAGAAGTATTTAAAAGCATATTTTTCGTTCTCTTCTGTTCTTGTTACCTCTTTAAGTTTTCTAATTCATATTTTCTTTCTCTTCAGTCTTTTGACATCTCGTCTTCATAAACGCTTCTGCCGCTTTTATCAACTTCTGTATTATCAATTGTGTGTATTTCTATTGATCAGTACCTTCAAACTTCTTTCTCTCTTCCATTAGGATATATATTTTTTCCGTCTAGAGTGGTATACTATTTTTTGTGTACAACCCAATTATTTATTCAACTATTAATGATTCTGCTTTTCTATACCGACAATTCGTAACATATTTGAGATATATTCCTCATAGGTCATTAGTTGAAGTAGAATTCTGATCTATAATATTTTGTAAGTATGAGCTATCCAACATCAATTTCAATATTATACGCAAATATGTTTCCAGATAACGTGGGATGAGTTGAGTAAATATTATATTCGTTAGTAGTCCAGAGATAGAACATTTTTTTGTGTCATTAATTTAGAGGTTTGTATTTTTTTATGATCCTGCTTTAAGAGATTTCATATTTGACACTCGTTAATCCACATTTTAGATTAGACATCAATTTATTGACAAATTACTATTACACGTGTTCTTATGTTCCATAATTGACAATTTATGCTTCTTGAAATTACGCGTACTGGTTATAGATTCAGCAAGCTACGGACGAGTAGTATAGATACATTGACTAGCGTTCATATTTCAATGATTTCTTTTGAGTTCACATATGAAGTGGTATTCTTTTCAAATTAAATTAGCATATTTAAACAAAAACCCCTGCGACGCCCATGTTCGAAGTGCGAATCTGCCATAAATAATATGGTAAGAAACTGTCTGATGTTTTTGGATGTGTTCGCTGAAATCATAGAACAGCTTAGTTATTTTCATTATGTTATAAAATGGTCTCTATTTTCCCAGCCCTTTGACTAGGGAAAGTTGGTAGGCTGAGCAATTTATATTATAAAGAGAATATAAAGGTGGGTACAGACATAGAACAAAACTTCGTATCGTAACTCCGTCGCGCAACAATTGTTTGTTACGCATCGAAGATACGGCGTGTCAAGAAATATAGCGTATCAATACATCGTCGCGTATCTAATAAACGGGAAATTTTGTCATTCCGTCTTCACTAAAATAGAACAGTTAAATTAGTCTTTTTCATGTGTGCAATGGAGGTTGTTGCAGCAGCTTATATATACATGCATTACTTAGTTAAAAAAAATTAAAAAAAAGACGCGCAGAAAGACGCTGGTGGCAGACCCGGTTGTATACTAATAGAAGTGTGTACAGCGGAAATCATTTACTCTTGGATTTAAAATTTCAGGCAACTAGTGACCTTTACAAAAATTTTACTAGAATGTCTCCAACAGATTTTGATTACTAGATTGATTTAATTGGACCCAAAATAGCACGAAAATATACTAGATGGAGAACGGCGATTTCTGTTCAAGAAAGGTTGGCAGTAACAATTCGGTTTCTGGCGACTGGTGACTCTTTCACCAGTCTATAATACCTTGTTAAAATTTCTAAACAATCGATAAGTGCTATAGTTCCTGAAGTGTGCGAAGCCATTATAGAAAGATTAAAGAAAATATACAGGTAAGAAACTGTTTTATTAAAGAAGAATAATAAACACACATTAAACAAAACAAATGTTTATCTTAAATTCTCTAATTCAATATCGGGCATATCCAATAGTTGGCGTGGTACCGAATTGACTGGAGTACTGCGACTTGCGACTTGAATGATCCGAAATATTAGAATTAGCATAGTTATATGCTGGTGATGGTACCTGTGAATGCTGTTGAGTAAAACTGGAAGCTTGGCTATCCTGATACTGTTCAAATTGAGAATGTTGTGGCACAGAATTTGCAAAGAATGACTGAAGAGTGTGAGTACGGTATGATTGCGAATGATAAAAATTGGTTGAACTTTGTTCGAGATGGGTCTTGTCTGCTTTAAACAAAATTAACATAATATCTTGTTGTACAGTACTTTGTAATTCAAGAGAATATTTGGCCAGCTTCTTAGCCACAAGATTTCCAAATATTTGACATTCGTTTTGCTCCTTTGGGTTTCTAGCGTTTGCTAATGCTTCTGACAGTATTTTAAAAGCTTTATCTAATTTCTCAGAATCTTCATTCCTATTTTGGCGTTTCCTACTAGGTGTCGCTTCATCGCTTTTCTTTTCGGTACTAGTTGTTGCTTTTCTTTTCGGTACATTTTCTATACTTTCCCGATTCTCTTGTACAGCAGAATTTTTATCGTTATCCGCTAATGTTCCTTCATCACCAGATATTTCCTTTTCATCATTATCTTCTTCTTCGTGTGCAATCTAAAATTAAAAATAATTTCAAATAAGTATTTAATAAACAAACTTATTTAGGAAATAAAAATATGTCCTATTTTTGGCGCACTGTATAATTTGTTTTAACCAAATTTGTTTCAATTTTTACAGATACCTTCAAAACCAGAAAGATGGTTAGAAGTGGCAAAACAGTTTGAGGACACCTGGAACTTTCCACATTGTCTGGGTGCTTAAGATGGGAAGCATGTTGTTCTACAAGCTCCAATTAACACCGGATGCGAGTTCTTTAATTACAAATCAACATTTAGTGTAGTTCTTTTTGCCCTAGTGGATGCTAATTATAACTTTTTGTATGTTGATGCTGAAGGCCAAGGAAAAATTTCAGATGGTGGTATCTTTAAAAACTGCTCGCTTTACAAAAAATTACAGTGAAATGACTTAAATTTACCTGAACCAGAAGCTTTACATGGCAGGCAACAGAAAATTCCCTATTTTTTATTGGAGACGACGCATTTGCCTTAACTGAGTCGGTAATAAAAACGTTTTCGGGAATACATCCTAAAGGATCATTGCAAAGAGTGTTAACCTACAGATTATCTCGCGCAAGAAGAACTGTAGAAAATGTATTTGACATCGCCTCAGCCGTTTTTAGAGTACTTCGTAAACCGATGTTACTTGAACCCATAAAACCTGAATTAGTTATAATGGCAGTAGCTCATCTACATAATTTTTTAAGAGAAAGTTCCACATCCTGTGCTTTGTATACGCCACATGGAACCTTCGATACAGAAATTGATGGAAAGCTTGTAGAAGGGAAGTATAAAACTATAACTAATTAACCAATGTCTTCTTTATTTCCAATTAGAAATATTCCCAAAAGACCAACCGAGAATGCAACACTAATTAGAGACGAATTATCATCGTACTTTCAAAACAAGAATCGACTTTTGTGGCAAGATAATTATACGTAATTCGTAATTCGTTTTATACTTACGGTGATTTGTGTTTCCCGAACCTTGTTTTTGTCCCAAATGAATAGCAAACTTTTAAAGGCAAACCAACTACTTTCATAGATATCTGAAAGCCCTGTAATAAATAAAAATAAAATTTGTAATTGAAAAGTAAATAAACAAAATAGAAAAGAAATTAATTTTCAATTATTCAAACTTACCTTTACCCGTACCGTGGCTCTTTTTAATTTTTGCTTTCTCTCGCCTAAGTCCTGACAGAAGAACATTAATTTTTTTTTGAATTCATCTACTGTTGTCCGAAACTCTACAGCAAGTTCTTCCCAAGCATCATGCTTCCTTATTTTATTATAGTATTTGGGATGTTTTGCATCCCACAAAATTTCTTTATTACGATAACTATTTATGAAATCCAGGGTAGATTTTTCTGTCCACTCCATGTATTCAACTGAATAAACAAAACGAAAAATAAATCGCAACTGTGTACTGCAGACCTGTCCAGACATGCTAACAAGTGGTGCAACACCAGTGCGTATCATTTCTTTGATGCGGCGTCAAAAAAAGGACAACCGATGGAACGCCGAGATGTTACTATGTTCTGGTGTTACGGTGTTACGCAGTGCCGTCCACACTTGTTACGCGACGGCGTTACGATACGAAGTTTTGTTATATGTCTGTACGCACCTTGAAGCTACAAACCCCTGCGATCGTTGCTGATCAGTTACGACATAAAAAGACAAATACTGTTGAGGTTAGCAGGAAAAGTGTACACTTTTCAGATTTCCAAGCTCTCGTAAATCTTCGTTTACATCTTCAGGGAACTACAAAGAGAAAAAAAAACATAATTTATAAAACAGTCTGCTACAACAGTTCCATAACTCACGCTAATCGGTCCCACTTAATATTATTGGTTTCAGTGGCTTGGTGACGTCACCGATGCCTGTTACGTCACCTGTTACCATTAGTAGAGAAGCTTACAATAGTTTTCACGCTCCAATTTTCATCAGTCTAAGTATCACAGTATCACCGTTTAAAAGAAAAAAGAAGGGGAGGGGCCTATATGTATATATATATATATATATATATATATATATATCATCATCATATGCAGCTTATTCAACCATTTTGTTATGGTGTAGCCTCCCTTTACATATTTATATATTCCACTTCCATGTGGGCCCATTGATGTCTATTGCTAGCTATGCGGCCCCAAGTTGATCCTGCGAGTTTCTTTATGTCGTAGTCCCATCTTAAGTTGGGGCGTCTTCTTGGTCTTTTCACGCCTCGGGGATACCATTGCGTTATCTTTGTGGTCCATCTATCGTCTGCCCTTCTAGCGAGATGCCCCGTCCATTGCCACTTTAGGGATCTGATTCTATTTATGACATCTATCACTTGGGTCTTTTGTCTGATCCAATCAAGCCTTTTTCTATATCTCCTTGTTATTCCAAGCATGCATCGTTCCATAGACCTCTGCGTTACCTGGAGTTTTCTAATGATATCAGTTTTCAGGGTCCAGGTTTCACAGCCGTATGATAATACTGGTAGTACGCACTGATCAAACGCTTTCTTTTTCAAACGGAGTGACATTCTAGACTTGAAGATGATAGAGTTCTGTCCAAATGTTCTCCATGATAATTTGATTCTTCTGTTTATTTCTGGAAGTAGAGAGCCTGATATGTGTATTAGTTGACCCAGGTATATGTATTCCTCTACTATTTCCACGGCAGTGTCATTAATTGTTATTTCTTGTGCGTTTATCAGTTCGTTATACATTATCTTGGTCTTACTCAGATTTATTTTAAGGCCTACTTCGTTGCTTGCTGCATTCAATTCATTTAACTGTTGTTGCATTTCGCCAGGGTTACTCGCTATCAGGATGATGTCATCAGCGAATCTTAGATGGTTCAAGTATTCTCCATCTATATTCAGACCTGTGTTGTTCCAGCCCAGTTTTCTGAAGATGCTTTCTAGTGTTGCTGTAAATAACTTTGGTGATATTGCGTCTCCTTGTCTAACTCCTCTGCTGGTGGGGAATTCTGGTGTGCCCTCATATATCCTAACTCTCGCTTTGGCTTCCCTATATATATTTGCTAGGGTCTCAATATATGGCTTGTCGACCCCTTGTTCTGTTAGGGCATTTATTACTGCTCTGGGATATATAGAGTCGAATGCTTTCTCAAAGTCGATGAAGGCTAGTGCTAGTGGTTGGTTGTATTCTTTGGTTCGACTGATAACCTCTTTGAGGGTATGGATGTGATCTATTGTACTGAAGCCTTTGCGGAATCCAGCCTGTTCTCGTGGTTGGGCCGAGTCAAGTGTATTTTGTATTCTGTTGTGAATGATCTTTGTGAATACCTTGTACGTCACTGGTAGTAGACTTATTGGTCTGTAGTTCTTAATGTCTTCTTTGCTGCCTTTCTTGTGGATCAACACTATAAGGGCGCTGTTCCACTCTTTAGGTATGCTCCTGGACATCAGACAGTTCGTGTATAGTTTGGCAAGGTACTTCCATGTTTTAGCTCCTGCATATTTGAGTATTTCGGTCGTGATGCCGTCATTTCCAGCTGCTTTGCCATTTTCCATGCTTTTCAGTGCCATTTCTACTTCCTCCACCAAAACTTCTGGTATGGCATCTTCTGAGTGTTCTATTATTTCTTCCAAATTTTCAGGGGCCTTGTATAGGTCTCCATAGAATTTGGCTACTAGGACTATTATTTCATTCCTGTCTGTGGTTCTTGTGTTTCCGTCAGTTATTGCAACTATCTGTCTTTTCCCTATTATTAGTGCCCTTTTTGCATTTTTGTAGCTTTTACGGTTTTCTATTGTTGTTTGTACCAGTTTCTCGTTGTAATTCCTGATATCTTCTGCGATTTTCTTTCGTATCGTCTTGCACAGTTCGGTGTATTCAATTCTTTGAATGTTTGTTGTCTTTTTCATTTCTCTTCGTTTTTGTAATAGTGCTTTTGTTTCCGGAGTTAGTTTTTTGTGTTAACCTCGTTGTTGCAGACCTCCCACTTCTACGGCGCAGTTTCGAATTGTGTCCATCAGTTCAGGGTTGTTATATTCCACTTTTTGTAGTCTTTCTTCTAGTAGTGCTTCATATTGGTGAGAGTTCTCTCTCAGCCTTTCGTTGTTTATGTTTTTCGTTGTGTTGGTTTTGATTAGTCTTGACCTTTCTAGTTTTATATCTAAGACCAGTCGAGCTCTAATTAGTCGATGGTCGCTTCCTGTAGTGAACTTGTTGAGCGTGCTTAGATCTTTTACTGTGTTAATTTTATTGGCGCCAATAAAATCGCCAATATATATATATATATATATATATATATATATATCTTCTAGCCGTTTTCTATCCTTTGGATATAGGCCTCTCTCATATTTTTCCAGTTTTCCCTGTTCTGTGCCACTTGGTTCCAGTTAAGTCCGGCTGTTCTTTTGATGTCATCATACCATCTTTGCTGTGGTCTGCCGGTGCTTCTTTTCTCCCCCCAAGGTCTCCATCTTGTTATTTTTCCGCTCCAGTTGTTTTTATTTCGGGCATCATGTCCGGCCCAGTTCCATTTAAGACTGCCTATTCGCCTCACTATGTCCTCTACCTTGGTTCTATTTCTTATCCACTCATTGGTTTTATGGTCTTTAAGCGTTATTCCTATTATTTTTCGTTCTATTGATCTTTGGTGTATCTTTAATTTATTTAAGATTTTCTTTGTTAGGACCCATGTTTCACATCCGTAGGTTGTTACTGCGAGAATGCATTCCATGTAAACCTTGGTTTTTAGTTTGAGGGGTAGGCTGGAGTTGAAGACGTGTCGCATCTTCCCGTAGGCCGCCCATCCTAGATGTATTCTGTGGTTAATTTCAAGTTCTTGATTGGCTTTACCCAATGTTATTTCTTGACCTAGGTAGACATAAGAGTTCACCTTCTTTACCTGTTGTCCCAGCACATTTATACTCTCTATGTTTGTCCGTTGGTTTGTCATGAATTTGGTTCTAGAAATGTTCATTTCTAGGCCTACTTTTCTTGCTTCTTGTTGTAGTTCTATAAGCATGTGATGTAATTCTTTACTGTTTGGGGCAAAAATGGCAATGTCGTCAGCAAATCTTAGGTTACTTAGTTTTTCTCCCGATATATTAATTCCTCTGTCTTCCCAGTGTAGGCTCTTGAAGACGTCTTCTAGCATCAGTGTAAATAATTTGGGTGACACAATGTCTCCTTATCTAACGCCTCTTTCAATTGTGATTTCCGCGGTGTCTTCATATAGCCTTACTTTCATTTTTGAGTTGCCGTTTAGTATCTGTATAATGTCAATATATCGTTGGTCTATTGTTGCATTTTTCATTGACCTGATGATTGCCCAAAATTCAACTGTGTCGAAGGCCTTTCTAAAATCTATGTAGGCGATCCATAATGGGATGTTATATTCCGTTACTTTTTCGTTCAGTGTCCTTACGGTGTGGAGATGTTCTATTGTACTCATGCCTTTCCTGAAGCCCGCCTGCTCATAGGGTTGGTATGCGTCGAGTTTGTATTCAAGGCGGTTTACTACTATTCTCATAAATATATATATATATATATATATATATATATATATATATATATATTATACTGGTTTAAAATGAGCCCCTTGAATCTATTTTTTTAATGCATTGACGCTGTGACGGAACTAATAAGGCTGCTGATATTCGGATTTACGTTTAGAATAAAATTTATACTTTCCGTAATATTATTTGACTTATCGATATATTTCAGACCAACTTCAATCATAATGTTGGATGGAGAAATTGATTTGATACCATTTAATTACTTAATTTTGTATCCGAATGATAGTGTCTTTTCATTTTTGGGTTATATGTAGTTCAGCCATTACAAACTTAATAGAATTATAAAAAATACTTGCTTTCAATTATTAACAATTTTTATTTAAAATGATTATCAACGTGAAGTACTGAGAAATATACAAATACTTGGCAAATGTACAAGATGACCTCACTAGTGTTTTAATGTGACATTAAGTTGATAATTCTATAATATGTAATGTCAAAAGTTTAGGAACTGTCACATAGGAGAGAATTGTTTGGTTATATATCACAGTGACATAGATGTCAAAAAAGTCTATGGAAATGAATAATGCAACAAATCGAAAGAGAAGCAGAAATCACAGAACTTTATATTTATTGTGTCAGGAAATATATGAATTTTGTTGTTGAGTAAATAAAACTATTATTTAGGAATTAGAAAATAGGAATAGAGGATAGTTTATGTAAAAGAATAATAATAATTTGGTAGAAAGAACATTTTAAAAGGACACAAACACAATTTAAAAAAAAACATTAACACTTAAGAATTAGAATCAGCACACATATGATTAGGGCATAGCAACAAAAAACAAGGGGAGTTTGTTGATGAAGAAAATGAAGGAGGTATGACATATTGGAGAAATGATAAGAAATTTTAGATAAAAAACTATCAAAATTGTATAAAAGAGTCCTGAATGAACAGTAGAAGCGGCAAATAAAAATTTATAAGAAGGAATACTATAAAGAAGCTACATATAAAAATATATAAAATTACCATTATTGGAGTCCCGGCAATTCTGTATGGTGTGATTTTGAAAGACAGCACTTCAAGAAGGAGTATTAGTGGGGTTGTGAGGACCAGGTTAGTTTTTTTTTGTCTTTGTTGGTACCAACATTTATGTTAAAGATATAAAACAGATCTGATAAAAGTAATTACAAAAACATTAGTACTTACGCATTTCTATTTAACGTTTATAATTCATCACTTTGTTTCTTTGTTCCAATTTAGTACTTGCGCATTTCTATTTAACGTTTATAAATTTCGACTTCTCAACTTTTATATTAGCATAAGACATTTCATCACTTTGTTCTTTTGTTCAAATTTATAATACATATTTTCTGACCAATACAAACTAATTCATATTAAATATTATTGAAATCATTGTTTTCTTAAATATCATTTCAACGGATACGAATTGACATCTGTTATTACTGTGAGATCTGGAATCGACTGTTCTAATGAGAAATTTTAACCATAGGCGCACCAAATAATATAAAAAAAATATTAAAAATTGTTTGAATGAATAAAAGATAAAATATTGGAGATAAAGTGTAAAAATAACTGGAACCCAAAAAGTAGATAGAGTATCTCATTCTCTCCGCATAAATAAATACATAAAAATTTTATTTTCCTTTTAATGAGCTAGCCACACTAAAATTTGATAAATCAAAATAGTAATACAACAATAATAAAAATTCCTCTTGTACACACAAGTATTACAATATATAGTAATAATTCGTATGAGCAGCTGTTTATTTCACAATTTTGAAATATTTGTGAGGATGCAGCAATTGGCTTGGAAATTAAACTCCTATTTTAATTTAGTGAAAGCTTTCGTAATAGTTTTATTACTTCGTCAGTCACGCTAAAATACAATGTATAACTAAAAATGAAAAATCAAAAAATGGGTACTTACATTGAACGAGTAAAAAATATAAATTAAAATTCAGAAAAAACAGTGTAAAAATATTGATATATGCTTGAGACTTTTCAAAAATTATTGTCAATATGAAGTTGACAAATGGATGATATAACAGAAATGTTCGTAAAAATTATTGTAAAAGGTTGAACTAAGATATTGATGAAAAATTATTATTAGATCTGTGATGATAATTCCTCAATAAGATATTATTTAACACATCTACCACCGTGGACTTGCCATCCTAATGTGGCACAGACGGATGTTGGCGATTATGTGTCCCCTTCTCTACCGGTTTTTGCTACTTTGCCATACATAAGAGACATAACTCCGAGACTTGCCAGATTGCTCAGTGCAGGTGGTAACTTTAAAATTACTAATAAAACAGTACTATCAATCAGATCGATCTTCACTAGAATGAAAGATAAGAGTCGATTAATTTCACTTACTGATGTCGTGTATAGTATTCCATCTTGAGATTGCGATAAAAAATATTTTGGGCAGACTTTAAGGTCTCTGTCAAACCGTATTGTCTCACACAAAAGCGACTGTAGATTACACCCAGAGAGTCGCGCGTTAGCATATCACGTTAATTCCCTTGATCATCAGATGAATTATGAGGCTGTGAAGGTGTTGGCGACTGAGTCTAATAAAACTAAAAGGTCATTCTTAGAAATGGCATTTATTTCACAGTATAGCAATGTTATAAATAAAAAAACTGACATTGACCACTTGAGTGAGATCTATTCCTTTTTGTTGTCATTGGATATTAACTGTAGTCTCCCTGTCACTAATAACAACCATCTTGCTCCAAACAGCACCACTCTTATAACTATAACTTGAATGAAACCTTAAAATTTGAGTGCATTGGTGTTTGTAACTACACTCAGATAATACAATTTTAAATAATTATTATATTATATCTATTATTACTATCGTGTTATCATTATTGCTATTTCTATGTTTCTTGTCTTCCACCGTATACGTCTTGTTAGGGTTTTGTCCCCTACATACACCAATACGGTCATCCCTTCTTTTAATCAAGAATAGGAGGGTTCCCCCTCTCTCTCTTGATACTAATCCATTTGTGTTGGCACTACAACAGAGGCCATTATCAAAGTGGGTATATCGTCTCACAATGAGACGATTTTTGACAGTTGGTAACATTGTCTGTCTATTGTTCCATCCCATTTAGAGGGAAAAGTATATCATTTCCTTGCCGGCGGTCAACACAACAACGCTTTAGGATGAATGCATTTTTTCAATTTACAAAATGGTGCTGCACTTTGACCTTTTATAGTCATGATGATGTGGTTGTTCAATGTGAATATCCTTTCTACTTAATTATTACACATTCCATAATCCGTAGTTCAAGTCTAACCCCACTTCAGAGGTAAGTACACACGTGGTTGTGAAATTGGTTACAATTTTTTTCCTCCTTTGACCACAGTAGTTAACTGTCGTTTTTTTCATTTTAGTCTTCCTGATGATGAGGACAATCATCCTCAAAAGCTTGGAAATTTTCCGTTAAGAGTACACTTTTCCTTTTTTCTTGCTGCAATTCCCAATATTCACCAGTTGTATATTATATATATATATATATATATATATATATATATTTATATATATATATATATATTGTATAGGATTCAATAATTATTTATTATTTATTATTTGAAAAATAATTAAACATGTATACCAACTCTTTCAAAGGGTAGGGTTCAAGTGCGCCATTCAAATTTACTCTAATTATTGGTTTGTGAAATTAAAATGAACAAAATTATGATTTCAGGAATTTTTTTAAAACATAGAAATTTACAAACAGAAAATGTGTACAGATATACTACAAAAAAATAAAACTACTATTACTATTGAACAATTAAAATGTTTTTTAAATGAAGGCCTTTTTTTTAATTTAGAGATCTCTAATATAATATTTTAAAATGGTACCTTTTATTTACTAGGTTTGTATCCACTTCAAACTAATCTTCATTTGGACATTTGATAAGCTGAGGATAAAGTTCTGAACAGTTTATTTCATCTTCGCCTTTTGGAAAATTAATGATTCCGCCACATTTGTCTTTATACGGGTCGAAACATCTATCTATAGAAATATTACTGCAAGGGGTAGTTGATGAATTACAAATAGCACACCCCGTGAAATCAGAATGGTCTGTACAAACGAAATCTGCTGTTCTACAAATATTTGTGGAATTGTAACAACCAGATCAATCCAAACACATAAAAACACTGGGTTATTATATTTTAAAGTTACGGAGAGTTTGTTTCTTGAAGATAGTACAACAGGTTTGGGTAGTATGTCGTTACTGCACACGTTCAATTGAATATTGTCGAAGTTTCTGATTGACAAGCACGTGGAATTTCTTGAGAAGTTCAATTTTAATATTCTTAATGTAGTTATTGTATTTTCTGGTGAAGGTATTACCCAATTACATAAACTATTACTGTTTCTGTCAGATGATATATACTGTATGCTTCCTTGTAATTCGAACGAGGTCGTTTCTCCACAATAATCCGAAAAGTTTGCGTAAATTAGCACGTTCTTCTTGACGAGATCAATTATAATACGACTTTTTACTTTGACATTTTAAAAACCAACTGACTTTTTTGATTTCCATCATAATCTATCACGTTGCGGGTTGCTATCGAAACTTCTCTATATCGTATGAATTGTATAGATATTGTGTGATTAACGACGATTCACTGTTTATATTACCATGAAATTTTAAGCCGTATATGAAACATGAAAATGACATTTTTGTATTAGAAATTAGCATATAGAGATAAAGATTTTTATACATATAAATATTAACATAACTTATTTACTATTTATTAAAATTCCTGAAATCCCTTGCATAAAATAACCTAATTACTAACTATATGAAAATTTGACGCGTTTCTTTTAAATTATTTTGAATTTCATTCTAATTTCAACGGATGCTTTTGAAATTACATCATGTACTGCATTATTAATTTTAATCTCTATTGTATCTGAATCAGATTTCAATATTTTCGATTCTGATGGTTCAAAGAGTATATCGTCTGTTTCAATATCTTTGGTCAGATTTTCTTCAGTATTATAATGAGGATTTTGTTCACTGTTTTTACTATCAGCATCTATAATTAATTTAGACATGTTTTTTTTACAATTTATAAATATTCGTTAAAATGATGGCTAATAAAGTACAAGATTGAAAAAATCAATATGACTTATTTCAGTAATACTGTTAATCCTTATTAAATTGAATAGAACCAAATGAAAGTGCTTCAACTCCCCCCATTTATATTTTAATATATTCAAACTTATTTGATTATATTAAAATTTAAATCCTTTAATTTTTTAATAATCTCAATTCAATAAATATGTTTCTTTCTCATTTGAATGGAATATCTTAATCTAAATATTTACATGAATTTTGGTTCATAATATCATCAATTTCTCCCCTCTATCCAATTTAAACTCCAAAACGTATATACATCTAACCTATTTAATTTGACTGCTGATGATACTGGAATACACTCTCAATATTAAATATCGCCCTTATTAACCCAGTATCTGGATGTGCCAGCTTATAGCTATTTTGAGCATTTTCATTTACCACTACGTATGGCCCTTCCAATGGTAATAATAACTTAGCACATATATTATCTTTTCTTTTTTCAACTTGTAATGATTTAATTAAAACTAAATCTCCTTTCTGGAAAACCATTTTTCTTTTTCCCTTCTTGTTTGCTCTTTTAATGTATCGTTCTGCTTGTTTTTGTAATTCACTTTGTCAAGAATTTCCAACATATGCATGTCTCGGCTCACTATCCATTTTCTCTCTGGTAGCTGACCTGTCATTAAAAAGATAAGACATTCTCCTGTAATACCATGAGGTGTGTGATTAAGGAATTTATCCACTTGTTTTAAATTATTTTCCCACTGATAATGTTGCTGATGACATAATATTCTTAGATATTTTATTATTTCTTTAATATATCGTTCCGCAGGATTTGTTGATGGTTTTCGTACACTAATAAAATTTAATTTTATTTGAATCTCTCGACATATCCTTCCAAATTTGTCACTTTCAAAGTACGTCGCATGATCTAGTATGATAGTCTCAGATTTCCCGAATTCTTCTATAATCTGCCATATTTCCAACTCTTTTTTATTCTACTCCGCCTAAACAACTTACATGGAATTGGATATGATTTTACTTTAACCTTTCTCAGTATTCTTCTCCTTTATTATATCCATATTTTAATCAAGCAACCCTTAGTTACTTCGAAATTCTTTTTGTATACATCTTTAACAATTCATTTATAAATTCATAATGTTCTTCTTCACAATCTGACCAATTACCATTACTTTTCACATCTTCTATTTATTCTATCTCACGCACATAATTATTCACCATTCTAATTTCTTTTTCATACAATCCTTTATATTTCATCATCAAACTCTTCACTTTGTCTTCATATTCCTTATTTCCACTCATTAACTCCAATTCTACCATAATTCCATTCCTCTTTATATTCCATAACTTCCTATTATCCTCTTCAATTGCCAATACTTCCATATTTACCTCATTAAATTCAATTATTTTACCATTTAATTCTATCTATCTATTCAAAATCAATTATTTCCTTATATTTCATCAATACATCAATAACTATGTCTGTTTCTAACTTCTTCATCGACTATGCTTACATATCAACTTCTGTTTCATCCTTTAATTCAATCTTTTGTATCATATATTTGCTTAATTCATATAACTTCCGTCCGTTTGTTCCTATAAATGTAATTATTTCATCCTGTACATCTATTTTGTTGCTTAATTTCATTTCTATTTTCTTTATCATTTCTTCTATCAAAGTTTCTAAAATCTCTTCTATTCTCACAATACTTGTTGTCATAAATTTTATCTCCATTTCCATATATTCGTTTTTCATTTTTGTAACTTCTATTTTCATTTCCATAATTCATATCAACATGTCTATCATTTCTTCTATTATCAATCCATGTTTATATAATTTCTATTTAAATATATTTTAAATATTACTTGTTAACCATAAACCTTTTATTTACACATCGTTTTTATATCCCTTCCTTACCATGTACAATTCCTTTTCGTTTCTAGATTTCGTTCCTATAATCCTGTCATATAATTAAATTTTATTTTCTTTTCCTAAACTTCGTCTTATTCTCTTCTCTTATTGTTTGACTCTCTATCGGTTTCCTAAATTCGATTAAATTTTCCACTATATCCTTTTTAAAATCATTGTGCCATATTCGTTTCCTAGATTTCTTTAAATTTTCCAGTATGTTCCTTTTAAATTCATTGCCTCATATCTCATTATCTTCATCATATATTCCTGTTTCTGTACTTTCTTCCCAGAAATGCATTACAATTTGCATCTCAAATTCTTCCGTATCATTGAACTGATTTTTTATTATTTTCTTCTCCTCCCTAATCTCAATTCCTATTATTTCATTTCCAATTATATTAATAAAAATTCTAGGATTAATTATTTTCATATTTCTATCAAATTTCACTCTTATTTCGATACTTTCTGTATAAATTAACCGTCCGGCATTTTGTTTTGTGGTTTGTTCTATTTCTTCCATAGTATCCTTCAGTTTCCTATTTATCTCCTCCAGTTCCTTATTAAACTGTTTACCCATTGTTACATTTCGTTTAACGCATGTACCTGTTTTTTCTTCTACTAGATCTTCTAAGTCATTGAATTTTTTTTTACTTTTTCTTGGTAGCTTTGCATAACTTCCTCTATTGTTTGTCCTTGAAATTTAATGTATTCCAATTCTTTTGTTATATTTTCATTTTGTTTTGCAACTTCAGCCTGAATAGTTCCCGGTAAATTTTCATTTATACATTTCCCTAATTCATGAATTTCTTCCACCATATGTTTTTTTATCCCTTCTCTAATTCGGATCTCATTTTCTTGTATTTCTATACGCAAATGTTTATTTTGTTCAAACGTATCTTCCTTCACCTTATCTATCTGCTTCCTAAATTCTTCATTTTCCTCCCTAAGTTTCTTAATTTCCTTCAAACCTTCCATCTTCACCTCTTCTATTTTCTTTTCCATCCTGTTCATGTTTCCATTTAAATCATTCATGTTCCCATTCATCTTGTCCATCTTTCCATTCAAATCTCCCCTCATATTAATTAAAAATTCCATTATTTGATCTCCTCTGCTTACACTATCCTGCCTGTCTTGTCTACTATCCTGCTGTTCCCTCGAATCTTCACTTTCTTTATCTATTAAGGTTTGTTCCTCTCCATCTAAATCTCCCATTCCACGTCTCCTTTCTTCTTGTTCCTCATCTGATCTGCCTTCCAAACCTATTTGTTTTCCATCCCTAAGCATCATTCTCTTTGCCATTTTAATTGTATCTAATTCTAATGTTTTTAAACGAAAAAATTCTTAATTCACCACACGTTGGGCCGCCAAATTTGTATTGGATTCAATAATTATTTTTTTTTTATTATTTGAAAAATAATTAAACATGTATACCAACTCTTTCAAAGGGTAGGGTTCAAGTGCGCCATTCAAATTTACTCTAATTATTGGTTTGTGAAATTAAAATGAACAAAATTATGATTTCAGGAATTTTTTTAAAACATAGAAATTTACAAACAGAAAATGTGTACAGATATACTACAAAAAAAATAAAACTACTATTACTATTGAACAATTAAAATGTTTTTTAAATAAAGGCCTTTTTTTAATTTAGAGATCTCTAATATAATATTTTAAAATGGTACCTTTTATTTACTAGGTTTGTATCCACTTCAAACTAATCTTCATTTGGACATTTGATAAGCTGAGGATAAAGTTCTGAACAGTTTATTTCGTCTTCGCCTTTTGAAAAATTAATGATTCCGTCACATTTGTCTTTATACGGGTCGAAACATCTATCTATAGAAATATTACTGCAAGGGGTAGTTGATGAATTACAAATAGCACACCCCGTGAAATCAGAATGGTCTGTACAAACGAAATCTGCTGTTCTACAAATATTTGTGGAATTGTAACAACCAGATCAATCCAAACACATAAAAACACTGGGTTATTATATTTTAAAGTTACGGAGAGTTTGTTTCTTGAAGATAGTACAACAGGTTTGGGTAGTATGTCGTTACTGCACACGTTCAATTGAATATTGTCGAAGTTTCTAATTGACAAGCACGTGGAATTTCTTGAGAAATTCAATTTTAATATTCTTAATGTAGTTATTGTATTTTCTGGTGAAGGTATTACCCAATTACATAAACTATTACTGTTTCTGTCAGATGATATATACTGTATGCTTCCTTGTAATTCGAACGAGGTCGTTTCTCCACAATAATCCGAAAAGTTTGCGTAAATTAGCACGTTCTTCTTGACGAGATCAATTATAATACGACTTTTTACTTTGACATTTTAAAAACCAACTGACTTTTTTGATTTCCATCATAATCTATCACGTTGCGGGTTGCTATCGAAACTTCTCTATATCGTATGAATTGTATAGATATTGTGTGATTAACGACGATTCACTGTTTATATTACCATGAAATTTTAAGCCGTATATGAAACATGAAAATGACATTTTTGTATTAGAAATTAGCATATAGAGATAAAGATTTTTATACATATAAATATTAACATAACTTATTTACTATTTATTAAAATTCCTGAAATCCCTTGCATAAAATAACCTAATTACTAACTATATGAAAATTTGACGCGTTTCTTTTAAATTATTTTGAATTTCATTCTAATTTCAACGGATGCTTTTGAAATTACATCATGTACTGCATTATTAATTTTAATCTCTATTGTATCTGAATCAGATTTCAATATTTTCGATTCTGATGGTTCAAAGAGTATATCGTCTGTTTCAATATCTTTGGTCAGATTTTCTTCAGTATTATAATGAGGATTTTGTTCACTGTTTTTACTATCAGCATCTATAATTAATTTAGACATGTTTTTTTTACAATTTATAAATATTCGTTAAAATGATGGCTAATAAAGTACAAGATTGAAAAAATCAATATGACTTATTTCAGTAATACTGTTAATCCTTATTAAATTGAATAGAACCAAATGAAAGTGCTTCAATATATATATATATATATATATATATATATATTTATTATAATTATTTATTATTATTAAGTATTTTATTTTGTTATAAAAGAGTCGTTGTCTTGTTTTGACTTGACTTACCTTCGGCTAGCTCTGAATTATGATATGTTAATATTGCTTTTGTTTTAATATAGAGTCGGTGGCATGTCGATTCCTCCCTTTGGGTTTAGGACGCACATAAATAAATGTAATTCAATTTTGATTATTTGATTCTTAAATTTTATGGTTCTCTATATCCGGAAATTAAATCTTTCATGAATATACACCTCTGAGTTCAATGATTCAGAATATTATTACACAAAATGAATGAAGTAAACAAATTTTAATAAATCTATTATGGAGATTGAATAAAAATAAAAATACCAACACTTTAAAGAAAATATTTTAATAAATTCTTAAGATCAAAATTCAGAATTATTGTTACACTAAATTTTCTGATGGCACTCCTGCATTTCCTTACAGTCATGCGCACTGAATATCATGGAGCATGAAAACTATTGCGTCGGCGCATAGGAGAAACTTATGCTCTCATAAAGTTCCACGCGACACTAAATGTGGAATTCACAGTCTCTGTTACATGTATGAAATGTTTATACGATTTTAACGTTCATATATTCGTTGAAATTATCGATATATTATTTAAAACTGACTATACAATTACATATATATTAAAAGAAATACGAGTGGAGTGAAATTAGAATAGTGATAGATAGAAATAATTAAACATGCATTAGAAGAAAGAAATGGAAGCTAGATGATAATTTACGTACAGCGTGAACAATGATGGAACGAATTAATTATAACAAGTAAGTACAATACTATATCTATTAATTAAAATGCATGGATATCCCTGTATACGATATGATATTCATCATCTTATAATGTGTTGGCCTTTTCATGAAAATTATTATTGGAACGTTCAAAATATATTTTATTGTTCACTAGTTATTCTTTTTGGAATTCCAAAATTAATATTTAAATAGCACAGACCTTAATTTGTATGTTCGATATAGCTATACACGGTACTGCTGCTAGCGTCTCCCAGTTCCTGCGGATTTCTCAGCGGAAGAAATGCTCCTTCTGACCACTTCCCGTTCTCACACAGTTTAATAATTAATAATGTTACTATTTCTTAACTTTGAGCTTCAAATTTTACATTTATATCATTTTATTAAAAAAAATTTGTAGAGGACATTTACACTCCTGCTTTCTATTCTACAACCCAAGCGCGACTTCTTTTGTTTTACAAATCAACAAACTTTTTCCTCATAAAATGCAAAGCCTCCTTTTCACTGTCTTTTACGCAATAATTGTTGATTTGAATGTTTTTAGTTCAAAATGTAAAAATATTTATTTTAGCAGTCCTGGAGGATATCAACACTTATTTGTATATGTGTATATCGTCTTAGGGATTCCATGAAATGTCTTTTTCATTTGTTACAATATCATATGTTGTTATATTACCCTTTTTAAGGTATATTTATTTACATTTAATTATAAAAAATCTACAACCTAAAGTAACTATTAATATATATGTAACTGTCTAGTTTCAAATTTTCGAATTTTTACTAATTTTATCATATATAAACTATTAGTTATTTCCAAATTTGCCTTTAGTATTCAATTAATAACCAACAAATTTAAGTTGGCAATAAAGTCACTAATTTTTATTACTATAAAGTATTTCCAATTTTTTTTCAAATTTGACCATTTTCTATCATCGTCTGTAAATATTGATAATCAATTATTGAGTTGAATACTAATTTATGTTATTTCAGGTTTCAATTGATACTACATTATAATTATCCAGATATTTACATGGCACTGTTCAGAATATTTTGAAACATGTTGACATTGACTTGACCTGGGATTAATTGTTAAGGTAAAATTTTATACTTATTTAAACAATGCTATTATTAGAATTTTTATTCATTATCCTTTAATTCCATTTTGGTAACTGTTTTTCTTAATATCTGATAATATTTTTGCTCATTTCATTCTATTCGTTTATATTAACTCTTAGTTTTTAATTAATTTTAAAATATTTTCATTGTCAATCGATTTAGATTCCCTTATTACATACAAGTACAAGAATAAAATGTGAGTGCCGATGGTCTGGCGATTCTTGATCTGTACATCTGATAGAATAACTGGCTCCTTGCGATCATTCGCATTCTCCATGTGTTTTGCTTCTTCAACTAACTTTGTCCCCGGTATATATTTCTCGCTCCTTATAAGTTTCGGCTGGTTGCTTCCTGAAAAGCAGCTGAAAAACAGGTGCTCGATAATTGAGGGGGGGTTAAGATTTGTAGAAGGCAACGGGGCAGACGTTGCTTAGTTTTTAACTTGGTTGTGTCTACTGGTACACCCTACGTATTAATATAACATCTTTATTTTTGTTCACATTTGTGAATTATTTTAATATAATAGAGGACTAGTTCAATATATATATATATATATATATATATATATATATATATATATATATATATAAATTAACTGTCTTGAACCTTACTTCGTGGAATCTGCTCATATTAGTGTTTTAAATGAAACTCACGGTTTCTAGTTAATTCCACAATAACTTTTATTATATTGTGGAATTAACTAGAAACCGTGAGTTTCATTTAAAACACTAATATATATATATATAAGACAAATTAAAAATTTCGGTTTTCTACTATACACCTCCGTTTAAGTCAAAATATTAATAATTTCGACGTATCAGTCTGACCGTTCTTCGAAGAGGATAACAACTACTTTCGTGGCTAATACCACGCAGAATATTGAATTACATCCTCTTCGAAGAACGTGTCGTCGGTCGACTCTTTTGTCGATACAGACATCTGTGGCGATTCGCAACCGTACGGATAAGGGCATAGTACGCTGACCGCTTTCCACATGTTTGGGTCTCTTCAAGACGTAATGTCTTCTAGTTCGGAGTCTCTAATCCAAACTGAATATTCCACCTTCCGATAACCTCTTTAGGCTCGTGTGGTTACACACTTACGAGAAGTTGTTAGTGGACGCCATCTTTACTTCCAATTGCGAACCACCACCTCAGATAATTATTCGACCGATGCGATGTTTTAATAATTAAAAAGTATATGGAACGAAGAATAGTCTCGAATTTTGTATTGGTAATGAAATTTCGTGTGTGAAAGCGCTAAACAGATTTTATTAAAAATACCTCCGCATGCGTTGGGCAATGTATTCAAAAGCGGTCGAGTTATGGTGAAAGAAGCCTTGATCCGAACTCAATGTCGTTAAAATAATGAAAATGAATACTGGTCATTGCTATCAAAAGCCTACAGAGTTAACCAATTGAATTAATAAAGAAATCAATTCAAATCATTGCAAACGGTTGTTCTCATCTCATTAGACTATCATTGTGAACAACCTCAGAAACTTGTCATGGTGTGGCTGATGTTTTGTCAAATACTGATTACCATTTCTACTTATCCGTTTTCATTCGACTGAAGACATGGAAATAAATTCAAGGTGAGTACTGCAGTTTATTTCTAAAACTCGTTTGAAAAATTGTTTTGAATTATTCATTGGCTTGAGTTTATTATATCGGAAAAGGTCCAATTTGAAGGTGACAAAATGAATTTGTTTGAATGATACAAATCATTCACTTTAGGGACAAATTCACAGTAATTTCTCGATATACCTGTGTCTTTAAAACCACCAAAATTATTTTCATGAGTATCTTCATGTAATATAATTACAGTTGCTCTTATTCCGCCTCAGATGTTGATTGTTAAGCATTTCTTCTGGAATCAGTTGGAATATAGCCCTTTCAGTATTTGCAGAAATTTTTTTGTACTTTCAGTATAACTCAAATGCCTTTTTAAAAGAAAAAAAATCCCTTATATTTCGGAAATTTTTACCTTTTTCAAAAATATGGCAAAAATAACTACTTTTTTGATAGTGACCTTCATACATCATATATTTTAAAGCTGTACTTGAATAGTTTTTTTGGAATATATTACTTAACTGTTTGAAATGGTCTGTTTCCATTTCCTTCATAAAATTTCGACAAGCCTGTTAGCTTCTAGTTGACTGGAGTTAATTTGACAATTTAATATTGAATAATGAAAAAAACGCATCACCTAGTAAAACAATTTATTAAAACAATAGTTTTGCGTACGTACTTAATGCGATATAAACAACAATAGATCATTATACGTACAACCCAAGCTTAGGATATTTAGTAATGTGTTGCATTTCATCAGTATATCACTCGAAATCGTAACTTAGTCATTCAGTTATATTTAAAAAGTTCAAATCTCAACAGGGCTATTCGTATATGTCTATAAAGCTGTACAGTACTATACCAACAAATTGGGAAATATGCATTAAGGATCAAAAACTGTATATACACATTACCATAATTTTAATTCAAATTCCAAGGCACTCTACGTTTCATTTTCTTTGACAAAAACGGTAATTTTTGTTTTCAAATTTGACTGCACCACTGAATTTGTTGTTGTCAGAAATAAAAACCATTAAAATTTCATGGAGAAATATTGGTTAGCAACGAAATTACGATAGCTTTATTTTTGGAATAATCTTTATTTATATTATAGACTTAGTTCAAATTGGGCAACATTGTTGATACAAAGTAAATCCGAAGTCAATAGCTTACTCTGTTCTACAGTTATAACCCCTGAAATTATGGTAATGTGAACGATTTGTGAGGAAAGAGATTTTGTAAGAAAAATCTGACTACGTCATCATATTTGTAAATCAAATTCCCTTAAAATAATTTTATTAAATATAGGTTATAAGTGGATTCTAAAATATCTCAAAATTGTTAGTTAATTAAGTTTTGATAAGTACTTCAAAACTTGTGTCTGTTCATTTTATTTTTATGGGGGGCTATGGGCTATGGAAGAATGTACTACGAAAATTAACTTTCAGTTTCGATTTATTTTAGACTCCACTTATAACCAGTAATCAATTAAATTATTTGAAGGGTATATAATTTACAAATCCAGTAGCGAAGTCAGATTTTTATAACAAAATCCCTTTCCCCACAAATCGATCACTTTACCATAATTTCAGGAGTTAACTGTAGAACGGAATAAGCTATTGACATCAGATTTTCACGGAATAATTTATATCAACAGTGTTGTCGAATTTGAAATAAGTTTATAATCTGAATAAAAATTATAATCAAATACTTTGTTTCCTAAATTACAAAGTTATTGTAACTATGTTGCTAACCAATACTTTTCCATGCAATTTTGATGGTTTTTATTTCTGATGACTACAAATTCAGTGGTGTAGTCAAACTTGAAAACAAAAATTGCCGAATAAGCTTTTGCTGTTTTTGACAAAGAAAATAAAACCTAGGTTGCCTTAAATTATGGAAATGTGTGTAAAGATACAGTTTTTGATCATTAATAATACAAATATTTTTTTTTGGATATTGATTGAAAAATGCGTATTTTGCAGGCGTGGTTTCATTTTAAATGAACATAAACATAGAAACTTCATATCTAACAAAGTAAATTAAGAGAATACAAGGATCGGAATCGCAATATACGAACTCAACCAAGCTTAGGCTCTTTATTTGACGATACAAAGGAATCACAACGAAACATCATCAGCATTCCTTTAAGTTCTAATTGTGTATACGTGCAAGTTTTATTTTTCTTTATGAAAAATGTCTTTTTAAAAAGAACTAAAATTAACTATAACCAAAATATATATGTTATCGTATAAAAGTGTCTATTATGCAGTTTTACAGGTGCTCACTTGATAGCGCTGACATAATTTGCATGTGAACGTGTAATACGTTAATGAGATTGTATTGGTATCTATTTAAGTGTATGCCTATGTTGTGTAGGTATACATTTGATAGGGATGTTGACAATTTTTTTAAATGGGTCCTACATTTTCAGTGATTACCTTAATAGATCACAAAAAAACTATTTTTCGTGTTTGATGCTTGATAAAGTAAAAATCTACAATTTTAAATTAAAGTTTCCATTACCAGTCAAAAACGCTGTCGGTCATGGTGGATTCTGTCGGGACGTCACGTTACTTATAAACAAACCTCTTACATAACCTAAAGTCCTAACTGTCAGTAAAATGAAAATATGAATTATATCCTCCAGTTTTTTGATACATAACTATAATTTCTAATATATTAGATAAAAAATACAGTAATTATAATTACTGTATAGTACCAGAATATAAAAATGCATCTATCAAGACTTCATAAAAGTTATGGTTTAGAATACACAGCGAAGTAAATATACGAAACACCTGGCAAAAACTTGCTTAAAAGGATCCTTTATTTTTATCTAGTAAAGCTTTAATGTATTTTTGAAAAGAGCATTCTAATGTATGTACCTACTTACTGAATTGATAAAATATAATAATAATGATTTTTTTTATTCTTAGAATGTTATACATTAACATATAGGTTATAATAATGATATTGATGGTATACTCGAATACAAAGAGTCAGAAAGTAATCGATTCTTATCTGCGTTCGAATATCCTCAGTACTCACTACTATTTGCCCCATAACAATATAATTTATTATACAATTAAGATTAAGTCAAGAATAAAAAATCGTAGATATTTCATTCACATTTTGTGATATACTGATTAGAAAGTATTTCATTCCTGTGCTATTAGACATCAGAGTAATTGATTCTCAATACCATCCGATTCCATCAATACGATGTACGATTGACCTTCATTTGTTTATACTTTTCATGACGTCATGATCATAGCAGATAATGTTTTTCACGATTGATTAAAAATGATAATTTCAAATAAAAGTTCTAGAGTCGTTACCCACTTTTATAAATTTAAATCGATACATTTAGGTTCCATTGGACCCATACATTATAAATTAAACATTTTGATATGAGTCAAATAACCTATTATTAGCAGTGAATTTGCTGGCTATGTGTGTACATGATTATGTTCAAGAAAATAATCATGAGATACTCGTATATAGTAAAAGCCAAATAAAGTTGCGTTTACGTCACCAAGGGCGTATTTCTGTCGCATGTGTGGCTACATTTCTATCGAAAAGTGCATATACTTAAATTTGTTAATTAATCGGTTCTAAAGATAACCCAATCAATAAAAAAACTTTTGTACCAGAATAATGTATAAGCAATATATCTTTATTGGGTTTAGACGTCCCTCGACATTTGTGTTAAAATTTTCATAAAGAAACCTCCAATTATTGACGGTCAAATAGTCACTGCCAGAAATAATGTCATGTTGCCGCGTTGTTTGTGACTTTTCTACTCGTGTATTGTCATCGATTTTTGAGGTTATAGTTACGTGCTTTATAAAATTTTCTTGTGAGAAATATTTAAAATCAAAACTGTTTTTGTTTTCAAAACAACAAAGCATTTTCTTCTGTGATTGTTAAAATGCCCAAACAGCTGAATAGCCGATGCAAAGAACTTGTGGCTTGATTAGTAAATTATTTTGAACAAGAAAGGAATAATAATGGTCCTTTGTTGCCCTTAAATGCTGTACAAGAGGTAGGTAATACGTGAATAAAATATCCTTACTTTACTTTACGAAAATTTCTATTATTTTAGCGTGTAGCTGCTGCTTTAAAAGCAGTGTGAGAACAGTGAGCGAAATTTGTCAAACAAAGAAAAAAGGTGAAGAGTTTGAGTCACCAAAAAAAAACGTTGCGCTCATAAACCAGTAACAAATACAGAAACTTTAAATACAAGCTCTATTCGTGATACCATTTACAACATGTACCAGAGAAGTAAGTATAATTACGACAATTGTATATTTAACATATTTTTATTTCTGTATGCTTTTAGAACAGCACATAACGATTCAATCATTGTGGTCCCAACTAAAAGAAGAAGAATTATTTAATGGTAGTACCAATTCTTTAAATATATTGCTCAAAGAACTTGGTTTTAAGTGGATGAATGATAATCCACGACGAGGGCTTATGGAATTACCTAATGTTGTTTTGAAAAGAGTAGAATTCTTAAGATATTATAAAGAAGCAAAGGATGAAGGTATATACCAATTTGTGTTCATCGATGAAACGTGAATATTTCAAAATGGCATCATAGGTCATTCATGGCAAAATGAAAATATCAAGATTGTTAAAACCACTAAAACGGATGGCAAAAGGTTTCATGTATTGCAAAACATAAGTGGTTACTTAAACATTATTTGAAGAATATTATTACAGATATATTATACTCCATGCTGGAAATGAAAACGGATTTATTGAAGGTGCTGAAGCAATATTTTGTTCAAAAACCCAGCTTAATGATTATCATAGGGAAATGAACCAGGCAAATTTCATGAAATGGTTAGAATATCACTTGCTGCAACATTTAGTGAATCCTTCTCTAATTATACTTGATAATACACCTTATCACAGCATGTTATTGCATAAAACTCCAAATACAGGATGGTCAAAATGTGCTATTCAGGAATGGTTGACAGAAAAAAAATTTCCTATTCTCACATGATGTTCAAAACAGAACTGTTGCAAATCGTTTCTCAGTAAATATACAGATATATTCTTAGTTATTGCCATTTATTTTAAACATTTTTTTTGTATTTTTTAAGAAATAAGCCACCAATCAAGTATATAGTGGACGATATGGCAGAACAGTATGGACACAAAGTTTTACGACTTCCTCCTTACCATTGCATATTCAACGCTATCGAATTAATTTGGGGTATAGCAAAAAACTACTACAATAGGCATATTGGTAGGGTTGGTAACAGTGCGAATAACTGCCTGAACATGTGGCACGAGGCACTGCACATGATAACTCCTGATATGTGGAAAAATTCTATACAACATACTGAAAGAGAGATATTTAAATGGTATGAGAGGGAAAGAATATTTGATCGTCCAGAAATTAGTCCGATAGTTATAAATTTTAATAGTGAAGAGAGTGACACTGATGTTGAATCAAATGAAGAAAATGAACAAGAATTTGAATCTGCCTAGTTTCATTTCACAATATGTTGATTTGTTTAATGTTAGTTTTTGTCTTGATAATACGTTCATTATTAAATATATTTTATTTTATTGCTTGTATTTTTATTATATTTATTTATTAAAAGATTTGGTAAGTCAGTAATAACCTTACCACTTTTATTCTAGAATTCGTTACTTTGTGAAATGTATTCATAAATTTAATTAACAAAAAACGTAAATGAAAAAACTCCACACTATATTAAACGAAAACTATTGATAATTTTGTAGTTTTCATTTATAATATTGTGAAATTTTCTACATTTACGTTTTTTGTTGACTCCAGTTATTTTCTGTTAATTTCCATATTTCGTGAACACTCTGACAACGCTACAAATGTTCACAATCATGACGTAAACGCAACTTTATTTGGTTTTTACTGTATGTACAGTGCTATTCAAAAGTCCCCTACCCCCCTCGTATCTTTTGAACGGCTACACCTACATTAATACAATTTGGAGGGTGAAAATAAAATGTTGTAAACTTCTCTACGAGTGGTGACAGGTGACGTAATAGTAATAGATGACGTCACATTGCCACTCTGGCCAATAATTTTAAATAGGACCTTATGGCAAGTGTTATCTCGTTTGAAAGGCATTGACATTGGCTACATTGCCATATTAATTTTGTTTGGTGTTAAATTAATTTTGACGGATTAATCAAATAAATACCAAAATTATAATTTCACATTTAAATGTCGAAGATTTTTCAGTCTGCCTCTGGTTAGTTGTCAAAAAATTGACGTTTTTAATTTAATAGTATTTGTTGCTTTGCAAAGTTTTTCTAAATAGCTTAAATATTTAATTTTATTACTGTTTAACGAGACGTTTAAGAATTTGCATAGGCAAAATGGTACGTACTCAAGCCGACAAAGTAGCAGCTATCTTAGTAATTGGTGAATCTAGAAAGAATCTCCATGAAGCGGAACGTTTATTTAATGAGAGATACCCAGATCGCCATATATCGAGAACTTACTTGAGGGAACTTCTCCACAAGTTTGAAGCAACAGGTAGTGTTCAAGATGCCAAACGATCTGATCGACCAACATTTAGTGATGATAAAAAAATTGATATAGTTGCTGAAATGGTAGTAAACCCTACTTCATCTTTAACTAAAGTTGCGTCTATCTGTGAAGTAAGTAAAAGTTTAGTACAGAGAGTGTTGGCTGAAAATAAATTCCATCCATACAAGTTAAAAATGGTTCACCACCTTTCGGATGACGACCCCGACAGAAGACTCGAATTCTGTGAATGTATGACAAATAAAATTAGTCGAAACCCACATTACACAAAAACAATTTGTATTAGTGACGAAAGTACTTTTTGCCTCAATGGAAATGTGAATACTCAAAATGTAAGGTATTGTAGTGACACAAATCCTCGCACCTTTCGTGAACAACATACCCAATTTCCAGAAAAAGTCAATGTTTGAGCAGGTATTTTGGGAAACCACATAGTTGGTCCTAGTTTCCTTAATTCAAATTTAAGCGGTGAAGTGTATCTGGAGATGTTACAAAATGCAATTGAGCCGTTAATTCTTGAAATTCTGGAAGATAATCAAGATGAATTCGGCCATCTGGAAATAACATTTCAACAAGATGGTGCTCCTGCACATTATGATGGTGCAGTAATACGTTACCTGGATGAAGAATATCGAGGTAGATGGATCGACCGGCGAGGTCCTATAGAATGGCCACCTCGGTCACCAGATCTGACACCATTAGATTTTTTTCTATGGGGGTACTTCAAATCCAAGGTCTATACTACGGCACCAGATAGCATTGGCGTTTTGAAGGAAAGAATTACTGAAAAATGCAATGCTATTTCAGCTGACACATTCGAACGAGTACGACAAGAGTTTACTAATAGGATGTATTACTGTCAGGAAGTAGACGGAGCACATTTCGAACACTTCTATAAGAATCCATTGTTGATATTTGTTTAATTGAAATTAAAAAAATAATTTCAATAATTTTGATATTTATTTAATTTATCCGTCAATATTAATTTGAACCCAAACAAAATTAATATGGCTATGTAGCCAATGTCAATGCCTTTCAAACGAGATATCACTTGCCATGAGGTCCTATTTAAAATTATTTGCCAGAGTGGCACTGTGACGTCATCTATTACTATTACGTCCATTCGTAGAGAAGTTTATTTTCACCCTCCAAATTTTATTAATGTAAGTGTAGCCGTTCAAAAGATACGAGGGGGGAGGGGACTTTTGAATAGCACTGTATACATACGCAGATGATCTGTATATTGAATAAGTGTTTTGTTTTTGTTTTTCAAGTTGTTGATATGTATGTAAAACTGAGTTCTCACTATATATATATATATATATATATATATATATATATATATATATATATATATATTGCACTGTCATTTATATCTCTTCATATTTGGTAGCGACTATTTATTATTGTTTATTTTATAGCTAATATATTATATGAGTATTAATTTTTATTTTTTTATTTTTTGTAAATTGTTAATATTTTATATATGTTGTATTAATTATTATGACTTTAATAATTGTTTATTTATAATTATTGTTATTGACTTACCTCGGCAGCTAACGATTAAAATATTAAGGCATAAAGTACTCTAACTCTCAGTTGGGCTCAGGCGCTCGGATAATTTTAGAAATCATATATTTCTTTAAATATATTTGATGAATGAATTATTTGAAAAAAAAATAATATTGACATATATATTTCGATTTGATCTTATAATTGAATTATTTATGCAAATCACATCTTGAATTGAAAAATAAAATTGAGGGAAGCCGCTGGCATTCCTACTGCATGTTGAGATGTAGATATTACCTTGAGGAGAGATAACGCTTGCACAGATCGGTCTTCCGTCGTACAACTTACAATACTAAACTATGAATGTTCAGAAACGTTGAAATATTTTTGTGGTTCAATGGAGCTTATTTTATTCACAGAAAAGATTTTATGCTACTAGGAAGAAGAAGGATGAATAAGGTATATGGAAATTATAACTCTAAACTAGAAGAGTGTTTTAGAAATCACTTACATGCTTTGAAACAGGTGAGTAATTCCTTTTCAATTCTCATTATTATAAACACTACATTATTTTTGAATTTATTCTATGAATTGTTTATTTATGGCCGTTTATTTTATTGTTTTATATGTTAAAATGATCATTTGAATTTATTGTTTATCTTTGGGACCCAAAGAAATAATTTCACTGACCTGTACTTTGAGAATGGATAGTCTCAACATGTACGCACCTTAGCGTCCTTCTACACTGCCACGAATCACTAATATTGTCTATATTTCTTCTGGAAAAACTTGTTCTGGATCGGGAAACTAACTTAAATGTTTAGTTGGGTCTCTAGTTGCAAATCACTTTATAATGTGAGCCAAAATATTCAATTTTTGTTAATTTTCAGTAAAAAAATTTTGTATAGCTCAAACATGAAATTACTCATTCTCCTACTTTCCCACTACACACACTCTCCTGTTTTCTTATGAACAAACTTCTTTCACCTGAAGTTCATACGCTACTTGTTGTATTTTGTTCAATAATAATCGATTGTCACTATATTAATTGTCCTAAATCACTTCATTATTTATAAAAATGTCCTGTGGTTATCATTGTTATACACTCTATATTGTTTACAATTTCATAATAATTTCAAATTAGTTCTATAAAGTGCCTTATCAACTTTTATATTATTTTAAAGTCCTTTGACTGGTCGGAATTTAAATTGTATTCACATAATTTTGGCAATATAAACAAATACAAAACATATACGTAATTATTCCATTTTTATGTAACTTTTTATTCATCCAATTATTACATAGAGATTCTTAATAATTTAAAAGTTTTATTCATTTATACCCTCATCTAATTCAATGACATCTGTTGATAAATAGGACGTTTCCGTTTTTTTATACTTCCTTATTTTTAATTTTACATGTATTATATAAATAACGTTCAATCTTCTATTATAATATCTATAACTGTTTCTTTGCTATGATTCAAATTGTATTCCATAAGATATGGTAGGTATATCCTTGATTTCTCGAATATCATTAGTTTGTCCTTCACATTCCTCTGTTAATATTTGATTCTGTCTAAGAATCCGTGCTGCGTTATGTTAATTTAAATTATTACCACTTATATTTGATTATTATATTTTATTATTGTTATAACATGAATTTATGAGTTTCTATCTAAATTTACTATTGCAAAATTTATTAAGATAATCTCATATTTTTGCATTATATCGAATTACTGAAAATTAAATCTCAATTGACAGATTTTGTCATATCACCATTATATATAAAAAAAAATCTGTGGTTCTTTATCTCAATATTCTACTGGGATACAATGTAAGCATCCATTCATACTACAACTATATATATATATATATATATATATATATATATATATATATATATATTCCGGAAATATTTTTCTTGGGATTGTAAGGTTCTTAGTCAGAAATTAGATGGATTTTTGGGTTTTAATTAACATTTTTGTTTTTTTTTCTCCATTTTTGTTGACGTTTCAGACAGACGATTATAATTAACGAATTATACAATACATACAACATTTTCTTAAAAACTTACCACAAAACAAGAGCCTGCAAGCGCATGTCAATTTTTAAGAATACAACTAATTTTTATTAAAAAACAATTAGTACCAAAACAAATACATTCACAACAATTGACTGTACAGCATATTATATTAAGACAACAACTGATTTTTCAAGGAAACAAAATTTATTGGTAGTAAATAGAACTGGTTTTTGTATCGTATACATTAATTATGATGGAAAAAGAGGTATTAAACAAACTCATTTTTGTCCTGAACATTCATACTGGTATTATTTTGGTATAAGGTGTTAGTTATGCTACAGGATGTAATTTCAACTTATAGACAATTTTTTGAAAATGACTTGATTGAATTAAAATAAATTTTCAATAAATTTTTTGTATCTGATTTGTCGTTGATAGAATGTGGGTTTTTTTGGATTTTTATCATTTCGTAGAACTCTCTTTTTTTTTGATGGCTTTCAGTTCGCAGTATTTTTGTGTTGTCATAGTCGAAGGTTTGTTTGTGTTCAGAAATGTGATTTGTAAGGGCTGTCTTGTTTTTTTATCGCATTTGTAGCCATTAAGGCAGTTTTTTTAAATATTGACTGGTTTGCCCAATATAGACACCTTCACAATCTTTACATGGGATCTCATAGATGACCTGGGTTTTTTTCCTTGGGAATTTTTGATTTTAGTTTGCTAAAGTTAGATTTTAAAAGATTATGTCCCTTGCGAATCACTGTTATGTTGTATTTTTTAAAAGCGCTACCAATTTTTTCTGAAAGTCCGGAAACGTATGGTAAAGAAAGATATTTTTTTTGGGGTATATTTTCTGACATAATTTTAGGTTGAGTTTGGTTGTAAAAAAGATAGATACGATTTTTAAATATTGTATTAATTAATTTAGCTGAATAATCATTTAAATGGAGAGCTTCTTCAGCTTTTTTCATGGCGTTCTCCCGGTATTCGTAGTCAGAGAGTTTTATAGCTCGATCTGCGAGCCCTATGACTACTGATTTTTTTTGCGAGATTGGGTGCTGAGAATAAAAATTCGCGTATCTAGAAGACCAAGTTTCCTTTGTGTACCATTCAGTTTTAATCGTGTTGTTTATGTGGTGAAGTCCAAAAAATGTATTTTATCATGTTGCTCCCTTTCAACCGTAAATTGTAATTTGTTGTGAAAGCTATTGAAATTATCAAGAATATTTTCTACTTTGTTTATTGGTACTAGTGTTGTGCAGTCATCAACGTTCCTAAAGAAAAAAGGAACTTGATACTCCAAGCTTCCAATTATGGATTCTCCCAGATCTTCCATCACAAGTTGTGCAATTACACTTGAGATAGATGCGCCCATTGCACAACCATCTGTTTGTTTGAAAAACTTTTCTTCATACAAAAAATATGTAGAACTTAATGTGAGTTGCACTGCTTTTAAAAATTCATTAAGAGGTATGTCGATATGTGACTCAATTTTATTCAACTTTTTTTATTATTGTGTTTCTTACTAAGTCAAAAGGTATGTTTGTATATAAAGATACAACATCTAATGATACAAGTGTGTAATTATCTGGTAATATTAAATTTTTAATTTGGTTCTCAAAATCAAAAGAATCTTTAATGTAATATTTGTTTTGGTTTACAACATTTTGTAATATATTTTTCAGAAATTTAGATATATTTTCAAAAGTTGATTGAATACACGACACAATGGGTCTAAGGGGAATTACCTTCTTTGTGTAATTTTGGTAATCCATAAATTCTAGGTGGTTGTGAATTTAAAATTTTAAGTTTCTTTGCAGTATCCGGGGAAATATACATATTATTTTCCCAGTGAGATATTAAGTCGTTATGATTTTTTTGGTACGAGTTAGTAGGGTCATTTTTTAGTTCTTTATATGTATCACCGTTTTGCAATAGATCGTTCATTTTGTTGTTATATTCAATGTTGGACATAATCACTGTTTTATTTGACTTATCAGGTTTTATAATTTTTAAATGATTATTTGCTTTTATGAATGATTTAGTTTTTTTTGTTATTTATCACTTATTTTATTTTTATTGAAATTGTTTTTATGATTGGTCATCAGATTACAACATTTAGATCTTAGATTGTCTTTATGATCTGAGGGAAAGTTTGTTATGGCGACTTCAACATTAGTAATAATTTCAGAAATAGGCAAGTCTTCTGCTTTTTCAAACGGTAGAGCAAAATTTGATCCCAGACTAAGAATTTCTGCCACATACTCGGGAATTATAGTTTCAGTCAGGTTCTCAATCCAGCTAGAAGTATCTTTTGTTGGTTTATTGTTTTTCTTATTTAAGAGTTCAATTTTTTTATTTTTCTGTCTAATCTTTTGAAAGACTGTTTGTAAATACTTAGTTATTTTTGTTATTCCATTTTGTAAAATTTACTAAATGTTTTGTTGTATCAGTAATTTCCGAAAAATATTATAAAGTTAGGTTCAAGAAATAAAACAAACTAAATATATATATATATATATATATATATATATATATATATATATATATATATATATAAAATGAATATAATTTCATAAAATACGAGGTGTCTATATGAAACATAACTTTCGATTGTCTACTACACCTGCTTTTAGTCGAAATTTCAATAATTTCGACGTATTGACCTGATCGTTCTTCGAAGGGAAAATAACTAAATTCCTGACTAATACCACGCAGAATATTGAATTACATCCTCTTCGAAAGCTGTGAAGTCGATCGACCACTATGCCGATACTGACATCTGTGGTGATTCGCAACCGATAGGCATAGTACACTGACGCGTTTCGACCTTCTTGAGCCTCTTCAAGAGTGCCGTAGTGCTTCCCAGTTCAGAGTCTCTAATCCAAACTGAAGATTCCGGCCTCCGACAACTTCTACATGGCTCGTGTAGTTACACGCAAGCGAGAAGTAGTCAGTTGGCGCCACCATCACTTTCAGTTGCCAACCAACATCTCAGATAAATTCGACCGTATTACTGATAACAAAACAACCTGTCAAATGGTCCATATTTTAATTAACATGAGAAAACAGAAATCAATACATTACCACTTTCTTGTTAGTGAGAGTCAGAAATGCGTCGCAAATGAACCTAACAAAGCTAAATAAAGAAATTATAAAAGATAAATATGAAACGCACATAGAGGAATTACTAAACAAAATAGTGAAACAGGAAGACAATGTGGGTACACAATGGAAAACTATAAAAAAATCCATATAAATTACAACAGAAGATTCTGAGCATTAACTCAAATGTGTTCCATCCAGAGATTCTGTAAACAACTAGTTTTCTGTTCCAAATGATTTTCAAACATGTTTGTAAACGATCAGAGAGGTTTGCGGATTATTCTCTAGCAATTGGTTTGGGACATGTGCATTCCTGTTTCTTTAAAAACATAATCTCTAAACGCGTACCCCCTAAAGTGCTAAATAGTGAATAGCTTCTAAATAATCTCCTACTGAAAATCCGTTTCTATTTGAGTGTTTTGAAATATCTTTTAATAAATCGTTAAGTATGAGTGACGAATATTTTAGTGATATTAGTCCATGAAAGTAGTGATAACCAAAATTTAGAATTGCTACTAAACGACCAGATACTTATAAACCAAAATTATTTCGGTAGGTATATGGTGCGATTTTTTGACATTGAATGAGTTATTATTTATAATATTTTTAGAGTAAATACTGCCCCAGAATTCTGGAGAAGTGTTCTTTGTGTTTACTCATACACTTCAAACTCTTTATCAGCTGTTTCAACCTAAAACATAAATTGATTATGAAACCAATATTTTACAGACCTGCGCTTTGAAAAGGATTTTCAAACTGTAAGAAATCTGTTTGTGATTGAAGGTTGTAACAAACCTATTCACAAGTATTCCACCGGAGTTGCAAGAACAAGCTAAGAATATTTCCAATTATTTGTTACTCATGATATCAAAAAAAACGCCACCCAAAGTGTTACGAATTATTTAATAACTGAAGAAACATTAAAAAAGCCAAAAAAACGAAAATACATTACTCGCTTATTTATCGAAAAGATCAAATAATGTAAATGCAGCTACATCGTGGTCTGAATTTTCTATGCTGAAAAGCACCTTCAAAGTAAAAAAAAAATGTCAATTTAGACACTTCATAAAGTTAGAGCCTTTTTGAATCAAGCTTCTGTAAATTATCGGCACAAAAAGTCTAGTATTTTAACCCAAGAACAATGCATGCAATTTTTGGAAAAATCAGAGAAGTCACATTATCTTATGAGAAAAATAAGTAAAATTTAAAATTAAAATAAATTGATTTTGATTTTTATCAAGATTGCATTGTAGGTCTTACAATGAGAATATACGGAGCATGTCGTCGAAATGAGCTGTTAAATATGAAACTTCATCACATAGATAACTAAGGAGACATGTTAATAGTGACCATGCCAGAGACAAAAAATGATATGACAAGGACGTTTACAATCACAAATAAAACTATTGATGCAGTGAATTTACTTAGCATTTACAACAAATATCTTTCCATCTTTCCATTAGACCTACCCATACTCCTCATAGTCGTCTATTTATTTCATATAAGAATGATAAATGCGTAGTACAACCGATCGGGAAAAATATATTTAGCAACTCAGTATATACACAGGATATTCCTTCCGTCGTAGTTCTGCAACGCTGCTACTAATTTTGGAACTGATTTGTTAACACTCAAAAGACTTGGAGTTTGGTGTTCTTCTGAGGTTGCAGAATGCTGTATTGATGACGTGTGTCTTATAAAATTAATAGTTCGCAAAAAATGCTGACAAATCAAGAACAGAGCCTAGCACTAGTAATAACACACTTAAAGTGGTTGATTACTCTAATGAAATAGATAAAATTCCAGTTAATCTAGATAATTACAAGAAACCATCATCTTCATCTATATGAATAAGTCATAATGCTATTAGTACTTCAAATACTTACCAAATGCCTGAAAATACCGCTATTATCATCCATAATTGTGCTCAAGTAACAATTAACATTAATTACTATAATCAATAAGTTGTTACTGAAGTTTTTCTTATATCATGTTCATAAAATTGATTGATTTATCAAATTAGTTTTTGTAATTTTGTTTGGTTTATTGCGATGCGAAAAACATTTATGTCACACAGGTTGAAAGGTATATGCTGGCCGCCTACTGTGGTCAATTTTATCGTGGTATCCAGACTTTTCTTAAGTTGAGTGAATGTAAACGACGAGTACTCAGTGTGTATATGTATATTAATATGCAGCTAAGCGCTGTCGGCCATTAGGCCATTATCAAAGCTGTCGTCATAAAAAAGATCCAAAACAGGTGTCAAAAACATCCAGTTAATAAAATCGAAACAATGTACAAAGTTAAGTCATTGTTACGATGATGTCATTAAAATAAAAAAACATTAAAATAACCCTATTAATGGAAATTCCCCTTGCAAATTATTTTAATGTTTTTTATTTTAATGACATCATCGTAATAATGACTTAACTTTGTATATTGTTTCGATTTTATTAACTGGATGTTTTTGAAACCTGTTTTGGATCTTTTTTATGACGACAGCTTTGATTATGGCCTAATGGCCGAAAGCGCTTAGCTGCAGATTAATAAACATATACACACTGAGTACTCGTCGTTTACATTCACTCAATTTACATCTACTGTGTACACCATACCCACAGACATTTCGTAAGTTAACTTCTCAATGCAGAATTCAGAATTCCGCTCATCTATCTAAATTGAATTAGCACTATTTCCTAAATTAAAGTTATTACAACCTGTTTGTAATATCAAAGTAGCTTACCTCATAATTTGACAGCTGCCAACTCCTCCAAATTCTGCTAAATATAGTCATATACTCAATAATCATATAAATATTTCTAGAATTGGAAGTGATAATGAAACAACTAAGCAGAAACTGTTGGAGTATTTTTAATTTTGTTCCTATAAAACTTATAAAAAACATGTTTTTCTACAAAAGTACCTAGTAGGAGTGTATATTACATAATTTGTGAGAGTCACCATGCTTTCAGCATTTGTTAAATAGTCTTATTCCTAGTTTCCATTATAACAACAAAGATCACGCATACCAGTCATTGCTAAGATAATAAATACGAAAATTGTAACGTTTGATCACTATTTGCCCATCGTTCATGGACACCACTGCTTCAAAACTACCCTACAAATTTAACTAGAGCTGACTTAGAAGATACCATCACCTGTTGGGTCGTTGATCCATGGGTAGTTATTTGGACACCTTACACAGGTTTGGAGGTTGATAGTTTCCCCGGGAACTTCAGGGGAGGTGAGCTTGCAACTATGAGGTACCCAACAAGCTGGGTTGCCTTCTACTACACACTTTTCCCTCCATGGTTCGAAGTTTTTGGCTTCTGAGATAGTTCTTGGATTTTGAATCCATTGAATGACTTGAGTCATCGTTACGAAATAAACGTCATTGTGATTGGCTAAAATTTCATCGATCCAGTAAAGGAAAGCATCCAAATATTCCGGATTGTTTTTTAACCAGGCAGCGTGGAAGTAAAGACCTAATGGTGCCCTATTCTCATTATAATGCCTGTCGAAATTGTGATTTAGGAAATTGTAAAATTGATCTCCCGAAAGTATATTCGAACAAGAATCAACCATCGCACATCCTGCTAGGTACTCATCATTTTCAGGATCTTCTCTCCTGTCTAATTCATTCAACACCATCTCCCAAACAGCGTGGGATCTAGTTGGACAGCTCTGTAAGTTACCGTGACATCTATGAGGCATTCTGAAGTACATGGTATATGGCCACAGTGGTGGGTTGTTCAATGGCGCAGTTATAGTAGAATCGTACAAGAATGCTTCTTCTTCCATCATCGTGAATTGGTTGTTACCACCTACTCTAAGATAAGGGGCTCTCACTCCAACCACACTGTTATCTGTAATGTTAGCGTATTTCTCAGTGATTATTCTCATACCTCCCATTTCTTTTACCCAATCGTTCACGCTTGCGTTTGACCAGAATCTTTCGTCATCATTGTGTCTGTAAAATAAAAGATAAAAGTTGATGACATGTGAATAATAGCTATTTGGAAAGTTGCAATAGATTACGGAGAATTTGAAATAATTATTGTTATTGTTTCAATTTTTACTTATACAGTGAACGACTACATTATGAAATAATATCATTATTTTGAGAACCGCTGATTTTTTAATAAAAAAGTGCTCATAGTAACAAACCACATTAGGCCAAGACCCGAGTACTTTTTTGCAATGTTCTATAGAACGGATTTTCTTTTTGGAATATGTTTAGGGGTGCCTAGTAAATGTAAATACAAGTTGGTTTTATCGAATATCTCGCGAAGCGTGCATCATACGACATAAATAGTATAGATAATTTTTGTAGTTAATAATATTTGCCGTCTCTTTTATCTGAAACTATTTTTTGTATAATGCATAGGTTTATATTTATAACGCTCTAAGTTTTTTCAATATGGTTATTGCTAAATATATAGTTAACGGTTGATGATATATAAGAAATAACAGTTGTAGAGCATCCAATTTCCTATATATTTCATTTACAACTTTTTGCTGTAACATTTATAGTTTATGAGCTATAACGCTGTAAATGTGAGTTAGCGAAAAATGAAAAATATATACGGGATTATAATGATGTATATTCAATCATACACAAGTTATGGGAACGCATATGGTAATAGGACACCAGTAAATTGCTGAATTGCAATCCCACGGATTGTTTTCTTCATAACCTTTTTTTATTATCGCATTCATATTTTATTTAGCTTCCTAGTTGTAAAGACTCATTATAATTTGTAGAAAGTTATTTTTTAGAAAGTAGTTTTTATAAACGACGAATTTAATTGGCGCAGTCAGTAGGAATACAAATCGGTTCAACAAAAATCGTGACACCGGTCCGTATCTATGGTTTATTTGCAATCTCGAACTTTGTGTTATTTTTGTGGTTTTAAGTTAAGTTCAAGAATCCAGTCCAGGGAATAGGGACCACATCGCCCAGATCCTAGTGGAGACGAATGAACATTTTCTTCATAGTACTATAAGGCGAAAAACATTCCATTTTTTCCCTTCTCAAATAATCTTTCGCTTTTATTTACATTTTATATACTTTTAGAAAAGTAAAACATTTTTTAAACATAAGTAATATAATTTAGATTAGTTGATGAATGACTCAAATGTAGAAGAATTAGCAGATTTATTTAATTCTAGTATAACTTTGGAAGAAAAAAGTAATATACCAGAAAGTAAAGCAGTGGCTAATCCAAACTATAAATTATTAAAATTATATATTGATACTATTAACAATTAAATAGTTTTTTATTGCGCGCATTGTTAGGTAAATTAGTAGGTAGAGCTTTAATGCTTATATGTTCAAGAACTGAATTACGAACATGGGCAGAAATGAAACAAGCTCTTCAATTATGTTTCGGAGATCAGAGAAATATAGATTGCTTAGTGCAAGATTTAATTGTTTGAAGACTATTAAAAATGAAACACAATACAATTTCGATATGCGATGTCAGGATGCACGTAGCTTAGTAATTTCAAAATTAAATGCATCAAATGATCCAGTTGCATAAAAAACTATTAAAATCAAAAATTATAACGATTTCGCACTTAAAACTTTTATTAGAGTTTTAACTGGTCAATTGCAAAATAATATACGTTTGCGAAACCTAGATAGTTTAGAAGTAGCTATGTCTTTGGTAATAGAAGAAGATAATTTTATGTATAGTGAGAATAGAAATAATACTCTAAATAATCAATCCCACAAACCAATACCGAGAATCACTCCATCCAGACAAACTAATCGTCATCCCAATTTTATCCAGAATAGCAATAATAATTACCAACATTTCAATTCGCCACCTTCTCAACCCATTATTCCAATTAATCGAAATTCAAATCCAGGTGTATCTAATAATCAATTCTCGCAACTCCAACAGAATTTCAATAATTTCAATCGTCCTTTCATCCAAAATTCACAACCCCAGTGGAGGAACAATAATAATTTTCAAACTCAGAGACAACCATTTTTTAATCAACCCAGGCAAATCCAGATATTGAGAGCACCCTCAAATCAAAGCAGAGATCAATAAAATCCCAACAAACCATATAAACCTACTCCAATGGACACATCATCTGGTAATACAATGTTAGCACCTCAGAAAAAATTCACGTCCATAGAACTATTTACACATCATGTAAATCATCAAAATATTGAACTCGATATCCCGTTTGAGAATCAAATACAAGGTGAATGCTCATACCAAACCCATGATGTCCAAAATTCTGATTATTTTAATCCACACGAAACCGATGAAACATATCCAGAATATGACAATTCTAATCAATATCAATTCTATGATCCTTATCAAATTTCTCAAGACCCAAATGAAAATTTTTCAACCAGAAGCCTCACAGAACAATCCCCCCTAATAACCTTAAATATATCCAGAGCAAATTTACCACATATTTACATCCCCGAACTAAAAGCAAATTTTTAATCGATACAGGTAGTACTCGTAGTTTAATCAAACTTGATTTAGCTTATCAATGTTATCCAAATGAAGTGCTCATAATATAACATATCATGACGAAGTAATAGAAATACTAATCTTTAGAGTTTCGGAATATCACAAATTCTATCTCTTTAACTTTAGCGATAAATATGACGGATTAATAGGCATTGATTTATTGGAATAATTAATTTTATAAACTAAGAATTTAATTCGCATATAGATTCTCGTAAATATTTCGGATCGTTCGGAATGTTCCACCACTTTTAACATTCCAACAGTGAATTTAGTTGATAGACACTAATATTATGATTAATGAAAACTTATAATCAAAATAGATACATCAGTTATAACAATTCAAAATTAATCAAATTTGATCCCGTTAACCTGATTTTCCTATATCCAATATTCATTTTTTGTATTCTTCCTGCTCAAAGTATAAATACAATATCAGTGACTTTGTTCTCTCATTAAACGTGGTTGTAGAATGACGCCTTGCACAGTTGTTGTACAAACTACAATTTTTAGTATTGTAAAACAGCAATTACTATTGCTAATTAATTAAATTTTCTATTTTACAGTTAATCTTAGAAATTGGTACTCAACAGAATACTGTAGAAAAATTAATAAGTATGGACAAATACAAGTATGTAATACAAAAACTGGTAATATTGAATCTCATTTTTAGGATCATTTGTCACTATTATTACTTATACTATTGATGGTTTTAGGGAGAACGAACTGACATGTTTCACAATTTCACCCAGATTTCAATGGTGAGACATATCCTTTGTCCAATGTGCATAGCAATTGAGTCATTAAATTCGTAAAATGAAATAAATAAACATTATAATAATAATCACAATATTACTGTCAAAGAATCTCTGTTTTAAAGTTTGGGAACTCTGAGGAATTTGAAGTGTGGCAATCACAGGATAAGAGTGAAATAAACTATGTTCAGTCAACTCATAAATTGAAAAATGGGAGATGGAGAATTGCCTACCGTTGCAATAGAAGTGATATACAAGGTTTTATGTTTTTTTTAGATGTTATTGGTTATTATTTCATTTCAGTTGTGTCAATGTCCATCAAGAATTATTTTAAATATTTCAGAAAATAGTTAGATTTTCAAAAGAAGACATTGGTAATTAATTTTTTTAGGATGGTCCAAATGTATAAGAGCTGGTGGAATCTCCCCTCGCCAATATGACTTCTTTGTACCTCGCTTATCAATAAAAATTAAAATAATCAATGAAGATTAATGAAAAGTAAACTGGTAGTTAATAAGAACATGAAGGCCGAAATGAGAAGTATATTGAAATAAATTGATGTTAAAATATTTAAAGAAAAGAGTGAAACATATTTTCAATATTTAGAAAAGAGAGGGAGAATAATTTTCTTCAGTATTTACAAAGGCAATAATTCAGTATGGAAAATACATAAAATATATAACGCCATTTTTGTTCTTGTCAACAGAATCGAGATGGAATTCGTGTAACGAAGTGGGTAAAGAAACGCCTAGTATTGATGATTAGCACTGTTAGTCGCGTCAACGCCTGCGGAAATAGGGATGAACCTGGGAAAGTGGTGCGACAGGACCGATCGGGATGCGGTTTTCTGCATTCTTTTCCAAAAACGATTATCACGAAATGTGGGGCGGTAGATTTTCCCTCCCACCGAAAATTGCATTGCTGCAGGCCAAAGTGCACGCGAAAAATGCATTATCTGGGAGGCCTTTTGGAAGATTTTTCAAATTTGATAAATAAGGTTCAGAACTAGCCCGCATCGGGCACTCGGGGGTTTTCGAGGCCGCTGATCACGAATATAATGTTCAAATTGACCTCCGAACACCTGGTGCACCAGAACCTGACCCTAAACGTCATCTCCGGGGGTTTTCCTGACACGATCAAAGAAGGTCAACCAAAAATCATTTTGGGGGTTTTTTGGCCCGCTGAATCCAAATCTGGCATCGGCGAGCACCCCACTAGCACCTGGTGCACCTAAACCCGGGCTAGAACGTCATCTCCGAGAGTTTTCTTGAGAAGAGTGCCAAAAACCACCCGAAAACCATAATAGGGCAGTTGTGTGGGGCGGTGGTCCCGAATTTCACGTCAGAAACAACCCCCCGAACACTTGGTGCACCACAAAATGACCCTAAACGTCATCTCCGGGGGTTTTCCTGATACAATCAAAGAAGGTCAACCAAAAATAATTTTGGGGTTTTTTGGGCCCGCTGAATCCAAATCTGGCATCGGCGAGCACCCCACTGGCACCTGGTGCACCGAAACGCGGGCTAGAACCTCATCTCCGAGAGTTTTCTTGAGAAGAGTGCCAAAAACCACCAGAAAATCATAAGAGGGCAGTTGTGTGGGGCGGTGGTCCCGAATTTCACGTCGAAAACAAACCCCCGAACACCTGGTGCACCACAACCTGACCCTAAACGTCATCTCCGGGGGTTTTCCTGACACAATCAAAGAAGGTGCCAGTGGGGTGTTCGCCGATGCCAGATTTGACGTTAAGGGTCAGGTTGTGGTGCACCAGGTGCTCGGGGGGTTGTTTCTGACGGGAAATTCGGGACCGCCGCCCCACACAACTGCCCTCTTATGATTTTCGGGTGGTTTTTGACACTCTTCTCAAGAAAAATCTCGGAGATGACGTTCTAGCCCGGGTCTCGGTGCACCAGGTGCCAGTGGGGTGCTCGCCGATGCCGGATTTGGATTCAGCGGGCCAAAAAAAAACCCAAAATAATTTTTCGTTGACCTTCTTTGATTGTGTCAGGAAAACCCCTGGAGATGACGTTTAGGGTCAGGTTCTGGTGCTCCAGGTGTTCGGAGGTCAGTTTGAACATTATATTCGTGATCAGTGGCCTCGAAAACCCCCGAATACCCGATCTGGGCCAGTTCTGACCCTTATTTATCAAATTTGAAAATCTTCCAAAAGGCCTCCCAGATAATGCATTTTTCGCGTGCACTTTGGCCTGCAGCAATGCAACTTTCGGTGGAAGGGAAAATCTACCGCCCCACATTTTGTGATAATCGTTTTTGGAAGAGAATGCAGAAAACCGCATCCCGATCCGTCCTGTCGCACCACTTTCCCAACAGTTCGCAGGCGTTGATGCGACTATGTACGCATCTCTCAATTCCGTCATTTAGATCGGTACCATTCCCAAAATAAGACATTCTGATTGGTTGCATTGTCTCGGTAGATTAGGTGCCGAGATCGCAGATGGGAATATTGAGCACACAATCAATGTTTAAACATTACTAATACTATTTTATTAAGGGCTACGTATAAGATAACTTCATAAAGAATAACAAGTTGCTAGATGGAGTAAACGTTAGGCTTTGCAAATACATTGTCTTATTAAGAAACAAAGCTTCCAATGTGACTACATTGGTTGATTTCGTCTGCACAGGTATGGAGTAATATTACAAAAATAGACTTCGTGATTACAGCTGTTCTTTTGCGTCATCAGTTACTGAAATGTTCCTATTTGAAAAAAGAAAATATAGTTAAATGGAATGCAAATTGCTGCAAGGTACCAAGCGAAAGTAATCCAGATATAATCTACGATGTTCAGGTAACACTAGGATTATGCTCTTGCAAATTGGGAAGATTAGGAACGTTTTTCAAACACCATCAGGAATTTATGAGCATTTTGAGCCACCCATTACGACTGCATAATCAAAATATTTAATACCTAAACTTGCCTTTGGCGAAGAAAATGTTATACACGTTTCATATACGCCAATAAGAGCAATCGAAATTCCACCAACATCAGCTTTGAAATCTGCTGTTACACCAAATAATGAAAAATCATAGATATTGAACCATAAACAACTATTTGCTTGAAGCTTCAGAAGGAAATAAGAACGATTCTACAAAAATGGTTTTTACTTTATTACAGTCTCATCATAATGCACTTCTCCAAAGAAACTAAATATATGCATACAACGCTTAAGACAAATTTCGACTAGTACTGCTTGGGATTCTATATACATACATCCAGAGTCACAATTAAAGTATAACCTACAACAATAAGTCGATGAAATATTTTAATTTGAGGAACAAAACGTTCTGCAGGTGCTCGGCATTGAAAAGATTCATCAAATTGAAGAAAAATCAAAAGGCCTAAGAATTTGCAGATTAATGTTGACAACAATGTTCCAAACGCAACAAGACATTAATTTGTACTGACCTACGGTATGCTTTTGTTTACCGCATCTTGCTATTGCGTATGTAGGTAAATTAAACCTAACATTTAATAAAATGGTGTTAAGCAATGTTCAAACGTTGCTTGTATGGTCATTATTCCAATAGAAAATCGCACTTTTAGCTGGGTTTAGTTCCGTCTTTGATATCGGACAAGATAGATGACGGAATTGAAGCTAAAACAGCTTGTCTGGTACCAACGGGCAAGAAAAACCGTAAAGGGAACGATATCGACAATCCACTTGCGAAAAAGAAGAAATGGTATGAAAAGGTCATATTTGAGATTATGTTTAGAGCATGGGATGACAATAATTTCAACGAAGGAGGAAAAAATGGACCTGGTCAGGTTTAGAGAAAACGTGATGGGTTGCTGAAAAAGGAATGTGCAACTTCCGGTACATATGTATATGCTAGAGGTGATAGAGCTTACAGCTTGGAGAAAGAAGAAGCGGTCGAATTGGGAAGTACGAATGAAGTGCAGGAAAAATAGTCAAAGGGGCAATGCTTGGTACAAATGAATTCAACAAGCTATAGGTTCCAAAGAGGAGAGAGTAACATCCTTAAATTTTTGAAGAGGGTGACAGATTATGCATTCTTTGACTGACGCTGTCGACCGCTCATTCTTACGACAGATCGGTATTCGTCGCTTCGCAGGGCATCTGGCGTATATTTGTCTCCGGATCGGCATTCGGTGCATTTACACAACTTTATTATACAGAACTGCGAGTCCAGCAGAAAATGTCCATTATCCAGTGAAAACAACGGATGTATACAAGCGCTCTTAGTGCAATGTCTCTTGTGGTGAATGATTTGATTTTGTGAATTGTTATTAGTTTTCAATTTTGTACTTCTCACTTTTGAATAGTTAATTATTGCTAACGCATATGAACATTATTCTTCAGCGGATGCAAAAATAAAAGATACAACCGTGAGAGAAACTAAAGTTATTTAACGGTAAATATCCATGAGCCCATTGTTCAAATTTCCAAATTTACCTAATGAGAAAATCTAGATGCAACAAGCTGCTTTACGCATTTCAGGCTCGTGCCACAAACTTCCACACTTGTGAAAAACTTACTCCACTTGTTTCACAATATACCTAGTATTATTAAATAAAATATGTTGTTGAACATTTGCCATAAAAAAGTAAATTCTGCGATATCAAAATAGAATCTTTGCATTCTCTTTTCAAACCAAGCTTCCCTACTCATTGATTTCAATAATTAACAGACTTCCTAGTTTTGATTATGATTCCAACATTCTTGACATTCCATCTTATAATACCTCATCAGATCAGATCCCACATCTTTTGAGGTAAGCACAATAGATCTTTTGATCAACACCTACTGGTCTCTTCTAAGTGGCAACGTACAGCTAAAAGCAAGTTAGGTTGGATAGAACCAGGCCCGTCAGGTTTCCCTCGAAAAGATATTATGTTTTGTAAGTTTTCTAAATCCTTTGACACTCAATCTCAACTTCAAAAATTTTGGGAGAATGATTACCAAGTTAACGTATCCTATTGTGTGAAGAACAACCAGCTGGATAACATTTTTATGACACTTTCAATTGAGGTTCCCAAGAAAAATTCGTTGTTTCAATTTCTTCAAGGGAACACATTTCTAAGTTAGGTAATTCTCAAGAAAGAGCAAAAAACCAATTTTTATATCTTGAAAAAAATTGGCAAAAAATTATACACTAAAAAAACTGTATCGTGACTTCTCTCCTCACCATGGCGTCTTACGAGAAGACAGTGTGACTACCAAATTGCGTGTGGTCTTCAACTGCTCAGCAGAATCCTCTTTTGGATAATTTAACAACTCAATTCAGTCGGTAGAACCTACCGTTCAGGAGGATCTTGATTCAATTATTTTTCAATTCAGGCAACATCACTTCGTTGCGTCACATGACATTAGAGAAATGTATCGTCAAATTGAAATAGCAGACAAATTTAAGCTTTTTCAGCTTATGTATGTATGTAGGTTTTTTATCGTTGTCTAGGGGCTATCTCAACTTCTTCAAACGCCGATTACATAAAAACACTTATTATTCGTCTCTTGATAAACAGATTCACAATGTACAATAAAACAGTTAGAAAATATGAATTTGGTAGGAAAAATATCAATAGGCGCATTACACATGTGGACCATCTGTCACTGTGCTATCCTCGTCGTCTTACTTCTAGTTGTCAACCTCGAATGCCAAATGCGCGGTTTCCCATCGATATTTATTCGATATCCAGCTCGAGAACGGTGTCGTGTCTTTCCGTGTCTCGAACACGCGGTAAAACTAAGGCGTCTCTCAAAGTGGAAGCGTAAACATGCGAATTGTGGGACGCACGTAAACGTACGTCTTCGCGCGAACGATCCGAACTACTTGTTTTGAATGCAAGCGCTCACAGTGGCTGCAGATCGGTTCGCGCATATACGTGCGTACATTTGCGACTTGCGACCAGATCCCGTTTGGTTGAGATATTTGCGTTTGTTCGCGGTTTCCTTGCAGGTATTCTCTTGGGAAAGAATTGAAAAAAAAAATGAATACGGAAAAGCTAATTGATTTAGTACGAGAGCGGAAATATTTATGGGATCAGCGAGAACCAAATTATCACCATCGTGATTTACAAAAGTCCTTGTGGAAAGAAGTTTCCGAAGAAATTAATTTATCAGGTACCTAATTTGCTAATTTGTATTTATTTAAACTATATTCGTATTTGAACAAGAAGTATTTTTAAATAACACAAAATATAAATAACTTAGAGTATACGTACAAAATATGTTTTTAAATAATCACGGATATTGTAAGCCTCGGCTCTAGTTCTGTTTTCACCCAGAGTTACAAATCTTCTATTATTTCTGTTATATTGTCCTGTTTCCATATTAATTTCATTAATATTAATACCTTCTTTTTCAATAATTATATTGTGCAGTAAACTAATACATTTAATAATGGCATCAGCTCGATGTGGCGTAACTTCAATAGTCTCTAGTGATAATCTCCATTTACTGGCCATAATTCCAAATGCGCATTCCACCACTTGTCTTGCCCTTGATAAAGGCATATTAAATATTTCTTCTTAGAAAAGTATTTTCTAACAAATATAAATCACGACCGGACATTTTAACTATTCGGCATCAAGTTTTATCGCAGTCAATGTGCGAACTCAACGCATGTATACGCAAGATCACAAATTCGGACGGTTCCGCGCGTTTTTATTATTCGCGCGTATCTGCATCCACTGTGAGAGAAGCCTAAGGCCAGACGATGGCAATAAGTATTGGTATTGTGAGCTGTTCTACTGGGGACTGTAGGATTGAACCAATCCTACAAATTGGAAATATATTATTGGGGATAGCAGCAAATAAGGAAAAGTGTACTCTATTTAATTCTCCGAGCTTCCGTAAATCTTTATTTACATCATCAGGGAAGTTAATCGAGATTGTATCCTTGATCTTGACATCAGGAAAAGTGTAAAACAGTTAATATTGTTGAAGAAATATGTCAAGTCAGCGATACAATTGCCAACTAATAGTTACAAATTAAAACATTATTAAAATATCAAAGTTAAAACCATTAAAATAACGAGAACCCACACAAACACGTGGACATGTGAGCGTTCTTATAGAAACTGAATATGTTAGGCTAAGTATAAATTCTTCTTTTCCATATGAAGGAAGTGAATCGATCTACAATGACGCGCGCCACCGAAACAATCGAATTTAAAGTTTGGAAGGAGTACGAAGGTGGTACCAAAATTATGTTAATGATATGAAAGATCACACCTAGAAAATTATTATTGTTATAATTATTATATTGTTGTTATTATTATTATTATTCTTATGAATCTATTGTTCGGAGGAAAGAACAAGGAATATGTTGAAACCAAGTAGGAAACTAGTAAGAATTATTATTGTCGTCATTATTATTATTATTGTGGGGACAGTTGTGCTTATCAAGCGATAAGAGGAGGGAGTAGAGACTGCTTAAATTTTGAATGTCCGTCTTTCTATTAATACAACCATCCTCCTGAAAAATGAACACCATTTCTAAAAACAATCTTTTACTATAGCTTCTTTCACGAGAAAGGATATTAATTCCTTCAAAATCAATTACATGATCTAACGAAGAGACATGATTAGCCAGAGAACATCTTTCTGGATGATACGTTATGTCACTGTTATGAAGGGATACATGACTAGGAAGTTTCTGAGAAGTTTGACCAATATATGAGAAGTCACAACTGTTACCACAAAGCTTATAGACGACATTGCTACAATCTACGACAGGTATCTTGTATTTTAAAGGACTGTAATCGATTTCACAATCAAGGCACTCTTGCAGGCAAACTTAATATTCTGTAAGTATTGTAAAAATATTTCTAGTAAATCTGGATGTAATCTTCCTCACATAAGGCAGAGACATCGTTGAAACGGAAGGAATCGTTCCCGAGGTTGAGAGAGAATCCAACAAATTACACCTGCTGCATCATTTGATTGTGTCGGAGTTTGTGACAAAACCGAGGACGTATTGAAGATGATCTTTCTAAGTAACTGTTTTGGATAGGAATTGTCCAGGAACAAGTTGAAAAGAATATCACGGTTCTTATTTCTAAATATAGGATCAGAGGGGTTCATGACTCTAGCTGTCATTTGTTTAACCAAGTTCACCTTTATGCTAAATTTATGGTAAAAATTGTAGTTGAGATATCTCCCAGAGCTATCTAGTTTTTTGTACCAATCAATTATAATCACATTTTCAGGAGTCCTGGTCCATAAAGTATCTAAAAAGGGGACAGCCATATTAAGAGTTTTCCGCATCGAGAGTAAACTGGATGTACGGATCGTAACTGTTAAAAGTGAAAAGGGGATCTTGGGTGTAATCCTTAGGGTAAGCCAGGATTATATCATCCACATATTTTTTGATGAAAGGGATATCAAAAGGAAATACCGGAAGGACCACGTCCAACAGATCATTCATTACATAGCAAGCTAATATAAGAGAAATACTAGTTCCCATAGGTGTACCAAAAGTCTGTTTTCAAAATTTAGTATTAAAAAAAAGCAGGTAGAACTGAATAGGAATTCAATCAACTCAATGAACATGTCAATATCATAATTGCACATCGCACTGATGGATGGCCAATGTCGGCGAACTAAACGTATAACAGATTGTAAGTAAACATTGCTAAAAAGTGAAACCCCATCCAGACTGACCAAAACATAATCTTGTGGAAGAGTCTGTCTGTTAAATAATTCAAAAACCTGAAAGGAGTCCTTAATGAAATACTCATTCTCAGTACTGTATGCCTTTGTCAAGATATCAGTGAGGAAAGAGGCGATAAACTCAGTTGGAGAGTTGATGGAAGCGACAATACGTCTCATTGCCAAGGTAGGCTTATGAATTTTAGGAAGAGTGTAGAATTTGGCTATAACGGAGTTATACGATGTTAATTTTCTCCTCGTGATCTCATTTATCTGTCTCTTATTATATAATCTCTTAACTAGAGTGTTTGACTTTGATTGAATCATCCTACTTGGATACCTTGAGAGAGGAACATAGTAAGAATTATTATCGATTATATCCTGAGATAACTCAAGGTAATCCTCCTTTAACATAACAACCGCAACGTTACCCTTATCTGATTTTGTTACAATTAACTCAGGGTGCATTTTCAGGAATCTTCTTGTTCCTGACAACAAATTTCGAAAAAGAGATGGATGGAAATCATCTTTATAAGAATGATTAGTGGTAACATTAATGGACCCAGACTCCTATTCTCAACATTAGGAATTAGTGAAGAAATATAATCGATTTCGGCGAGGATGAATTTAATCGGTATATCTATACCTAATTGAGGTTCCACACTGAATTTAGGACCCAACGACCGAAACTTCCCTACATTTGGAGGGATACTCACATTGGAAAAATTCTTAATCCAAGAAGGTTTTCTTTTAAGGAGTGTACCATACCACTCATTCTTTAAATTATTAAATTTATTTATGTTTTTCCTTCTAATATTGTGAAAAGACCTATTATAGTGTTTTAACTACTTATGAATGAAGTTATTGCAAATGAATTCATTTGTGTTATTGATTATATCTATTTTCAAATTAGAAAGACTATTTTCAAATTAGAAAGATTATTTTCAAGAGTGAAAATTAATTTCTGATTGATATTAATTTGAATATTCAACAATTTGTATCCTAACCTGTTAATTAATCTCCTAGTCGCGCGTGTGTGTGTATCCTGTCTGTATATCAAATTTTCTATAGGAATAGTTGAATGCATTATATGATCGGGTAGAACACCTGCTTTTCTATTTTTTAATAGGAAGATCCTTCTATTTCGTTTCTTCGTCAATTTAATTTTGGCTTTAGACCATCTCTTCAACAACCCAACTGCTAAAATCCCATTGGTGGACTGAATATCATCAAAAAACCCCATCCTGCATTAAGCTTTTTAGCTTTAGCTTAGGAGATGAGTATAAGAATATTGGGCAAGTCCATATTAATGGAGGAAATACATTTATTATTGATTTCCAAGACGATAGTGGTACTGAAGCAGATGATATGGGAGAAGGATTAATAGACTTTTTGGAACATGAAAATTAATTAAGTGTAATATATTTTTAGTGTTACTTATATAGTAGTGACAAACAGGAGTAAAGAATTGTTTTATTCATAGTTATAAAATTTCATTTTTTTAGTTACTTTTCCATAGAATTTTGTTTTGTTCACAAAAAAAATCGAATGGGATACAAAAAGGGCTTAGTTCACGTCTGATATCCTGATTAAACCGAACGCCCTTTCAACAATTACGTAACATCAAATACAATACAGGTATTGTTAACAGTAAATGAAATATTATTACCTTTCAGAGTCTAGCTCCGCATCATAACTTGAAGGGGATATACCATTACATAGCTGCACTATATGTTTTACGTCAACTATACCATATATAATTAATTTTGAAACTGAGTTACAAATCCTCCGTCCAAGCGTAATAGCTGTCCGCGCCAGAAACCACAGCCAAGTAAGTTTTAAAAAAGAGCTGCGAAAAACGAAGTAGCTCCCGTATTAAGGATAGAATATTGGCAATAGACCAGGATCGATAATTTTAAAAATGGTAAAAAGTGAAAAAAAATAATAGTAGGATGGTACCCATTGGAAAATGTAGAGAAAATATGTGAAAAATTCGAATAACCGAGTTTTTAGTTTCTTATTTTTTTCTTTTGCAAAAAAAATTATTCTTTCACGAAATTTGGTTAAAACTTACCTTTGTATGTCCCAAATATACAATAATTTTTTTGATTTAAAATATTCATTTTTTCACATTATTTTGACTTAATATCGAAAAAGCACCCTAATTTTCAATCGAAAATTCTCACGTCAAAGTATCTGCTTTTCTAAAAAAAGTTAGTGTGTTTTTTGTTCGCTAAAATCTCTACTTTCTGCAATGCAAATAATGAAAAAAACTCGAATCCGAAAATTTTTTTTTGAATCATTATGTATAATTTTCAGCTATTAATTAAAATTACTCGAAAAATGTGAGATTTCATGTTACATTGATAAACAAAAAAATTGCTAATCGAAATATACTACTATAATGAACAACCAAATAAGTTAATAAGTTTAATATTTAATAAGACATCTACAATATTTTGAGAAAGTTTTCGAATCTTTTTAAAATTATGTGCGTAGAGACCTCTTTATTTCTATTTTAAGTTTACTCATATACCTGAGTGACCTTCGGAAAATGTAAGCCCGTCAAAAGGTATTTCATAGAGGAGAGGGGAAGGGGCTGGGAAGGTATGGGGTATGGAGACTATACACAGACCTCATACAGTGTATAGTCTCTATAGTATGGGGCTCACTACCTTTGAATGAACAATATCGTTCGTAAAAAAAAACACGTGCTGGCGAAATTACTTGAAGATAATCTTCTTTCATATTGGCCAATCTTCCACCCACAGAAGGTGCAGCAGAACAACATTGTTAAAGGGCATATTATCAGCTTCAGACTTGGCTGGGTAACGAACTGACAGCAACAGGTTGAGGCTGGCATTATGCCCAAATTTACAGACAATGAATTAATTCCGGAAATATTGCTTAAAACTATTTGCTGCAGCTGTGAAACTGGATGTAACAGTTTAAAATGTTGCTGCCGAAAACATGGTTGGAAATGCACAAATTTATGCTCAAATTGTCATGGTTCTGAAACATGCTCCAATGTGCAAGAAAAAACCTACGAAGAAGTTGATGATTCCGATGAAATTGTGGATGAAGAACCAATGCAGACCGGAAATAATCTTGGAGACGAAGACAGTGATGGTCTTGAAGATTTCGAAGATCCATTAGAATCGGGAAGGTTTGCGAATCTAACGATGAAGAAATGCCATCAAATAGACAAAAAGTAATGGAGAAGTAATTAGAATGCAAGATAAGGTATTTATGAATAAGAAGATTATTGTATTTGAAAATATTATAATAAATAACGTCATCAGTAAAAAGTATTTAAATTCAATAGTACAATTTGCCTGTATATTTATCTATTATGAGATTTTCAATGACATAAATGTAATGAGAATTTAATAAATCAACTTTATTACTGAAAAAAAATTGCAGCAGTCACATTTTTTAGATGAAGTCTTTTTTGAATCCTATTTTCAATATTTAGAAAAACTATTTTCGCATGTTTTTTGCAATTTTGATGTTTTATGGATTTGTAATTTTTTTTTATCAATATAACATGAAATCTTACGTATTTCGAGTAATTAAAGTGTAAATTTTAATAAATAGCTCAAAATTATACACAATGATTAAAAAAAAATTCGGATTCGAGTTTTTTTCATTATTTGCATTTTCTGAGAACATTTAACATAGTAATGTATATTTTTTTATACCATCAGGAAGTAGAGATTTCAACTAACAAAAAACACACCAACTTTTTTAAAAAAGCAGATATTTTGACCTGAGAATTTTCGATTAAATATTAGGGAGCTTTTTCGATATTAAGTCAAAATAAGGTGAAAAAATGAATATTTTAAATCAAAAAAATTACTGTATGTTTGGGACATATAAAGGTAAGTTTTCACCAAATTTCGTAGAAAATAATGTTTTTTGCAAAAGATAAAAATAAAAAACCAAAAACTCGGTTATTCAAATTTTTCACATAAATTTTGAGGTTATGTGACAAAAGTGTCGATACAAACGTTATAGATCTTTTTATTACCTACAACTTTGCTATTTAACTTTCTTTCATAGGACTTGCAGTTTTACCGTGAATCGAGATTAACAGTTTTTTACCGTTAAAAACTCACCCCTTCCCGACCTCAGATCGACAGTAATTTATTTTTCCTTTCATTTTTGTTACATTCTCTACCTTTTCCAATGGGTTTCATCCTACTATAATTTTTTTTGGCCTCAAAAATTATCGACCCTGGTCTATAAGCCGATATTCTGACACCGAATCGCAAATCAGTTGTGTTTCAGATTCGCCATCGTCTGCCAGTAGGACCGACCGCACAGGAAATCCGTGGTGGGTTATATATTTTGGGTATAGGGCTCTCATTCGCCGGGTTTCATAAAGCATGCCGTGTGGGGGAATACTACTGCTGGGGTCAGTTAGCAGCTCTCGCTCCAGTAGTAGCCGTATTCTGGGCCATAAACCATAGATGTTAAGGAAAAACTACTGCTGGGGTCGCTCAGCAACTCACGCTCCAGGTGTAGTCATGTTTCGGACCTTAAGTCAATTGTTAAAACCGATTGGGGAGTAAAACGGTCACTGGGGATGCTACGTATTCATTCATAGCGATAAGGATTTGATACCGCCAGACCTGACAACCGCAGCTCTTAAAGTAATAGAGCTTGACCGACCCAGTGCCTCGCTTGCATTCAGCACTAGTTTAGCTTTTACACGCCTGTTTGCCGTTTGCACCCCTTTTTGCGTAGCTACCCTATATATTTCATTGTAGTCTGCTTTTCCTTGATTAAGGTATGCTATTCCGTTTGTTGCTTTCGCCTGGTAAAATAAGTAACTAATGAATTGATCGATTGTTTTTTTGTACCGAATAAAAGTTCATTGTGTATATTTGGTGTTAGACTACTCCCAGCTCCATAGTTGATAAGCTTCGTGTTGTGGTAAGGCAAGTAGCATCTGCACGACTGCCCGCAGCGCTTTCGCCGCCACTATAAGTGACCTCTCGAGTACTTCTTTGTTCTCCTAGCACCCGAGGCAACCCGTTACCTGGACTCTAGGTGTCAAACTGACAAGTAGCGACAAAAGAGCGTTATAAGCTTCTAGAAAACCTAAAATGTGAAAATATCTCACAATCAAAAACTCACCTTCACCTTCTGAATCAGGAAAAACTTTAGGTTTAATTTGGTCCTATAAAGAAGATATTTTCTTTTCCAAATCAGTCAGCTACCAACAATAAACCATATCTCTAACAGGACAATCTTACCGACATTGCCAAAATATTTGACCCGTCTAATATGGATATAGAATAATATAAAAAGAAGCCTAAAACGCAGATGATCTGTATATTGAGTAAGTGTTTTGTTTTTGTTTTTCAAGATGTTGATTTGTACGTAAAACTGAGTTTTCACTATATATATATATATATATATATATCAATTAAAACTCTCAGAAATCTGAAATAAATAATCAGCAACAGGCAGCATCGTTTTTACCAATGTGAGGACAGAAGAGAATACAAACTTAGTCTCAAAATTGAAGAAGCCTTCACAAAGATATAAGAAAATTTGAAGTTCTAAGGAGAAGGAAAGCACAGATACCCTAAATTTGGAGTGTATGCACATTAACATACAGGGTGGACTAATGAAAAGAAACAGATTTAAATTTAATCTTAGACAAAGAAAATGTAAGTATTTTATGTTTTTCTGCACATTGGCTTAATGCAAATAATTTAAAAATTACGCCCATAAGAGGCTTCCAATTAATGTCGAGTTTCTCACGTGTGAATGGAAAAAAAGGTGTTGCCTGCATTTTTGTCAATAGCGAGATATTAAATGCTGCAAATTTCTAACAAATAAATTTAAACAAATTTTGTATTGAACGTGAATTTGAAGTATGTGGTGGAAAAATGGAATATGACGGAAAAAAATTTTTGTTTGTCTGTTGTATTTACAGACCTCCATATGCTACTAATTTTGAACCATTTATTAATCAGTTAGAAGTTTAACTTTATAATACTTACGATAACAATAACATGTTCTTGATCTGTGCTGACATTAATATAGACTTTTTAATTCAAAGCTACCAAAAAGATACTTTAATAAATTTGTTTAAGGAGTTTAACATTGAACACCATATTAACGTATCCACGAGAATAACCAGTAACAGCTCCACATGTATAGACAATATCTCCACCAATTATGATATAAATAAGGTAAAAGTGTGTGATATATTCTTGTCTGACCATACATATCAAATGTGTTGTTTTAATATGTCTCTTCCAAAAACTAATAATGAAATCAGTTATATATATATATATATATATATATATATATAGAGCGAGTAAAAGGTAGTCGGCCTGAACTAGTTAAAACCAGAATAGTTATAAAGTTATCGGGAATAAGCCTTCTCAGGAATAAGTAAATTCTTTTTACTTTAGGTTGGAAGCTTTCGAAATATCTTTTATTTCTTCATCAGTCAACTACAAAAATGTATACAACTAGTTATATATATATATATATATATATATATATATATATATATATATATATATATATATGTATATATATATATATATATATATATATATATATATATATATATATATAGTTATTTTATATTCTTGGGATTGAGGACCATTTTTAAAGACATTTAACTAGTAGTTAATACATTTTTATTTTACGTTTCGGTCTTCCATGACCTTCATCAGAAATAAAATTTTTTGTTAAAACTTCGACAGAACGTTCATTTGATTATTTAATATATTTTATAGATGTTTTAGGATGCATCACATAATAGAATACAACTCACACCACAAAACAAAACGAACATTTTAAAAATATGACATTTTTAAAATGTTCGTTTTGTTTTGTGGTGTGAGTTGTATTCTATTATGTGATGCATCCTAAAACATCTATAAAATATATTAAATAATCAAATGAACGTTCTGTCGAAGTTTTAACAAAACATTTTATTTCTGATGAAGGTCATGGAAGACCGAAACGTAAAATAAAAATGTATTAACTACTAGTTAAATGTCTTTAAAAATGGTCCTCAATCCCAAGAATATAAAATAACAATATATAAGTAAATAAAAAAGACCAAGAACCAAAAAAAAGAAAAACTATATATATATATATATATATATATATATATATATATATATATATATATATATATATATATATAGGGTGATTCATAACTATTGGAACATAGGCTAAGGGTAGATTGTTTGGACCAAAATATGGCGATAGGACCAAATATACCTTAATAAAATATTGCTGTGGAAAAAGATAAAGGGCGTTAAAGTTGAATTTTTTTTTTCGTTTTTGGCTAATAATGTCTCTGTATATTTATCGATTGTTATCAAAATCGGCACAGAGCCATCATTTTATACAGGCAATATTATTTTGTGTATTATTTGAAATTTTGTTACAGGGGGAGCCTCGTGAAGGATTTCTGATGATGAAAATGACTGGTAACTTGTTTTGACGAAACTTTTTAGTAATTTTTATTAAAAAATATGACATGAACATCATTTCTACGTAATATTGGTATTCTTATTCAAACACGATATTCTCATTCGTTTTCGAGAAAAATGCAATTGAACAGTTCAGAGTATCGGAAGGGGATTTCAAGTAATGGGCAATAAAAAAACTTGAATCTTTAGGCTTTTATTTAGACGATAAAGCATAATTAAAAACATAAAAAGAGCAAACTCAAATTAAATGCTCTACGTGGCCTCCTCCGACTCCTTTGCCTTTTCTAATTCTTTTAATAAAGGACTTTCGAACTTCAAAGAACATATTATTCTGTCCCCGCATTTTGTATTTTCCTCCAGAGTTCGTCTCTCGAGTTAATTTCATTGGCATCAACTAGGGACTTCATATGTCCCCAAACATAAAAATCAAGCGGGTTATACTCAGGACTTCTTGGTGCCCATTCAAAATCACTTCCTCTGCCAATCCATCGTTGAGGAAATATGTCATTTATATGGTTTCTAACAACTGAAGGGAAATGAGGTGGAGCTCCATTCTGCATAAACCACATTTTATTTGTTACAGCTAGTGACAGATTATCCAAAATATAGCTAAAATTATTTTGCAATAAAAATAAATAAGAATCGCCATTTAAATTTGAACTCATGCTGGAAATGTCTTTCTTTCAGAGCATGCGAAGTTTTTTCTTCCCAATAATGGCTGTTTCACCAATTAAATACCCAACGTCTGATAAAAGTCGCTTCATCGGTGAACATAATATTCTTAATAAAATTTCGGTTACCATTATGCTTATTGAGAATACGTTGGCAGATCTGTAACCGTCGTGGGAGATCTCTTGGAAGCAAATTTTGAACAGAAGTGAAGTGATACGGGTGGAACTTTTCTATTTTTAGAATTCTAATAATAGACGACTGACTTACTCCTATTGCTGATGAAAAATGACGTGAACTTACTGTAGGATTTTCATCTATTCGAACCAAAATTTCATCTTCTTGATTAGGTGAAATTTGTTTCGGACGACCACCTTGATTTTTATTGTGAAATGACCCGGTTTCAGCCAAACGATGAAATAGATTGTGATTTGGTTGCCTTCTACCTGGATATAACAATTTATACCTTCTGGCTGCAGAGGGCCCGCAAAAATGTTCTTGTGCGTATACACAAATCATATCCCGCATTTCTTGATTCGTAAAATGATTGTGACGAGGCATATCAATCGAAAAAGTATATGATAGCTTTAAAAAATGCAACAATTGACTATAAACTCGCAGAAAAAAATATTCACTGACAAGAAATGTCATTTACCAGCAACAATTATCTGACAGTCCAAAGCACACTTTTCATAAATGAAGAAATATTTGAAATCCCCTTCCGATACTCTGAACTGTTCAATTGCGTTTTTCTCGAAAACGAATGAGAATATTCTGTTTAAACAAGAGTGCCAATATTATGTAAAAATGATGTTTATGTCATATTTTTTAATAAAAATCACCAAAAAGTTTCGTCAAAAAAAGTTACCAGTTAATTTCATCATCAGAAATCCTTCACGAGGCTCCCCCTGTAACAAAATGTAAAATAATACATAAAATCATATTGCCTGTATAAAATTATGGCTCTGTGCCGATTATAATAACAATCGATAAATATACAGTGAAATTATTAGCAATAACGAAAAAAAAATTCAACTTTAACGCCCTTTATCTTTTTCCACAGCAATATTTCATTGAGGTATATTTGGTCCTATCGCCATATTTTGGTCCAAACAATCTACCCTTATCGTATGTCCCAATAGTTATGAATCACCCTATATATATAAAAGAAACTTGAGTGATCCTAACACAGTTACATTTCAAAATATGTTATCAAAAGAAACTTGGGATAAGGTATATGAAGCCACAAATTTTCATGAGAAATTTGCAGCATTTTATGAATCATTTGTATATTATTATGATTTAATATTTACTAAAACAAAGAAATGTCTTAAAAAATATAAACATAAAAATCCTTTTCCATCAAACATTAATGAACTATATGATCAGCTGTGTGAAATGAACAGATTGAGAAAAGTAATAAACAATCAAAACTATACAGAATGTTACAGGGAGTTCAAGAAAGAATACCAGATACTAAGTAAAAAATACTTGTGTGAAAAAAATAATAATAGAATTTGTAACAGTGGTAATGTAATGAGGGAATCTTGGAAAATAATTAATGAAGCTAGGGAAAACAACAAAAGAAACGTAGTGAACATAAAAGTTGAGGGAGAAAATAACTTAACACCTAAAGAAAAAGCAAATTATATCAATAAATATTTTGTAACTGTAAATCAAAACAACATTATTCCTAATTATAATATGCAACTCGATGCATCTCATTCAAACTTGTTTCTATTTCCAACAACTGATGAGATTATATCTATCGTCAATAAAACCACATCCAAACCTGCAGAAGGGGTTGATGAAATTAATGGTAAGGTAATAAAAGCGGCAGTTGGGTTTATTGCTGAGCCCATATCTCATTTAATTAATGAATCGTTTACCTCAGGTACATTTCCTAATGTGAAAGTATCTAAAGGAATTCCAGTTCACAAAAACAACGGGGTAAGAGATGAAATAAATAACTACCGTCTTATTTGTATACAAAGTCAAGTAACTAAAATATTTGAAATGACATTCTCTGAACGTCTCGTTAATTATCTTGAACATTTCAACATGCTACCTCAATCTCAAAATGGCTTTAGAAAGAAAAGATCAACATCCAGTGCCATTGCTGCTTGTATAGAATTCATTTATAATGCGCTAAATGAAAAGCTACATGTTTTAGGGCTTTTTTAGGATCTTAGCCGTGCATTTGACACAGGTGATCATGAACTTTTGCTAATGAAACTTCAATGAATTGGAATACGCGGAAAACCATACGAGTGGACAAGTGGGACAGTTAACAACACAACATCTGATCCTATTCCCTCTGAAACTGGAGAACCACAAGGATCGATTCTTGGGCCATTGTTTTTTATTATTTTCGTCAGTGATATTAACAAAGTTTCCTTAACCTCTCCAAAAATTATTCAATATGCCGATGACACTAATATTATCATGGTGAATCAACAATTTGAAGAACTCATTGATGAAACTAATGTAGTATCTTTTGAACTGAATAAATATTTCATAGGAAATGGTTTAACATTGGATGTGTCAAAACAGAAATGTTGAGCCTTTTTTACATGTTGATGGAAAATCCATTCAGAGTGTCGATCAATTCAAGTTCTTAGGAATAATACTAGATCCCAAGCTCAGGTGGGAGTCTCAAATAAATGCAGTGATTGCAAAAATAAGTTCATGTTGTTATATCATTAGAAATCTAAAAGGAACTGTCTCTCTGAATGTATTAAAGCTCATTTATTATGGACTAATACAATTAACTCTAGTACGGCTTAATGTTTTGGGGTGCATCATCCTTTCTTTAGAGGGCTTTTAAAGTTCAAAAGAAGGCTATAAGAGCTATGTACAGCGTTTCTCCAAGAGGGACGTGGAGATCATTTTTTAAGAAGGCTGAAATTTTAACTCTACCATGTCTATTTATATTCCAATTAATTTAATTTGTTGAAGATAATCAAAGTTCATTTATAAAAAATGAAGACATACACACGTATGACACTAGACAGAAGAGTGATATCCACCAACCATTTTCACGTTTAGAGATAGGGCAACATTCTCCAAGGCATATTGGAATAATATGCTATAATAAGTTCAGTAATATATTGAATACAGAAAAAAACATGGGAAAATCAAGGAAATTGAGAAATATACTTCATGATTTTCTATTACAGCATGCATTCTATAGTGTTGAGGAGTTTCTTACATATTAATACTATATTTTAAAAATTACTTAGTATTTAGTTTGTAGTCGATTTTATTCATGTGAATGTTTTTATTCTAATTACCTGTATTTCGTTTGTTTAGTTGACTAGTCTGATAGAGTTGTGTATTATATGAAATTTTGTATAATGTATGATTCTCATAGATGAAAAATATATTCTAATTGAACTTAAAAGTTACGTTAAAGTAATTTAGATCGTTTTGTCACATGAAAAATTAATGTACGTACAAGTCCACGTAATCTAACCAGTACATTTGAAACTCATTAAAAGAAATTTTTAGGTACAGGTATCTACAATATCTATATTTTACGTTCTATTAGATACAATGCTAAACAACCGTAGTGTTCTTTATTCAATCCTCGTACAGCGTCTTATTCGAATAAAACAGTAATTATTTCTTGTCCTAGTTCGCACAAATTTTAAAAATAGTATAGTGTTGAAATATAAAACACCATAGTTGATCAATTTTTGTCTGTCATAAGTAAAAATTGAAACAATTTTACAAAGTAACGTAGCTACTTTCAATCAACTTCTAATGTCTCAAGCTTTAATAAAAAGTAATATTATAATGTACTCACGATATTGAGTGTACTGCGATTTCGTGACCTTTTCTGTGCATTTCTTGAACGGCCGAGTAGTTAGTATACTTGTGGGAAACAAAGAATGTGGCCTTGATGTGACAGCCGTTCGGATTTTTCCGTTCGCCGTTGAAAATGTTTTTGTACAATCCTATATTGTTGTTATTGATAGCGTCATCAAAAGTGATTGTGATCATTTGTGGTACATCTTTGGCTGGTAAATCGTTGGGAATCGCGGTACCGTCTTCCGAACAGAAACAGTCAGGAAGAACGCACACAGCTGGATCACATGAAGGTGCACTGTTGGGGTCACTGTCGATATCTGTAACAAAGAAAAATTCATTGATACAACGAAAATTTAGAAAATTATGTTTGTAAATGAATTCAAAATGATAATTTCAAAAACACAGTGAAACAAGAAGGATATAACGTATTTCGTACTAGTACTATATATGCTTAGGGAATTTGGTAGAGCTCAAGGATCAAAAATGGTTTTGTGCCGAAATGGCTCTACTTTCTGAGTTAGTCACGATTGAAAATGTACATTTTTCGTTAAATAATTTTTTCCCAAATAACTAGAAAAAACCAAGAAAAATGAAATTTCCTGTTTCGACCCTTACTCATGGAATCTACTCATATTACTTTTTTAAATGAAACTGTTTCTAGATAATTCCACAATTTATTGATAAAATGGTACGTTTTATGTAATGTCTGATGTTTAACAATTATTTTTGACTAGACCAAAAAATGACCTGCCTTGTAATTGACTTAATATAAATATAATTAGAAAAAAGAAAAATATATGTGATTACAAATATTAAAGCTTAGACGTTATTAGCCCTATGGGGATATCCTGGATATCTTTTTCTCATTTAAGATCAGAATGAGTGTTCAATTATATAGGAAACCAGTAATTGATGAAGCTGAACCGCAATTATTATATCAAATATATAATGTGACAAAGAATATTTTAAAAATCAGATCATTCATTATAAACGAGTAGTAAGTATCCTCTCAGTCCCGTCAAGGCATCATCTGAGCATATCTATAAAATTATAATTCATTTCTTTTTTTTAGTTATTATTTTTTACATTTATATTGGAAATATTGTCACCTCCTTGTTCATGTATTCTGTACGAAAGAACAATAAATTTTCTATCTATCTATCTATCTATCTATCTATATAGGAAACCAGGAAAACTCTATCTGCTGATACTTAAAATTATCATTTATGAAGACAGTTTAAAAGTGGAGGACTCCCTATATTTATGTATTCACTGACGTCTTCATATTGTGGGTCTCTTAAGTGTCTTCTAATTTCTAACTTTTCAAGGAAATCCAGTTCTTGTTTCTTATGACAAATATGTAGTACTTCTAGTTCTGTGATAGGTATCAATAAATGTTTGGTGTCAGTAGATGTTTTACGTAGTGGCATTTCCCTGGTTGTTTTAATCTGTATGCTCGTAAGTGTTCACTGTATTGGATTTCAAATTTTTTGAAACTGTCTTCTTAAGTGATAATTGTAAATATTAGCAAATACAGTTTTTCTGGTTTTCTATACCATTGCCCAGTTATACTGATCTTAATTGGAAAAAATATATCCAGGATATCCCCATAGTGCTAATAATATCTAAGCTATAATATTTGTAATATTATTATATCTTCTTCTTTTTTCTATTAACATATATTAAGTCAATCACAAGGTAGGTCCCCCTTCTTGGTCTAGCCAAAAACAATTATTAAACATCAGGTAGGCATCAAATAAAATGCAACTTCTGTCATTCTGACGATGATATTTAATATTGAAACAATTGTCAAATTTCTTAGAATTCTTAAGATTTTTTTCAATGTATTGTGGAATTATCTAGAAACAATAAGTTTAATTTAAAACAGGAGTTTTTAGACAAGGAATAATTCAACTTCCACCATCAGATTATAATAGTCCCAGTATTACTTGTTCCTAAGAAATCTACTTGTATGGAGATTATGCATAGATTTCAGACAATTAAATAAGAAAATTAGATACAGATAAATTCCCTTTGCCCAGAATAGATTCGATTTTAGATCAGTTAGGCAGATCGAAATGGTTCTCAGTTTTACACCCGTATATTAGATTTTCATCAAATCCTTTTGGAATAATCTCCTAGAAATTACAATTAATTTCGTTTTGTTTCAATCTACAAGGTTATCCTTTGGTTTAAATATAAGTTTTAACAGTTTTTCACGAGTGTTGTCAATTTCTTTCTCAGGATTAACTCCGCATTTCTTTAGTGGTCATAGGTATTTCAGATAATCATCATGTAGAAAATCTCAGAAATGTCTTCGAAGCATGTCATAAATTCAGTCTAAAGTATAATCCCCAAAAATTCCAATCTTAAATTTTGAAGATTACCGTTTCTCACTAAGGATGAGCGCACGAACCAAAAACAGGTTGAAATTTAGATGTGCACTGTACAAGAATGTATAAATTAAGGTAATAGAGTTTTAAAAAATATATAAATTTGCATTTGCGACGTACCAAATATAGTTGAGCAAAAAGAAGCAATACAGAAGCGAATGCAGCGTTTGCCCAACTAAGACCTATTTGGACAAAAACTACAAATACCCTATAAGCTAAAAATATTTGAGACCAGCGTCCAGATTGTACATCTGTATGGAAAGTCTCAAACAAGTCTTCATTAACCGTTGTCTAAGAAATATCCTGAGCATCTACTGGCACAACATAATTTTCATAGAAATCCTAGGTAGAATATGTCACCAAACTCCAGTCGGTTACACCATCAAGCAATGCAAATATGGCTTGACCAAACACAAACTCATGCGACAAAACATCCCAAACATCCCCTCTTGTGTGGAAAACTGAAGGACGAAAGTTCTGGGGAAAAATCAAGTCGATGGCTCAGTATAGTGTCCGTTGGAGTTCCTCTGTTGAGGCTCTACGTCCGCCACGTGGTTGAAGGACTTGAGTGACTAAGTAAATAAGTAAGTAATATTTTGTGTTATTTCCAAATTGTCCTAAATTTACAAAGGGAAGACTAACGACCATACATTTTTCTTTTTTTGTTTCTTCCAATTGCATATATTAATCATAAAAATTATTAAAATTGTCTAAAAATTATTTACAACGCATATATCTAACCAATTTCACTTGTATATAATGTTTATTGCTACTTCAACACCAATTTCTTATTTTTGTACACATAACTAAATTTTAATTTCATTGTAAATCAATATATTCCTTTTGTTGCAAACAATGTCTTGATTTCTGCAATAAGTAACAAAAGTGGTTCTCGTTACGGTTAGTATTTTTCGCACGTGTTGGTTACACATTTTTAGAGGACATTTTTTTGTTCTTATATAATATTAGTTATGAAGCAAATATCTATTCTCATTACGCCTGATGTTGGTAGCAATAATATATTTTAATAATATTTATACAGCTAGAACAAATATTTGCACAACTAAATATTACTTAATACAAGGAATCATCCTACAAAATTCTCAAATAAATATTCTTAAGAAGCTGCTAAAATATGTATGACGTGTTTCATATCTTTTCAAACATAAACTTGTTCACCTTTTAGAAATCACTAGTAAAAAAAGGTTCCAAGGATTTTATTTTAGAGTATCTTTCAATGAAACACGCAACAGTGTAAAACAAAGGGTAAACGTTTAACTTAAAAGAAAATAGAAGCATACCGATGTGAACGGGCAAAGGGAACAATAAAAGAAAAATTACTAAAAGCAAAACAGCTGATCGCACCAAAAAATGAATGTGGATGTGAGAGTAGACACAATGGAGGACTGGCAGAAGTTCACTGACTGAGGTCTAACTGAGCTATTCGATGTAGGTTGCAAACATGCATTTAGATAATTTTAGTCATAAACGTTCACTTTAAATTGCTTTAAATAGTTGTCTAATATGTTTGACATGATCTGAGAACGTTTTTGAGATTCTCCCGTCATCAGTTCAGTATCTTCTTTCTTTTTAATAAACTTCTTCTTTGTAACCAAATGTTCTAACCTGCCAAATTCATTAAATGTATGTTGTATGGTGAACCTTCTCTTTGTTGATTCTCTCCGTTATGAAATCTGGAAAGCCGGCGACAATTATACCAATTAGTGTCCTTGCGCAATTGATTTTTCTAATTTCAAGTTAAAATATTTTTTTTTAATTACATATTCTAATGAAGATCCTGATTGATACTTAGATAAAGCACACTTGCTAGTCGTCCAGCCTTATTACCATAACTTTGATTTTTATTCTGACCCATCTGATTGAAAACTAAGCATGAAAGAACAGAAATAATCTTAAAATTCCAATTTTTTATTCCCTTTGTACTATTTAAATCGTGCATATTCTCTTTTAAATATTTCCATCCATCTTCACATAAAATTTTTCAGTCACTTGTCGGCTAACTTTTTCATACTTTGTGTTCCTTTATATTGTTGATCTTCCACTAATTGTTCCAAAAACTTCACTACCATGTCTTCTGAATACTTTTTATTGATATCAGTCATTTGTTCTTGGGTAATTTTCTCCAAGATATTGGTCTGGAAAAAATCATGTTCCTATCTTCTTCAAAATATGTTTCTGATGAACCTTCTCCTATTTTTATCCACACACTTCTAGTTTGATATATTTTATAATGAATTTTTGACGGTTACAAATGTTTAAATGGTTTGAATATGTTTGTGAAATGATACTCCTCAGGAAGTATGTAAACTTTGTCATCTTGTATGATAATTGAGATTATGACAATATAGTTTGATTTTCCATCTGATGTTGGTTTTGCTTGAAACATAAACCTGCATTTTTCGATTTGCTGACAATAAATGTCATTTCATGAGAAGTTAGTCTTCTAGTGATTCGGACAACACAGTCAATCAAAACACAATTCAGTTTCTGTGTAAGAATCAATATCCTAAATTATAAGTATTTACGTTTCTCCCATTTTAGTACTTTATTCTCTTCGCACTATAGTTAACTAAGAGAAAATAATAATTTTTCTTTTTATACACACATATAAATGGATGATTGGAACGAAAGATGAAGGCATGGTGCTAGAAAATTGGAGTATTAAAAAAGACACTTCTGCAGCTTGCAAGAAAATTAGAAACAAAAAAATGTATGAATTGAACATGAAAATTCCATCAAACGATTCGTTTGAACAACCTACAAGATGAGAAACATACATAAAGGACTAGTTTGAAGATGAATGTGTAGAAATAAGAAATGACACAGGTAAGGACGATATGTCTACCAGAAAAAGCGACGTGGAATATGCAATGAAGTGAGGAATAGCACGGGGTTCTGTCAAAATTCCAGCTGAACTGTTGAAAAGACAATGTACACTAGGAAGGAACCTTGAAGAGGGAAGTGAACAAAAGAAATAACGAGAGATGTACACTAAGATAAATCACAACTCAAAGTGGAAGATGGAATAGAAAGTTAGAGATGTGCATTGTCTCTGAAAAATCTTAAGCAGCTGTTTGACTGATTTTCGTAACAACTTTTCATAGTCACAATATCAAAAACCTCAATGATAGTCAACTTATAAAAAGAGGCATCTTCAAAGATGAAGATCAATGAACGAATGCAAAATTTTCGATGAAACATGGTAAATCATCATCATCAATCTGTTCAATTCTTAGGTTTATAGCTAACGCTTAGAATCAGTTTTAGATCTCCTTTTTGAGATAGATTACACGTTTTCTTCTATTCTAACTCATTTTTCTTTATAGTTTATCTTATCCTGGCTGCTTTTGTTTCGCCTACCCGTCTACAATTCCTAGTACTCTATATCGTTTCTCCAGGTCTTTCTTGGTCTGCAACTTTTCTTCGTCATAGTCGACTCCATCGTGCTACTTTCCTAATTATGTCTGTAGATCTTGTTCTTATCATGTTTCCAGCTCAGTTAAGTCTTTGTGCTTTTATGGATGATATAATGTTTTCTTGTTTTTGTTCTATTTCTTAGTTTTCTTTGGTCTCCTTTCTCCTTTTGTTGTCATGTTATTATTTTCATCATCTTTCTCTTGACCGCTTTTCGTACTTCCTCTTCTCGTTTGTTTATAACTGTGATTTGCATCACATTTCTTATCAGTCAAATGTCATCTTCATACAATGTGGATGAATCATGGAACTCTATGAGTCAACTACGATTACAATAATTCCTATAAAGCACAAGCTTACAGCTCTCTTTTTATATGTTATTAGAGTAGAAATATGAACAAATAAGTATTAATATACAAGCAATTGAATTCAAACCAATAAATATTTAAAGTGAGAATATTTTTAATCTGATATAATATCGTGTTTCTCCTTGTACGAATGGCCACGTAACTCTATTAGTTACACAGAAATAAACGAAAGTCGTACCAACCGGCTCCTGATCCGACGACGACAAAATACCTTCAGGTGTAAAAGTAAGAGTGGTTCTTTCTGTTTGTTAGTATCTGTATCGCGTGACGTAGTCATGTTTACGCGTATTCAGCGAATTTGATTTGCATACACATACGTATATTCGCAGGCGAGATCGAAAAAAGTGAAACTTATCTGGAGAAAGATATATCTACAGTTTCGGAGTAACATCATGTTTGAAGGGTAGTACTACCAGTAGCGTACAATCTATTTTTGTAATAATTCTCAGGTGAAATTGTAGTTTAGTTACAAACTAGCTAAACCAACTATATATCTATTCATTCATTACTTCAATGTTTAGAAAATCTTTTTATTAAATCAATTTGTCACTACAGAATCTCCTAGCTTTTAGAGAGTTTTGATATGAAACTATTACTTACATATCTTCGAATGAAGAAGTAATCAAGAGGTCAAAGAGACTCAAAACTATTCAAGAACTACCCTTCAATTTATAGTATAACTTTCAGTGATAAATGAACAACTTCTTTCAAGATTCTCCAATTTATTTGCAATATGCTAAATACAATAAGCAACAATATCATAATCATTACCATGTACGTAGTTTTCTCTGAACATTATTAAGGTATAGATATTCCCTGATGATTTGAACAGTAGCCACTACCAACGAGTTAATGAAGTTGGTAGCGGTGACTGGCGTGAGGGAATTAATTAGTTGATTGTCAAGCTATTTTTGAAGAAAAATAAATAACATTTAGAAACATAAAGAAACAGCACATATAAGAACACCAAATTTGGCGACGAGAATTCAGAACGAAAATAATGAACAATTTACTAGGAATAGTGTTTTAAATGAAACTCACGGTTTCTAGTTACTATGATTATTATTAGATTATATCGATTTATCGAAACAATTGTCAATTTTTTAGAATTTTCAATAACTTTTATTATATTGTGGAATTAACTAGAAACCGTGAGTTTCATTTAAAACACTATTATGAGCAGAGACAGTTAATTTAATTTACTAGGAAAGTGAAAAGTGTTATCCAGTTGGTGAAATTGACACCATCGCCAACAAAAGGGAAATTATATTCTATGTAAGCTTTTTATCGGTTTGTTATGAAATTTTTCAATTCTGCTGTTATTTAAATTTATAAAAAAACTTCGTTTTGTGCGATATGAAGTGAACATAACAATATTTAGTATAGTGGTCCAGGAATGTCAGGAAATATTTTGATCTGGCTGTGTTGATTGGCCCGCAGACGTTACTATTTCAGCGCGTGTGTAGACTGTGGTCCGTCTAAGGATAAAAATGGTAGTCGAGAGATCTTTCCTTCAATGCATTCTTCGCAGTCCGGTAAATTTCCTTCTCCTAGTACCAATCCTTTAATCAGGTTTTTGTTGGCAGCGAACCTCAAGTCATTCTCATCAAAATGTCCAAGTTTAGGATACCAAATTCCAATATTGATAACAGTTTTTGTTATATTTGCCTTTTCTCCCTTTATATAGTACAGGCCGTTTTCTTTAGTAGCAGTCAGAGTTAGTGTTTTAAACTAAACATCAGGTAGGAATCAAATTAAATGTAACTTCTGTCAGTCTGACGATGATATTCAGTTATCGAAACAATTGTCAATTTTTTAGAATCTTCAACATTTTTCATTATATTCTGTAATTACAGTATCCGCCAAAATAAACAGTACCGAAAATAAAAATAAAAATTAATTTTTAATTTCTGTAATGTAAGTGTTCAAAATGTTCACCATTTCGACGCAAGCAAGCTTCATATCGATTTTGTAAGTCAATAAACATATTTATAAAAAGTGGTTGATGTAACTGCCGAAAAATATTTTGTATTCTTTCCCGTAGTTCGGCAATATTCGCCGGCGGATTTTCCGAGTGAAATATTTTGTCCTTCATTATGCCCCAAATGTATACGTCAGATCAGGTGAATGAGAAGGATATTCGAAGTCTGTTCCCCGAGAAATTATTCTATTATCGAAATGCTGACGGAGTAAGTCTAAGGTGCGCACAGCTGTATGGCTCGTTGCACCATCTTGTTGGAACCATTGTGTGCGAAACTGTAGATTTCATGCACGGCAAAAGTTATTTAGATCTCTCACAAAAGGTATAATAATTTTCTCTCTATAACGCTCTTGGTTGACAGTAAGTGGATTCTGATTATCATCTTCAACGAAATAAGGACCAATCATTCCATGACCAGATACTGCGCACCAAACGGTAACTCGAAGACTGTGGAGTGGTTTCTCTACAATGACATCAGGACGTTCAAATCCAAGGAATCTGGTTGTTTGTCGATTAATATAGCCGATAAGATGAACGTGACTCTCGTCTGAAAACCATATGTTTTTCAAAAATTCGGGATCTTCGTAAATTAAACTCAACATGCGACCACAGTAAATTTCTCATGCACGTTTGTCCGCAGCATTTAGTCGTTGTCCAACTTGAATACGGTATGGATAACCACCAATTGATTTGAACATGCGACGTAAAGACGTTTCACTAATGTTGAGTTTATATGCAGTTCTTACAAGACTTCTTTGATTGCACAACTTGTTAAAAACACGTCCTTCATTTTCGTTAGTGCATACTGTTTTTCGACGATCTGAAGAACCTTTACGTTGACACAATACACTACCAGTGCGACGAAATTTTTCAACAACAGCTAACATCATACTTTTACTAGGAGCTACTTTATTAAATTTTTGTTGATATTTTATTGACACCTGTTCTAAGCTTGGACCATCATTACGACCTTTTCCGTATGAACGAAAATAATTCTCTACCAAAAAAACTTTTTCTTCCGTTGCTAGAACCATTTTTAAATCAAATTTAACTGCAGCGTACTATTAATATATCAACTAATGACAATTAAGTCAAATATGACAAATCCATATTACATAAACAACTCCACAGCACTCTCTGTTTCGGTACTGTTTATTTTGGCGGATACCGTAGCTAGAAACGTTGAGTTTTTTTCATTAATTAGCGGTTTACATAGTACACATTTCTTAATACAAAATAAATTAACAGTTACATGGTAGATATTGAAACAAATAAAAATACATTAGCGGTATATGGTACATAATTCATAATTAATAGAATAAACCACAGAAAACAGGTGTCTCAGTACAGTATTAACGTTTAGTTTAGGTATAGTGTGTGACGGTAGAATGGTATTTCTTATGTAACATATTTGCACTTTTCAGAAAAGCTATAACACTTGATGGGTCTGAGGCATTTCCTAAGATTTCCTTCATATTTCGTGGGAACTTGTAGGTATTTCGTAGTAGATCATACATAGGGCAATCGATTAGTAGGTGATGTACACTGATATCTTCATCACATGAATTGCAAAACGGAGGATCCTCCCTTGTTATTAAGTATTCATGCGTGTATCTGGTGTGTCCTAGGCGTAGTCGGGTGATGATTACCTGGTTCCTTCTGTTTTCTGTTGGTATATGCCAAGGTCCGAAGTTATGTTTTAAGTGTTTTAATTTAGATTCGGATTCTTGCCAAAAAGTGCTCCAGCGTTTTACGATTTTGTCATTGGAGTGTGATTTCAAGCTAGACAGTTTTGATAAGTTGTCGCTTGTGCTTTTTCGTCTGCTTCCTCATTACTTTTGATTCCCACATGCGATGGAATCCAAATGAATCTGATGTCTTGGTGATGGTTGTACAATTGTTCTAGCTCTCTTCTTATTAAATTAACTATTGGATGTCTTTCGTAAATTCTTCCTAATAATTTTATTGAGTTCAATGAGTCTGTCAAAATGATAAAGTTTTTATCTTGTTGATTTTTCGCATGTTCTACTGCTTTGTATATCGCATATAGTTCTCCAGAAAGGATAGTGTATGTGCCTGGTAGTTTGAATATTTCAGAGTTTGTATTTGTTACAATGGCTGCTCCAACATTTTCCCCTTTTTTAGATGTATCTGTATATATCTTTGCGTACCCATGATATTTGCTTGTGATTTCTTCAAATCAAATTTTTTATGTATAGTATGAATATTATAGTCATGTTTATTGAGATCGGTTAAGTTAGTATTGATTTTAGGAGAGACACGTGCCCAAGGGTGAATGTCGGTTTGAGAGACTCTATTTGGAAAGGTTAATGGGAACGAAACATAGTTGTGGCTTTTTAAATATCTGTGAATTCTTTCATAGAATGGAGGATTCCAGTATTTACTTTGGAAGTAGAAAGGATACCTGTCTGATATGGTATTCTTATACGTTGGGTGGTGGGTGTTGCTGGATATTTTTGCTGCGTATAATAGGCTCAGAATCTGCCTTCTATCACTTAGACTTGCTTCTCCTGCTTCGCAATTTGAACTATTTACGGGAGTGCTGCGAAATGCTTCTAGTATTATTCTTAGTGCCTGATTATGGATAACATCAAGGGGCCTCAAGATTGACTGTTTCGCTGAAGCGTATGCAATGCAACCATCGTCTACTTTTGACCTAATGCTCGATAGAGTTTCATTTAAAACCCTAATATGAGTAGATTCCACGAGACAGTTAATTTTAGTCAGAGTTACTTCAACTTTTTTGTTTTTGATGTATTCCTTATGTCGTGTAAGCAATACGGTATTTCTTTTTTCAGTGATCTTTGCGACTGACATCAGGTTTGTGGCCAAGATATGTACGTACAATGCATTATGTAGGTTAACTGTTTCATTTTGGGTGTTTACCGTACTTTTCCTTTTCCTTCAATTTTAGTAGTGGGATTTTGAGACGCAAATCGCAAAGTTCCAGTTTCAGAATTCATGTTCTCAAAATTTTCTTCCTGTGCGCACATATGGGACATGCAGCTACTATCAGGGCACCATGTGTCTGTAGATTGAAAAACATGTAGGCGTTACACTGAAGTTTTTCTCTTCTGTTTTCTGAAATGGTTGATTTTCTTGGCGTTTATTCTTCTTACTCCAGCATTCCTTAGTATTGTGTCCTTTTTTCTTACATTTCTGACAATATTTAAGCTTCTCTTTTTCCTTTCTGTCCATCTTGTTTTTCTCTAGATTCGCTCTTTTCTATAATTTTAATTTTTACCTCTTCGGCCTTTGATATTGTATCTCTCGATTCTACCTTTATTCTTAAGTTTTCCAATGAAGCGGGTAAGTTAATACTTAGCAGATCTGAATTTAGAGTAATATCCATATCTGCCAATTTATCGACGGTGTCCATGAAATCGTTTAGACCAGGGGTGCCGAACTCATTTTTCTAAAGAGCCAATTAAAAAGTGTAGGGTTTTTTAGCGGGCCAGACTAAAAATTGAAAACTAAAACAATTATTGAATTAAAATCTTTACCTTCAATCCATTTTCATATAAAGGTATTTAAAAAGCTAGATTGAGTTGAGCTTGAGGGTCCTGATACCTGATGTCTCTTGATGTCAGAGATCATATTTGAGGTAGTTATGTTCAGTATAGATTGGCGATGTACATCGGTAAGCCTTGAGCTATGTTTGATCTTATTTATTTCCATAATGGAAAACATCTGCTGGCATAAATAGGTACTACCATACATACACAGGACATATGCTTTATAATTTTTTATATTTGGACAGTTATTCAAAATCTTAGAATACTTTGTATAATATGTAGTAACATTCACTTCCTTTATGATAATACTGTCACATTTGAGTTCTATTTATTCCATTCGCAAATAAATTGGTGCCGGTGTAGCTTCAAAAGTGAAAGAATTGTTAAAAAGGGGGAATTCCATTTCGTTCATCTTGCAAAAATCTTGAAAACGACGATTAAATTCTGTGGATAGATTCAGCAAAAGTAGACAATACTCATCAAATTTATTTTGGTTTACTGTGCAAAATGATCTTAAATGAGGAAAATAATCAAGTGTTTGGCTTTTTATTTGATTTTCCCATAGTATTATTCTTGTTTTGAATGTATGAATATACGAATACATTCAAGTAACGATCAAATATTTCCCCTGTAACTCAGTGGGCCGTATTAAAATGGCCTGAGGGTCGCGGGCCCTATCTTTGACATGACTGGTTTAGAAGTTAGTGGACGTCACCGTAATCATACTTTTTCAGTATGAGATGCTTCAGCAGTGTTTCTTTTCTTGCGGGACCCGTACTTTGATAAATGCTTTTCAGTTTTTTTCCAAATCTCGTACGTTGTTTTGCAGCCTTTTATTTGTTTCAACTCCGATGGTGAGAGAAGCAGGAATAATTCGAACCTATATGCAGAAATTCATTCTTTTCCGTCTCGTCGCTAGTTGAAATCGGCTCGGTTATGTCTCCACTTACGTATTCCCATATGCCATTTTTGATTAGCATTGCTTGCGTTTGTAGACACCACGTATCGTAGTTTTATTTTGTTAGTGCCTCGCTGCGATGGTACGACGACGAAGCGGTTTTATTTCTTTTTATGGGGTTTTGGAGTAATTTTCCACTTATAATTATATTTTATTGTGGTTATAACCTCTTATCAAAAAAACGGCGATGGTCCATTTGTCGACACCACTGGTATATGACACATTTCATAAGATGCAACTCAGTAGTTTTATTTGATAGTTAAATGAGGCGAGCTACATTCTTGAGATCGAAAGTGGTCCGGTGTGCCACGGCCGCCTATGCTTCTGATGATGTTTGTTGTAATCCAAGGACGACGAAAGTGATCGTTGTTTATTTTTTGTTCTTTGCTTTCAATCTTACCACTTTCGTATCTCGGATATAGCGATTGATAAATCTATTCATATTGAATTCGTTATAAAATTTTTATAATAACCAAAATTCCTTGTTTTTAAATTTCTTTAAATATCCTAATTATTAACCGAACATAATTATTAATCATATTAAATTTGTTTCGAATTTATAATTCACAAAGTAGCTAATAATTCTGAATTTAATTGGTATCATCTATATCTTATCCATATAATATTTACAGCAATATGCAACGCAAACTAGAAATATAGTGTGTAATCCAAATAACAATACTCACTGGTATAATTTAGACTTTACGTTGTCGTTTATCGCATTCTATTTCAACAACTTTTAGAAATTAGAAGGCAATGTGTAGGGAAAACTTTTGATGGAAATAGAGACAATATCGATAAAAGTCCTAAGCACGAAGAGCGTGTACGTTCGTTCAAAAACTGCGCAAAGTTTGATCCAGTGAAATGAGTTGAAGAAAACTAAGAAGCAAGATAAATTCCAAGTATTTTTTGTCCTAGAAATAGGATATACGAAGATAATGGGTGGTATGAATAAAAACGAAGTACATGCTAATACTACAAATTTAAGGATCTACTTCAAAGTATCTGCTCCATCATGAAGCATCTGGTCAGTTCCGGTAGAATCTGCTCAACGTTAAGTATTTACTATACTGCTTGTAGTGTCTACTTTTAGCCCGTAGTATATGCTTCGACATGTGCAGCATCTCCCACTCCTGCTCGGGGAGCAGGTCATGATAATTTTGTTAGATTTCCTGTTCCATCGTTGTTGTTACACAAAATTGTCGAGAATACTCTCGAGACTACCCGAAATATTATTTGCTATTTTTCTTGGTTAACAATTGAATTATTAAAAGTAATACAGTGTGTTCGTGATTGTGTAAAATGTCTTCAGATGAAGAAATGCCCCAGCAAGAAGAGTCCCAAAATGAAAATGTACAATCAGCATTTGTTATAATGCTAGAAGATTTCAAGCTCACTCAACTTAGTATAGTAACTTCCGGAAAAATTAAAAGTATCTACTTTGAAATGTAGTTTCTTCTTAGTTTTGAAGTACCTACATTATAGAAAATGCTAATATTTCTAGTATTAGCATGTACTTCGTTTTTATTCATACCACCGAATGTTTTATAAGGTCTGTTCCAACTGACACGAAAATCTTATAATGTACGATATAAATCCAGTTGACCTGCTGATTAGTGAATTTAATAAATCTTTGTAATTATTATTGACATAAAATTCACTAATTAGTAGGTCAACTGGATTTGTATCGTCCATTGTACGGTTTTCCTGTAAGTTGGAACAGACCTATTATATCATAGTCGTACTCATAAGGAATTAAACTTGAAAATCTTACACTCTAGTTGGTTGGTTGAAGAGCAGGCGGGCTCTTATTATAGATTCGTGCGGTTTCCTCCAGTGATAAGACCTCTTTAGTAATTTATCAGATCACCTACCTAATTGTTTTGAGTTCTCTGATATGAGATTTACTGTGTCTTGTGATGTTTGGTTTCTGTACAAAATCTTAATGGACAATTATGTTACGTACCAGGATGTATTAGCTAATATTTTCGATTAGCGTCTTCAAATTACGGCTGTATTTTTCTTCCCAAATTCCTAAAGCTAGATACCTTATATTCAAATAAGTTCTACGACAACTTTGGTGATAATTTTTTTCACCAGAATCAACCTTGACACTCTGCCCAATAATCAGTGGGAATCTATAGCCAAATTATTTTTTTCTGAGTATAATATGTTCTTCTTAGTTCAATTTTCAGTCCAGTTGTATCCTTAGGTTTCCAGTACTACTGAAACTTGATGAATATTAGCAGAAAATGGAAAACATTGTTCTCTTCTTAAGGTAAAAGTCACCAGGACAGATTCTACTGTATATTATATAGCGTGAAACTCTTTGAAAATGTTAACATAACTTTTCAACATTTGAAATATTCATTACAAGCTCATTAGACTCAAACAGAAAGTAGGATAATAATAACAACACAAATGTTAGCCATGACCAATAAAAAGTACCCAATCAAAATTTTTTTGAGAAGATAGTTATGGCCAGCAAGTAATCTGCTGCAATTAATTAATTAATTGATTAAATTTTGTTCATGCTAAAGTGTTCTAGCTCCACAATAATATATTAATAAAACTATCATTTTGGTGGTTGTTTAATTTTGAAAAGTGCATAGTATCATCTCCACCTGAAAGATTTTCACAATAGTTTTTGTCATTCTCAGAGTTTTTTAGATATGCCCATTTGAGTAACATTCAATTCAACAGCCAAATTCTTTACATTTTATTGCAGCTTCGATTATTTTTTTCAATTCACTCTTCACGCAATATTGATCATTCAATTGCGATTTAAGTGTTTTTGTGATTGTATATTGTACTGCAATTTTATTTTAGATAAGTCTAAATCTCACTATGGTATATTTTCATCCCCAATATTTTCCGCTATTCAATCTAGACTGAGATTTAGTTAGATTTTGATCTATGAACACCTGTGTTTTCCAAAATGTTTGCCTTCAAATAATGTGATATTATCTAACAACCAACCGTTCATCTATATCGTGATAAATCTCAATTAGAAATTCCACTAACAGAGTTATTAATCACATGACTGCTCATCTCAAATATACAATCAGTCGTGACTAGTAATTATTAGATGGAGAATGTCATCATCAGTTGTTGCATCTGTAAAACGTATAACAATCATGTAAGAGTAATGACTTGCAAGTTTACTTTCGCTTTCGCGTCTCGTATAGAATGCGGAATAATTTTAATTTACCGTAAGGCAATTTACTTATTCAGGAGATGAACTACCTAAGTATTTGATGGTAATGCGTTACATACAAAGAGCTATTAAATAGTAGCATGTCATGCGTTGACATGAACCTATGATATTGATAGTAATGCATACGTACAAAAAGCTATTAAATAGTAGTATGCCATGCGATGAGATGTAACTATGACAGCATTCTTTATTATTGGAAGAAAAGAGGGTCACTGTCTACTAAATTCATCAATTTAGTATCCGTATAAGTAACCGTGAATTAATTATATCGTTAACAAAATAATCTGTAGTCTTGTCTAATTCTCTATATTGTTGAATATGATGCTCAAGGGACATTGTCATATGAGACGATCTGATACTTTAGATGCTTTTCAATGTAGTGTAGCGAATAAATTCCAGATAATTGTTTATAGTTAATCATTAGAGAAAAAATTGTGTTCTAAAATATGATCCAAAACTTGGAAAACTGACTGATAGAAATGAAATCATGCAGGGGTTTTGCAATCTGGAACAGATAGCATTCAGTGCAGAAAAGTGGAGTAAAAATCACTAATTTTCCATTATCCAGATAATTGACAATAAAATAGATATAAACCAAGAACTATATGTCAAACACCTAAGACATAATGAAAAGTTCACGTAAACAAAAAGCGACAAAAATTAGGAATGGATGAAATATCAAATGGCGTCAAGTATATGGTCCAATAATATTCAACTGAAAATGTGCTAACAAAAATAATGTTCAGCTTTTATATAAGTTTCTCAACAAAGCTCAACTTGAATTGTTAATGTAACTTTACCACAATTCAAATAAACTTCTACAAGTACCAATAGTTTAGCTCTATGCAACAATCCTTGATAGTTCCATGTTATTGTAGTTGATTTCGATCAATACTGAAACCATGGCAACGCTATGCTATTTACGTTACCCACATGGTTTGTGAATTGGTGTTCCTGAAACAGGTGCACCTGTTAGATGTCGTATTCCGCTCAATTTTAAAAATGTTTGGAATTCATCCAAATTGAAAGTGGACGCATTATCGGTACAAATTTGGAAAGGTAAACCAAATCTACTTAATAAATCACGGAAAATTTTAATAGTACTCGTAGCCGTTATATCGTGCATTTGAAAACATTCTATCCATTTTGAGGTTGCGTCCTCAATTACCAAAAAGTTTTTATTAAAAACTGGACCAAAAAAAATCGGCATGTAACCTAGTCCATGGTTACTCAGGCCATTTCCAGGTTGACAATAATGATTTGGGTGGTTTGCTCGAGTGAAGTGCACTAGCATTGCAATTTTGACATTGTTCTTCAATCTGTTTGTCAATTGAAGGCCACCAAACATATGATCGTGCAAGTGCCTTCATTTTCACGATACCCATATGAGTACTATGCAATTCTTTTAAAATTGAAGTATGACATTTCTTTGGAATAATCAACCTGTAACCCACATTAAACAGTCTTGTTCCATAAAAATTTCATTTTTTATGAATATGGTTGAATTTCACTTGAAGGACAAGTAGAAGGCCATCCCCATTTAACAAAATATATAATTTTACTAAGAATAGGATCCTTCGCCGTCTCTTTTCTTATAGAGTGAACATTCAAAGGAAAATCGGAATCTTCAATATAATTTAAATATGAATAATAAAATTCTGAGCTTAAAAATGAAGTACATTCTTCTTTTTCGGGATAACCGGGAAGTCTGGACAAACAATCTGCAACGTTATCTTTACTTTTGACGTAAACTATGTCATACGAAAAAGCTGATAAAATATGAGCCCATCTTTGTATCCGATTGGCTGCAAAAATTGGTAAACCTTTTTTATTGACAAAAATGGTTAATAAAGGTTTAAGGTCAGTGCATAAAATAAATCTTTGACCATAGAGATATTGAAAAAATTTCTTTACGCCAAAAATAATGGCTAGAGTCTTTTTTTCAATTGGAGAATATTTTATTTCGCTGGATTTTAACAAAGTTGGCGCAAAAGCAATTGGCCTTTCCGTTTTATCCTTGTAGACATGAGAGAGAGTGGCTCCCAGAGCAAACTGAGAAGCATCAACCGTTAGTTCTATTTTTTCTTCGGGATTAAAATGTGCTAACACCAAAGAAGATGTCAACATAGCCTTAGCTTCTTCGAAACTTTTCGTACACTCAGGCATCCAATTCCAAGCGGAGTCTTTTTTTAACAGGCAATAAAGAGGTTTCAAAATTTGTGATGCATTCTTAATAAATTTACAATAAAAAATTACCATTCCTAAGAAGGATTTGAGTTCCGTAACTGTTTCCGGAACCTTGGCTTTTTTAATAGCAGTAACTCGCTCGTCTAGCGTATGTAATCCAATTTTGTCAATTACATGACCTAAATATTTTACCGAATTTTGAAAAAATGTACATTTGTCTTTTTTACTTTAAGTCCACATTCATGAAGACGTTTAAACACTTTTTCTAAACGCTCCAGATGCTCACGGTCATCTTTATCTGTTACTAAAATATCATCAAGGAAACAGACAACACCCGGAAAAACAAACATTTGTTCCATTATATTTTGAAATATAGCTGGGGCACTAGTTATCCCGTGAGGTAAACGTTTATAAGAGTAAAGTCCCTTATGTGTAGTTATAGTAACAAGTTCTCTAGAAGCTTCTGTCAACTCCACCTGTTGATAAGCTTCCGAGAGGTCGATTTTTGAAAACTTATCACCACCTTGCAATTGCGAAAAAATATACTCTATTCTCGGCAAAGGAAAATGTTGAATTAACAAATTTGGGTTTAACGTAACTTTAAAATCTCCGCATATTCTTATACCTCCATTGTTTTTTAAAACTGGAACGATAGGAGTAGCCCATTTTGAAAACTCTGTTGGTACTAAAACATTCATTTTTACTAACCTTCCGATTTCCTGTTCCACTTTGGGTTTTAAAGCGAACGGTACTGGTCTAGGCTTGCAAAATTTCTCCACAGCGCCTTCCTTTAGCTTTAATGAAATTTGTTAAATGTTCCCAATCTGTTATCAAATATAGCACCATATTTTTTAATCAAAGAAGTAACCTGGATAGAAGCATCTATATTTTTACAGCTTTCTAATAAATTTGTATCAGATATATCATTCAAACTTTCGGCTTTCTGAATTTTGCAGATACCCAATTTAAGCATATTTAAACCATTTCTACCAATTAGTGGTGGACCCCCGTCTTTAATTACATAAGTTTTTAATACATAATTTTTATTTTCAAAAACCAAATTGAAATTAACAAATCACAAGGGTTTAAAAGTAACACCCACATAATCCTTCAATGATAAATCATTCTTTTCTAATTTTTTATTTGAAAAATGTTTTTGGTATAATTTTTCAGATATTGCGACATGAGCAGAACCAGAATCCGCCTCAAAACTCATTGGTATATTTTCAACAAGCATATTTACAAAAACAGGTTTAATATTTCCATTCTTATCAACATTGTCGCTCAAATTCCCAAAATTTAACAAATAATTATCAAATTCATCAAAATTCTCCGCAACCGGTTTATTTAAATCCGATAAATTAAAAATTGATTGGTCAGTATCGACTTCATTATCTACTTCCAAATATTTATGTGAAACTTTTTTGCACTGAGTAGCTAAATGGCTTCTCACACCACGTTTATGGCAATTACAATTTTTATATGCACAATCATTTACCATGTGATTACTACGACCGCAAACAGTACATTTTATAGAATATTTGCGATTGCTTACCGTAGGATTTCTGACACTATTCTTACCAGCTAAACCGCTGCTGCCTTGGTCTTTTTGATATCGCTGAAACGGCTGGCTAGAAGAATTGCGTGTGATCTGGCCCTTATTCTTCCTTTGACGATGGAAATTTATCGAGTCGGTCGGTTCTCGTTTCACCACCGCACCCAAGCTTTCTCTCAACACGTTTTCCTCCAAAGAAGATTCCTTGGAAATGGCTAATCTAACTACTGATTTCAGCGTAATATTTGCGCTGAAGGCATCTTCTTCAAAAAGCCGATCCATAATCCTTTCTTCACTAATGCCGATAACAAAAATATCACGCATTATGACACCTAATTCAGTGCCAAAATTACACTTTGAAGCTAAACTTCTTACACGTGCTTCCCAATCGCCAACACTTTCACTAGATTTCCTCCGTGCAGAGTACAATTGTTATCTTTCTGCGAAGTACGACTTTATTTCATTTAAATGTTCGTCCAATAATTTAATTAATTCATCGAAAGTTTTGGCATTCGGAAGATCTGGTACACATAAATTCCGCACCAATTTATAACAATTCTCCGATAAAGTATTTAAAAGTATGGCTTTTTTTCGGTTAACGTCATTTATTTCATTTGCAATAAAAAACTGGAATAGTCTTTCTTTAAATACCGAAAAATCCGATCTATCAGGATCAAAAGTATTTAAGGTTCCTAATAACCTAAAACATTGTTGATTATCTTTATCAGCCGGCATTTTTTCTACCACTAGCACTTACTTAAAAACAAAAATTTCAGCACTAACTGATAAACTATACTTTCCGATTATGCACACGTGAATTCAAAGAGAAAAACACCTCGTCGCCAACTGTTATATATATGAAAATATTAATTTGAATATAACCACTAATTACAAGTAAAACAACGTTTAATGTGAAACGTATTTATTCGTATACTGTTTTTGCAAAAATCGTCCATATATCGATAAGGTATGTATCATATAAAAACATGTAATTAAATAAATGTAAATATACAGAAATATATATACAGGGAGTATCTTACAGATCCCAAAGACGATATTAACTTAGAACTTACGGAGGCCATTCAAAAGAATCAGCCTATAGTTATTCCATTTAGAAAGTGAGAGATATATGAAATACCAGCTATTACCAAAAATGCTAGACGTGGAGTTTGGGCCGTTAAAACTACAACTTCAGTCGAACGACAACAACAAATCCAGACTTCATTAGACAACGACGACATTCAAAGTATATATTCGACAATTGCTAATTGGTGAGTGTGATAAACACGAGATATGACATAGGAAATTTTAAGAACACCCTATAAAGATACAATTTTCTTAATTCGAAATAAATTAATAATAAAATAATTGTTGACCTTCAGGAAAGAAATTGATACAAACAATTTTGTTATAATTAGCAAGGTCAATAAACATTACATCTGATGGTTTGCCATGCTTTGTTTATCAATAGATATAATCAAAACGTTGCAAACTAGAATAATGAAATTTAAAATTAACCTTCACACAAGGGCATAGACGAAATAATTTTAAAATAAATAGCAGGAATTTTTGAAACCAGAGAGAGAGAGGTAGTAAGCCTCCCTAAGTGACCAGGCTAAGTACGGCCGGCCACTTTATCGTCGACAGTAATATTGTGTAGTTGTGATTTGTGATATTCCAAAACGTAAGTTTTTAACGTATAATTATTTTTTATGTACTGTATTAATATTTTTTTATTTTTTGACGTAACTGGGTGTCCCAAAAGGTAAAGGAGACCTATACTTTCGGTCATATTGAGTGTACTGTTTACATCTGAGCCCCTCACCGACCGATCTAGTCTAAAATTATAGGCATATACGGAAGATATCGTATGTTCGATGATCATCTCTCTATAAATTTTGCTTTCTGTATTGTGCAACGATATTCAACTGTACAGGATATCATATTTATTCTGATTTAATTCCAAAAAGTCTTGTTTTACCTTATACGGTACAGGATATCCTAATTCACGAGATATCATAATTATTTTATACGATTTCAAAATTTTGTTGATATATATGATTTACTATATTGTACAGGATATCCAAATGCCCGATATATCATAATTATTCTACTAGATTCCAAAAGTTTGTTGATATATATGATTTACTATATTGTACAGGATATCCAAAATGCCCGAGATATCATAATTATTCTACTAGATTTCAAAAGTTTGTTGATATATTATTTACTATATTGTACGGGATATTCAACGGTACGGGATTTCACATTCATACCAATAAATTTACGAAGGCTTGTACGATAATCATTTGTTTCTTATATTATACCAAATATTTAACTACGTAATATCGTCCTTTTATCTTTCATAATCAGGAAAGACCCCTTTTCAAGAGTTTGGAAGACGTTGTGCCCGAGTCAGGTTTTTGTTTTCGTTGATTTCAATTCTTATACAGGGATAGTCCTATATAAGACATCCTTTACGGGTGTCACGAGAACGTGTAACTACTTCCAGATTTTGGAAATACGTTTTTCCTTATCTGATTTTTTTTTACCGGGGCGTTTACCCGAGTAACTGTCATTTTATCCAAAGCAGGGCTGTATGATTCAGTGTTATTCTGTAATATATATACTTGTACATACTTATCCTTCCAGTCTGTTTCCTATAACAACAACCCTTACCCTCGTACCAGCAAATAGAACGGGCTGACACGACCTGCATTCGAACTCAGGCTTGGCACATTGTATAAGCCCAAGAGGCCCCACGGAGACCTTGACTGCTCGTGTCAGGAAAACCCCTCCCTCGAGGTAACCCGCAGGGAGATTCCTAGTTCTAAATTTTGTGCCGTAAGGCACTGGTGACAGCACGCTGCAAATATCTCTAGGATAGGAGTATACAGTAGGGCTCCTCCGGTCACTTCAATCAGAGGAAAAGGAGCCAGAGAAATAATACCGTTTCCTATTCCAATTGGAATATACCAACGACCTATTAGTGTGGGGACAGAGGTAACGGGATACACCCCAAAGGAGCAGAGAAATTTATTACATCAGGTCAGAAGTATGGGACCAATGGAAGAATGCAGTTGAACTTTAGCAAAAACGACTCCAATGAAGTATTTTTCAACTATATCGAATTTCATCCTAGTTATATGTATCCAAGACAGAAGCGCCCTCTGTTGGATTATTACACTCTCAAGAAACCCAAATTGTTTGTTGTCAATTGCTCGAAACAAGAAGAAACCATGAAGACATCTATAGTCGATGTGAAACTTGACATTGAAAGAAACATTAATTTTCCTGAAAATACCAAAATGTATTTTGCAATAATACACGAGTGCGTAATGGAGTATCTCCTCCTCACTGAAATTGTCAATAATTTTAATTAGAATGTTGCTGCATATCAGTATTCGAACAGTCATCATTATGAGAGTAGCATTCGTAGACATCCAGGGATTCCCAAAGAACTTACCATTGAAATTTGCTCTAAGCAAAGTCACTACATGTTTTGTCGCCTCAATCAATTGCTACGTTAATCAACCAAGATAAAAAGAACGTGCATGGCATTCGATGTTCCTCGAGTGACACCAAATTGAATGATATATTAGAAACTAACCTATGGAGTGCTATAGACTTCATTTACGTAAATGGGCAGCTACTGAAGAAATGCCACAATTTGAATGTGTTTCCCATTATTATTGACGTCTGCAAATTTGATGGTACATTATCTGCCACTGAAGAATTTGAACGGGATCCAAGGCCTTACCACGCCATTGGACCATTCTCTCAAAGAAATGTTTTTAAGTACTATATTACCTTTGTAATTATCATGTTTACATAATAATAAATCGTCTTATGAAATGAACGGAATTTTATTAAAACCACTCTTCTCATCAACTGCTATATTGCATGACGATTAAAATTTACGCAGTTTTCAATCATTAGAACGAATATGAATACTGGTATTATACAAGTCATTGAAAATATATTATTAAATTCATTTTCCATGCTGTAGGTGGTGGTTGTATTGATCATGGTGAAAGCCTTGTAGGTTGTATTCAATTTAATGGCTATATTGTTTGTGGTAGCTGACGTCTAAATATATGATCTACGATACTTGAAATTCCTATTGCCTCTCATTTTGTGATTATAGAGGTATCCAATTTATCGTAAGCTTTTCCCACTTCTTTTGACTTGAGTTAGCAGCAAGGCACAGGTTTTTAATTTGCTTCACAACCCTTCTTTTATACTCATAAAAAATATACAACCTAATTCAAACGATTTATTTTTATCATAAATTATTCAGTTCGATGTCGATATTCAGTTAAAGACATATTACAACTGGTTTATTTTACAGCTATACTAATACCCTCGTAAAATCAACGAAATATATATTATATATAAAATTTGGAAGAAACAACAAGCCATTCGAAAATACAGCAGCATAAATTCAAGAAAAAGTATCATCAAGAAAATGAGGAAGAAGGGAAAATATGCGAGAGAAAGCTGATAAGAACAATGTTGGGACCAAATAAGATACCAGAATGAGAAAATAGATTTAAGAAAAACAAAGAAATAGAACAAGAACTATGATAAGTACAGGACACGTAATGATAAGATCAACAGGCATGATTATAATAATAACACAGTGGGTTCCACTATAGTCGGAACGATGAGACTGACCGAGGAAGACCTGAAAGATCGAGATAGAGGACGATATAGGAGCACTGGGAAATTTAGATCGGGATAATGGAAAAATATAAACAATGCAGCCAGGACTAACGAGAAACTACAGAGAAAGCTAAATTAAAAAAAAAGATAAATGATCCACTTCAAAAAGTGGATCTAAAAATGATTAATAATTGAAATATGATAGATACTTGATACGAACAGAATAATGAAATTGTATCAATTTAGAATCAAAACTAAAAGCTTGGAAATAAAACAATTGATTATTACACTGAGTATCATAGCAATGATTCAACGAAAAATATATTTCTATTCCAATGAAAGTTATAAGCTTTCTTCTACTGATTGCATTTGTGAGGTAAAAACAGGTTCTATATTCATCATATAATTGGTACTAATTGATATTATTCAAGATACAATAGGTTTGTGAAAGTTCTTTTATGAAATGTGGTTAATCTTATCGTTTATGTTTAATTATTGATAAACGTTTTCCTCGGGAGGGTATTGTAATTATATTCAATCTCAGTTCTAAGAAACAGTTATATCCTTTATTCGATTTTGCATATCGCGATTTCCGACGAATCCTTCATTGTATAAAACTTTCTGAAAGTTACGAAGATAGTTGCAATCTCAATGTCAAGATTGAAATCAAATTTCACATTAATTATCAGCAAAACTTAGTATGTAATTTATAGTAATTGATTCTATAATTGGTTCATCTTATTAGTACAGTATCTTTATTATATTGAATTTCAAAAATATTTCTGTACAACTGTAAACAACTAATCCCTATTATTATATACAGACACAAGATTTTGTTTCTAAGATTTGTTTTTTTATGTTTTTTTTGATGAAAAATGAAAAAATTCAAAATAGCAACTTTTTTGGGGAAAACCAATAAAATATTGAATTTATTCCATCCTAAACGTCCTCACTCACGGATAGATTTCGAGCATTGGATCTAACACAAAATTAATCCTTTAATTGGAAAAAATAATTAATTTTTTTCTGTATTTCCGCCATTTATTGAGCTTAAACAAAATTAGATGGTTGCCGCCACAAATCAGGGGAATTATGAAACAAACAAATGGTTAACGTTCGTACATTAGCTCCTGCAAGTTCAATCGAAATCGGTTGAACAGTTTAGGAATCCATAAAGGACAAACATACAGACAGACAGACAGACAGATAGACGGATAGGTAAAGATTATTGAAGAAGAGCAATTATATTTTCTATTTACAAAAAATGCATTAACCTGATGATAAAAAACTTTCGCTGCAGAACGTATCTCTTTTAGTAAACCGTGTGAAAGTTTTGGTCCGCAATTTTTTAATTATATATTAGAAACAAAATGGATATATTATTTGGTATTCGTATCACAATAAATTTCTCGTAATTTGTATAATCACCTAATATTTGTCAATATAGAGAAAGCGTATGACGGAGTAACTTTGAAAAAACTTTTTGTAGAAGGACACAAATGGAAAACTCTCGATCAAAAAAATTGCGTACAACACAGAGGGTTTGCTATATTATGTCTTCTCCATAACCCTATATCATCTTAACTCTCCTCAAATTTAAATTTAATAGATCTCTCAATGATTTTGAGAGCTGCTTAAATTTCAATTATTTCTTAGTCAAGTTATTTATTTCTTTACATACTATCAATTATAACAACGATATTTTATGAAAATTTCTTCACCTCCTTCTTATATTCTCCTATTCTGTTTCTTTAGAATGCTAATATTTAATTTCTTCATTCTTCCATTATACTTTTTCAAATTCTTTATATAATTTATTTTTGTTCCTCAATATTTTGATACACTTTTTATATTCTACACTACTTGTATTATACCTACACTTTATCTAATTATTTACCAATTTGTGTAATCATATTATTTATCGATGTTTTTTGTTCACTCCGATTTCAAGTTTTCTTTGGTCGTTTCCTATCTAAACTTCTTTCTATTCTCTTCTCTTATCATTGGATTTTTTTCGTTTTCTAAACTTCTTTTTATTCTCTTCTCTCACAATTCAATTCTCTTTTTGTTTCCTCAACTTCTTACTATTCTCTTCTCTTACGATTCGAGAATAATTTAATAATAGTACATGCCCCAATAACATTCCCCTAATTATTAGTTTCTTTTCCATTATATCACTTATTCCTTTCATCTTACTTTTCATATGGGATGCAGCTTATCACCCACCTTGTTCAAAATATACATCCAAGAAGCCATTTATAACTGGAAAGAAAAAACAGCAGGAATGGGAATCCAAATGGATGAGAAGTGCCTAACAACACTTTTAGTCGTTGACGACCAAGTTATTATAGCTAGTGACGAGCACCACGCAGATTATTTGTGCAAATAATTAGAAGAGACGTGGACGCTAAATATAAATATGAAGGAAACAGAATGTTTAAAAATAGTAGAGTAGCATGAAGAAGACCAAGATCTACATTTACACAAACTAAAAAAATGTAGCCAATTCAAATACTTGTGAAGCGTTATTTCAGTAGACGGAACATGAGAAAAATATATAGAAAGTATGGTACAACAATTAAAAAGAGCCATCCGATTATTAAACTCGTTACGGGGAAGCATTATTTCGGCAGACGGAATATAAGAAAAAATATGTAGAAAGTAGGGTACAACAATGAAAAAGAGCCATCCGATTATTAAACTCGTTACGTTGGTCAACCAAAATGAAAATCAAAACAAAAATGACAATCTATACAAATATTGTAGAGCCTATTTTAACTTAACTGTTGTGAATACTAGCAATTGATAGAGAAGGGAACAAAGGTGATCAAAACAGTGGAAATAGATTACCTCCTGATAACACCGTAGATGCTGACAGCGGACTCCATTATTTTGCTTATTGCTGACTTGCTTATTGTATATATTTTATTGCTGATAAATAATTCATAATATGTATCCAGTCTGATGTCAACTTTCAAATAATAAAGATCATAGTAATAAAATAATATTGTTTGATTAAGTTTTGGAAGTAGTTGTATTTAATTAATTAAATTGTTTTTAAAAATAAGTTCTCGATACGGAGACTTATAAGTGGCGCAGTCAGTAAGATTTTCGTAGGAAATCCATCGTGGATAATCCGTGAGTGTCAACTCTTTAACGAAAATCGAAACCAGACCAGTTCTAGTGGAATCCATCGTGGAAACCAGGGGTACATCTTGAAGAAACCGTTGCTAGATACAGATAACGGACGCGGTAAGAATTTAGTTCATGTCAGACTCCTCTTCACCTATAGAATCCTTAAGTGAAATCTATAGCTATGAAGAGTTCGAAAGCTTTGATAACTTTATTTCAAATTCAAACTTTATGGATAATAATATAATCAATAGTTTAAGCAATTCAACAATCAATATGCCAGTACCAATTTTAGATATTAGTTACATAGATTTATAAGTGTTACCGAATCTATTGTATCCCATTATTTTGATAGAGGAAATCTACATCATTTCCAAAATATTCTTTTGCGAAATGGTATTCTTAATAAATTAGAAGGTAGAACGGAAGAAGTGGTTCAAATAGTAATTGTAGAGATATAAAAAACACATTAATTTCAAACTCTGGAGGTCAAAGAGATGCAAATTGTTTAAATCAGGATTTAGTAAATATGAGACGGAAAATCCATGAAACTTGTTATCAATTTCACGATAGAATTTTGCAGTTATTTAACACTATTTGTAATTAAATTGATTTACATAGTCAAGGACCTGAAAGGGATTCAAAGAGATCATTCTTTACTAAACAAAGTTTAAATACATTTCTCGCAGGATTAAAGGAACCGCTAGGACCTATAATTCGAGCTATGAGATCTAATAGTCTAGAACAAGCCACATAATTCATAAGAGAGGAAAATAACAATAATTATATTTAGAAAGGCCAACATTTTTGTAATAGCATAAATTCTAATTACAGTGTGAGGAAATCTAATAAGAATGAGAATAAGATATACCAAAAACAGCTTTTATACTTGAAAACGGTCATTATGAATATTGTCGCATGACTATTGGTTTTAAAAAATTCACCTGCAACTTTCCAAAGGGTTATGGATAATATTCTCAGAGGATTACAGAACGAAATTTGTTTAGTGTATCTCGATGACATAATATTATTTTTGACTTCACTACAGGAGCACGTAACTAATCTTGATTAAGTATTTAAACGATTAAGGGAAACAAATTTTAAATTACAATTAGATAAGAATGAATTTTTGAAAGACGAAGTTGCTTGTTTAGGTCACATAGTGATACCCGAAGGAGTTAAACCGAACCCGGATAAAATTTCAGCTATAAAAAAGTATCCAATTCCAAACACTACCAGAGAAATGAAATCATTTTCAAGTTTGATTAGATATTATAGAAAACTCACTAAAAATTTTGTAAAAATTACTAAACCTCTCACTAAATGTTTAAAAAAGGACGCAAAAATTATACATGATGCTGAATTTAAGTGTTGCTTTGGCAGTTATGAAAATCTTTTAGAAAACGAACCAATTTTACAATATCCGGATTTTAATAAAGATTTAATTTCAACTACAGATGCTAGTAATATTGCTCTGGGTTCATTATTATCGCAGGACACAGTTGGTAGAGATAAGGCCGTGTCTTATGCTTCTAGGACTCTAACAAAATTATAGTATAATAGAAAAAGAATTGTTAGCTATTGTGTGGGGTACAAAGTATTTTAGACCCTACTTATACGGTAGAAAATTTGGAATTATTACTGATCATAAACCATTGAAGTAGCTTATGAATTTGAAGGAGCCCAACTCTAGGTAAGTGAGGTGGCGCCTCAAGCTGGAGGAGATCGATTATGAGATTGAATGTGAACGTGGAGTAGCAATCGCAATGCTGATGCTCTTTTAGGGGTAGAAATCAAATCCAAAGAAATATTTGAATATATGGAAAATTTTAATAAAGGTCTTTCAGAAGATCCACGAGATGATGATGAAAATGTGTCTTTAATAGTAAACTTGGATGATAATAATGACGACAGGGAATGATCAGATACCAGTAGAAAAGAGCCAATTTTATGAATGACTATTACGGAAAAATGTGTAAATTCTTATGACCATAAAATCATGATATATTTTGTTTTAGATTCGGCAGCTAAACCTAAAACAGAACAAATTTTCGAAATAAAAAAACGATTACATGTTCAAATTGCATTATACTTTTATTTAAAAATTGTGTAGATCCAAAATACACTTATGGTATATATTTCTTGGAAGAAGGACCCATATCACGTATGTTAGAAATATTAAGAGAAACATTCAAAAATTTGGCGTATAAGTAAATACACTGTAAGTTAAAATTGACAGGCGTAGAAGAAAAAGACGAACAACATGAGATTATTCGATACACTCATGAAGGTGAAACTAATTATCGTGGCATAATTGAGACAGAGACAAGAATAAAAAGAGCTTATTATTGGCCTAGTATAAAAAAGTTATGTTACAGATTTTATCAGCAAATGTGAAATATATCAAATTGATAAATATGATCGTAACCCTCCTCGACAAAAATTAATGATAACTCCGACGGCATCCAAACCGTTTGAAATTATTTATATTGATTGTTTTTCAGCACAAAATCAAAAAATTTTAACATTACTAGAGAGTTTTTCTAAATATGGCAAGCTTATCCAATTATGTCAGTAATAGAATAGGACAGTAATTAGGGATAATGTTAAAGAACTCAAAAATTCATTGTTACAAGAATTTTTTGATGTGCATAAAATTAAAAGTCACTATGTTTCTTCCAACAGTTCTTAATCGGAAGGTGATATAGAATGTTTTCATTCCACAATAATCGAACATTTAAGAGTAATTAGAGCAATAAAATAAAATAAAATTAATATATTAATGGATGTGCCTTATGCAATTTCAGGTTACAATAATTTAATTCACTCAGTAACTAAAAAGAAACATATAAATATTATAAATGGACACTTCGATTCGGAAGAAATTTTCGATATAGATATTGACAAAAAATTAATTAATAATTATATACACGAACATCGCGAGACAACCGTAGAACTTTATAAAAAAACTGAATGAACGACTCATAACAGAAAAAGAAAAAATAATAAATTACCATAATAAAGACAGGCACGAACCTTTAAAGTACGAAGTGGATACCGACGTTTATCGAAAAAATACAACACTTATCAGAAATAAATTAAATCCAAAATTTAATAAAGATAAAATCAAAGAAAATAAAAACACCACTGTAAAAACAACGAGAAATGAAATTTTACACAAACAAAATTTAAAACGACCGAAAACAAATACGACAAAACATTTACATGGTCCTACTACATATTGATAAACATCACATTCCACCCTCTGAGCTATACGGATTCAGAAGCGGCCACAGCACGGTAGCGCAAATAATTAGGGTAATTAATTATATCAGGGAGGGTTTCCAAAGAAAAGATAAAGCCATTATGTTCACACATGATATACAGAAGGCCTTTGACTCCGTATGGCTCGAGGGTTTAATAAATAAAATGATAAAAATCGAAATTACGAACTATTTAATTAAAATATTGAATTCTTATTTAACAAATCGGAAGTTTTATTCAAAAATAGACAACTATTCAGCTGGACCATACACAATGAAGGCTGGAGTACCGCAAGGCTCTGTATTATCACCTTTGCTATACTCCCTATTCATCCACGATCTCCCAACGTCCCCACATTTGTTAACTGCAATGTATGCTGACGACACTTGTTTTGTAGCCTTAGCACAGAATCCTGATCATGTACTGGAAACAGTACAAACACACATAAACACGATAATTCTACCATATTTACACGAACACAAATTAGCTATTTATGCATCCAAAACGGAGTATTTAATACTCAGGAGAATAGCTAAAACAAACATCCCATTGCATACTCAGCTATGTGTAGATGGGCACATTCTTCAGCCAAGTACTACCCTAAAATACTTATGGTATACTGTTCAAGGAAATACAAATGCGAACGCACATATTATGCAACAGGTACGCAAAGCCAAGGCGGCAATGGGAAAACTATATCCACTCATTTTTACACACAGTAGCTTAACAAGTCATAACAAAATACTTGCATATAAATACATTATACGCCCTATACTTACATACGCAGCTCCCGTTTATTATAACGGGACTAAACATAATTTCCACTCCCTGCAAGTGGTTTAAAACATGTGTTTACGGATGGCAATAAAACATAACTGCTATCCCAGACTACCCAAAAATTATTGGTTACATGACAAATTCGACACGCACACTATCAAAGACTTTATAACAAAAACTCATCAAATTTTTATAATTATTGTCTGCCAGAAGATCTTCGTAAGAATCTCAGAGACGTAAATCGCGCAGGAGACATCCGAGATTGTGGGTGTAGACTTCTGCATGGAACACTAATTACATAACAAGGTTGATTAACTCCAAGCCTATTTCACACATAAGTGTAAATCAATCCAAATAGATAACAAATAAAATATTCAAAATCAACATCCGTTATGTTGCTTTCTAGAAAACTAAACCCCATATCGTTTTGAGACCCTGTTTTTTAGCTACTTTTCAGGGAATGCGAAATATGCTAGGAGTCATAAACACATTACGGGACAGAGTTATTATACACAATGAATAGCTATGGATGATGCTTAGGCAAGGAGCCATAGTAAACTTAGACGTGGAACACAAAGAAGGGGAACAACTGCCAGGACATCGGCCCACATTTAACATGTATTTTTTCATCTACTTTGTATAAGGGTACCAAAATATTAAAGAAAAAAACCTTTTTAATAATAATAACCGGTAAACCCCCAGGAAATTCAAATAACGAACCCGAACAATAATCCTGGAATACTTCCTTATTTATTAGGTACCGCTAAAGTTATATCTAGTATTCATACATTACTTCATTATTATGATCTTTTACCAATTAGAAATGGAATTCAAATTTTAAAATTAGCTTTCAAAAATACTACAGAGGCAATTCAAATTGGCCTTAGTTATCCATATCATACAGAATTAGAAAATTTTATCAAAGGTGTTTCTTATCAATTAAATAGGGCAGAAAATAAATTAAATTCTTTAATGCCTTCTATTAGGGTCAAACGAGGTCTTTTCAATGGTACGATATATGATCGAGCAATTTCAACACTACACAATTCTCAACAGGAAATTGTGAACAATCTCAATCAGCAGATCTCACTTACAAGTGATATAATTCAAAACTTTAATGAATCGATGAACTTAATAAAACATAATCAAGATATAATTTTCTCAGGCATAGAAAAAATCAGAAATTCGCTTAATACGTTTCTTTTCTAATTTGATGATTATTTACAAACGCGAAATATTTTAGATCAGCTAAATTTGCATATAAATATAATTTTACAAATATTAAGGAAGATAGAAAATGCTATAGCTATCCCACGCCTCGGAATACTTCATACCAGTATAAATAAAATTGAAGAAATGAAATCAATGGTATATACAGTTTTAAAATTTTAAACAGTGGATGAAATACTTTTTCAAAATTTAGAAAATAACACTTATTAATATTATGGAGTATTAGATGTAGAAGCATATTACTCAGACACAAAGATTAATTTTGATATTCACTTTCCTATAGTATTACCTGATATATATTCTTATTATCTATCACCTTTATTCCATACCTACCCCAAATTCTACTACGATTATCCCTCGTGATACTTATCTGATAATGAATAATGTTTGATACCAATACATCCAACAACCCTGCATCAAGCTACAGTCTAGCCACTACTGTCCAGATGGAAGAATGGGGTGGTGAGCGAAGATTGCGTATTCGAATTACTACAGTTACAGCATCCCAAACCCAAGAGTTGCCAAAGAACCCCAATCAAAATTTCAAGAAATATAATTCAACAAATTGATGACGCTCATCACTACATTGCAATTTTTAATAATCGAACCAAGATGGAAACACGATGTGGAAGGAACTTTTCTCATCAATGTACCCTATAAATGCGAATTTATTTTAGAAAACGAAAATTTTATTAATGAAAAATTTATAACGAAGAGTCAACCTCCATTGCTACCTGAAGTTACCATAGATTATTCAAGAAACGAAGAGGAACTACCCGAAATCCATTTAGAAAATATACCACTAGATGACGTCCATTCACTTCAAGAGAAACAAAAACAAATAAAAGCGATGGTCTTGAAACATCTCAACGCAAACCCAGTATCACCTTGGAACATAACCGCGTATATAATAGTAGCCATTTTGATATATATCTACGTCGCAAGAAAAATTAGAAAATTTTGTGAATTAACACAGATGCTTCCATAGAAGAGGTAGGAGGTGAAATAGTCCATCCTGAGCCAAAACCAAGGGCATTTTTCACTCCTTGAAATATGCCACACTCTAAGGGTGGAGGTGTTATATTTGATAACCTCATATATGGTTGAACACAGTAGATGCTGACAACGGACTTCATTATTTTGTTTATCGCTGACTTGCTTATTGTATAAATTCTATTGCTGATATACATAGTTTTCCTAATTAATCAATTCATAATATATATCCAGTCTGATGTCAACTTTTAAATAATAAAGATCTGAGTAATAAAATACTATTGCTTCATTCAGTTTTGAATGTAGTTGTATTTAAGTAAGTTTTTAAACATAAGTTCTCGATACGGTCTCGATGTCATAGATAAAGACGTCACAAGAATAACAAGGCGCATATTAATAACAGCAGCAAGAGTAGAATCCAGGCAGTTATTATGGTACGTTCATGTAAGAAAGAAACGATTAAGAGACGGCCAAAGGGATAATTTAGGTACTTACCATAGAACAGGAGAAGGGAAAGAAGACCGACAATGAACATCATACAATGGATAGCAGAAATTAGGAAAAAGGTAAGGGATCGAGCCGTAGAAGAGGATGAGTGGAGCGATGGAGAGAAATGGCCATCGGAATGCGTCAAAAGCCGTAGGTACCCCTAATAAATAGTATCAATTTCATGATTAAATGCCATCAAATTACTCAAGCCACATAAATGTTGATGCGTATATCTAAAAGTGTTCAAAAATGTTCATTATCCTGTAACGAACAATTCAACTTGATTGATTTGCTGCAAAACTTTTCAGAATGAAAATTCTTCCTGATCTTAATATTAGTAGATACTAACAAGCACTTTCCACTTTGGCGCAATGTTTTTTTCAATTATAGAAAGATCCAAAAATTAATTTCTTTACCATATTGGAGGAAATAATTGAGTAAGGTACATACAATCAATAAGGCTTATTGAATGAGTGTTTCTTTAGCAATACATTTAAAGTAACACTATTCTTACAATTTTTCAATATTGCTATACAATTTTCACCATTACGAATTTTTGCTTGTCTCAATCTTACTGGATGGTTCAGTTATTTAACCAATAACCGGAAAACTGTAATTCAGAAAGTATCTTTCAATAAAATAAACATTATTGTTGTTGGTATAATGTACATTTTATATTGGCAACATTGGGTATGCTCTTCTTGTTGAAAGTCTATTCTGCTTTGGCAATATAAAGATAATGGATGACATGATCTGATAGACAAAAATGTTTTGTATATATTACCAAATATATTTTTCTGAAAATAAACTTGTCAAGAACCAGTTGGATAAGTATGAATAGTACTCACCACAAGTAGTCTCATCGGATCCATCTTGACAGTCCTTCTCTCCGTTACAGAAGAGACCTCTTTCAATACATTGTCCATCTCCACAAGCGAGCTCTCCCTCGTTACATACAGGTTTCTCAGTAAACAACATAGGTTTTACACGCCTCTCTTTGGTCTTGAGTTTACAATTTTTCACGGAGTCTTTCCAGTCACATGTTTGTTTTTCAATGTCGAAGAAAAGACCGGCAGGACAGCGGATAGCTTGCAGACCCTGAAACAAACAAAAGGATGTTTTTAATATTAACATAGCTATAAGAAATATTCCTGTTTTCTCACAAATAAAATTCACTTCATTTTGTGCCTGAGACCTACCCATATTGAATGATATATAACTCACGCCTTATATGGGAAAATGGCTCTCCGTCAAATTTCTTAAATATTTGATATGTTGTAGAATTGATCATTCTGGTAAAATGTCTCAAAAATCGCAACACGATTCTATTACTATTTTTCGTGTTGAATATGAGACATATTCACTTCTCATCACTACGTATCTCCCAAGTTACGATTTAGTTCTGATTTATCTTTGGTGGTATTATCATCACATCCTTGTATGACAAATTCATTTCCAAATCTTCTCGTATTACAGGGCGATTTCCCTTGATAATAATGCTATTTTAAGACTTTCATAATTTTGTTGTTTTATAAAGAAAAAATGCGAAAAAAAGTTGAATTATCACATAATATTATAAATTCATTTCATCTTTCATCACAGTTGATACAATTCATACAAGGTGATTCACGAATATAGAAAAATAACGAATTTTAGTTTTTCGGACACCTTGTAGCAACACACCGAAAATGACAAAACTCTCGTGAAGGATATTAAATGATGTATTTCATCGTATACAGAATCGAATGATGCCCATTTGAAAAATTACGTATACCTAATTAAATAAAAACTTTATTTTTTCATCACTCTATATCTCATAAGAGAGTTCGAAAAGTTAGCGATATTTTTTCATGGGAGAATTCGAAATACTTCCATTCATATCGTACCAAATTTTCAACGGAATCCTATTACGTGATTCACATATACAAGGCGAACAATTTGTGAAAAAAGCTAAGATCTGTACATTTCCCTTTTGCAATATTTTCACTCCAGTTTTCGGCGGGCTTATATAGATCAGTAATAATACTGTACCATAGCGTACCGTATCCCTCGAAGAAAAGCCACGACTCGAATTAACATTTGCAGCATCGTCTAGAAGGCGATTCAATGGAAAAAATATTTTTTCATGCTTATTGTTTCTCAGAATTCATTATACTTGTTATATTCGCAGAAGTTCCTTATATTTTCACGCTATAAAACAATAAAATTGTGAAAGTCTAAAAAAGCATTATTATCAAAGGGAATCGCCCTGTAATACGAAAAGATTTGAAAATGAATTTTTCATAAATTTGTCACACAAGAAAAATACCACATATAATAAATTATAATAAAATCATAATTTGTACGTATTTCTATCGGTTTATACGGAGTATATATTATATTAGTTCAAATTCACTGCATATTCCTTCACCGAAGGAACGTTTTCAAGTATGTTTTTGTATCTTCGAATCGTATATATGTTTGTGTATTCCCACCTTTTCGAGAACGTTTCTCTTAATTTTTCTTGTATTTGAAACTTCATCTGAATCATCTTCGAATACCTACATAGCACCACTTATTAATATACTTATTACTGTTATCTCGTAGTAGAAATGGAGAACAATTCAGAGGGTAAAGTCAACAAAATTCTAATGTCAATAGTCGCTTTCTTGTTGATATCATAAAGCTCAAGAACTATTTCTGAATTATTAGACTAATTGAAGTGTTCTTGTACTGTTCAAGTTTATGTGATTTTCAGTGTTTGTTGAACTTCGCTGATTAATATGGCCTTCGCAAATTGAGTGAGTTGTGATCGAAATGTTATTCCTAGACTCTCAATGTGTTTGAATAGAGGAGATAATATTGATGTTTTGAAAATTGCGATATATCGAAGACAAGCTGCGGGAAATCCACCTATTGATATTCAGGATGATACAAAAATATGTTTCAATTGTAATAACATAGTGATGAATGACATTACTGCTCAGGAAAATAACCCTCTCAATGTGTTGTCCCGCGTATCAAGTCGGGCGTGCATTATTTGTAATGCTCGTCAAAATGTTCAAAGACTTTCTTTACATTGTAGAGTCGATATTTTTGTTGCTTCTGATATCTGTGTCCCAGATTTCTTGAGAATTTGGGGTCACCATCTTGATCATCAAGGTTTCCTTCCAAATTACTTGCATGGAGGTTTGAATTTTGTCAACAAACCATACATGCTTTCCAATCTTCAACATTTTCTTCAAAGAATGATGACAATTGTTAATAGAAACAGGCCACTCCGTAACTTGGAGGATATCAATTGTTTCACTGAAGACGAATTTAAGGAGCTTACATCAATTTCAAAAAAGAATTTTCGACAATTACTTGAATTTTGCGATATTATTAAACAAGGTGGCAAGAGAAAAAATGTCAAAAAAAAATTTGCTCACATTTTTTATCAAAATGAAGCATGGAGTTTGAGATTAGTTTTGGAAAACATTGTTCAGTTATTCTTCCCGACAAGCAGCAAGCCTCATTATTTCTAATGTGAGAATATCTCTTTTACAAAGGTTTGTACTTAATAATATTGGATTTAATTCGATAACAAGAGAAAATTATATAAACAGTCATGTTTCTCCTAATACGAAATAACTGTACAATCCTACACCAGATATTTCCAAAGCAATAGTTTATATAGATTGTACCTACATTAAAATATAAAAGAGCAGTAACTTTGGAGTATTGAGGCAATCATACAGTTTCCACAAGAATGAACATTTGGTCAAACCAGAGATCATAGTTGCCCCCGATGGATACATCTTAGCAATCAACGGGCCGTACTTCGCAGATGCTAGGAATAATGATGCGAGTGTTATAAATCTCGAATTACAAAATCATTTGAATGAAATGAGAACATGGTTTCAAGAAGACGATATTGTGATAGTCGATAGAGGCTATAGAGATTCAATCAATAGTCTACAAGAACTTGGCTTGCATTAGTATATGCCACCATTTCTACCGTCAAATCAAAGGCAATTAACGACAAATGAAGCCAATCAGGCACGTTTAATAATCACTCCTACATGGATTGTAGAAGCTAGGATTGGACATTTTAAGTCAATTTTCAATAATTTTCGTTAACCCATATCAGCAATACATACTACGAAATTACGTGATTATTACCTGATTGATGGTGTCCTTATAAATAAATTTCGTCCTTTGATAAATATGCCTGGAACGTTGGATACGGCCACACAAATGTTAGTTGATTTCGATGATGTTAACATTGTTCAGGCACGAATTGAAGCTGAAAATCTCCGTACTAGGAAAGGTCGTTGGATTCGTTTGAATCAACTTTAAATACAATCGTTCCCTCGCCTTGATATTGAATATTTAAAATCACTTACTGGAACATATCATTTACACTCGGCTGCTTCACATATCCAAGATACAATCCGTAGAGATGGTGAAGTAGACAACATTATAGAAGTCGATGAGGAGCCCAATTTTCTACGATACAGAATATTTTCATGGTTCAGGAATGCCACTAAACACATGCTATGGGTTGTTTTCACTGAAAGAGGTGACGAAAATCCAGAAGATCCTGCTCTCCCCATTTCGGTGTATTATTGTATTTGTAAGTCCGGTGCTAGGACTTTAGAAACTTGTGCGCATGTTGCTAGCATAATATGATTTTTGGGATACACTAGATATCAAGAAAACATACATTTTCCATCAAATCGTCTTTTAGGTTTCATAGGAGATGCTGCAAATAGACTGCTTCCAGAGGACATGGATATCGGTCCAGAAATAGTTTAATTCTGTTGGTTATTTTCTCATCTATCAATGTTCATAAGAATAATTTTCTTATTCGTATTTGACATTTTTCAATTATGGAAAACTTCAGTTATCCATCAAGTATTTTTCTGGTTGTGATGTCGCCATAATATTGCTCGTGCCAACCCATTGAATAAGTTATATCCTATAGATATCTATTCGAGTCGCTATATCCGCGGATATGGATATCCGAAATATGTATCACATCCCATTGAACTTCTATCAATTAATGTATATGTATAAATATATACTAACTGATTCCATCTATAGGTCGTTCATGAAAGTCTCATTTCTAAGTATCTATATACCTACGGTATCCTCACTACATTCTCAGGATCTCTCACCAAGGAAGAAATTAGGAGACATTCATTAGACATCTCTTTAAGTCTCATACCTAATTATATTTCTAGGCTCATCTCACAATATCTCTGATACTTATCAAATATATAAGATTCATGGAACTTCCAATATGAACTGGGACCCACTACCATTGCGTATATCTGAGTAAGAATCCTCCTGATAGGCAACAATATCCAAATTAGAATGTTTATACCAAAATGAACAATATACAGTGATTAATGACCAAAACTAGCCATAAACGTAGCTTGGTGTGCCACATTAGCGAGAAGAAAATAAAAATGGATTTCCACTGCTTGTATAATTTTCGAATGTATTAATGACTGATATGAAACAAGAGTTTCCATTCTGCCATCGATAAAAAGTATGCAATGAAGTGGAGAAGTTTGATGATTTTAATCTCCTAACTGATGTGAGTATTTATTTGAATTCTGTAGATATATTCGACAAGAGATGTTTTGAATGGTTTCAAACTTGAGCGGATTCGTTTTAGTGACATTGGAATAGTATTTTCCTCTCTACGGGAATGAAAACTAATAATGAAAAATCTAGAGGATTTGCTTAAACTCCTTCAATCGTGGAGTTTCCGATTGTGATTCTCAGTAATACGGAATTATAGATTTTCGATTTGATTTGTCTTGAGTATTTATAATAATAATTTTTATGTCAACAATAGACAGCGGTTGCTGGATATCTGTAAAACATATGATTCATGCGTATTACCTGATACCACTAGTATCCTACGACATACATCCATACTGACATGTGCCTAGGATTTATCCACTGGGAATGTTCCTTAAACGCTAAGCCAACTATCGTTCTATTATCTATCCCCAAAAATATTTAATATAGTTCCTGAGATAATTCGATCCACGAAAATACTTCCAAGATTCAGAAGACCAAGAAGCATCATATCCAATATTTTTTAATATCAATACTTTCTTAGGTTCCGTGGTGTCATTATTGTTATGTCTTTGTTTGTATATTTTCATCCATTTTATTTATTTGTTTATCTGTTTTATCCATTTTATATATTGCATTTTATTGATTAATTCTCAAAACAAGTGCTTGGCACTTATTGAGTATAGGTTTATTCTTATTTTATTGTATTCTAATGTGATGTATCTATGTAATTTTACTTGAGAATAAATTATTATTATTATTATTATTATTGTTATTCGTCTCATTTCTCACAATTGTGGTGTCTTGTAAATAGCAGACGGAGTTTGCGCTCAAGTCTACTTTCACTCTATCTTTGGTTTAGAAATGATCTGGTGATATTGCATGTGTGTGGGATGACTGCTTTTTGTATTTGTGTGTGGGTGTAATTTGGAAGATTTAACTGCGTGAGGTGTGCGATGAATGTTTTTGGGGTAATTTCTGTAACAGATATTATAAAAGGTATTACAATTACTTGTTTCTGTTTCCATATTCGTTCTATTTATATGGCTAACTGCTGGTATTTATCTTCCTGTTCTCTGTATTTGTTGTTTATATTATTGTCAGATGGAACAGTAATATCAATAATGTAGGTGATCTTCTCTTTTTCGATTTGTAATGTTATATCTGGTCTATTGTGCATTACTGTTTTGTCTGTATGAATAGTCATATCCCAATATAACTTGTATTCTTCGTTTTCCAATATTGTTTGTGGTGTGTATGTGTAATATGGTTGTGTTTCGGTGATGCGTTTATGTTGTAGTGCAAGCTGCTGGTGTATGATCTTTGCCGCTGTATTATATCTATTAGTATATCCAGATCCAGCCATCAATTTACATCCTGCCGTAACGTGGTCGATTGTTTCGGGAAATTGGTAGCATTTTCTGTATTTGTCGTCTGTGGTGATAGGGTCTTTCATTATGTATTTTTTGTAATTTCTTGTAGCGATAACCTGAACCTGGATCGCTAATGTGAAGCCTTCTGTTTCAGGATAGAGTTAACCGTTTTGTAGCCATTTGTACGAGCCTGTCTTACTGATGTATTCGTTTTTCATGTTGTAAGTATGTTCACCATGTAATTTTTTCTGTGTCCATCCTTCTATCTTCTGCTGTTGCGTTGGTGTATTGTATATTTGCTGCGTGTGAGAGAGGTTGAGAGGTGTGTATTCTCTGCCTGCTTGTACAATTGCTCTATGTAATAATGACTGTTTACTATAGAATAAATTTATGAGTTTTTGTATCTGTTTTGTGTGTACTGTGACAACATCCATCATTCCTCTTCCTCCCTCTTTTCTTTCTATTGTTATTATTTCTTTGCATGCGTGTGGGTGGTGGTTTCTATGTTTTGTTTGTTCTGTTCTCGTAAGTCTGTTGATGTTTTCAAGGTCGGTTTTCGTCCATTTGATAATCCCGAATGAATATGTAAGGAGGGGAATTGCGTATGTGTTTATTGCTTTGAAGAGGTTTTTGGAATTCAGCTTAGTGTTCATTAGTAATATTAGTCGTTCTTTGTATTCTTGTACAATATGTTCTTTTATTTCTGTATAGTTTATCCGTGTGTTCTGTTGGAATCCTAAGTATTTGTATATTTCATTTTGTTGCATGTTTCTTAGTTCTTCATCGTTCAATATTTCTGTCCCTATCTCTTTTCCTTCCAGTTTCCTCTTTCTAAGTGTAGTATTTTGCATTTGTTGATTCCGAATTCTATTTTTATGTCGTTTGTGATATGTTCTGTAACTTTGAGCAAGTTTTTCATTTGTTTTTGAGATGGAGCATATAATTTGATATCATCCATATACAGTAGGTGGTTGATGGTGTGTTTAACTGTTTTTTGATGTTTTATTTTAAATCCATGATTTGTGTAATTTAATGCATTTGATGAGGGAAGGCACATACATTATTATTATTATTATTTTTATTATTATTATCATTATTATTATTTGTTTCCGAAATTAGTGTTCAAAAGTTGAACTCTCGCCAACCACTTAAATAAGCTTCATTCAAGATAAAAGTGCCTGTTCTTGAATTAGAAAAAAATTTAATACTGGAAATATGGCCTACAGGAGTAATCATCAATCATTTTTTTCAGCCAAGAAGAGTCATGTTCAATTCCGTGGAGCAGACGAAGAAACAGTAAATATAGGCAGCATCTTTCGGTTTTCCATATTAACGTGAATAGTCTTCAAAATAAGTTACATGAACTTTCAGTTTTCTTAACCGAACATACATTTGATATCGTATGTTTTTCAGAACATTGGTTAGATAAGAATAACTTGGAATTGATGAAATTAAATGATTATAACTTCATTTCCGATTTTACTCGTTCTAGAAAGCAACATGGGGGAGTGGCAATATTATCAAAATCGCATCTAATATGCAAGGCAGTTGATCTGAAGCAGTTTTCTGTTATCTATGATGCTGAGTTTTGTGGAGTAGAATTGAAAGACACCATAATAATTGCTCTTTATAAATCGTCAAGTAGAGATAATTTTACCATATTTAAAGATCAAATTATTAAACTTCTTGAATATATTCAAAGAAAATACAAAAACATTGTCTTGGTAGGGGACTTCAATTTAGACATTTCAAAGAACGACGATAAATCCAAAGATCTTAAAACAGTCTTCATAAGTTTCGGATTACGCCATACGATTGAGGAGCCCACTAGAATAGTCTTGAATAGTCAATCCTGTCTAGATAACATAGTTACAAACATAGACCCTAGTCTCACTAAAGTGGGAGTATACGAGTAGATCCTCTAGTGTCTGATCACAACGGCCAATACATATATTTTAATCACCTATTGAATGAAAATGTCCCCATTACTAAACGTGTTAATTACGACACAACAATAACGGCTTTTTCTAATAAACTTTCTGAAGTTTCTTGGAAAGATTTGGATGTTCATAGTATGGGTGCAGATAATTTTGCAGAAAACATATTGAATACGCTGAAACATATCTCTGATACTGGTTTTTGTGAAAAAACTGTTAAAACAAATAAATCTAATATCAAATGGTTCAACAACACGTTGCGTAGTATGAGAAAAAATGTCATTACAGCAAAAAACAAATTTATGAATACTTATTCGGAAGGTGATTGGGTAAATTACAAAAATTTAAACAAGATATATAAAAAAGCAATAAAACATGGTGGACAATCGTAAATTCGGAAAGAAGAACTAAAATTAATAAAACTAAACAGTCCGATATATCACCATAAAAATTTAATGAATTTTTTACATCGGTATCGGAAATAGTAATAAAATCTCTTGGTGATTCTCAATACGAGTCGAGTTTCCTTTTAAATAAATTAAATAAACCTGCATTTTCATTCTTTATGAGTGAAATCTTGGAAAGTGATGTCCATGAGGCAATATTGAAATTAAGTCATTCGTCATGTTTAGATTTTTACAATATAAATAGCAAAATATTGCAACGTTGTATACACTCATTGACATATCCACTGACCATTTTGTTTAATAAATGCTTAGAGGAAGGATCTTGGCCTGACTCCTTTAAAATAACAAAAATTATTCCATTATATAAAAATGGTGATATATATTCTCCAGAAAATTTTCGACCCATAGCAATTTTACCGACGATTAACAAAATATTTGAATTGATAGTCAAAGAAAAATTAATCAATTATTTGGAAGATGAGTCACTTCTAACGGACTTTCAATTCGGCTATCGCAAAAATAAATGTTGCATACGTACTCTTCTTCGACTCTTAGAGGAAGTTGTACAGAAACTAGAGGAAGGCGTCAACTCTGTTGCCACGTTATGCGACTTAAGGAAGGCTTTTGATTGTGTTCCAGCGGATTTACTCCTAAATAAACTGGAATTTTATGGTATTTGAGGAAATGCACACAAATTACTGACATCTTATTTAAGTAATAGGAAACAGTATGTAGTTTGTGGAAACAACCAGTCCGATTTACGTAATATAGACAACGGCATTCCTCAGGGCTCGATTTTAGGTCCAATCCTTTTTATAATATTTGTTAACGATTTACCAGAGGCCATTGACACATTTTGTATTTTATTCGCTGATGATACTACAACTTCATCTGATGGCACTCAAGCTGGTGATAATATTTTGTTGAATCAGTGGTTCCTGGCAAATAAGTTGAAACTCAACGACACTAAAACGAAACACATTCTTTTCAGTTTAGATAAATGGGCTATAAGATCAGAGCCAGTTAAATTACTGGGCATTCATTTGGATATAAACTTAAGTTGGTCACCTCATGTTGACTACCTTTGTTCAAAATTAGCGAGCCAAGTTTTTGTAATTCGTCAATTAAAATCATGTATACCAACTCATTTGTTAAAGTGTGTATATTATTCACTTTTTCATAGCAATTTAACATATGGTATTATGCTGTGGGGTAGCAGCACATCAGTGCACAAAGTATTTGTGCTACAGAAAACTGTAGTTAGAATAATTTACAATGCACCAAGAAACACTAATTGTAAAACAATATTCAAAAAACTTGAAATATTGTCGCTTTCGTGCTTGTATATTTTGGAAGTGTTAGTTGAAACACATAAAAATAGATATGTTCTGACTAAACATGCCGATGTTCATAATTATGATACTAGAAATAGTAAAGACATTGTCATTCTCAAATCTAGACTGAAAGCAACAAAAAACAATAAGTTGGATGTTACATTGTACAATTCATTTGTAAAATATTTTGAACATATAAATATAAGTGATATGACGAGAGTTCAATTAAAACATTGTTTTTTAAATTATTGTTTTTATACAGTTGATGAGTTTTTGGAGGAATTGAATAATTGGGCTTAATGCTTATATGTTTGTTTGTTTTGTTTAATTTAATTTTCACTTTCTATTTTTTTTCTTAATTTAATATTTTAAAATTGTCATATTTTCATCAATATTTTTACTTTATGAAATGTATGTCTGTATTTATGTAAAATTTTTACTTTCTATTATTTTTATTATATTTTAAATGTGTCACATACAACACTATACAATTTTTAATATTTTTAGTTTGTAAAATGTATTCATATGTACTACTTTCACTGACTTCTAATGTACTATGTATGTGAATGGGGTCAATAAACTATATATCTATCTATCTATTATCCAGTATAACACAGCTCATTTGCTGGGTCTAATGTATATAAACCAGTTGTCCTCCCGACATCTGAGGTTTAAAATACTTTCCCTATAATATGTGCTGTTCCGTTTAAAGCAGTTTGCTGTAAGACTGCTGCATCTGGTTCTCCTGGTATCATTGGATGTACTTCACATGGTTGGTCGTTATCGTCCCGAGAGCTCATATCACTACTGGCATTACTTCTACTTTTGTGTGCCAAATTCTTGAAACTTCGATTGCTAAGTTTTTGTATTTAAGCAATTTCTCGGCTTCCTTTGAGACTGTATTATTGTCGCATGGTACAGCTACGTCTATTACTTTGCATACAGAGTCGTTGTTGTTTCTTACCAATATGTCTGGCTTTTTCGCAGGTATTGTTCTATCATTTTGAATTTGTTGATGATCGAGTATTGTAACGCCGTCTTTACTAATAACATCTTGTGGTTTGTGGTTGTACTATTTTGTGTCACATTCTATTCCAAAGTTATTACAGATCTTCCAGTGTAGATACCTGCAGATGTTATTGTGCCTCTCTAGATACTCTCGTTTTGCCAGTTCTGGGCATCCTGATATTATGTGGGTAATATGTTCTTCACCCTAATTACATAATCGACATTTAATGTCTGTATTCAATTTGAGAATATGTTTTTCATAGTAGCGAGTTCTTATGGATTGGTCCTGTGCTGCAGTTATAAGAGCTTCAGTCTCACCTTTCAGTGTTCTCTTCCTCAGCCAGTCTAAACTTAATTTTATGTTGATATTTGACTTTTGTAGGCTTTGGGGGAATTGTCCGTGAAGGGGTTTTCTGGTCCATGTTTCTTTCAGTTTTTCGACTATTCTTGTTTTTATTATGTTGTTTTGGAGGTTCGTTGTGTTATTATTATTATTATTATTATTATTATTATAATAATTATTATTATTATTAGTCAACAGGTTTTAAGAACAGTCTATTTCGCCCTTGTACAAAGTCACCTTAACTACGGTGTTGTACTGTGGGGAGTGTCACTAATGTTGTGAGAGTCTTCTCACTCCAGAAAATGGCTTACGTGTAATCATAAACGCCGAATATGGAGATCCTTGCCAAAAACATTTTAAAAAATTACAAATACTTCCGCTTCCTTGTGTATATGTCTACGAGTGTCTGAGGAGTATTCATAGCAATATCGATCTGTTATTACTTCACTCGGACGTACATGTATATGACACTAGGAATGCGACATCCATTGTGCCTCAGAGATCAAGAATTTGTTTATCTCAGAGCAACAGGCAGAATTATAATTTATATAATGCATTGCAAAAATACTATAAGGGCAGTGACATAAAAAGATTGAATAAAATTGGTTTTTCGAAATTAATCAATAAATTGTTATTGGCACACTGTTTTTATAGTGTGGATGACTTTATTGCGTTGTGCAGTAACCCTTGACTTACATATCGGTTCCCAAAAGGATGATTTTTAATTGTATATATATTCATATATTTTTTTAATTATTGATTATTTGATGTAATATTTGACTGTTATCTGTGACTCTGACTATTTATGTATTTGGACTGTGTTAAACTAATTCACATCTGCATTCATATTTATTTTTGGTTTTACGTATTATATATTTATGTTATTTATTGCTATTGTGTTATTATATGCTTATATTTTAGTGGACTATGAAATTTACATAAGTGTTTTTAAATATTATATCGATATCTAAAACACTTCATAATTTGTGACGATATGTACTATTTGTGTACTAAACGTCAATAAACTATACTATACTATACTATTATTATTATTCAACGGATAATTATATTACATCCCTAGTAGATATCTTGAGACTCCCGCATTATCCATGACGGGAATGTTTATTATAGTCATGGGATATATGTGTGCCATCTGTCAAGGCCGTTCAAGTTGTGATTTGTTGATTATCCATATTTCTAGTGGAGTAGGCCTTAAGGGGACACCACTATAGAAAAATCCTCTGGGGTGGCGTGGAAATGATTTGACATAATGTTGATTTCACTTCATATCAGGAGACTTCAAATGGATTGGTTAATCTACTTATCTAAGATCCACACCTACAATCCAGTGAAGTCAACTGGTAATTTACTAGCGGAAAATAGTGAAAATATATGGAAATTTTCACAAACTGTTCGCTCTGTATATAAAAATTCCGTCGTAGGATTCCGTTGATGTACGATATGAATGAAAGTATTTCGAGTTCTCCCATGAATAAATATCGCTACATTTTCGGAGTCCCTTATGAGATATAGGGTGATGAAAAAAATCAAGGTTTTCATTTAATAAAGTATACGTAATTTTTCAAATTGACATCATTCGACTCTGTATACGATGGAACACATCATTTAACATCCTTCACGAGAATTTTGTAATTTTCGGTGGGTGTGTTACTACAAGGTATCCGAAAAACCAAAATTCGTTATTTCTCTATATTCGTTAATCACCTTGTATGAATTGTATCAACTGCGATGACTGATGAAATGAATTTATAATATTATGTGATAATTCAACCTTTTTTCTTTTTATAAAACAACAAAATTATGAAAGATTTGGAAGTGAATTTCCCATAAATTTGTCATACAGGGATGTGATGATAATACCACCAAAGATAAATCAGAACTAAATAATAACTTGGGCGATACGGAGTGATGAAAAGTGAATATTTCTCATATTCAACACCCTATATCTCGAAAACAAGTCATAGGATCGTGTTGCGCCCATTGCAACATTTCACCAGAATGATCAATTCTACGGCATATCAAAATTCAAGAAATTTGACGGAGAGAGAATCAAAAATGATAAACATTGGCGTAGAAATTTAACCGATAGAAAAATCTGAGTGGGGGTCGGGGGGGCAAATATTATTGAAAAAATGTTTGGCCGTGTACCTGATGGTGTGTTATGATAGTCCGTCATGGGTAACTCACATGAAAAATATGCCCCCCTATGGGCAAATCTTGCCCCCCGAACTACATTGAGATTAATGGACAAATAAACCTTTTTTTTGCAAGATATCGAAAAAATGAGACTAAATATATAAAGGGCGCTTAGACACGTACATATTCAACAATTGAACACCTTCAATAATACAAAAAGGAAGACAAATGACTATGACTACAAAATAAGCATTTACTTGAAAATTTATAAACAAAATGACAGGATGATAAAGCAATTGATAAAAAATTTATTCCTATCAAATCAATTGGGTGTTTGTTACCTTCAGAAACTTTGTTCATTATTAATTAATCAGCATAGAAAATGTACAAGTAATCTTGGGATAAACTTGGGTGGAAATGAAATGAAATAATAAACAACTACTACACGGAGCCATTCAGTTTTCTCCACAGGGAACTCTCGAAAGCAGAAGAACAAGGTCGGAGAATATAGGACAAGGTTAAACCTGATGCGTGAAGCCGTGAAATTTTCCTATAAGATGTTTCTTGAAGTACTGCGGACTTCGAAAATGAGTTTTAAGCATACGTAAATAATGAGGTATGATGGGTATGCAACACAAGTTTCAACTAGAAGATTAAATTATATTTTTTTTTCAATTTTCTCTCACAATCTGTTGGAAGTTGTCCATTATTTTATTTTCATCTAAAAGAAATATATTGGAGAAAACGAAAAAAACCAATAAAGTTCAGTGAAATAGGAACTGATGGAGTTTAAAAACTATTAAATAGAATAACAATGGAAAATTCATGAATTATTAACACTAAAAACTAAATCAGCTGTTGAGAAGCAACGAAATTAATATTTGGGAACAATGTGAAACCATTGTAGAACCATAATACCAGGAGCTGTGGAAAATAACTGAAGTTGACAAACTTTTTTTTTGTAAAATGAAGTGAAAAAACATGAAAATGGAAATCTTTTTTTTTAAAGTATACAAAAAGGAATGAGAGAGAAAGGGGATTTGCTACAATAGAAATAGAATTAGTTTGCTGTGATGCGAAATCAAAAACCAAAAATAAATCCTATAAACGATTGCAAGTCTTTGACGAACAATGGAACCAAATATAATAATGATTTAGTAACAATATGGGGCTGTTATCTGGAAACAAGATAATGTAAAGTTGGTGAAAATATTTCTAAGCAACAATAGGCGAGGAAAGAGAGGCGTCAACTTGTGACGTCGTAAAAAACATGAAAACAAGAAGAAAATATACAGGGAATGAAAAGGGAAATCAGAGGAAAGGGATATTTACAAATAAATAAACTAAAAATAATAGTGCCTTCACCTGAAATAATGATAATCTTAGATTAGAGACATATAAGAATTTGGGTATGAAGGAGATGATTATTTTATGCAATTTAAATAATAAAGGCTTAGAGAGAAGGAAAACTATACGAGGCTTTGAAAATTCCGTTCGCAAATCAGGATATGGAAAAAATTATTTGATTTCACCGTATTACTCAATATTTCTGTGAAATTAAATGAAAAATGAACTGAGAAGGAATGAAGAATACGAATAAATACATAATATCACAAACTTGTTTCAACAAAGGAAGGAGTAACCGAAACTACATAAAATTATCAATTTAGGCAACAAATAAAAGATGGTTCCGCAGATTTGGTGGAGGTTTGAGAACATACATTATGGATTAAGTTGGAATAAAAGGAATAATAGAACCGTGTTCAACAAACACTTCCGATATCTCATCCTAATTATCATCATTATCTCATTATATAGCTATTTTTCATTCACTCAGTAATGCGACACAAGAAATTCTGCTATTTGTGAGAGTGATTTCATTTCTGTTTTATCCTTTCAATAACAAAGTTTAACTAATGATATTTGGCAACATTGTCATTCATGAGTTTAGTGAAAAAGTTGTTGCCAATTTGAGATATAGTACAAGAATATCAATCATCTGGTGGGTTGAACAGGTATTTTTTTAAATTCAGTGGTAAAGAATGAGACATTGCTTATTCTACTGTTACTTTTTCCGTCAAAACTCTTGTATAATACTTTATCTCTTAATGAAGGATAACCATTCATTGATATGGTAGTGTTAATATTGTAATTATTATTCACAGTTCATCTCTTGAGAGTGAATTGATTTGATCTATAGTATTACGATACTCAATCTCACTTCTAAGAAATTAGAGGTTTCCTTCGTTTCTAAAAATTTCCTTAATATTTTGTGGGTGCTGAGTATGTCCTTTTATGCGTGAAGGAACTTCCGCCACTCTTTTCCATTTTTAGCTTTTTCATAGCCTCTATTCATGTAATACTGTTTCTCTAAAAATGTCAGCAACTGTGATGTGTCTCATGATTTCTTTGAGCGACCTCATTTTTTGCTCGCCAAATCTTTCCAGTCTATTATTATCCATTCTACAGAGGTGTCCAAGTCATCTAAGTTGTTGTTTCTGAATTTTTTTGAATATAAGTTCTATGTATAAGTCTCCTCTTATTGTTTCATTTCGTTATTCGATCTTTTGTGGCGACACCTTGATTCAGCGTGAGTACTTCAATTAGGTTGCCAGTATTTTACTTTTGAGTGTATTTGTAAGAACCTAACTTTCATGAAATTTAGTGTCTCGACGCTCACTTTATGGAATCTACTAATATTACTGTTTTAAATGAAACTAACTGTTTCTAGATAAATCAACAATATGTTAAAAAAATGTTAAAACTTCTAAGAAATTGATATTTCGATATTGAATATCATCGTGAGAAAGACAGAAGTTACATTTCATTTGATGCCTACCTAATGTTTAATAATTATTTTTGGCTAGACCAAGACCTACCTTCTGATTGACTTAATATATATTAATGATAAAAAAAGAAGATATGATAGTACACATATTGAGGCTTCGATATTATTAGCCCTATGGGGATATCCTGGATATCTTTTTCCCATTTAAGATCAGTACAACTGTGCAATGATATAAAAAACCAGGAAAACTATATCTGCTGATCTTTACAATTATCACTTAAGGCTTGAAGCCAGTAGTGAGTGTTAGTATTAGTGTTTTACGAAGATTTACCTGGTAAGCAATTTTTTATTATTATTGTATTTTATTTATTTATTTTATTGTCATGTCCTTTTTCGATGAAATTCCAAGGAGTAGGCAGATTGGGGCCTTGGAATTAGCCGAATGGGGTGATTCGTTGCGTAGAGTAGGCATATTGAGACTACGGAATCGGATCACTGCTTGATAATGGCTTCGAAGTGGAAGCCGAAACGTCGAGAAAGTTAAAATATACTAGTAGTGGGCTTTAAAACATTTCCAACCTCACTTATTGACAACGTATATATTATCCATTAGGAAATTTATCAGCTATTGAAGCATTAATCATTTGAAGAGGAAGGTTAAAATTTAGAGAATATATACCAAATAAGGATAACAAGTATGGTATGAAGTTTTACGAAATTGGTTACTCCTGATGGTTTTTTATTAAAATTATTGATATATTACGTACAAGTTACTGAAAAAAATTAGCAAGGCCATGCTTTTGATGTAGTAAAAAGACAGGGAAAATGACATGATAAGCGAGATGTAATGATATCAAGAAAACATAAATCAGAGTTGATAGAAATAACTTCAAAGAAGGGCGTAAAAAAATATGAACTAGAAATGGTACTCGAGTATTATCAAGCATAATGTCTGGAGTTAATAGAGCAGACCAAATGACATTGTCACGTAGAAAAACGTTTAGGTGGTACATGAAAGTAACCTTTCACCTTATTGACCTATGCTCATGGAACGGAAATCAGTTGCTAAATAAAATCAATAATGAAATACCATATCTTTCATGCAGGGAAGAAATAATGAGGAAACTTTTGCATGTGGAAAGTCCAAACTGAAGATCGAATGAAGCTGCAAGCGCCAATCACTTTCCACACAAAGAAGACATAAGAAAAATGTGCAGTTTATACAGCCACCAAAAAAAAGCATGACATAGTATTCTTGTTTGACATGTAAGGATGTTAAAGGCAAATATATAGGATTATGTCTATGCTTTGACATATTCTTATGGCATAAAAATGGAAAATAAGATGTTTGGTAATGGTCTAATTTTCTTTCGCCCTTGAATTCCAAGTTTTTGTTATTTTTCTTTAATATTATAAGATTGTTCATATTACAATATTTAAAAAATACATTCTTTGTTTAATTTTTGAATACAAGAGTATAAAATGTGTAGCATTTTGTTTGAAATGCTAAGTCACATCATTGTGACATGCGTTATATTTTAATAATAATTTGTCTAAAATCGATGTCACATATTATGTGAGCTTACTTAAAACACAAAAAAATAACACACAAAAACTTTAAAAAGTGAAATATTTGCGTCTAAAGGTATGTTGTACGGAAAGAAAATTAGTTGGTTTATAGCACTGTCAAATTTACTTATAGCGGTCGTGAATGTGTCAAGTGTCAGCGGAATAACGTTAAGTGCTCGAGCTTCAGTATAAACGTATTCGGAATTAGCATTAGATATATCTAATTGAGAAAGAATGTGACCACCGACTTTTATTTATTAAATTGTTTCGTTTAAATAAAAGGTGAAATAACAATTTCTTGTTATTTGTCATTGGTTTTGATTCAGGTTAGTTTTGTATGTCATACCTATTTTTTCTTATTAATGCTCTCTTTTCAAATGCATTTCAGTTATTATGATCTCATAATCTTCTATTCATAATGATTCATTTCAACTTCTTCTGACAGCTGTCATTTAGAAAAATCTTGACACTGACATTATCAGCCCAAATCCTTAATCTGTGATTAAATGTTTCATTTGTATGTCTTATTATTTTTGTTTCACTGTTTTGTTATTGTATTCATTACTAGACAAATTCGACATTGTGGCTCTTCCCAATATGTTTCCTAGTTTCCAGAATACAACAAGGAAAGAACCCTCCTAAAATATATTTATTCATTCGCGAAATATAGTAAACTCAGTGATGAAAAAAATGTGAATAAAGTTATTCTAAATTGAGAAAAAACACTCATTCTTTTATTTTGGATTTGACATTACAAGAAGAATTACGAATACAATGATGCAAGATCCTATATTATGAATAAGAAAAACAGAGGTTTTTTAACAAAGTGCCTACGATAAAATACTATATGACGAACATTTTATGGGGGCTGTTGTGTCAGTAGTAGTAGTTTTAAGTAATGCTAAAGCACTACGGCAACGCCGCAGAGAGCAGAGAGCAGTCATCAGTCATAATCTCGATGGCTGACGGCTGGGTATGTTTCCGTCTGATGTGGAAAAGAATAATAATGAATACGTAAACAGAACAGGGGTCACATGACCGGAAATGATAGGAAAAACGGAAGTCTTTTTGAAATAAATATAAGTATCAATTTCGATTGATTACAGCTGCAAAATTTCATAAATGTCATGTGAACAGTTTTCGAGTAATTAAACTGTCAAAACGTCGTATACGAAACTGATAAGCAAGAAGACACAAACAATACTCAAAACTATAAGGTAACTAGTAAGCTTAACATATTGGTAATAATAATGAAACAACTGATAGAGAAATCAATTACACATATTTGGGTATTACGAGTAACGGGCAATAGTATCACTTTGTAGAAATAAAATGCCACATCGAAAAGGCAAGAGGCATCTCAGATGGGCACACTCTGAAGAAGAAAATAAGGAGGAACAAAAATTATTATTTTATTGGCTATGAGGAGTATTGTAAACCTGGAACTTGTATGTTGTATAAACATATTCTAAACATTGAAACATACGGAAGTCTAGTAGTTGAAAGGCAGCAGATTTTTTATATTTGTATGACAATAAAACCGAAAAGAAATTGGTATGAATTTTTCATACGATGGCTATATTTGTATTTATCTAAGAAGACGTTGTGTTTCTCACAACTATCGACTATTGATAGATTATTTGACCAAAAAATGGTTATCATGATTTCGTTATGAAATACTTTATACAATTATTGAACGTATTATATAAACTGTCATCATAATTATAAGATTGCGGCGGTGAAGCTTAATGAACTACATAATTATTGTGATATCAAGTAATTGAATGTGATCTAATTATATTAATTATATTAATGATATAAGTGGCTCACATAATGTATTGCAGTTATAAGATTCGTTAACTCTAAGTGAGAGTAAACTTGAACTATTATTACTAATACCAGGATTGATTTACAACTTTGTTAAATTGAAGACTAGGCTTACATTGTTGGTATTATTTGTAAGTGCTGCTTAAAAATGATAAAATAATTATAATAGTGAGGATTGATTTCATAAGAAAGTCGCTTTCTCCATTTTTTCAAGTTATACTTCTTTTCGCATTAGGGAGAGATGCTAAGAGTGCATTTTTACGATGAGCACACCGACACGAAACCAGAAAGTTAATTGGTAAATATATTTGTATTTATTTACACCACTCCCCAGCCCACAGAGCCTATTAATGGGTGGAAGGAGCATACATAATTTACAAACTATTTAACATGTAAAATAATACAAATCAATAGTAACATACTTAAATAAATGATATATGTATATATACACAAGAATTAAAAAAAGTTAGCCTGAAATAATAGTTGCAGATAATTTTATTGAAGAACAATAAAAAAAACTGAATGAGAGAAATTTCTACTCCAAAACACGAATAATGAAAATTACAAAGCAGTAAATTGTTGACGCAGAAGGTTTAACTTCTATAGTAAAAGATAAGGAACTACATTTGGCAATCACCAATGTTGACTATAGAATTAGATCATACGCATGAAGAAGAACATTACAATGCAATTTCAAGACAATGTCATTTATTAAGATCAAAAACAATGACTGCCCAATTGGATCAACCCTGCGGCACTCCAGAAGATGCGTTGATTTCTACTGGGTGAAAACTGTAAGCAACAATTGGAGTTCTTTCCGTCAAGTATGACATAAAAAACTTCGTTAAAGAATCACTTAAGTCAATATTGGACAGCTTTCTAAGAAGAATACCATGATCCAAACGATCAAAGGCATTGGAACAATCTGTACAAAGAATATCAGCCTGACCACCGTTATACCAGTGTCAGTTTCTTGATAACTGAAGACAATATTCAACATAGTTATTCAAATATTTATGAAATTATGACTGTGCATTCATACATAAACATGCATGTGTGTGTGAATTTACATTATATATAGTGGTGAATGATAATTTATTTTGAACATTTGTGAGACAAAAGTTATGTTTCTATTATAATCTTTTTGAAGTACGTTTAAAGATTTGAGGTTAATTATTGGTATGTTTTCTTTTTATTTGTTTAGAATATACTTTTGTCTACACTAAGAACTTATTTATATTAAAATTGAATACTAGGAGTTCGTTAAGATTTTCATATTTAATTACTTGCTAAAATCAATTTGAAGGATATTTATATACGTATGATATACATAGCACGTGTCAAGGAAAACTAAAATAAGAATATATAAATAGGTAATAAGACCCACCGCAACGTATGCATACCAGACAAGGATATTAAAGAAGGCAGAGGAAGATATGTTGCACAGATGCGAAAGAGAGATACTAAGAGGAATCTACGGAGGAAAAAGCACGGAAGATGACTGGAGAAGAGGAGCTAATAAGAAACTGGAGTAACTTTAAAAAAGCGAGAGAGAGAGAGAGAGAGAGAGTGATTTAACGGTGAAATTTAGAGAGAAGATTGGGTATTATTAATGGGATATATAGTGTTTGAATAGTGATTGACCCTGTTATAGAATTTAATTCCTCTTCAGGCATGAGATTGGGCGTGTTACGAGAGTTTTCGTATTGTGCGGCGCTTGAGAAGGGGTTGGAATGAATTAGTTAAATTTGTATAGGAGGCAAGAGCTAACAGTATGTTGTAAAAGGTGCCTGAAAGTGATTCATTGAGAATATCTTGTGGGTTTTCGCCAAATGTGACAGGGAGCAGAGCTCGCTCAATTAGTCAACGACTATTTGTTTAAAAATTGTATAGGAAGCGTGGTTTTTTAAAAACTGTTCAGGAATAAGTTGCTTGAAAGTTGACTGGAACGACATTAATCTGTAAAGTCCTCAGAAGGGGACGACGAATCACGCTTCATTGCAGATACATAATACCCGAATTGCTGCAGTATTGAAATAATTGAATTAGTTAAGGAATTGAACATTACAGTTATTAGGAATTTAATCGGGTCCCTTAGTCTTTGGAATTTGTATTATTATAAGTGACCAAAAAGTGCGCCTCAAGTTCCAGTGTAGCCTGATGCTGAACGTGGAAGATCACCTCAAAACGAAAAACAAAAGGAGGAACAAAGCCAAGACGCAAGCAGATCTGCAGCGCTCAGGCCAAAAGAAGAAGAAAGGTGAGAGAGGCAGCGACCGCAGGAGGTACCCTCACATCTTCGGCTCCTTCAAAACCAAGTAAAGGAATCCTCGAGGCCGACTGTGAGAAATTCCGCCTCCAAAAGAGTCTAGGAATTAGGCGACCTTCCGGTAAAACGCATTCGCCCAAGCCTCCACGGAGGGCACACCAAGAAAGCCAAAGAAGGCCCGCGGTGACAGTAATGCCGCCGCCCCTTCTCAAACCTACGTTGAAACCTCCTTGAGAAAGGTGGTGATAATAGATAAGACCAACCAGTACGATAAAAGCAAAGCGCGTACATTCAAGTCATGGATTTATTCTGGTGATATTATCAGGGTAGTCTACGATAACGATGCGGCGCTAAACTGGCTTTAGAGGCAACTAAAAACCTCAAGCCAGTGGAGGATGCACCGTTGGTTGTCGTCAGCCTGGACAAGCTCCCGAAGCTCACCAAAGCTTCTCTTTCGGTACCAGAGGAGGGCGCTACATCCACTTCTGATGATCCGGAAAGAGTACTGCGGAGGCCGAAGACGAAAAATCCAGAGGTGTCGATAAACACGTGGTACATCTTCCATCACGAGGCCAAGAAGAGTCCCTTGGGACACCTATTCGTCTTCAGCATTGGAGACGACCACATGGCTGTCCTAAAGAAGAGGTCGATGAGATTAAGCTACGTGTTCACATTATTGATTGTGAGGACTTCCAGCCAAAAAACTGGTGGCACCTCTACAGTACCAAGGACCTCGGATGATGGACGTGGTAAACGTGGAGGTCGCGCCCGAAGTCATGGAGGTCGAACCCCTCTGACAGAGGAGGAGATGGAGGTCATAATATAAACCTAGACATCCAATCCATGGGAAACGTCGTCGCAAAAAAAGGTAAACATGTCCGGAGCTATCGAGGCGAGTCCTGGCCTACACCTGCCCACATAAGGAAAATGACCCCAGGTGACTTGTCCAGATTCCTAGATTCGGCAGCATGAACGATGAGCTAAATGGAACAACTACTGGGAGGATGTACAGTGGGCCAACTGTGGCCTAAGTATTGTGGGTCCACCTCACCCTCCCAACTTTACAGATACATATATTAAAAGTGACTGGAAGTGAAGTTAAAAACTGCCCGGATTTTATGTTGATGAAAGGTGACTAGGGGACAAGTGAAATAAGGTGTCTATCAAGACGAGGCGAAGATCATTTGTGGCTAAGAGCTGTATGTATTATTCCCTGTCAATATCCATTAGACTGATGAATACAGAAAACCTGCAATTCCCTGTAACCTAGTGAGATTATTCACCAGTCAAATGGCCGGCAATAGGGAACAATATAGCCGCAGGAACTTTATAAAGAACTTAAAATGAGTATGTTTACTTTAGAGCAGTGAGATAGATGTTGAGAGAATACAGAAAAATCGGATGTCAATAATAATGCTACAAAAAAGACCCATAAGCAAAAAGAGGAAGGGGAGACCAAGGAAGAGATGGTATTAAAAAGCTGCAAACAGGCATTCTTTTTTATTTAAAATAGCACAGTACTGTTTAGTACACAGGGTTAAAAAATATTTGTTAATTTTTGTAGTTTTGCCATTTTTGTCCTAGGCATACTAACTAATATATGAAACATAAGATGATTCTAAATACATGCAAAAAAATGCAGGAGGTGATTCCCCGTATAAAATCATTATGGATTCTTTCTATAACAAATATTCCTCAGAATTCCGAGATAGGTGGTGAATAAAATTAGATTTTAATTTTTTTTCAAATTGAAGTAAAGATAAGAACAAGTTTTTCTAATTTCCTTGAACTCACAAAGGAGTAACCACCGACATTATAAAGGGGGAAATTAGTATTGCAAACCTAATTCTATATAAAATTTTTATTCGAGATTTAGTTCTGTTGAATCAAAATATTAATTAAAATCCTGGATTATTTATAAACATTTCTTAATATGGAAGTTTTTTCCCTATAACCAATAGATTCGGTAGAAAAAAAAATACACCACCTGTGAAGGGGGTGAGATGAGAAAAGTTTGTAGCTGCTGAATTTTTAGAGTTAAGAAGCACCGCGAATATAAACAATTAGATTAATGAATGAAATTATAATAAAACTCAGATATTAACGTAAACATGTGTTCCGAATCATGATATGTTACAATTTCGACAACATCAATGTTAAGAGTGGACAAGTAAAATATATCCTAGTAAATTTCAACATCTTAATTCAACCGTCTTAACCCGTGAGAAAATTACTGACAACAAACAATAACATAATTTTAGTCCTTCGTAATCGGATTCAGCGGAAAATCGAGAAAACATCTTTAGGCGAACTCTCTAAAGCAAAAATCAAGGAGAAGACATATCAAACTGTGAGTTCGTTCCAATTGATTCATCCAAATTAACAAATCACAGTATTATTCCTGTGTTTCGCTATGGTTTTGCTTTGAATTCACAATGCCTGACAACGTTAAAGTGTGGGCGATTATAACGAAATCGAATCTGAGCTGTTGGTAAAAAACGCACAAACAAACTCAATTCAAAAAATTAGTTCACAATTTTTTTATGTATCCGGTTACTGATAAATGAATTCAATAAAACAGAAATAACTGATTTCGAAGCACGTTTAGAACCATGTCGAACTATTTTAGCGTACGTTGACGAATTAATGAAGTAAGATGAGGAATTTATAAATATTCAATGTGGAGAAAGAGAACAATTTGAACAGTAATATTTTGAAAATTATTGCAGATTATAATCATTATTTCAATGAATTGAAAGACTGCAATAGATCTGATGATAGTACTAATAATAATGCACCAACAAATAATTCGACAAATACAAATGGGGCACAACTGCGAGGAGTGCAGCTTCCCGAAATCAAGTTACCTAAGTTTTTCGGTCAGTATGAACATTGGCCGAAGTTTAGCGACACATTCGATACATTGATCAATCAATACTTAGTTTTACGTGACATTCAAAAGTTTCACTACTTGCGCTCGGCCTTAGAAGGTAGTGCTGCCCAAGTTATACGCGCTATTGAATCTCGTAAGACAACTACGCATGTGCTTCGTGCACTCTATTACATCTATACAATAATGACTGTGTACTGGTATATAATCATGTTAACTCAATTTTCGATATTCCGCAAGTGACACATGAATATTCGACGGAATTGAGACGTATGATGGATACAGTGTCCAAACACATCCGCTCATTAAATACCCTAAAACAACCAGTTGAAAGATGGGACACATTGTTAGTTTTCATACTAACCAACAAATTAGATAAAAATACAGCTCATGAGAGAGAGGAAAGAAGAGTTACCATTCATTGGGTCATATGATCCCTCAAAACTGCAATTCGGAATGATCATCTCTCTTACCCTATCACGGAAACCAATAACTCACTGAGATACGTGTCGTGTTCGATGGATCGGCTCGAATAGACACCAGTGTATTATTTAACGATTTGCAATTTCTTGGTCCTAATATTCAGGACGCCCTTCTATCCATTTTACTCAGATTTGGTCAACACCAAGTGGTTGCATGTGCTGATATTATCAAGAGGTTCAGATAGATCCTCGTAAACCCTCCTCAAAGGCCACTCCAGAAAATATTTTGGAGTAAAATTCAAGACGTACAAGAACTAAATACTGTTACTTATGGTACGGCTCCCTCATCTTCGTGTTAGGTACTTAAAACAACTAGCCTGGGAAATTCCGATATGTACCCCAAAGCATCCAAAGTTATTACAAGAGAATTTATATAGAAGATCTTCTTACTGGTAGTAATACAGAAGAGGGAGTTATAAAACTTTGTGATAAAATCACAACTATCCTTTTGTCAGGTTGTTTTCCCTTACCGAAGTGGATATCTAATAGCAAAACTCTTCTTGATTATGTGCAAGCCAAAAACTCTCGGGATATTTGTAAGTTAGGGGATGGTAAAAAACCGAAACGTTGGGTATGTTCTGGTCTACATGTTCCGATCTACTCAAATAGAACATGAACTCACCATCCTTCAAATCAATTACTAAACGCCATGTGTTAAGCGACATTTCTCAAATTTTTCACCCGTTGAGGTTCTTGGGACCTTGTATTATCATTGGAAAAATAGACCTACAAAAACTGTTGGCCTTAGAGACCTCCTGGGACGAATCCTTATCCTCGGACCTAGATTCACAGTGGAGAGATTTTTGTTGACAATTGCAAGATTCAAACAGAGTGGAAGTACCTATGAGTGTTGTATGTGCATACTGTATTGATCTCCAAACTCATGGATTTTCTGATACATTCATAGAGGCGTACGGCGCTTGTTTGTATATTCGTAGCGTCGATCGAAATGGATTCGTAACGGTGAGATTGCTGTGAGCACAAACCAAGGTGGCTCCATTAAAAACCCTTGCCGTACCCAGACTGGAACTTTGTGCAGCTCAACTCCTAACTGAGCTATTTCGAAGAGTGACGTCATCTATCGAGGTAACGAGTTCTCAACTGTTCTTCTGGAATGATTCCAGCATCTGCTTATCCTGGATGAAAATCCAGCCTCATTTATTACAAACCTTGGTCCAGAATCGTGTCGTATATATTCGAAACCTAACAAACCCCAGTGATTGGAGCCATATTGTCAGCCAAGGTATATTCCAGCTGATAACAAGAGATGTCGGCCCTGGTTAATTAGAGACCTCTTCCTTATGGTTGTCCGGTCCAAAATGTCTAAAAAAGGAGTGGCCAAAATCTGCGATTCGATTTAAGGGTAGCTTACCGGAGATGCGAAATCCAAAAATTGCTTGTCACACCGTACAATTATTGTGTGACCCAATTAAAATTGAAAACTTTTCATCATGCAATCGTTCACAAAAAGTAGTAGCTTGGTATTGTAGGTTCAGTTCAAACGGGAAAGTCGCAATCCAAATCACTAATTTTGAACCTTTAAGTGCAACCGAGGTAAGGAGGGCAACTGATTCAATAGTACGAATTTTCATAATGATGGGTTTATCTAAAGAGGAAATCACTATCTTGTTTAGAAACAAACTTCTACCAAATAATAGTAATCTATTATGGTTAAATCCATTTCTCGATTCTTCAAATTATCTTAGGGTTGGTGGAAGCATTCAACAATCAAATTACTCGTTTGATACGAAACATCCAGCTCTACTTCCATACACTCATCGTCTCACTAAAATTCTTTTTATGCAAGAGCACGCTAAGTTATATCACGCTGGTCCTCAGCACTTGCTCTAATCAACAAGAAATAGGTTTTGGCTCATAAACGGGAGAGCACTAGCCCGGAAAATTGTTCGCAGATGCGTCCGTTGCTTTAGTGTGAATCGTTCAGTAAGTATACCCATCATAGGAAATTAACTGAAGAAGCGTCCGTCATTTTCATTTCATACTACTGGATTAGACTATGGGGGACCTATTCTAATTACATCAAAATAGAGCCGTGGCGTGAAGTTCATTAAGGCCTACATTTGCTTATTTATTTGCTTCATAACAAAATATGTACATATAGAGTTGGTTATCGACTTGATGTCAGAATCCTTTAGCGCTGCATTCCGTCGACGCGGAAAAACGTTCAAAATATTATACGACAACGGTACTACTTTTGCTGGAGCTAAATCAGAAATTAAGGAACTAGGTAAATTCATTTTCTTGAATCAGAATCAATTGCAAGAGTCTCTTAACACCTTTGGAGTAAATTGTAAATTCGTTCCCCCATTCTCTCCCAATTTGGGAAGCCGGTGTTAAATTTAGAAAATGACATTTAAAGAAGATTTTGGGTGATACCAGATGTAGATTCTAAGAATTATCCACGGTTTTGACGGAAGTTGAGGGCATTTTAAATGCACGGCCTTTTACCCCAATTTTGCCTGATCCCATGGATTCCCAAGCTCTTAACCATCACATTTCCTTATGGGATGCGCACTTACTTCATTACTCTATCCAGACTTTACGCAATTACCTCAGAATCAATATGTCCAACGCCTACAGCTCAATGGTCCTAAGGATATATTTCGAAAATGCAATCACTTACTAACTTAAAGTCCAACCTAGCCTCATTAACCATCGATTCACTAGTACTGTTAATGAACGACCACACCCCACCATTCAAATGGCCCTTAGAAAGAATTAATAAACTACCTCGACCCCGATGGAGTTGCACGAGTACTAGACGTTAGGATGTGCTCAAGAATAGTGCGCCGTTCCTTCGCAAGATTGTGAAAACTTCCTATGGAAGATGAACACTGTGGTGACAACTAAGACATTTGCTTTAACTCTTAGAACTTTCTCTTTTTGTGTTTAATTTATAACAACTTATATTGTTTAATTTAGGTTATCTTTTTTTATTGAAAGCTGAACCTGTTCCGTATCATGATTTCTTACCCGGTAATCATGTAATAATCAATTTGGACAACTGCAATGTTAACGGTCGAATTTCAACAAATTTGTACTTAATTCAACCGCTTTTCTTCGTGAGAAAAGTATTAACAATAAACAATAACAACATGAATCCAAAATTAAGTAATGAAATCGTTAGAATAATCAAGACTAAATTTAATAAGATATATTTGTGTTGTCACACCAAACAAGTATAGCTTCTCACGTGCATACATGAGTACATACACACATGTTTTTTCATAATATTGTTTCAAATTTGGAGCGAAGTTTTTGATATAACCAATCGTGTCGTATTCAGCAGTATCGAAAATGGTGTTGTCATCCATCCTCGATAATTTTATAGATATCATGGAAAGTTAACTTCAAAACATTGTAAAATATCTGTTTTATGAATATTTTGTACATTATTCCGACATATTTTAAAGAAAATTTAGTACGTTGACTTTTATAGACACTTACCGATGACGTACACTGTATAACATCTCGACAATTCTCATCTTCTCCAGTCACTAAACGGAACCATTCACCCGCGTCTTTATCTTTGCAAATTTCGGACTCGAAGCTCTCCTCTTTTTTCGGTTCTTCACTAGTCTGCTGTGCGAAACCTTAACATAAGACAAAAGGAAATGAATATTCTGCAATATCTATTGAATTCGTGTAGTTATTTTGTAGGTTGGATGCTGCGAGTCATGACTGTTAATTTCGTTCACAAGTAATTGGAATGTGAGTTACTAACATTTTGTAATAGTTTGAACAATGGGATTGCATAAGTTTTTGAATTTAAATAATTCTATATATATCATGAGATAATTTACTGAGAATAATTCTATTCAAGAAGCTCTTTCACGACTTAATTTCTACATTAACAAATATGCAAGGTGGAATTATAAAAAAATTGAACATTTCATTGAATAAGTTCATGAACTTTCCGTGTTTTCTGGACAAAATATCATCAATTCTAGTACTTCAAAATAATAAATTGAGAAGTTATTAGCTGAAATTGAATTCTTTAGTAGGAGAGGTCGGATACAATTGTAACGTGGTACGAATGTAACAACAGCTGGAAAACGTTAAGCGTACCGTAAAGCGCTGATACTTTTCCACGATTTTTACATGTTTTGTAACAAAACGATTATTAGTATTAAACATACGTTAGTCTACCCCACATATGTGCTATATATATATATATATATATATATATATATATAGGTATTAGTTATGGATAGATATTATATATATAACGGATTTTTTCACAGCTGTTGCCGTTTCTCCGCCCCCAATTTCCATTTTCTCCTATCAAAAACCTCGTCTTCCTCTAAGTACCTCGTGGTCATCGCTTGATCAATGTCATCTCGCCAGCTTCTTCTTGGCCGACCCCTCTTTCTTTTTTCCGGTGGTATCCATTCCAGAACCTTCCTGGGCCATCTCTCAGAGTTCATCCGTTTTACGTGCCCGAACCAAGTAAGCTGTCTTTTCTCTATGTCTTCATGTATATTTCTATCCATTTGCATTCGGATGTCGTCATTCCTGACTCTTTCAAGCCTTAAGCCTTGATCGTCCGCACCTCCTTCTTAAGAAATTCATTTCGGTTGCCATGAGTTTATTTTTGTTGACCTTGGTAACATCCCATATTTCCGAACCGTAAAGGGTTACACTCTGGACTAGGCTACTATATACATGTTTCTTCGTGGCTATTGTAATTCTTCTATTCCAGAGAGAGAGTGACACTCGATTTTTCACATAAGAGATTTGATGCATCAAAACGACCTGAATTGCTTCCAAGACAGCGAGGAATTCTAAAAAGGAAGAAGAATGATATAATCAAGGTACTTGGGCCCTTAAAACCTGCGTCAAGGAGAGAATTTACACCCTACGAGAAAACCATACTGTTGAAGACCTTGATTCGGAATATGGTATAACCGAAGATGTTGATGAGCTATAAATTAATTTATATGCTATATGAAATAAACTATAATTAAAACAACCACTTTTTAATGATGTATAAGTAAATTAACAGGCAATTTAATTTCGTAAATTATTCTAATATACTAAGCAGGAATACAGCATATACATTGCTGTGTATTTGTTATTGAAAGTTACTAAAGAACACCATTGAAAAACACAGTATATGCTATAAAACACGAGAAAAATCAAATTCCCAAATTTAACCTTTTTGTTTACATTTTACATTTAACACAAAATAACCCGGTATTCAAATATCTATTCTTGTTAGCAATCAATGTCACATACAACGGAATAAATACATTTCCACTATTTCCCGCTAATTTTGTTTTTTACACATACTGTGTTTTACCTTGGAGCAGCCGAGTATGTGTCAGTATATATCGTAATAATGATAGAATTAGTTTATTTCTTATGTTTTTGGTTCATTATTGCACTTATTAAACTGTATAGTTTTATACTTTTGGGGTGGTCCCATTTACCAATGAATAAAAAAACGTAATATACTTTTTTTGAAATAAATAGCATTTTTCTGACCCATTTATAATCAATTTGAGATGTGGTCAGTGTTCCATGCAGATATGGCCACTGTACCATCTTTGATGATACAGTGGCCACCTTGTAAGCGTTTTTAAAAACTACTGTTTTTCAGAAAAAAATGCATCTTTAAAGTTTAAATATTAGGTTGCTATAATGCCAAAAGATCTAAAAAACTTTTCAGAAAAATGAATATTTTAATTGGTTCATATTTTTATATAAAAAGGTGGCCACTGTTCCAAACTCTCCCCTACCCCTAATGCTACAACGTCTGTTCATTAAAGCCCTGTTGAACTCTTGCTCCAAAATCGACTTTTTATGTTCCTAGGGGATACCATTGTATTTATATATGAAATTGGTTCATGTGAAGAATATGGAAATTAGACGAAAAGTTTTAAAATACAAAGCAATATTCATCTTACCAATGTCCCAATATTAAATATTCTGTGCACCAATCAAAAACCTGTTGTGAATAACCAGATTTATTATGCAAATATGATACAGAACATATAGCAGTTTGATTCATCCGTTATAACCTTCACGTTTCATAATTATTTCCATATTTCCTGATTGAGAATATTATAATAAACCGCAATACGACTTTTGATACGAGATCTTTTACTTCTCTTTCTAGAGATACAACAAGGTGTTAAAATAACTAAAGTGGCTCAATATTTGCGTTTTCAATGTGTATACTCATATTTTCCATTCCATTTGTAACAATTATTTGGAACTTATCTCTTATAAATTGTAATAATCATTACCATACAAATAATATGAACGTGTTTGACTGAATAAACCGCAAAGAAGAATCTCATAATAACTTAATTGGACTGATGTAGAGAATAATTTGAAAACCTTGACATTTAAGGATAAAGTCAAAGAGCCAAGTTGTTTAAAAGGAATTGTGTTGTATATTATTTCTATATACACACACCCAAACTTATATGGAATCATTCTGTATTTGCGACTCAAATGGTTTGTTGGAAAAACTTCTAATGCTTGGCAAAGATAAAGTTTTTTGATTGCAAATAGACATGAGAACAAAAAATGTTACCCTGCTCATGTTTAAAATTTTTTGTTCACGTTTCAGTAACTTAATTTCGATTTAAATGAGATAATAATGCCATATCCTGGAATAACAGATGTGCACAAGGAATAAGGAATGGCCCAAATAGATGTAGTAGACATAGTGAGCATTCAGTACGGTGCTGTATCAAAACCTTATGCAAGGTATTTGATGAGTTATTATCAAAAAACTGCTTTTAGGCGCAATTTTTTCAATATGGCGGCGCGAGCGGCAAAGATACGAGGTAGGAAAGTTGAATTCGGTAAGAGCACGTCGTCAAAATCTATAAAATTGCCAATTTTCAAAACTCCCAGAAAAATTTCGAAGTAAAAATACCCAATGACTGTACTAACAGTAAATTCCATTAAAATAATAGCTGAGTGCATATAAGTTTGGTTGTGTGTATAATATCGTGAAACATATTTGATATGAGGAAGAATATTCAACACTATGAATAACATAACTAAGATTCTGTTATTTTAACATTTAATTATTTCACTCCATATTTTCTTTGGTAATTTAGATTCTAGAAGCTGGAAGCCTTTCTCTGCTGATTTATTATATATATGCCAATATTTTGTTTCAGTGTTATTTGATTTGAGTGAAAATAAGTTTGCATTTTTAAACTGATAAAACTTAATAATGTATCTTATTTATCCAAATATCCATAGACTATAATGTATACATGTTTTACTCAATATTAGTTAATAATTAGTGATGTATCACTTCTTTTTTTAATTTGCTTCTACTCCACCTAGGTATACTTAGTGGTGTTTGTAAAATTTTTTATTGTGTTTTATTTTAGTTCATGTTTTTATGTGTATCATATGTTTGTTTCAATGTTTTTGTGATTTTATTTGCAACATAATATGTTCCAGGACATACTTTATTTTCTTTTACCTCTACAAAGTTCAAATTCCAAACAACTTTGTCAGTTTATAGGGAATAGTACACAAGTTTATAAGGAAGTAATTGTAATGGTCTCCATGACGTCTGTAGAAGTCATGAGCATTGGGGAGTCAAATTTCACGGTTAGTGCACGTGACGTCCACAGACGTCATAGTTTTTTTTTGTGATGAAAATTAGTGGGAAATCTTTTTTTGTAATATTATATTCATATAAAACAAGTTTTTTGAAAAAAAAAACTATCACTTGGAAAAATGCAATCAGCACCCAGGGGTAGTATGTCAATTTATGGTTAGCAGTGAAAGGGTTAAATGTTTTACAATGTTATGCAATATAATACATGCCACTATTATTTTTAGGACGTTTTACCCGGCAGACATATTGTAATATGGGAAATCGTCGTTTTAACTGCCCAAAGCATCTTTCGATTATAACCCTTTCGGATTTCAACAGTGCATTGAATACCCTCTGTGTATGATTAATTGGGTTTTTGAATGGTGTCATCAACCAAGGATCTATTCCATATCCACTATCACCGACCAATACTGCGTTCTGTGATGTATGCATAACTTGTCTAACGTGGGAGTTTTGCCAAATACGGGCATCGTGCACAGATCCAGGCCAACTAACGTCAACACTGGTAAAAATTTCTTTTGCATTACAAGTAGCTTCAATATTTAACGTTGGTTTTCCTTTCCGATTAATGTATTCGTCCCCATCAATTCGTGGTTTAAGAATTCCTACATGAGTGCAATCGATTACATCAAACGCTGTTGGAAAGCGATATTTTGTTTGCCACAATTCCTTTGCCTACAGGATTTCATTTTCAGTACTGGGAAATTTCATCCAATTATCAGCTTTTGCAATAATACGGTCCACCACAGCCTTAACAGTAAGTGATACTGTACCTTGAGTTACTCCAAGTTCTTCTCCGATTCCACTTTGATAACCACGATCGGTTAGGTATCGCAAACATATCTTCATTTTCAGCACTGCTGACAGTTCACCGCCTCGGGTCTCACCAGTTTCATGTACAAAATGGTTTGCAAGCCATTCAACATTATTTTCCTCAAAGCGAAATAACTTTTTTAAATCTTAAGTGTTTGGAGTACAACGAGGTTTGTAATGTTTGACGTCTCTCACGTTCACCAAATCAGCCATAGCAAGAGTTAATTACATACACACATTTTACTACTACAATTAATCTGACTAGATGCATCGATATGCAAGGATTTGCTTCAACAAATAAGTGAAGGCTTCACTTTATTAATATGCATTTACTTCAAACTAAAGGTACACTTCGACTGGATAAGGATTTGTTTTTTCTAAAAGAGGAAAAGGTTTTGCTTAGTTTTTATTAATACAACTTAAAGTAAAAGGTCCATAATTTGTAAGTAAAAGATTTTGCTTTGTTTTATTAATTCGACTTATTAGGTAGGTTGGGTGTAAAAGTAGAAGGATTCGAAAACTAAATGTAGATACACGAGGTGTCCTAGCAACAGAATCAAAATACGTACAAATACTTTGTGACGATTAAGCATTATTTCGATGAGGTTCCTACCACACATACTTTTATCCTTTTATAATTTCAATATATTTTCAATGCTAGTAGCATGAATATATCCTAGAGAATGAGATTACCGAGACTTACATGTTCCAAATTTGATGCTCAATTTGGAAAAGTGAAGAAGCATAACTTTTTAAAGTTTAACAAATATTGAAGGTTCATTTGAAAATATGAGAAACCTCTTTAATTGCAGCTAATAAATATAATTATCTAGTGCGGAGAAGATCAAACCTATTCAACATCAAAACAATCATATATTTACAGTTAACGAATGAATAATATTTTGTGGGAGTACAGTTATATACAATTATAAACATTTATTTGTTAATCGCATAGGTTTGTTTGACGAATAACAATATAAAAGGTTAATAGGAAAGTTCAACTGGCTTTCGCAAGATACAAGTAAATTGATACATCGGAAACCATTTTAAGGTGTATCAATAGTGACGAAAAATCTTGCGAAATTATATAAATTATTAATGAACTTTACATCAATTATAAAAATAACATTGTTGACTGACTGTTTAGTATGCTCATCAGATGATTTTGGATGGCGGAAAGTTCAACAGGGTTTTTACCACGGGAAATGGTGGTACTAGTAATATTAAATAAGGGAACAATAATCTTAATATTCATGAATGGAAATAGTGAAGAAAGGGAGTGAAAATCTCGAGATTTAAGCACGAATTAAGGCAAAACGAGCTTTTCCACAAAAAATATGAAATATCCCACTAAACAAGAAACATAACAAGTATTTTTTGTGATGTTCTTTTTAGAGACTTTTCGTGATGTTTATTTAAAACGTTAATAAGATATCTCCTAGATGTCTTAATTTTATTACCAACTCTATTAACATCCATGTCATGTAAATAAAACATATTTTTGATGTACACAATAATACTTGAATTCGCAGTTACATACACATCCTATGAACTTCTTTTTAGCAACTTCCTATAGGAAACATTCATACGATGTTAATTTGTATACTTCTCACTAATATCACATACAGAACGTTACTGTAATATTACAAATTAACATGTTTCTAAGATGATCACATGTTACAGTTACTTTCACATCTTTCGAAATAATTTTTAGTAAGTTCGTGTCATTAGTTCATAAAACTCAAAACTCTCAGTAATATATCATAGTAACACAAAAAAAGAAGAAAACAGAAGAGGAACTGACGAACGAACATTATCTGTGGAGAAACAAATAACAAGCATGAAATTGTGTTATATTTTATTTGCAGGAAGCACATTTTTTGCAAGTACTTGAATAAAATGCTAAAGTTATAATTCTTGTTATAATGGACGAACAACAGTTGTTATCGGTAAGTACCTATTCCAAAATCATAATTATTAAAACTTAATACTCATTCAAGACTTCAATCGGCTATTGTACATTGAAATTCCAGGTGGCGGAATTGTACACTAACATTATATAATAGAGTTTACAAAATAAGGGTTTTTCAACTTTTAAAATATTTTAGTTAGTAACTATATTCTAAAAACGATTCACAATATTTTAAATCCTAGATATGCATTATACCCTACAAAAAACTTAATATTGCAATAGGGTAGATATTATTATTAATAATAAAACATGCTCATATGTTGGCAGAGATTTGAATCTAGAAGAAAATATGTTCAATGTTCAAGATGTTTCAGAAGCTACTTACATAAATAAAATGAAAAACAAATAGTTAGTAATTATGTAAAGAAATGAGAATAAATATTTCAGATCGGTAGTCTGATACAGACATTGTATTAAACAGTACAAAAAATGTTGAATCGAGTATCTCTAGTTCTAGTTTTTGTAGTAGAAGTCATAGCCATCAATAGAGTATTGCAGGTTTAGAAAATTTTAACATTAATACTAACAATTCTTGTGAACAATTAGAGACTGTTTAAGACTTTAAAAACGGAAATTTCTGTTAAAAAGCTCATTCACATTTGAAAATACACTGAATACAATAAAAAACCTGTATATGTCCCTTACAATGGTAGTTATATTAATCTAGTTGAAGAATATGTAACTTATGGCACTGAATGATCCAGTCAACAAACAGAATTCAATTATTTATTCTCGTAGAAACACAGTTATTGGATACTCAATTGGATACAATTAATTATAAACTCATTAAACATAATAATGTGTTCATATTTCTTCTTCATAAGTAGTTTTTTTTGTATACAGTGTATTACTAATGCTTAGTTTTCATTCCACTATTTTGATATAGAATATGTTCCAGGATGAAAATAACAAGATGAGAATAGTATATTATTTTATAAAGAAAAGAAGTATGAATTTTCATGGCACACCTGAATTTACCAGCGGAACGGAGTGAGGCATGTAATAGAAGGTAAATCATGAAAAGTCACTTCTCGAAATAAGATATGTTGTTATTCCTTTGAAGAGCTCCACATGTATCTTGTGGAAAATGGGTCCCAGTCAACTGGCTGAAAATCAAGTTTGATGTAGTTTATGATGATCGATAAAAGGTCCCCATGGGCACAATTTGATCTGAAGTAATTGTTTTATTAGCTGCTGTTCAGAACACCTTTAAATGTTTCACAGATAAGGATTTTGAAGTGTACGTTATGGAATGGCTGAGGCACTCGAAACAGCGACTCTTGCGTAAGAAAAAGTAATCGTAAGTAAACGATAGAATTTTCATTAATCAGAATGGATTCCTGTTGATTCAACGTAATGTTTCATATAATCTTTATGGTGTAAAATTTTTATTAGTTTTAATATTATTAAAAAACTATTCTAATAAATGTATGTGTATTCGTTAAACTTTATTAATTCAGTTTCAAAGTATGTTACATTATGGCAACTACAGATTAATATACCTTTTTTATTCCTTGATTTCACTGAATGCGTTCAATAGTTTCCACTTTCCACACTTGTTATGTAATATGCTTACACAATTTTATTTTTTTAGGTTGGATTTCTGGACAAGATATTTTTTTTCTAATTTTGTATCTGTTTTTTCATATTTACTGTACTGTTCATTAAAAGTGAATGAACGTTTTAAATCCTCCATAGCTTTTTTTCGCTATTTCATTTTAAATATACAGGGTCAACAACTAAGAACGACTGTAGGCCACATCTCAGATAAGAATCATGGTACAACTTTCAAAAAAATTGTCTTTAGGTAAGTGATACTGAAAAATTGCTGGAAAATATTTTGCAGTCTCTAAAATATCCGCTAGGGGTGGAATGAACACTCGAAAACATAATACTCCAAAAAACATAATGAAGGTGTCCTAAAAATACAATTTTTGAAATCTTGAAGAGATTATGAAAAAATTTAATTAAAGAGATTTTTTGCCATTATTCTTCAAATAATGGGTGGGGAAGGTTCAAACTTATTAACAAATGTATAACTTTTTCGTTTTTTAACCGATATTAAAGAATTAGCTGCATTTAAAACAGTTTTTATGTTTAATAAGATGGATAACAAAATTAGATAATTTTGTATTCACTCGGAAATTTCAAATTTAAATTAAAGCATTTTTTTAATTTGTATATCTGATAACGTAAATCCCCTTCCATAAAAATTTAAAAAATTGTCGACTTTTTCTTATAGCGTTGACAAAATTGTTCAATTTTGTTATTTTTGTTAAGCATATCTTATTAAAGAGGAAAAACTCTTTTAAATGATGCCAAAAACATTGATGTCGATTAAAAAACAAAAATGTGTTACATGTGTTTTTTAGGTTCAACCTTCCCACACCCCTTACTTGTAGAATAAGGACAAACGTCCCTAACTACATTTTTTCATAATCTGATCAATATATCAAAAATTGTATTTCTAGGATACCTTTAGTATGTCTTTTTTGGAGATAATCACAGTATTATTTAAGTGTTCATTCCACCCCATAGCAGATATTTTAGGAACTCAAAAATATTTTCCAGCGATTTTTCAGGGTCATTTTCCTGAGGGTATATTTTTAAAGTTGTACCATGATTATTTTTTGAAGTATGGTCGACAGCCGGCGTTCTTAGTTGTTCACCCTGTATTTGCTGATTAGGCACTGAAACATCTATAGGATGTCATCTAGAATTATTGAGGTATTTTATTTAGAGGTTCAAGTAGTGTCCATACAACATCTAAGAGAATACACTGTATTGTTTTTGATATGTCGCATTTAGATCATTGATAAGATGTTATTTTTTAGACATTGCATTAACATTGAGAAGAAGTTAAAAGGCATTTCAGAATGTAACAGAAATGTTGTTTTTAGTTCGTTGTAAAGACTTCCTTTTGAGGAAGTTCTAGTAACATCACAGTAATGTAAAAAGTCAGCGCTTTAACATCGTTGAGAAGTTAAGCTGGACCATCACAAAAGTTAACAGCCACAAGCTGGGCATAAGCGGTTGTATAGATGTGCATGTGATGAAAACAAGAGGAAAAAAAGGAAGAACATTATCACAATGTGATGTTTAATTAACATAACTGTAATATTTATTTGCATAGTGGGAATTAGAGAATCTATAATCAGTTGCGTTTTTTAACTAACCTCAAATTTTGAGAGGAAATGGAGGAAGAAAATTAGATCAGGAGACCTAACGGCGCATTGGAATGAGAAGGTCCTATCTTATATTTTTGAGCAAAATTCAAATTTTGTACAATTATTTCACGTACAGTAAGTATATACAAGACAGTGGCGACAATAGGGTAACTCGTTTTTGATTGGCTGGCATTTTGGCAGCCATTTTGAGGCGAAAACCCTTTGTTAACATTTGGTATATACGTAGTTTCTGATAGTGCTTGTTATATTTGTGTTTTCTTGATGGAGAACGTAAAAATAACTCAAAAAAACTTCTTTTGGGGTCAACCAATACTTTTTTCGCATATTGGATAGGTTGGGCGGAAAAGATTTCATCCTGTTTGATCTATTCTTGTTTTACCTGAATCGGATATTATTTTAAATGTAAGAAAAATATTGTCACACCTGTTCTATGCATGTCAGAATGACAGGCGAAGTAGTCACAGTCACTTGTCAAGGTGACAGTCTAGAATTTTCAAGATTTTTCTAGTGTGTTCCATTTTGACGTACTAGTACGTTATAGAATATTCTCGTTCTATCTGGAAAGTTCTTTCGATATATAAATAGCGATCTGTTATGGCAGAGTCAGTCAGTCAATAGTTTGATGTGTTAATAAGTTGGATTGTTAAAAAGTAGTGTTGTATTTTGCCAAGTATTGAAGTACAAATACGACACGGATATGGAAGCTAATAGTGGAGCGCACCAGCATGGTTTCTTCAGATAATGTAGCAAGAAAAACAAGAAAGAAAATGAGGAAGAGGAACGGAAAAGATAGCAAGAAAAGGAAGAAGAGGAAAACCGTAGAAAATAAAAAAAGGAAGATGAGGAACACAGGAGGAACGTGGAAAAGGAGAAAAAGAAGCAAATATTAGAGGTACTGTCCGATTTTAGTTCTACCTTTAAAAGTAAAATAGCGGCCGTAGATAAGAAAATAGATACAATGGAAGAAGGCCTAAAAATAGAAATAAAAATAGTTGAGGAACACTTGGTAACAGTAGAAAAAGATATAAAAACAGTAGAGAAATATTTAAAAACGACATAGAAACATTTAAAAACAGACCAGCTTGACCTAAGACAAAAATTAGATGAATTAGTAAAGAAAATAGACGCTGATCCCAATGATAGCAGTTTCATTAGTGATAGTGCCAGAACTGAAATAGTAAATTTGTGACACAATCAAACCACCTACGTATGATGGACAATCATCTTGGGAGACATATCGACGCCAATTTGAAGCAACAGATAGTGCCAATGGGTGGAATGATCAAGAGAAAGCAACCTCCCTAATTAATGCTCTTTGTGGAGAAGCCGCATGCATTCTGCAATTATTAACCCAAGGCAACCAGCTATGACGTCATTATCCAAGCTTTGGAGAACAAGTATGGACAGCAATATTTAAAACAAGTTTTACAAAGTCAATTGAACATGCGCATACAAAAATTAAACGAGAGCCTCCAAGAATATAGAAGATTGAGTTTATCTTATCCACAGACACCTAAAGAATTTTTAGAACAATTTGCGTTCAAGTATTCATTGATGGTTTACGAGATTCATAAACGCAACCAGCCTTTCGATTACGCCACTATCTGACACTACAAGAAGTATTAACTTTTGCTCAAGAAATAGAAGCTGCTAAAACCATTTCCAAAACCGGACGTACAAAATTACGAGTAATACACTTTCAAGGAGAAGAATTTAACCGAAGTTATGGCTAGAATCGAAAACCTACTGAAAGCCATGCTACAAAGTGGTAAATCAATTCAAAAACCCCGGAAATGTTCCAACTGGGGAAGAATTGGACATGTAGAGTTCCATCAAGATCTCGAAGCCAAGTTAAGAATTCGGATTGCCAGACAACATCAAGACAACGTACATCCTCGCAGAGCCCAGTTAGAAACATAGCTCATAACCCCACAAGAAACAACCCTAGAGGATCATCTCCATACCAATGTCGATCACCAACACCTGATCGGAGCTCTAATACCAGCAACCAGGAAAACTACTAAATGTCGACTATTGGAGGCGGTCGTTGAATAAAACTATTCATATCCCCACGATTCGCACATATTCTTTGTTTAAAAATAGCCGAAATTTAATTGTTAGGGGACAACTAGAAAATCACGATTGCAAATTTGTTGTCGATACTGGTGCAACTAGATCATTTGTACGCCCAGATATGTTGACACAGAAATAAGCAAAAACACCTAAAGGCCTTGTGCTGGAAACCGCAACTGGTCATACAACTCCGATTTTGGGCAAGTAACATCATCCATTCGTATTGGAAACATTATGGATGAATGTATTTTGGGTTTAGACATTATGCAAGACAAAATTGTAATAGATTTGAAACACAAAATTTTATCCATCGACAACGAAGAAGTAATCCTCATTGTTGAAAATAATCAAATGTACAAAATGAAAGTTATAGTTGATGACAAATTCAGAAAGCATTGTCATGGCTCATCTTAAATAAAACTGTAAAGATCTGACTATTGGGTTTATTGAACCACGTGAACCGACAGAAGATGAAGTAATGGTAGCCAAATGTCTGGTACGAAAATAATAGCAAATTCCCGTTCGCGTTACCAATACATCTAGGAGACCAGTTGAACTAGAGAAAAATCACGAGTTGGGATATTGTGAACCAGAGAAGAGCATAGTGAATTCACGAGATAATCCCAAACTCGAAAAAGAGCCACAAAATAAGGTCGACGACCAACTTATAGAGACACTTATCAAAGACTTTGACAAACTAACTCCCGAAGAAGCGAGCAAGGCAGGGAAACTTGTCTTGAATCACCTTAGCGTCTTCGAAACCGGAAAATCTACAGGGCGAACCAGCTTGGTCCACTATAGAATTAATACAAGAGATGCTCAACCGATACATCAAAACCCAAGAAGACTTCCATTCGCTAAACAAAAAGATGTAGCGAATATGATACAAGATATGTTGGATGAGAACATTATTGAAGATTCATCTGGACCGTGGTGTTTTTCAGTTGTTTTAGTAACTAAGAAAAATTCTGCGTTGACTATGGCAAATTAAATCAAGTTACTGTAAAAGACAGCCACCCCCTGCCACGTATAGACGATTCACTGGACATCCTATTCGGCTCTAAGCGGTTTACCACATTAGACTCAAGAGGCTGATACTGGCAAGTTGAAGTTCATCATGATGGTAGGAATAAAACAGCCTTCCCTGCTGGAAATGGCATTTATCGATTCCAAGTACTTCCATTTGTCTATGCAATGTTCCAGCCACTTTTGAAATACTTGTGTAAATAGTGTTAAAAGGACTGGAAAACCTGTCTGTATTATTTAGATGACATCATTATAATGAGAAAAACATTCGAAGAACATCTAAACAATGTAGAAGAACTTTTTGGTTTACTGAAAAATGCAAACTTAAAATTGCATTCCAAGAAATGCTCCTTATTTCAAAGCGAAGCTTTATATTTGGGTCACGTTGTGTCAGCAGAGGGAATAAAAACTGATCCGGCAAAAAATTCAGCGATTCAAGACTGGCCTAAGACAAGAGATAAACATGAGGTGCGTTAATTTTTGGATCTTTGTACATATTACCGGAAATTAGCTCTAAATTTTGGAAAGATGGCCAATATTGTATAAGTCAAATAAAAACTAGAATATTTCGAGAATGGCATGTTTCATAAACATCAAAGATTGTTCTTGAAGTTATCAAGTCGAATTTCTTATACAAAGCGGAAAAATCAAAAGAAATGGTTTAAAACTTATTGTGGCACTTAGTATTTTCATCTCTAGATAACTATATACATTGAATACATGATGAGAACTAGTAATTTGCGTATCAATTATTATATTTTAATATTGATTATAAAAATTTCCAATTTATTGATAAGAAACTAAAAATAAGTTTTTCCCAATAAAATGTTTTTAATAATTCAGATTTTATCAATATATATATATATATATATATATATATATATATATATATATATATACATATATATATATATATATATTAAAATTGATCGACTATAATTAGTTGAATTCCTAATAATCAAGGAGCAATCAAATGAAAACACAAATTTAATGAAATTGTAATGAGTACAAGCTTTAATACGTATCTCCTAACAGGTCTGTTGTTGTGAAGTTCAATAAAATGAAATATGTATTCCAAGATAGCTTAATTGATGCATCCTTTCACTCTTACATTGATTCATGGTGAAGAACTAAGTAAAAAGTGGAATTTTACGCCTCAATTAGATCAGGAGGTTAACCGCATATTTTGTGAGGATTCAATATAGACGATGAATATTTTTGACAAATAATCCATTCCACTATCTGTTCACTTACTATTAGTTATCAAATTTTAAGATTGCAATAAACATCTGCGTGAAAATCGTAATAAATTACAATACTTGTGATAGTTTCATTTTAAGTAGTCAGATATACGTTTTCTTATTGTTTACCCAGTTATTGATAAAATACATATTTTAAATTAAATCCGAAAATATCTCATGAAAACCCTCAATTCTTTTTATTTTCTTACTTGGAACAAATTTCTAAGTGGGGATTTTACCTGAAATTACTATCTGATCGTTTTCAATCGATGAGCAACTTTGTTTTGACATAACTTTATTTTAAAATTAAGGAGTTTTCTCACTAGAAGTTCCTTAGACTCTATTTAGTCCAAGAGAATTAGACCCCAAACCTTTGAAATATGGCTGTGTCGTGACGTAGATGAGATATTGGTTGAAATTACTCGGAAATCATCTAAGAAAAGAATATATGAAGGTCCGCCAGCTGGAAACGTTGTGCTATTTGCAGGAAAAATCATAAACTGTAAAAAAACGCAAAAATCGCTCATTTTTTCCGATATTTCTTAATATAACTCTATTAATATGCAAGATAGAGAAAAAAAGTATACGTACGAATTTCTTCTTTATGAAATTCACTACAAGAAAGAATTTGTTTAAAATCGATACTTTCAATTTTCTCGTTGATAAATGGCGATAAATGTAAAAAAAGTAGCTAAAAAACGAGGTTGAAAAAGCATTTGTTTCGCAGATAAGAAATCATCCAATCACGCTATTAATTGGGATTTAAGATCGTTATTATAGTATAAAACAATGTGCCAAAGGCCGATTAAATTGGCCTGATAGTTTTTACATGAATTAATTGTTAATTAATTTCCGCGAAAAAATTAACGTCATTTTTGCGTTCATGCCAGGCTTACATTTTTGAGTTGTAATAGGCGCCGATTTTTTTACAACTACTTAGACCTCTAAGCTATAATACACAATAGTTATAATGAACAATTTTCAAGTTTTTATCATTTTTTTATGCGATTTTGAAAAGTCTTATAAATAATTAATTTTTGAAGCGAATTTGGATACCGAAGAAAAATACTCAAAGTACCTAAAGAAAGTTCTCGGAAAGACGCTCCTTTTGAAGAAAATGCGTTTAATTTGGCCAAATAGAAGCTGAGATAATAAACGTCAAAGATCTAGAGCGTTTGCGGTATAACTATTAATGTTGTAACAATAAAAAAAATGCCAGATTTTTCCGAGAAGTTTTTGTATGTGCTTTGAGATATAACATCGCCCTTGTGCATGAAATAGGAAAGATGAAAGAAAGTTGTAGCGGTAGCGTTCGGCGCGTCAAATCTGAGGGGAGTGGGGATAGAGTGCGAAACTTGAAATCGAGCGCGGCGCAAAAGTTGCTGTATCTGGGGTTCTATTGGGCCGATTTTGATGATTTTTTTTAAATCGATGTAGCAAAATAAAAGAAACTCATTTTTCAAAATGGCGTCTACCAATTATGACAATTTATGCATCTACAGTAACTGCTTATAATTTGGAATGTTTTCATGTTAATAATAATCATTGATTATAATTATGTCCATGCTAGGATTGTGTTGTTCATTGCAAATTCGTATAGTTAAAATAAAATAAAATAATATATTTATGTAGAAAAGTAGAATACAATAATGTTGTAACAAAAAAGCGAAATAGCATTATTTATTGTATGTAGATCTTATAATGAAATAAAATATACCATTAATATACATATCAACTAATTGTACTACCTGTAATTTTGATTACTAATCATTTTAACTATACGACTTTGCAATGAACAACAAAATCCTAGCATGGACATAATTATAATCAATGATTATTATCAACATAAAAAAATGCCAAATTATAAGTAGTTACTGTAGACGCTTAAATTGTTATAATTGGTAGACGCCATTCTGAAAAATGAGTTTCTATCATTTTACCACATCGATTTAAAAAGAAATCATTCAAATCGGCTCAATAGAAGCCAAGATACAGCAACTTTTTGCGCAGCGCTCGATTTGATGCGTCGATTTCAACTTTTCAAAATTGTGTAAAAAATGAATGATAAAAACTTAAAAATTGTTCAGTATAACTATTGTGTATTATAGACTAGAGGTCTAAGTAATTATAAAAAAATCGGGGCCTATTACAACTCAAAAATGTAAGCCTGGCATGAACGCAAAAACGGCGTTAATTTTTTCGCGGAAATTAATTAACAGTTAATTAATGTAAAAACTATCAAGCCAATTAATCGGCCTTTGGCATATTATTTTATACTATAATAAGGTTCTTAAATCCCAATTTATAGCGTGATTGGATTATTTCTTATCTGCGAAACAAATGCTTCAAAATAACGTCGTTTTTTAGCAACTTTTTTGCATTTATCGCCATTTCTCAACGAAAAAAATGAATATATCGATTTCAAACCAATTCTAAAGAATTTCATAAATAACAAATTAGTAAGTATACTTTTTTTCTATATCTTGCATATTTAAAGAGTTATATTAAGAAATATCGGAAAAAATGAGCGATTTTTGCGTTTTTTTGAAGTTTATGATTTTTCCTGCAAATAGCACAACTTTTTCACCACGCGGACCTTCATATCTTCTTTTCTAAGATGATTTCCGAGCAATTCCAACCAATATCTAATCTACGCCACGACATAGCCATGTCAAACTGTAGTGCTCCTGGCCTAATTACAAATATACTCTGCTTTTAGCACTGACACGATCCTTATTTCCCAAGCTCATAAAGCTTCGTCCTTTTGAACCTCCTCGTCTGATTACTATTATCGGGTGGCTAGATAGCCTCAGCATTCATACGGTCTAAGATCCGTCCTTCATGGCTCTTGGCATACTTTGCCATCCTCTGGTTAACAGTGTCTATTTCCCCCGGTGGAGGTCGCTGTCACTGGTGTACCCAGGAGCATTGCCTATGTTCATTTATTCCGAAATCATTGGATTATTACTTTCCTGCCCAACCTATTTAATATGCGAGAAAAGTATTGGTTTACCCCAAGAAAAGTTGGAATTTTGAAAAAAACTTATGAGTAATTTTCACGTTTTCCATCAAGAACAACACGAAAAAATTGTTTTTAGAAAAGAAATCCTATGTGTGTGTGTCGTCGTTGTCGTCGGTTACTTTTCGTAACATGTCTTGTTAGCACGATACAGCCTCCGGAGTACAACGAGTTACCACTTTTATGATTGAATAATGTTCAAGACATTTCACAGATGAACCCTATTGATTTTGAGCTCACCAGAGCCAGTACAGCGAGTGCTATGGTACTCGAAGTACGACATTTTTGTCATTTTTTCAGAAATTTCAGTTTGTTACCACGATGCAGCCTCCGGAGTGCAACAAGTTACCTATTTTATGATTGAATATTATTTAGAACATCTTACAGATGAAACCTATTGATTTTCAGCTCACCAGAGCCAGTAAGCCAGCACAACATGTGCTATAGTACTTTCAGTACGACATTATCATCATTTTTTGAGAAAATTCAGTTTGTTTGCACGATACAACCTCCGGAGTATATACAAATGAACAATTTTATGATTGGATAATATTCAGGGCGTCTCAAAGATGAACCGTGTTGATATTCAGCTCACTAAAGCCTGTACAACGAGTGTTATGGTACTTGAAGTAACAAATTTCTGTCATTTTTGGAGAATTTTCAGTTTGTTACCACAATACAGCCTCCATAGTGCTTAAAATTGACTTTTATGATTGAATATTATTTAGGATGTCTTATAGATTAAGCGGATTGCTTGTTAGCTCACCAGAGCTAGTACAACGGGTGCTATGGTACCTGAAGTGCCACATTTTTGGTCCTTTTTGGAGAAATTCCGGGTTGTTAGTACGATACAGCCTCCGGAGTGTATAGAAGTTCTCAATTTTATAATTGGATAGTTTTCGAGATGCCTCACAGATGTACCCTATTGATTTTCAGCTGACTAGAGCCAGTACAACGGGTCCTATAAATCCAGATATACTACATTTTTGGTTACTTTTGGGGAAATTTCGGTTTGCTAGCACGATACATCCCCCGAAGTGTATACAAGTGACCAATTTTATGATAGAATATTGTTCAGGGCATCTCACAGATGCGAAAATGTAAGTTTTAATCTTTAAAGCCGTTTATTTGAATGGTACTTTCTCTTGTACAGCCACATACTTAGATGCCAAAGGTTCCATCTAGTGTAATAATCAGATATTTAGCTGTATTGGCATAAGGCACTTCAACATTATCCAATCTAACTTGTACATGTCGACCTCTGTTGTTAGTGAATTTTATGTGCAATTATTTATTACCATTCAGTTTGCTTCTCCTCCTAGTCTATTGTCACTGGTTGTTTATAATTGAATTGTAGCTGTTTCCAATTGCTAAAATTGCTGTGTTATCAGCGAAAGTGGCTATGGTGTAATTCCCAAATCAGAGATATCACTGTGTATACTAGGTATAAGACTTGTCCTAATACACTGCCTTGGGGTACCTCCGCTTTGATCTCATTAAGTTCCGAATATGTTTCTTCTTGCTTCATCTCGAATGATATTTCAGAGTTCATTCGAAGTATTTCCTGCAAACAGAGTTTAACAAATACTATATTAGAACCAAAAACGCTCTATTATCCCGGGAAGTAATGCCAAATTGGTGGGAAGGACTTCAGTCACGTGAATTTTGGCCAGGCAGTGCATTTGAGCTTGAATACAATCTACCACAAATAATGAAAACAACTACAGTTACATTAGTTTCGGTAATCACTTCTTCGTTTAAGATGAATCTTTCTCCTGCGAGCCATTTTTTCAAGTTTGGAAACAGGAAAAACTCACTAGGGGCTAAATTTGGACTATAAGGTGGATGATAAACTAATTCGAAGTGGATTTCTCGTAGTTTTAGCATCGCATCTAAAGCTGTGTGAACCGGAGCGTTGTCTTGAAGGAAGAGCACTTTTTTCTTGTTTAAATGTGGTCGTTTTTCCTTGATTGCATCAACCAATTGATCCAATAATGCACGATAATACTCTCCTGTGATTGTGGATCCCTTTTCAAGATAATCGATGAGCAATATTCCGTGTGCATCTCAAAATACAGTGGCCATAACCTTGCCAGCCCATTTCGCTGTCTTCGCCTTCTTCGGAGCACTTCCACCAGCTTCCACCCATTACTTCGATTGATTTTTGGTTTCAGGTGTGTAGTGGTGGACCCACGTATTATCAACAGTTATTAACCGACGCCAAAAATCAGCAAGGTTATGCTTTATCATGTCCAAACACCGCTGTGAAGTGATCTGTCTAACTCGTTTTTGTTCAACACTGAGCAAACGCGGCACCCATCTTGCCGATAGCTTTTTCATATGCAAATATTCATCTAAAATGTTGAACACACGTACATATGATATTTTTATCATTTCAGATATCTCACGTATTTTGACCCGGCGATCATTCATAACGATATCAAGGATGTTCTTGATATTTTCTACAGTAACCACCTCTTTTGGCCTTCCTGTTGATGGTATTGTTGCAGTGCTTGTTCGGCCCCGTTTAAATTCAGAAATCCAATATTTTATCATATAATCTGACGGAGCAGATTCGCCGTAATGTTTATCAAGCTTTTATTTTGTCTCTTTCGCCGTTTTTCCTTTCAAATAATAGTGTTTAATCACTACACGAAGTTCACTTTTTTCCATTTTCCAAGAAACACAAAAGTTGCTTACTTCAAACGACTACAACAAATAAACTGATCGATGAATTTGGCTAAAATTTTTACAGCTGACGTTTGACAGATCGTAATTTCTAAGACAGAAAAAGTTTTTGTGTTTGTGCTGCCATCTAGCGCTGAGTAGCTTAATATCAAACCGCCTCTAGGATCTTCCTCACCCGATTCACTCAACGACTTTGGGGTCGGGAGTTTATATTTTTCATTAACTGTTCGATTACTTAAATTTAAAAATCTTTTTTGATAATCCAAACCCCAAGTGGGGAAATTCTTAAAGCAAAGAGAATCTAGATGTAGATTATAAGATTATTTGATGGTAGATCGTCTGCCCTGCTTATGCTCTCGATTCCATTCTCATTTCTTATTATTTGAAGATCGTTTTTATTTGTGATTATGAGTATACAAACATAAATAAATCGATTCCCATTTTAGAACAACTAACGTCCTTTACGGCTAAGATTATCTCATCTAATAGCTGTGACAATCAAACAATTTATATACTATTCACGTTAATGTTCTTTTTCCGGTGATAGTGAAGATAATAACAAGTATATTATAAAAATTGAAGAAGGATATAATGCAATTTTAGAAAACAATGTTGAAAATATCTAATCTGCAATCATCACGTATTGCAGATTTAAAATCAGATATTTTAATCTAGGTTAACTGAAACGACCCTAACACTCTTGCTTGATCAAGCTCATGCATAATGAACGAACTGAATGATAATTAAATTAACCGTTGATTATTACTTTTATTGATTTCGAAGATTTCATTTGCACTAACGTTGTAATCAAGGTTAGGAATTAAATTTGTTATTGACTACATAGGCGAGATCGTTAAGGTTATTCAAGTATTTTTGGGTGTGTAAAATATTAATAAAACATGATATGAGGAATTGAGACTATTGTCGTTGTTAAAAACGTGATTTACAGGGAGAGTTCAAACATCATATAAAGTATGACTTATCAAAAAGTGAAATTTGAGGAATATATTCTTTACAGATTAGATGCTGTATTTCGGGGTGATTTATTACAACTCATCATTTTAGTTATAGAATGAGATATGCGTGGTAAATAAGATAAATGCAGAGTTAGCATATATTTCAATATATATATATATATATATATATATATATATATATATATATATATATATATATAAAGGAGATAGTCTTTGCCGACTAATTGGGTATAAAACCACGAATATTATTAAGATGACATAATGACATCTATAATATTTTGAGGTTGAATTTTATATAATAAAAGAAGAATATTCTAATAACTATTAACCTACATTATAAATATAACCCATCTTCTTCTTTTGTTTTCAAAAACATTTTAGCATATAAAGAAAATGTTTATATTCATGAATCTGTCAAAATATCAAAATGATTTATGATTGAAAAATTTTTTTTAAAAAAATTCAAATATAATTATATTTACCAATTTATAACAATCTCAATTTACTTATCCTTGATAATGGAAATAAACGTTTCCGAAAGCTTGGAAGAAAAACAGTAACAAGTGTTTTCTTCAATTAACGTGCCGTTACCCCAATATTCGTGATTTTATATATATATATATATATATATATATATATATATCGAAGTGTTGTTCAAAATAGTGTTGTTAAAATTATTAATGAAGTAGTTGGTGAAATATTAAGATATTAGTTATATTATTTAAAGTAATTATTTAAAAAGTATTGTAATTTTGATTATATTGTAAAAATAAAGATTTAAAAAATTAGTTTTCGAAGTAAAAAAGTTATAATTGGCGCAGTCAGTAGGATTCGTGCGGTCGTGGAAAAGAACTTTATCGAATCGGTCGAATAAAGAAGTCACGATTTGGTATTTCAACATCGAGCGAGAATTCCAGAAGAAAGAAGAAACCGGAGCTCTTCAAATCGCTTGAAAGTGCCAAGTTCCCTTTTTTACCTTACCACACCTTTTTTAAAAGAGTAGGAGAGATATTTTGTAAAATTTGAAATATATTTGCGGCCAATTTATTTTATGTACAGATTGGAAAATGTATTGGAAACATTTAATAAATCAAATATTAAACATAATAATAATTCTAATCATAATTTTGAGAATTCATTTTTTTCTGAAAATATAAACAAAATGGCTACTGCAACTACAAAAACCCTGAATTGGGAGGTACTTAAATTAAAATTGGAAAATATTAAACTGCATCGGTGACAGTAACACATTAAAAATTTTATAACTAAATGTGAAATAATAATCGAACCGTATGCCATATATAATGACATAGATATAAATTACCATGTATTGTGTGTGTGTTGATAGCAATGGCATCAGCTCTCGCTATTTACCACATATTACCTGATACGTATAAATATATTAATTATATATCAATATTAGTTGTTTTGACAAATTTCACTATTAAATCAAATATATTCTTATTTCCTCTATATAACAAAGATGTATAAAAGAAAAACTGGAAGGAAAAGCTGAAGCCATGGTAGGAAACAGACTGGAACTAAATATATGGCCAAAGATCAAGGAAGCCTCGAAACAGTGTTTTTCTGATCGAAGATATTTGGACTGCATCTTGCAGAAATTAACAGGAACAAGGCCATTTAAGAAAAAAAATTTAAATGTATTCGGGGCTAGGCTTCAGTTATTAAAAATTTAGATTATACAGAAAATTAGTAACAACTTTAGTCTTACTGAAAATTATAAAAGATGCCATGTGAAGCATTGTAATAAGACGGCACGGAATACTTTTATCGCAGGATGTACTGGTGTTCTCAAAAATAACATGCATCTGAGAAAGTCCAACTCTTTAGACGACGCAACGGCCTACGTTGAAGAATTCGAGAATGTTTGAAGGTTATGCGGTCCTTTAAATGAACTGAGATCCTTCAGAAATTCCAGAAGCTATAGGTCAACAAATAATAATGTGTATAACTATAATAATAATCAAAATCAGAACTTCAATTATCTAAACTCACATAAAAATAATTATAACCATTATAACAATAATTTTATTCTTCTTCTTGGCTGGGGCACGTACAGAGAATGCCAGATAGTAGAACGACCAAAAAAATGATTGATATAGAACAAGACGGAATAAGAAAAAGTGGCAGACCAAACAAAAGATGGTATGCAGAAGCGATAGATGACCGGAAATGATAGGAAGGGATGGAAGGAAATCACTTACAAGCTATGGGCGTAAAAGGCCTGCGTGTAGCATAAACAACGAAAGAATGGAAGAGAACTCCCACCAATATGAAGCACTACCCGAAGAAAGACTACAAAAAGTGGAACAACCCTGAACTGATGGACACAATTCGAAACTGCGCCGTAAAAGTGGGAAGTCTGCAACAACGAAGTGAACACAAAAAACTGACTTCGGAAACAAAAGCTCTACTACAAAAACGAAGAGAAATGAAAAAGAGAACAAACATTCAAAGAATTGGATTCACCGAACTGTGCGAGACGATATGAAAGAAAATCGTAGAAGATATCAAGAACTACACCGAGAAACTGCTACAAACAACAATAGAAAACCGTAAAAGCTACAAACATGCAAAAAGAGCCCTAATAATAGAGAAAAGACAGATAGTTAGATTAACTGATGGAAACATAGGAACCACAGACAGGAATAAAATAGTAGACCTAGTAGCCAAATTCTATGGCGACCTATACAAGGCCCCTGAAAATTTGGAAGAAATAATAGAACACTAATAAGAGGCCATACCAGAAGTATTGGCGGAGGAAGTGGAAATGCCACTGAAAAGCATGAGAAATGGCAAAGCAACGGGAAATGACGGCATCACGACCGAAATAATCAAATATGCAGGAGTTAAAACATGGAAGTACCTTACCAAACTATACACGAGCTGTCTAATGTCCAGGAGCATACCTAAAGAGTGGAACAGCGCTCTTATAGTGTTGATCCACAAGGAAGGCAGTGAAGAAGACATTAAGAACTACAGACCAATAAGTCTACTACCAGTAACGTACAAGGTATTCACACAGATCATTCACAACAGAATACAAACCACACTAGACTCGGCCCAACCACGAGAACAGCCTTGATTCCGCGAAGATTCCTCAAAGACGTTATCAGTCGATCCAAAGAATAGGACCAACCTTCATTGACTTTGAGAAAGCATTCGACTCTATATATCCCAGAGCAGTTATAAATACCCTAACAGAACAAGGGGTCGACAAGCCATATATTGAGACCCTAGCAAATATATATAGGGAAGTCAAAGCGAGAGTCAGGATATATGAGGGTATTCCAGAATTCCCCACCAGCAGAGGAGTTAGACAAGGAGACGCAATATCACCAAAGTTAATAACGGCAACACTAGAAAGTATCTTCAGAGAATTAGACTGGAACAACACAGGTCTGAATATAGATGCAGAATACTTGAACCATCTAAGATTCGCTGATGACATCATCCTGATAGCGAGTAACCCTGGCGAAATGCAACAACAGATAAATGAATTAAATGCAGCGAGCTTTGCAAGCAACGAAGTAGGCCTTGAAATAAATCTGAGTAAGACCAAGGTGATGTATAACGAACTAATAAACGCAAAAGAAATAATAATTAATGACACTGCCCTGGAAATGGTAGAGGAAAACATATACCTGGGTCAACTAATACCACATATCAGACTCTCTACTTCCATAAATAAATATAAGGACCAAATTAGCATGGAAAACATTTGGACAGAACTCTATCATCTTAAAGTCTAGAATGTCACTCCGTTTGAAAAAGGAAGCGTTTGATCAGTGCGTACTACCAGTACTAACATACGGCTGTGAAACCTGGACCCTGAAAACTGATATCATTAGGAAACTTCAGGTAGCACAGAGGTCTATAAAACGATGCATTCTTGGAATAACAAGGAGAGATAGGAAAAGGGTTGAATGGATCAGACAGAAAACCCATGTGATAGATGTCATTAATAGAATCAGATCCCTAAAGTGGCAATGGACGGGGCAACTCGCTAGAAGGACAGACGATAGATGGACCACAAAGATAACGCAATGGTATACCCGAGGCGTGAAAAGACCAAGAAGACGCCCCAGCTTAAGATGTGACTACGATATAAAGAAATTCGCAGGATCAACTTGGGGCCGCATAACTAGCAGTAGACAACAATGAACAATGGGCCCAAATGGAAATAGAATATATAAATATGTGAAGGGAGGCTACACCATAACTGGAAAATAGTTGAATGAGCTGCATATGGGATATATATATATATATATATATATATATATATATATATATTATAAAAATTATTATATACATATATATATATATATATATATATATATATATATATGTATATAATAATTTTCAACAACAACAAAACTTTCCAAGACAACCAATTGACATGCAACCACAACAACCTCGACATTATCCGACTAATGCACAAGTATTTTGTATTCCACTAAATGTTTGTAGACCTCATCAAATACCTGTACACAGCTTACATAGGCTGAAACTCAGGTGGACAACGTCAAGAAATTTTATAGATTCCCAAAAAAAACATAATAATTTTATGAATAGAAATAATAATAACAATACTAGTAACAATAATAATAATAATAGATTCCGAAGTGCTAATAATCAAAGGCCAAACTTCGTATCTGTTCTCTATAATAATAACTATGACAAAATGGAGGAAATAGAAGAAACAGTAGAATTGGCAGATGATTTTGAAAATTTCGTTCGTACAGGAGTAAGTAAAGAGAAAGAGCAAAATCAAAAGCTCGTAAAGCTCATTATAAAAGAAATCCGAGGTAGTAGAAATAAATATTGCGTCTGGTTCTTTATCAGGTATAAAACCAAAATACGATTTTTTTGCAAATGAAATAGATTCAGTACCTGATATGTCATATTTATTTAATATTGAAAATGTTTTAGAAAATTATGAAATTGACAATAACGAAAATTATATTAATAAAATTTATATATCTGATATTCAAACGCCAAATAAAAGTTTTGTATCGAACGACACGAATTTGGAAATAGCTTATACGTCCTTAGAAAACCCAATCATGGAAATAAATGGAAATACAAGAAAATTAGATGGGGAAATAATCAAAACAAATGAAAATATACAGCTTCTTAAAGAAAAAGTAAGTCAAGTAAACGAAAATGATATGGAAAACGAAAACTTTTACAAGGAGACAGAAGAAATTAATCAAATAAAAAATAATGAAATTTATGAAAGGAACAAGTATATAATAAATTAAACTATAAATAAAAAAATTTAATAAAGTAATAAGAAAATGAATGAAAATATGAAGAAGAATAGAAAATTGTTTATAGAAATAAGAAAATAGAAGAAATTAAGGAGAAAACTAATGAAAATATAAAGAAGATACGAAGATAGAAGGAAGTAACAGGAGCGTAAACAATAGGAATGAAGGAAACAATGAAAAATTAAACAAAATCGTAATGATAAATTAAGAGGACAATCAAACATTCAAGGATTGCAAGATTTCATTAGAAAAAATTGGCAACTCTTTGCATTAAGGTGGTTCTCACTACAAGACGTTATTAAATGGTTTGAAATATATAGAAAACGTATGTACATATGTAGTTAGAATAGATAATAGAAACTAGTAATATAATAGCAATAATAAAAATCTAAGTAATTATTATTTATTTCATAACAATAGAACTAGTTATTAAAAACAATAAGATATCAGATATAGAAATATATATAATAATAACTATATGAAACCAAACTATATAATGAATTACATTCGGAATTAAAAACCATAATCTCCCCTAGGTTATTCAAGAAAAAAATTAAAAAGTGGTTGCTTGGTATTGACCGGCAACGGTTAAAGCAATTTCTTCACATGGACATCTCTTGCTACAGTCTCTGCTGAATGACTAGAAAAGAGTGAGAACAGGAAAGAAAAAATAGAAAACCAAGAGAAAACAGCAAAAAACATTCTAATAATAAAAAATAGAAACAACGATATAATCCCACAAAAACTAAAAAAAAACATATAATTAAATGGTCAATATATTCAGAGTTTTGAGTCTGGGTGTTTCAAAACTAGTCATGTTTGTATTCTACATTCTTATAGAACTAATTTTATCTTTTATACTATTACTATATATTATCTTGTATACTATTGTACTATACTCTAGAATTCTCAATGTTTACCTGTATTTCTTGATGTTTTCACTCGTATATGTAATCTGTATCGCAATGTCCAATGTGCATGTATATACGATTGTTTTGTTGGGAAGGGAATGAAAGTGCCAGCATTCAGGTCCTCCTTTTGCTGGCTTTCATTCATTTGCCAATTAGATTTATCTGTACATTCCATCACTTACAAATTCCATTGTGTCTTTTTTTGGTGAATAAATTATTATTACAGGTAATAGGCGATTCATGGGAAGGGATTTTCTGAAAGTTGGTGATGTAGTGTCGATCCGATCTGATAACACAAAAATAATACTTGGCCCAATGGGAAGGATTGTATAAATTCATAGCGGAAGAGATAAATGGCTAGTAAAAGTGAGAACAAAAACTGGGAATCTGTTTCGACCATTTCAACGTCTCTATTCATTGGAGCTTCTTACAATCTAAATGAGAAGAAGGATACACTTAATCACAAGAATGACGTCGCGAAACCAACAGTTATGGAAGACAATGCAGATCTACAGAAGAAAGATGGAAGTCAAGAAAGAAGATCAAGATTTGGGAAAATGTTCGACACGATTTTCTCATGTCGGAGCCCGGGAACTGCAGAATGTTGGGACTAAAATAAAGATTTTGAAGTATTTACTTGGTTTTAATATGTTAAAGAAGTTGTTAAAAAAATAATAATAACTATCAAGAACTACTTCCCAATTAATTGAATATTCAGGCTGTATTGGGTGCAATTAATCAATTCTACAATGTTATACATAATAATGAATCTATCTTTATGATCAGAGAACATTTTGATTGAATTTTAATTAGATAAAAGATAGATAGATGGAACATAACGAATCAAAGACAAATATAGTATCAACATACACAAACATTTGATGCAAAAAATTAGATTTAGCTTCAACTTCTACCTCCCATTGTTCACTACCTTTTATTTACAAGTAACGGTTAGTTAGCGGATATGAAAATCGGTCGGGTAGTTGTAGTAGCATTTAAATTTTAATACTATACCACGGAACTGTCAGTATTCGTGTTATCCTTGAATATGTCGACAACATTTTATTTTTCATCAAATGTCTTATACCAACACTTATTCAAAACACGTAATCATTCAAAATTTATTATAATCATTATTCAAGAATGACATTATACCTAAGCCTCAGCGATCATTAGGTAATTCATGAAAATATGTAAATGCGAAATTTGCAATTATTTGCATTATAGTTACATGAATTTTTGCTTGAATAGAAATTAGTCGAAAAAGCAGTGAGCGACCACAGCCTTGTTGACAAATAGTTGGGTGAATTATTGGTTGAGAGAGGATATTCAGTAGGCTTAATTAAAATACAATGAAAGTATGTTAGCATTAATATCAGAGGAACTGTAAATGATGATATATGAGAAAATATAATGAGATAATGACGAATAGATTGGAATTGAGTATGTCTTGAGAATTTACGGGGTTCATTATCTACACTAGTTGATCTTATAATTTACCTAATAGGAATAATGACCTCCCACTAACTTATTCCTTACAGATTAGGAAGAAGGATATCCAATTTTTATTAGCATAACTTAATTTCCACTGCCGAGTCATGAATAAATCAAGGGTATGCAATACAGCCACAGGTTTACGGAAGAAATAATAGCTAAACTCAGTGCCATATTATCCAATAGGCTGACTATGCTATAGCCTAGGGCGCCGTGAAAGAAATAGGCGCCGACTGACCGGACTAACCACTAACGATAGGTACAATTCGTGCAAATCATTTTTGCTGTATACGTATTTTTTTCGTGGAGATCGAATGCGTTGTAAGGCACCAATATTAAACAAAATTTTATTGACAACATTAGTGAATAGAGACATCATTATTTCAGTCGGCCGAGTTTGAATACTAGGATAGATTGAAAAGCACCGCTTCACATCTATATATTTTGATTATCAATGCGGTATTGTGGTAACTATAGACAAATCTCTTTTTGCTGATTTGCGGCAGTGACGGGAAACCGCCAGAGATAAATGTGCTAATATGCGCCACGTGCGCCTTGCTCTCGCCAAAACAAAAAAACCGACAAAATGTGATTGGAAAGGCAACATCAAAGTTTACAAAAAAAATTGGTAAACTTTGGAAACATTTATTTTATAATTTGAAGGTAGGCAGTTGAGTTAGTTCAGTCGCTGGCAGTGATCGAGTAATCGTTAATTAAAATAATATCTATAAGTTGCGGTATTTTTCTCTTGTTTATCATTTTATCGAAAACAATGAGTGGAAGTGGAGGAAGTAGAAAACTTAGTGGGCGGAAAAGGAAGAAGGCTGAAAAAGAAAAGCAAGAAAAAATGGAGAAGTTATTGAAAAAAATACCCAAATTAAATCCTTTTTTTTGTCAACCTGTTCGAGGTACGGAAGCCTATGCAGATAATGAATAACAATCAACTCTCAGTAATGATGATATCATGGATAGAGGTAAGCAGATAATTGAATAACGCGATGTAAGAATATAATTTTTATTTTTGTATCATCTAGAAACCGCAATAAACTCATGCAATTCTGATACTGATGAAGTTCAGGACTGTGCATCTTCATCAAGCAATCCTCAAGAAACGTCACAAACTCAGCTGGATGGGCTATAACCGAAAGTTTCATAAATTACATTGTAATGAACGCATCTGTAATTGTACAAGAAATTTCTAAAATGGATTTCCAAATATCGAAACGAATTCATGATATTCATAGTAGATTTGCTTCAAAAAATACGTTTTTCAAAACTTTGCACAGCGGGGAAACTGTACGTCGTCAATGGCTATTATATTCAGCACTAACAGGAAATGTTTATTGTTTGTATTGTAAATTATTTAACCGGACAAAAACATATTATTTCATTACTGGATTCAACGACTGGAAAAATACCCAACGGATTTCTGAACACTGTGAAAATGCGAAGGCGTATAATACGTGATCAAATGTCTTAGGGAAAATAGATACCGAAGTTCATAAGCAGTACCTTGCAGGAAGATAGTACTGGGTTAACATACTTAAACGAGTAGTTGCGGTTATAAAATTTTTGACATCGCGTGGCTTAGCATTAAGGGGTTCTAGTGAAATGTTTGGAGCTATTGATAACGGCAACTACCTAGGTTCGTTAGAGCTTTTAGCAGAATTCGATCCGCATTGAAACAAAAGGCAATCCAGGAAAAGGAAATGTTTCTTATTTATCATCAACTATTTGTGATGAATTTATAAAACTCATGGCGGTTGATCTAAGAGCACAATTTGCATAAGAAATGAAAAACACTAAATATTTTGCAATAATCATAGATTCTACACCCGACATATTCCATACTGACCAACTTACTGTTGGTCTCAGATGTGTAATTGAAAATGGTTCGGTAGTAGAACGATTTGTTACATTTACTACTAAGGTAGGGCACAAAGCTTCAAGTATGGAAACAGCAGTTTTGAAAGTTTTAGATCATATGTGATTAGAAATACAGAACTGTGGAGGACAATCTAACGATAACGCTAGCAACATGTCTGGTCGATATTCTGGTTTGCAAGCTAGAATCAAGGAAAAGAACAAATTGGCAAAATATATACTATATGCTACCCATTCACTGAATTTAGTAGGAACCTGCGCTGCAGAGTGTTCTCCTGTTGTAACAAATTTCTTCTTATTTGTGGAAGAAATATACACTCTCTTTTCAGCTTCAACCTATAGGTGGGAAATAATGGAAGAGTGTTTAACACGTAACAGAACTGTGAGTGGGTCAGTACTACATGTGCCTAAAAAACTTTCAGCTACTAGATGGTCAGCTACTAGATGCCTGCACCGCTCTTTATGATAGTTACGATGCTTTTAAAGAAGCTTTGAATTTTATTGTGAATGATACCTCGCAACTTATAAAAAATACGAGGAAAGCGGTAGATTGTTAACAAAATGTAGTACTTATACGTTGGATTCGCAAAGGAAGAATAAAAGGAAATGTTTGCCAGGAGAGAGTGATGTTGGAGAAACTACTTTTGATGGTAGAACAGATATGGAAATAAATATGTTCTACGTGGTTGCAGACAATATAGTATCAGAACTCGAGAGGCGAAAAAATTCGTACGATGAAATCAATGGATCTTTTGGTTTTCTTACAAACTTAGAAAACACTGAAGACAATATAATGAAAGAAAAGTGCAGACATCTTCAAGGAATTTATACTAGAGATTTGGATTGTAATTGTGAAAATGAATGTGTACAATTCAAATATTTTATTCAAACTCTGGACTCTGAGAAAAAAACATCGAAAACTATGTCATGGTTGCAAACTCTCCGCAGCAGAAATTTAATTTGTACGTTTCCCAACATGGACATTATTTTAAGAATATATCTGTGTCTTCCAGTGACGAATTGTACAGGCGAAAGGTCCTTCTCCGTGTTAAAACGACTAAAAAATTACTTAAGAAATTCTTTAACAGACGATAAAACTGCTGACCTCTCAATATTATGTATAGAATGTGAGGCAATAAAAGAAAGAAATTTTGACGATATCATACAAAAAGTATTAAGTGTCTTAAAATCCACCGTTGAATAATCGATTTGTACATTTTCACGAATACATATATATTTTGTGAAACGCGTTTTATTTTACTTGTATTTATATTTTTACTTTCCTAGTTTAGAGGCGCCAAACTGATGTCAGCATAGGGCGCTCTAATGTCTTAATCCGGCCCTGGCTATACTGGTAACTTTAAATATGTTAAATTTCACCCAAAACATGAGTTTCATGAATATAGATAACATTTTGAAGACAGATCGAAGTATTAACCATTTTTGTAGGGGAAAATTATTGTTCTAATTTTTTATGAAAACGATTTCGATGATTCTTTGGATTTTTGTATAATCGACTACAAGTAATTAATTATCTGTACTACTGTGTTTTTCTTACAAAAATAGTATTTAATGGAATTGAGTCATTAATCTCTAGAAACAGATAATTTTTTCGTTAGAACTAAAAAAATCGTATAAATAACTACAGTTTTCATTAGTGAGTTGGAAATTTTCCCAGACGTCTGCTTTTTTAATCAGAAAACTATAAACCATCCTATGTTTGTGAATAACTTGTCAATTAGAACTCAGCTTTTTTGAAAATGTCTATCAATCGATTTAATTAATTAGAAATATATTAGAACCAATAAAAAAATTTAACGTCATAAAAAGTGATTTTATATACAGTGTGTTCCCAAGACGGAGTAGCCTGGGAATTTTTTTTTATTTCCAGTGTTAGCGAAAAACATTATTCTTGATAAAAAATCCTGATTATTCAAAAACCCCATAAAGTGAAATAAAATTCAGATTTTTCACAATCTTCTTCATTTTATATTCAATTTTATGTAAAACTCTATGAATTTTTGCAGTAAGTTGGGAAATATAATATCCTAGTGAGTGGCTTTTGCGGCGTTCTTAGGTAACTATCAACTCCGTGAAAATTTTTCAAATTGTTATTCCTTTTCAACAAAGAATATATCTTGTGAAGTGCTACGGTATTGGAGGTGTATTATACAAGTACGCAACTCATTTATTTGAAGAAAAATATCCTTATGTACCAGGTACCGGAATGTATTGAGAACATGAATAAAGAAATTAGGACAGACATGATCGGTTCAAGACAGAAAGAAACCGAAATAGACGTACAATGAGGCCGATAATGCAGCTGCAGCCATAGCTATGCATTCAGAATGGGAAATATTAGCAGAAGTTGGCTTTAGCAAGGGCCACTTACAGAAAATTTTTAAGCTAAACAAAATTCATCCATTCAAATCGAAATTTATTTACACTGTGATTATGACATGAGGTGTGACTTCTCTGCAATGGTTGGTGAACAGCTTGTGAATGATCTCTTATTTCACTACAATATTAGGCTTTTTTCAGAATGAAATAGGGCTATTGTAGAGAGTAGCATGACGCGTCTTTAAATGCAGTTTTTCTACAACTTTTGTATTCAACATTTTTCTCTAAATCGTACATTAAAACATTTATTTGAGAAAATTCACAAATTTACCAGAATTTTTTTTTAATTTTGTTGTTTTTGATTTGATGCCAAAATGTTACATTGGTTTTTTGTACATCTCAAAACATTCTATTACTTATATATCTCATTTTTTATTTTGGGTTTTATACAAAAATGTTACTGAAATAAGCCTGTCCAATTGGTCCTGTGCCATTGAGATTTTTTTATTTCCTGATCAATAAATGCTCACAACAAATGGAACTGTTTCATTCCAAAATTGTTGGTATTGGGCTAGTGAAGTCAATATACAATTCATCGTGATAAAATTTACTGTTCCGACAATTACTTTGAGGAATCTACTCATATTACTGATTTAAATGAAACTAACTGTTTCTAGGTAATTCCACAATATATTGATAAAATGTTAAAAATTCTAAGACATTTGACAATTGTTTCCATATTAAATATCATCGTCAGAATGGCAGAAGTTACATTTGATGCCTACCTGATGTTAAATAATTATTTTTGGCTAGACCAAGAAGTGACCTACCTTGTGATTGATTTAACATATATTGAAAGAAAAAAGAAGAAGATATGATATTACACATTTCAAAGCTTAGGTATTATTAGCCCTTTAGGGATATCCTTGATATCCTTTTTCCAATTTAAGATCAGTATAACTGTGCAATTATATAGAAAACCAGGAAAACTATCTCTGCTGATCTTTACAATTATCACTTAAGAAAACAGTTTAAAAGTGGAGAACTCCCTAAATTTATCTGTACATTGACGACTTCATATTGTGGGTTTCTTAAGTGTCTTCTAATTTCCAATTCATCAAAGAAATCCAGATCTTGTTCCTTATCATAAATATGTAGTACTTCTTGTTTTGTGTTAAGAGTCAATGAATATTTGTTGTCAAGTAGATGTTTTGCATAGTGGGTTTTATCTGGTTGTTCTAATTTGTTCTCTGTATCGTATTTCGAAATAAATTTCTATGGGTTTGACCCCAATAGACAGCATTACATTCTGGACACTCAAGTTTATATACAGTGTTAGGAAAATTCTGAGGGCACATATGTTTTATCGTCAATGTGTTAGAAAGAGACAACATATAAATTCAGTGTATTATTCTTTTTCGCTAAGAAGATATGATAAAGTGGAAAACGTGTAATAGATCTAAAGATCTGGTAGGCACCGCCCTCGAGAGGCGTGTCCATAACGTCAATGTATAATTGTTTCTACATACGAACTAAATGAACTAAATACCAGAAACAATGTTGGCAACTTTCATTGTATATTTATATTAATTGTAAAATGCATTGTTCTAACATGAGAGAAAATTATAAGAAGCTTTTAATTATGATAATTAAAGAGGTTGTAACAGATCAAGATAATTAATCCCATCTATTTGTTGAACTTTTTATTGTAATGCTGGAAATTGTTCTAGTTTTCAGTTTGAAAGCGGTTAAAACCTTTACTTTTTTTGAGATTTGGCATGGTGGTTTGAATGTATTAATAAGAAGAAAATTAGTATTCTTTACGTTTGTTTGCAAATGAGAATCGAGTTCTCTGTGTAAACACACACAGTACAAATTAAAAAACGGTATGATAATAAACTTAAATTACATCAAATTCTAAAAAAGGTAATAGATTATAAAATAAAAATAAAGCTTCTTAATTCTTCAATGATTTTAAATCAAATGTTCGAATATACCCCCGTTCTGAGCTAAACGGTAACCGAGACGGTTATAAAATTTTTGACACTTATTAATTAGCATTTCAGGTGTTATTTGCATACAAATTTGTAAAATTTGTTCCCTTAGTTCATTTAGAGAAGTGGCTCTGTTTTCTTGCCATCCATAAACAGTAACCGAGCCGGCAACATTGAGTGACGTACCCAGTCAGTACCCAGATGTACAGATAAATATCCTCAAGAGGCGCACGTGCGATTTGTATTCGTCTGGTATAATAATCTACGCTGGCTTTTGATTGTCTGTCTCACTATTGTCATCCTCTAACACACTGGTAATTCCAAGTGACCCTTATATTTTCCCGTTGACTATGAGAGAATTGTTGTTTTACGATGAAATTTATTGAAGAATGATTTTAAGGGCACACTTCGAACGTGTAGATTGGAAATGAAGAGAGGGGATAGATAAAAATAGAAGAATTACGGCTGTAGACGAAATCGTTTTATCAGGATCATAGGAATTACAGGTCATTTATTATTAAAATATTTTTGTAGATAGAATACAGTTGGTCTGGTGAATCTTTTCACATGCGTCATTAATATCTGATAACATAACCGACATAATTTTTAAGTCGTAACTCTTTCTATTAATAGTGAAGAACAGAACAAAGTAATTTGACATTTGTCGGTTATGTTATCAGATAATAATGACGCATGGGAAAATATTCACCGGACCAACTATACAGTTATAATACAAATATTAGCATACGACTTATTTCGCATATTATGATACCTTGTTAAAGAAAATGGCGATACACTGAATATACTTGTTTCATTACAACATACTGTCACATTTGGACTCTGTATTGTTGCCATATAATATTCCTTATGATGTTAATGAAAATTATTATGGTTATATTCATTAATTGCACTCTCAACATCGATGAATGTAATTTTTTTTAGCAATTCTCCAGTGATTTTTTAGTGACATCCAGTATAATTCCATGAATTGTTGATGCTTATTGCCATTAGTTGAGAAGGTTGTTTGATGAAACGGCTCTTTTAATAATATTAATATGTAAATTTCCAAAACTCTGGTAGTTTGGTAGTTGGGAAGATTTTTTTTCATCATATAGATACACTTATTCCAAATACCTACAAGGTAGGTTTCAACTTACTATTCAAATCATATTAGCGTATACTTATCGAACTAATATAGTGGATTAGATTATGACTTCTGAATTATTTATTCGTAAATTAATCTGGTTGTTATAATGAAGGGATACACGAAAGTAATATTGTTTTTTTCATTGTTGATTGCATTAAGCTATCAGTTTAGTACAATCTTATTATTTCTCAATTAATAAACTAAACTGCCCACATTACACATCCGTATTTCTAACCTTAACTCCTTTAATTGCGAACTTTAACATAATGAGTTGTTGTTTATACAACATTTTGCTGTGGTAAACTGGCTAGTAATAGCCTGAATGCGTTTCTTTTTTATTGAAAACTGGAAGTAAATGCCTACCAGACATATGTTTAGATCTATTGCACGTTTTTCACTTAATGATATCCTGTTAGCGAAAAATAATAATACACTTACTTTATATGTATTTGTCTCATTCTAACACGTTGACGATAAAACATATGTGCCCTCTGAATTTTCCTAACACTGTGCAATTGATATAACTGAAGCAATTACTCCACCTAATTTATTAGGAATTGAACGTAAACTTGCATAAGCAAATTAAAAATATCATTCTGGTTGAATGTGAATAGGTGTTACTAGAGGATTTGCGGGAGTAAAATTGTTTGGATCTCCCAGTAAATAGGCATTTCAATGTTAAAAAGATTATTATGAAAATTATCATAATTGCTCTTAATATACCTTTAAAAGTAAAATATGGATGAAAAGGGATTTTATAAATATTTCTATTTGTTCCAATAGGATTTTTTGAACCTGTTTGATGTAAGTACAATAAATGAATAATTATAAAAGCAAAAATAAAAAAAGGTAAGAAAAAATAAAATGTAAACAATATATTTGTCTTTCATTACATCATAATATACAATGTAATAATGTACTTACATCGATGCCTTAATATTCCTCAGCTCTGCAGAGCGAAAATCTCTGGATTTGGCGCACATAATTTAGCGACCATCAATATGTTGATTCTTGGCAGAATTCTGGTATCTGCTTTCACAAGTCCGACGCCCTTTATTAATTAACAGACCGAATAGTTACTTTTCATTCAGTTAAAAAGGGATTTTCGTCTTTTTAAATAAAGTGTCATAATAATATAAACACAAATGACAATGGCCTCATGCAGAGAACAAAAACGATGACTTAACGATGGGAAATCGGTCTCGTGACGATAACCAATCTCGATAACTTTTTCTGAATAAATATTCCATCGATCCCCACATCGAAATTTGAAAATTTTGACGTGTGACGTTTTAAGGTTATGGTAATGTTGTTGATTATCAATAATACCTATGTTTCAAGTTAAGTGCAGTATCCCTAATTTGAATTATAAATATGGATGATATAATTGAACAGTTTTTTTGACGATGACGCACTAAACCTAAACATAGTAGGAAATATAGTGGATAAACTTGCTAGACCATTACCTCTTTTGATAATAGAACCCAGGCCAATACAAGTGCGAAATGAGGATTATTTTAAACCAGTAATTCCGATTTATACGGACTCCCAATTTTTTGAACACTTTAGAATGTCCAGAGAATCGACAGAAGTAAGTTATTAAATGATACTTAGACGTAGAACATAGGCTAGTAATTCAATGTTTGTATGAATTAGCAAGAGTTCCGGGGAACTTCCTTCCCAATCCCAGTTCATACATCGCTTCAAACTCCATTTCAACCAAAATTTTGAAGTAAAACACCGTAGAAAGTTCAAATTCAAACAATAAACAAATCGTTAATTGCGATAACTAATCAACTAATCGCATTTATCTTCCGATGGAAAAATATCGTCCGATTGATCATTTTCCGATTACTCATCATTCAGTTTGATATCGTTCAGCACAAAATTTCTCATCGATTGGTCATCTATGAGCTTTACTGAATGCGGCCATTGACGGGATACGCGAATACAAAGAATCAGAAAGTAATCGATTCTAATCTGTTCGAATATCCTCAGTACTAACTACTTAAATTGTCAGCGCCTATTTGCCCCATAGCAAAAAATTTATGATGCTATTAAGATTATTGAAAATGCTAGAATAAAAAATCGTACATATTCTATTCAAATTTTGATACTGTTTCATTTTTGCTCTATTCGACATCCGAGTAATTGATTCTCAATATCATTCGATTCTTTATTTCTTTACACGTTTCATGAAGTCACGATTATACTAGATATTGTTTTCGGCGGTTTAAATTTATGATTTTAAATTAAATTTCTAAAGCCGTTACCCCCTTTTATAAATTTAAATCGACATAATTTGATACATTCTGATATGAGTCAAATACCTTATTGCGAAGAATCCATTCCTTAACAAATTTATAGTTTTCCATAGACATTGGGGACTATTTACTGATCAATAATTTGTATGAATTGTGAGAAATTGATAGTACATAAATCAGTTAATCTGTCCTAGCACATAAGATATGCTTGATAATCATATTCTTGGTCTCAATCACCTTGTATAGGAAAGAATAGCAATATGTGCTTGAATGTGTTATGTGAAAGTTGATTGCCTTGTGTGGTTTTCTCTAAGTATTTATAGAAGAGACGTGTTCGCATTGTTAACGGTTATACTATTCCAGGAATTTTCAATCTCTGTTATTCAATTATCATTTATATTGATACTGATCATTGGCTCGACGTAGTATTTTCCACAAATAATATTAACATCTGTTTAATAAAAAGACGACCATACTAAACAAATCTCTTTTTCTAGTTATCAAGACTTTCTTTAAAATCTTGTTGGTTGGATATCAAATTCGGTTAGGATATGTATAAATTACATAAGCATAATTGAAGAAAATGTTCTTCTATTATAACAAGGAGTTGAGCTTACGTTCGTTCTCTGAAGATGTTAACCTGGTTCTCGAAACGCGCGTCAGTATTAGTGTTAGTGTAGTGGTAGTGTACTTAGTACTATTATCCACTTAATTCATGTCAATATTTGGAAAATGAAAAATTCACTCACGTTATGAGATTTTTAAGAAAAACCCTTTTGGAATAAAAAAACTTAGTAAAGATTTTTTTATAAACGATTATTAAATATTAGTAGATATTATAGCAAAGTGCTACATATTCCACTAAACAAAACATTTTTCAAATACCTTTCAGAAAGAAGGATGGAAACTCTGGATGTTTTAACGATGAGTCTATTATTTATGCAAGTTTCTATAACATTTCTGGTTCTCTGCCTCACCCAGAACCGTTACTCAAAGTGACATTTACTAAAGTACCTACTCAAATATTTTAACACTTTCATTCTTGTATTCAAATATTTTAGCATTATCATTTTTGACTTTTTAAGTATCTCCACTGATATTTTGATACATATGACCTTGGCCGTTAGATTTATTGAAAGATTTCGTTAATATCATGAGAAGTCCCGCTTTCTCGCTTGAATGTTATTTTTAATAACTTTCTTGGTGAAATGAAATTAGTTTGAGATATTTTTTGTGCCAATTCTGGACAAATTCTAGAGAAGACGGTGTTCAACTAATCTGCAATGCAGTATGTACCCACAAGCTTTATCCTGTCGTTGATGAAAGATAGCAGTTCCATCAAAATCTAGCTACGGCGTGGGAAGAATGACTTCGAAGCGATATAGTAGCGAATAGTGGAGAGCGCAGCTGCAGTAACTTAAACGGTCTTCGAACTGCGGTGCAGAAAAAAAATGTAACTTCCACAGTACTAGATTTTTCGAACACATCTTTTTCTTAAGAAAATGTAAAGTAGCCCCTCGGTCCGGAGCACCCCTTAAGTGGAAAGAGGGTGATAAATATCTCCCCATCTTCGACCATTAAATAAACAAACAGCTCTAAAAAGTTGAAAATATATGACATATTATTACGCATTACTACCTGAAACGTGTAAGGCACATTTTTGTCAGGAAAACCAGCAAAAGCTGAATTAGACAAGAACAGAGTAAATATCGATATCTTTGGACTCAGTGAGGTTAGAGGGTCATGATCTGGGAAGTACAGACCCTAATCACAGGTATAGCGTCGCTGTTCTTGTCTTACCATTCACCACACGTAGAAAAATCAGTAATAAATTTTGCTCCAACAAGTGATTGTGTCTTAGTAATGAAACACACATCTCCCATTAAGCAAAGTATAAGTTTGCCCTCACATGTGATAAATCTGACGAAGAAGTTGAATCATTTTCCAACGATATAATAGAAGCTTTAAAGCTTATAAAGATGGGTGAAATAAGAACGGTTATTGGAAATAATAATGCCATTATTGGTAATGGAACAGACGGCCAAGCCGTTGGTAGATATGAACATGGAACCAGAGGTAACATATCTATTGAATTTTGCGTTGAGCATAAATTGTTTGTTTCAAGCACTTCATTTAAACTCCACCCCGACAGACATAGAAAGCAATATTGTAAGGAACAAAATAAATTTCATCATAAAGAATGCACACCAATAGAAGTACATATGTGAAAACATACCCTGGAGCGGATACTGGTGGTAATCATAATCCATTAGTTATGGATTTTAGATTACGACGTTCCAAAAACTACAATGATAAAACGTCAAACAAACGCCAAAGTAGAACATGAGCTGGAAGAAGAACCAGCAAACATAAATTTTTATTATGAATCAAATACTATAGGAAGAGATTGGGGATTGAATAAGAACCTACTGAGCAGAATTCAATATAAACATTTTGTAATAAACATAACATAATAATTGACAAGTTCAAAGAAGAAAAAGAAATACTTCAACGTGGTATTCTCCCATTTGATTCCAATACTTCTCTAAAGTAGTTTCCTCAAACTGCTTTCCAAACTAATATAATAATTGAGTGAATGAAAAGACGAATACTGATTGTGTATTTTATTAAAATTCCAGCTAAGTTCTTTCAGCTATTAGGCCATTCTCAAAGTTCTATAAAAATCAGAATAGTTGTAAAAATTGAAAGAACAATTTAAAAAAGTTGAACTTACGTCAAGAAAAAAACCATACACCAGGTGTCAAAAAACATCAAACCCTGTAACTGTTACATACAATCAAATAAAATGTTTGACGTTACATCATTAATTCATTGAAATGTGTTAAAATTACCCTATAAAGAAGGTGTACAATTGTGATTCACATAACGAAACGTCTAATAATACAACGTCATTTTATGATGAACATTGAATGAAATATCATATCTAAAACAGAATGAGAATATCCAAATAGTGAAATGAAACTTTAAGGAAATTTATTTATTTTCAATTTTTGAAGAATAAAGTGATAAGATTTAATATATTTATTACATTCAAAATTTCTAAACATCAACCAACTCAGATGAATAGAAAACACCCCCACTGCCCGTTTAAAGAGAAGTGACTTAAGGTTGGATACATTCTCCAGCCAGTCAGGAATCAAGTGAAGTAAACCTATATTTGAAAAGTGATAAAATAAATAAACATTTGGTCGTAAATTCATCCATGGAGGAGTTTACACAATATAGTGACGTAGGTGAAAAGGTTCGCTGACAAGGTAAACCCAACAGCTAATGGCATCCCAAAGGAATTAAATGTAAATGGTAAAGGGAGGGGTATCTATTGTCAAGAAACCTCGAACATTGATTGTGACCTGATGGACCAACCTATGATCCATACATAGCCTGGTGTCAAGAACACAATGTGGTTGTGAAGTTTAAGGTAATTGTGACAAACTTAGACCCATACTAGACATGTACAGGAAAGAAGAAACCGAGTAAGAGGGTAGAGAGAACAAAAGGATAACAGATATGCCAGAAGTTATATTAATAGAAGGAAGAGGAACTATGATGAACCAAACTATGACCCATACGTAGCTTGGTTTCCGCGAAACAATGTGCTTGTGAAGTTTTTAAGATAGTTATGACAAACCTTGATCTATTCTAGGCATGTAAAGGAAAGAAGAAACCGAGGAAGAGTGTAGAGAGAAGGAAAGGATAACAGATATGCCAGAAGTTATATTAATAGAAGGAAGAGGAACTATGATGAACCAAACTATGACCAATACATAGCTTGGTTTCAGGGAAACTATGTGATTGTGAAGTTTTTAAGATAGTTATGACAAACCTTGATCCATTCTAGGCATGTAAAGGAAAGAAGAAACCGAGGAAGAGTGTAGAGAGAAGGAAAGGATAACAGATATGCCAGAAGTTATATTAATAGAAGGAAGAGGGACTATGATGAACCAAACTATGACCAATACATAGCTTGGTTTCAAGGAAACAATGTGATTGTGAAGTTTTTAAGACAGTTATGACAAACCTAGATTCATACTAGGCATGTACAGGAAAGAAGAAACCGAGTAAGATTGTAGAGAGAAGAAAAGGATAGCAGATATGCTAGAAGTTATAATAATAGAACGGAGAGGAACTATGATGAACCAAATTATGATCCATACTGAGCTTGGTTTCAGTGAAACAATGTGGTTGTGAAGTTTTCAAGATAGTTATGACAAATCTAGATTCATACTAGGCATGTACAGGAAAGAAGAAACCGAAATCGAGTAAGAGTGTAGAGAGAAGGGAAGGATAGCAGATGTGCTAGAAGTTTAAATGATTGAAGGGAGGAACTCTGATGAACCAAACTATGACCCATACATAGTTAGATTTCAGGGAAACAATGTGGATGTGAAGTTTTAAGATAGTTGTAACAAATATAGATCCATACTAGGCATGTAACGGAAAAGAAGAAAGCGAGGAAGAGTGCAGCAAAGGAGAAAAGGATAGCAGACACGCTAGTAGTTATAAGAATAGAAGGGAGGAATTGCTTGTATTCTGATGAAGCAAAGTATGACTAATACATAGCTTGATTTCAGGAGAGCAATGTGGTCGTGATGTTTTTAGATAATTATGCCACACCTAGAACCATACTAGGCATGTGCAGAAGAAATCCAGGAGAAGTGTAAAGATAAGAATAGGGGTAGAATGATTTGCTAAAATTTATAAGATTGCTTGTATGATGAACCAAACTATGACCCTACAACGATCCACTCACCTGATCATATCGCCCCAGAGTCCAAACAACGACGGCTCAAGAAACCTTGAATATTGCTGCGAGCTGTACGTCCCGAGTCTTCCCAAGATAAGTCCCTAACTATTTTTTAGTAGATATAAAATATTGAGTTGGACATTTTTATTGTAATAACTGATCCTTTTTCGTATTGTATTGAGAGTATACGGCTTATGTAAATCCATTTGTCACGAAATTTTGTTTGTTGATTCACCTTATCCCAATTGAGGTAATAAAAAATAGTGTAACTAAGGCCGAATTCACCACATGAGGAGAGTATCAAGGCCGGGTAAACTTAGAATAGTGACAGACCCACACATAGCCCGGTGTACGACGCACACGGTGGTTCTCTAGAACTAGTTCTAAGAACAAACCCAGACCCCTACTAGGCGTGTCTCAGATTAGTCCCAAGGTGAAGATATGTACTAGAGAGAAATATAAAGTTATTACTATCATTATAATTAATTAAAAATTAAATTTGATTTTTTCCTAATGAGCCAAACCATGATCGATACATAGCCTGGTGACTAGCAAACAATAAGGTTGTGAGATGATTTTAGAACTAGCCCTAAGAATAAACCTAGACCCATATTAGGCGTATCCATGATTAGTTCCAAAGATAGGTACATACAAATTGTTATTTCTATTAATGTGAAGATAAGATGAATTGTGTACACCAAACTTAGACAATTCCAATATAATAATTGACTAGTTCAAAGAAAAAAATTAATTTTCACAATATATTCTTCCATTTTGTTCTGATACTTCTCTAAGGTGAGCTCATTCTCCAATTTCAATTGGTTCCTCAATATACTTTTCGAATGAAGACAAAGAAGAAAAAAATACATCCACAGGGTATTCTTCCATTTTGTTCCAATACTTCTGTTAAATGAAATCATTCTCCAATTTCAGTTGTTTCCTCGACCACCTTCCCAAACTAATATAATAGTTGACAAGTTTGAAGAAGGAGATATTATGTTCAAATACTAATCTTAAGTGAACTTAAACTTCAATTTTAGTTATTCGTCCAACCTTGAGAAAATTGTGCATATCTTACAACGTATTTAAAAAAAATACATTAAATCAATTTCATCAGTGGCTTCTACAACATTTGGGAGGATCTACTCTAGGTTAAAATTTTTTTAAACACCCTTCTCCTTCAATTTCCAGATTTCCAGCTTGATATCTTCAACTGAGTATAGCCAAGATAGTTGAATTTCATATTTTAAAACTTTTATTATCTTTTTGAGCAGTTTCTAGACATTTACTACGAATTCTGGAATCTGAGTTTTTTCCAACGTCCTCTCACTTGACTTAGAGGAAGGGACCCAAATTTGAAATAGGCGCCTAATTTGAGATAGATCCGCATATTATGGTATATGTAACGTCATCTAACAAAAGTGGTGTCAACTTACGCCAATAAACTAGACTGCAGTGGTAAGGAGTCGTTTAGCGCGTCAGTTCGTTTGTTTTTATGCACGTGCGTTTTTCTTCCGACTTGAATCTTAAAGTTTTTTTGATAGTGTAAAGAAACTGGCATTTGCAGTCAACGTAAGTGGAAATAAAATATTTTATGTGTCGAAGTAGTTAGTTTAGGTGTTGCCTAATGTCTTATTAAAATTGGCTGTATTCTTTCATAACTAACCTAAAAATATTGTTGTCAACTTTTAAAACGAGAATTTCTAATTTGAGATACCAAATGGTTCTGAATTTGAGACTATCTCAAATTAGGCTCCCAATACATATATTTTGATGTTTTATTACAGATGCCTAAAAAACACAAGAAATGGGATCCTCGTGGTATGGTGAAAGCTGTGAAGGCTGAGCATAATAAAGAGATGAGATATCTAAAAGCCTCAAAAGTTTTTGGTGTACCCAAAGGCACTGTGGAAAGATACTCAAAGTCAGATAAAAGTTCAGAAGAACTTGTCAAACTATCGTTAGGCCGGAAACCAGTTTTCTCCGAACAACTAGAAAACAAACTAGCTCTATATGCATTAGCCATGGAACAACGATTTTTTGGTCTGAGGTCGGGCGATATTAAACGAATGGCATTCCAACTGGCAATTAGGAATAAGTTGCCGCATCCATTTGATGGCGTTAGTAAATCTGCTGTGAAAAAATGGTTGAGGTTATTTTCGAAGAGGCATCCACAACATCCGATGAGAACACCGCAAGGCATGTCTGCAGCTCGTATCAAATCTTTTCCTCCCAAAAAATTTTCCGCGTTTTTTCATCTCTATGAGCCAGAATATTCCAAGCTCCAAGATCCTTCCCAGAGGGTATTCAACGTCGACGAAACGGGCATTACCATCGTTCAACCTAAGCATAGTAAGGATTTATCGTTGAAGCTAAAACAACAGGTTTCTACATTAACCTCCGCAGAAGGAGGTAAACTAATCACCGTAATAACCTGTTTGAATGCTGCAGGAGTTTATGTACCGCCATTATTCATTTTTCCACGGAAAAATATGAAGTCCGAGCTAATGATTGATGTTCCAACTGAAGCCATAGCTGAGTGTCACATTTCTGGTAGGGTTCAATCAGATATTTTTACAAGATGGTTGAGACATTTTAGCAAATTCACAAAACCCACAGCTGCTGACCCTGTTCTACTTGTGTTTGATGGACACTACTCCCACACAAGAAACATTGCTCTTATAGATTTGGCAAAACAAAATTATGTGACGATAATTTGTTTTCCGCCACATTCTACCAATAAAATTCAGCCTTCAGATGTTTCATTTATGTCTCCGATAAAAACCTATTACGCTCAGGAGATAGAAAATTGGCTTCCGGAGAACAATTTAAGTACTGTATCCCCATACGCAATTGCTAGTATTTTTGGCAAAGCCTACAATAGAGCTGCCATTATGAAAACATTGTTCAATGGTTTTAGAAAAACGGGACTAGTTCCTTTGAATAGAAACACCTTCAGAAACCATGATTTTGGCGTCCATAGTGTAATGGAAAACAAAACAGGCCTTTAAGAAGAACACCTCTCCGAAAAATCAAATCATCAGGAAGATCAACTGAGCAACCAAGATGATAATGACGCCAGAAAGAAATGAACGTACACCAAGCCCATCCTCAGCAAATCAGCCTCAGAGAGAATATTTTTCTCCCACGGATATTTGTCCTCTGTCTGAATACAAAACCAGAGGAACTAAGGTGAATGTTAGGGCTGGGAAAGCATCAATAATTACTGAAATTAACTGTCTCGACCCTTACTTCGTGGAATCTGCTCATATTAGTGTTTTTAAATGAAACTCACGGTTTCTAGTTGATTCCACAATATAATAAAAGTTATTGAAAATTCTAAAAAATTGACAATTGTTTCGATAAATCAATATCATCGTCAGAATGACAGAAGTTACATTTTATTTGATGCCTACCTGATGTTTAGTAGTTATTTTTGGCTAGACCAAGAAGTGACCTAACTTGTGATTGACTCAATATATGTTTATAGAAAAAAGAAGAAGATGTGATATTACAAATATTGAAGCTTAGGGCTGGTGATATCCTGGATATCATTTTTCCAGTTAAGATCAGTATAACTGTGCAATGATATAGAAAACCAGGAAAACTATATCTGCTGATCTTTACAATTATCACTTAAGAAGACAGTTTATTAGTGGAGAACTCCCTAGATTTAACTGTTCATTGACAACTTCATATTGTGGGTTTCTTAAATGTCTTCTAATCTCCAATTCTTCAAGGAAATCCAATTCTGGTTTCTTTTCACAAATGTGCAGCACTTCTAGTTTTGTGTTAGGTGTCAATGAATGATTGGTGTCAAGTAGATTTTTTGCGTAGTGGGATTTATCTGGTTGTTTTAACCTGTATGCTCGTAAGTGTTCACTGTATCGGATTTCAAAATTCCTAAGGGTCTGACCCAAATAGACAGCATTACATTCTGGACATTTGAGTTTATATATACCTGACTTCATTAATTGTGGTATATTTGTTTTTACATTTAACAATTTTGTACTAACGTTACTTTCTCTTTTAAAAGAAATTGTTGTATTCGTTGCTGAAGATATTATCCTTGAAATATTATTAGAAATACTTCCTGCATATGTGATGGTTTTATCAGTTTTTAGTTCATCAGCTTGTTCAGGAAATATTAGTTATAATGCCACTTTTTTCTCTTTTTTACTAATTAGCTTATTCAAGATATTTAATGGATAACCGTTGGATCTTGCTATTTGTCTAATTGTATTAATCTCTCTATCAAAATTACATTTGTTGATAGGAACTGAAAAAGCTCTATGTATCATTGAACTATATGCCGCCACTCTGTGTGACATAGGGTGATTGGAATTGAATGGAATTGTCACATCAGTCTGTGTTGGTTTTCGGTAAATTGAATAATCAAGTACATTATTAACTCTTTGAATTTTTAAATCAAGAAAATTGATTGAGCTATTTTCGTCAATTTCTAATGTAAATTTAATTTTTGGGTGTAAATTATTGATGTGGTTGAAAAATACATCTAATTGTCGTTCACTACCCATAAAACAAGATAATATTTTATTTTGGTATAGATATGTAGATGACATATTAGCTTGTTTTATGGGTAGTGAACGACAATTAGATTTCCCACATTCATCCTCTTCCAAACTCAAATTCAAGTTTTGTAAACTTTAGTTATTTGTATCCAAACATGTATTATTAGAATACTACTTCTCATAAAAATTTTCAAAATATTTGTATCTCCCAACGGAATAGATGATAATTATTTTCAAACAATTTGCCACGTATTTCCGTCTTTATATGTATTTAAAAACAAAGAAAACCGCCAACAAAGTCAGCTACTTTACTCACAAATACACGTAAAACTGTAAGCAAAAATATTATCTACAGTTAGATGGTGTTGGTGTCAAGTAGTAACACACATCCAATTTTTAAAATTTATATTGTAAATGCAGACACACTATATATATGAATTCTTTAACAGAGTATTTCCAAATATAACTGCAATTATTCATTATTAACGACTCCTATTTAACACCTATGCATGATTAATTTGTTTCAAATTCACTTTTAATATACATGGTTTACGCAAATATGCTATGGAAACTTTCTCGTTATTACTAATGAGTCGCTAAAAAAACCACATTGTAATATAGGCAAGAGTGACAGACCAAAACAATGTCTATCACATTAGTAACCACGGCTGGTTTTTTCGTCATTCTTCGACAATATATTTGATTTGACTATAATCTCATAGTTAAAATTTTGAACTTAATTAAATTCAGTCTTTTGTTACTGTTTTCAAATGAAACTTACTGTTTCTAAATAATTCCACAATATATTGAATATAAAATTAAAAATTCTAAGATATTTGACAATTGTTTCGATATTTGATATTCAGTTCAGTTTATACAGGGTGGTCCTAAAGGAATTGTACATAGAAGTATGGTAGATTCCTGACTTCAAAATATTACGATTTAAACCAACTTGCTTTAATAAAATGTTGCTGATAAGGAATATACAGGATGCAAAAGGTTAAATTTTAAAATTTCATTTTTGCAATAATTTTAACGTTTTTGGATATGCATACATAAACATTCGGAAATAGAGGTTTTTGGACACGAAAAATCATAATCTGGTACCACGTCGATTTAGTTTGTAGAGGGCGCTACATAGGTCACATTTGTGGCATCAATGTGCCCAAAATATTTTTGCTGTTTAAGTTAGCGCTATTTTCGTAAAAGAATATTAAAGCCACGTTATTTTAATAGAAAAAAAAGTATACTTGTTATCAACCTTAATACTTAACGGTTTACGACATAATCGCATTTTAGGGATCAGTTGCATGATTATTATTGAAAACATTTAGAAATCAAATTAAAAAAAAACTAACCTAAATAACATTATAACTCAAATTGTGTCACATTAAATGTTCGATATGTCCTCCATTGTCGTCGATATATTTATCTACACGTTCCATAAAAGATCGTCTCATATTAAACAACATCATTGGATCAAAAAAACCCGCTGCTCTATTTATTTCTTCCCAAAGTTGGTCGCTGGAATTTATGGGATCCTTATAAACAAGTTGTTTCATTGCACGCCATACACAGAAATCGAGAGGATTCAAGTCTGGACTACGTGCTGGCTAATTCTTCCAATAGATTAATGGAATCATTTTGCAAAAAATGTAAGTAGCTCTCCTCATTCAAATTACGAGGTAACTCGTATGGTCCTAAGAAATTGTTACCAACGATACCACACCATGCATTTATTTTGAATTCATATTGGAAATGGTTAACTCGCTTATCATGGGGATTTTCAATAGCCCAAAGATGACTGTTCCTTAAATTGAAAATACCACGGTGGTTGAAGGTAGCTTCGTCGGTAAATCAGCAAAATTTTTATGGGGGTGCTGCGAAACGAGAATATTTGAGAAGGTATCCAAACAGGCAGCTACCTAATCACCAAACATTCAAAAATCTGTTTAGGAATTTAGTAGAAAGTGGTTCGTTTCATCCTAAGCGTGATAACTTAGGCCGACCAAAAATAATTACACCTGATAACGATGACGAAATAATGTTTCGCATTGAAGATGATCCTCAAGTTAGTACACGGCGTTTATCTGCTGCTTTAGAAGTGAAACTTCTATTCAAAAAATACTACACCTCGAAAAGTACCACCCATACCATTTTACTCCAGTACAAAATTTATTGCCAGCAGATCTACCGTTAAGATACCAATTTACAAGTGCTATCCGAATCAGGCAAAATCTTGATCACATCTTCGTCAACAGAATATTATTCACCGTCGGAGCTACCTTCAACCACCGTGGTATTTTCAATTTAAGGAACAATCACCTCTGGGATTTTGAAAATCCCCGTGATAAGCGAGTAAGCCATTTCCAATATGAATTCAAAATAAACGTATGGTCTGGTATCATTGGTAACAATTTCTTAGGACCATACGAGTTACCTCGTAATTTGAATGGTGAGAGCTATTGGAAGAATTGGCCAGCACGGAGTCCAGACTTGAATCCTCTCAATTTCGGTGTATGGGGTGCAATGAAAAAACTTGTTTATGAGGATCCCATAAATTCAAGCGGCGAACTTTGGTAAGAAATAGGTAAATAGAGCAGCGGGTTTTTTTGATCCAATGATGTTGTTTAATATGAGACGATCTTTTATGGAACGTGTACATAAATATACTGACGAGAATGGAGGACATATCGAACATTTAATATGATACAATTGAAGTTATAACGATATTTAGCTTAGTTTTTTTTAATTTGATTTCTAAATGTTTTCAATAGTAATCATGCAGCTGATCCCTAAAATGCGATTATTTCGTAAACCGTTAAGTTGTAAGGTTAATACCAAGTAAACTTTTCTCCTATTAAAATAACATGGCTTTAATATTCTTTCACAAAAATACCGCTAACTTAAACAGAAAAAAGATTAGGGCACATTGATGCCAGAAATGTGGCCTATGTGACGCCCTCTACAAATTACATCGAAGTAGATACCAGATTATGATTTTTCGTGCCCAAAAACCTCTATTTACGAATTTTGATGTATACATATCCAAAAACGTTGAAGTTATTGCAAAAAAGAAATTTCAAAATTTAACCTTCAACATCCTGTATATTCCTTATTAGCAACATTTTATTGAAGCAAGTTGGTTTAAATCGTGATATTTTAAAGTCAGGAATCTACCATACTTCTATGTACAATTACTTGAGGACCACCCTGTACGAATCTAAATCATAAATTTTCAAATTTCAGTTATACAGGCATTTCAGCGTGCATTGTAGTGACGTTAAGTGAAAAGTGATAGCGGATTCACAATGTTTTATCTGTGGTTATAATTTACAAGTCACGGTGAGCTAGTGTACTTAGCCAAAATGTTTATGACAAACGGCTATTTCACTATCAGATGATCTGATTAAATTTTGGACAGGGCTGTGGTCTGACATGACCATATAGCAAGGCTTGATGAGAGCCAAGAAAAGTACTGAAGGTTAGAGTAACAGCAGAGCAATAACGGACAGCAAATTGACTAAATGGGTTGCGACCATGCCAGCAGGTAAAGAACTTTAGTGATGTTTCTTTTTGCACTACTGAACAACATGTAGATGCAAGATTATCCAGAATAGCTAGAGTTAGCAGTGACTGCAATAAATTTATAGTGTGGTTCCTTTGCCACAATCCCTGTCCAGGAGGGGAGTACGTAATATCACTTTTTACCGGGATTTTAGGGGATGAAAATGTGGAGGCAATTTTGGTTAAGTGAAATTCTCCAGAATGTGAAGTTGCATGACGAAGTATTGCCACTAGACCTATATACCATTTTCAGGAGAATCTCAATTCATAAAAAGACAGAATATGAACTCAGACATTACTTTACCTACGAAATGGCTCCATACTCCCATCTGTATTTGATGAACAAGGAATGATGAAGAAGTCGCGTAAATATGTTTTCTATTATTTATTTGATCCAGTGGAAACCCCGTCAAATATCGAATTGACGGTGGGTTCCTACTTCACCGAATACCATGGGAGTTGAGGGAAAGGTTCTCTTCAATCCTTAACAAATAAGTGGATAATGTCAAAAAATACTTTGGAGCGCGATCAAACAAAGTATTTGATGTCCATCCAGATGACCCTACAAAGAGAAGCACAAAATCTGCAGAACGCCTTAGAAGAAACAAGTTTATGGCAGCAAACGTTGACTTTGACGAAACAATGTCGTTGACAATGTTAAAAGATAAATTTCTTTCTAATAAAGGGAACAAAAATCGAATAATCTCAATACTGATTCAGAAATGTGCAGATGAAAACATCGCTGTTGAATAAGCTACAGAGGATGCCGACACAACCATTGTCAGAATGGCTATAGAAAATATTATAAACTCCGAATGTGTGATTGTGGTAGGAGAAAATATTGATCTTCTGGTAATTATTACTGTGCTAGCTCCTAATAGTGATTCTTTGTTTTCGATGAAGCCTAGAAACTCGAGAGAGTCTTCGATTACTCGACACACTATTTCTTTACGCTTTCAGCGGATATGATTCAACATTAGCCATTTTCAGACATGGGAAGGTGCAGTTTGTAAAGTTTCTCGACAAAGATGCGGAAGTACAAAGAACTGTCGAGATATTCGAAAACCGAAACGTAACTGCAGATGAAATTGGTTCTGCTGGCGAAAAAGTAATTACGACTTTGTATGCCGGATCGCATCTTTAATCTTCCTCTCTGAATGAAAAGCGCATTGAATTGTTCACCGTATCCTTAGTGCTAAATTATTTCAAGCTCTCTACTTTTCCTCCAATTGATTAAGCTACTAGACTGCACAAGCTATAATTATTATTTATTCCAGCCCAGGGTCAGACGATATGCCTATCGGTATTCTACAACATTTTTCAGAAACAGCTAAAGCAACAATATTAAAGATATTCAATCAAATATGGACTGCAAATACGTTTCCAAAATGGACTATTATGCCCATTTAGAAGACATGGGAAAATAAATTATTAGTCGAAACTTACATACCCCTATCTTTAACTTGCACTATGTGTAAATAACTAGAAAAAATAATTAATACCAGACTTGTTTGGGAACAAGAACGAAGAATATTGATAACACCGTAACAGAGTGGATTTCGAAAACACAAGAGCACAATCGCAACTTTATTGATTTAGAAAAAGACAAACACGAGGCCTTAGCTAACCATTAAAAATGTATAGCTCTATTTTTTGATATAAACAAAGCTATTGTTACCACATGAATGTCTAACATAGTAAAAATCTTGCAAGAATGGAACACTGATGGAAACGTACTGGCTTTTATTAAAATTTTTCTAAATAATGAAAGTTCCCAAATTAGGATAAAGGGCTCTATCTCCGACATGGAACACCGCGGGGATCAATAATAATCAGTACAACTTAATTCCTTATTGCTATCAACAGCATCACCACTAACATACAGAAACCAATCCCCAAAATTCTACAATCCCTTATAAATATACAGTAGAACCTCATTAATCCGAATGTTTGTTATATTATGACGCCTTCTAAAGCTAAACAACCAACCTGAACTAGCTTTTAAACTAAAAGTATTTAACTTGTTAGCTAGTCTTTCTGCTGCTGTCTGAATTTCGATCCCCCGCACTGACATTCCAAAAGAACGAAGTTGGCAAAACCATTTATTAACGGCATTATCCAGAGATTGGTCTGAAGGTTGCCGCATTTTTTTCACTAAACTTGCCTCCTTTTCGACATTAAAATTGAGAATTTATTTTTGTAAACTGTCTTTTTTCTATCTCATGTCTGACGCTGTCTGTTAAGCTATTTGATAATCAGAACCAATGCTTGATACAGATTTACCCTTTTCAAGTTAATATGGGGTTCGGATTAATGAGTTTCTACTGTACTTGAACTCTCTGCAGCGGAAACCAAATGCATAATGTATTCTAAAAGAGAAGAAGTAGGACTAAAGCCACATCGCGGACTAAATGATAGTCTATTGGTTATATACCAAAAATCACATTTCAGGGAATTATCTTCGATTCGTAATTAAATCTATTTTAAAAGTCCTGTCGAGCAGATCTCGAGCAGAAAGTGGAGATCTAGTCAAGAGACTTTGCACTTAATCTACCGGCATCTTATTAGATCCAAGATCGATTATGGGTCTATCGCCTACGCTACCGTAAAAAAACCACATACTCAAATGTTTAGATGTCATAACCACTCAAGCATTGAGCATCATTTCTCGAGCTTATAGAACATCCCCTATCGAAAGCTTATAAGTAGAACTATCACTAGCTAAAAGAAAATACCTAGCACTATCATATGCTAGTACTATAATAAAAAATCAAGAACATACAAACTACAATAACACACTTGCAAATAAATATCAAAACCCCTACGAATTAAGGAAAAGAGTCGTCTATCCCTTTTATTAGAGAGTTTCCAAATGTATCATACAACTAGACATGCAGATTCCTCCCATTCTAGAATCAAATGTAGATATACCACCACCATGGCTGATTAAAACTCCGAGAATTGATACAAGTTTAACTATATTTAACAAGGCAGAACTTTCACTCGAAACTCTCTATGTATTCCAACTTTCATAAAATATACACTGATGCATCCAAAACCCCAAATTGAGTTGCAGCTTCTTTTATTACTTACCATAATCATAAACCACTTAAATACAAATTACCCGACGTCAGCTCTGTGTATACAGGAGAAATATATGCTATCCTACATGTGTTGATCGAGATTCAATCTTAAAACCTACAAAAAACTATAATAGTAACACACTTCCTAAGTGCCCTAAGTACCTTAAGAAATATTTACAGCAACCACCCTCTTGAACTACAAATTAATATTCAACTGCATCTACTACAAAATAAGAACTTGAATATTCATAAGACAAATTCAAGCAGCTAGAATTAGACAAAAATCTGCTATAAGATTTGGCCCATTTTTTATTGGCCGCAACTATACATAAAGTGAAGAGTGCGGTTTACAGTGACGGGAAAACCTACATCAAAATGAAAATTAATTCTCAGTGGCAATCTGAGTAGCAAGGATCATTACAACAAGACAATTGAAGAAAAGTGTGAAACAGTGGCCGCGATTATGCAGTGACAACTCAGAACAGGACTGAGAATAGGTCTCACTAAAATTACGCATGAATACTTATTACGAAAAAATGACAAATTAATGTGTATAACTTACAGCCGTGTACTTATTGTGAAACATATATTATTAGAATGTACATTATACCCACCTCAAATACAACAATGTAATTTTTCAAATGCCATGAAAAGCTTACTAGGAAAGGATTGCGATATGGATAATATTTATAAGTATCTGTTAAATACCTCTCTGCTCAATAAGCTCTGATTAAATTATTAAAGCCATTGATAAATCCACATTTAGAAAATAGATCAATAATTAGTTCCCCCAGCACATTTTTGTTGAACAGAAATGAACCTTGGTGTTATTGGAAGCCAAATATCTCAATATTTATTTGTTCTTGATGGAATAAATCAGTTTGGAAGAGATAGTCTGGTTCACAAGTATCAATTCGTGATAGACCTAGTCTAGACTACCGAAAATTATGATTTTGGTCTCATTTGATTCGAAATGGCACCTAGAACAGGCGATCAACTCGACAATAGAGGCCGGCAAAAATGGTAAAATTTATAAACAATTACGTAAGTAAAAAAATGGTTTGGTTTTCTGAAAATATTTTGAAACCTGTTCAATACAATCAAAAACTGGAGGAAAATCCTGAAAGAGCAGAAACTATTTATAATTGTAAGTTGTAGGTGAAAATTAGGGAAAAACTGATAGCGGCTGTAAGGGGCGCCTCAACCGAATCAGAAGCTTGATCAACAACATTATTTTAACCGACTAAATAAATAAACAATAATCTCTCAACAAAAAATGTATATCCCAAATTTTTTAATTAACTATGCTTTTGTTAATTTTCACCAGTTGAAAGTTAACATTAAAAAACTGATTATTTGGGGCGTGGGCAAATGTCAAAAACAAGCATTATTGACAATTGGAATTATTTCTCGATTATTAAAAGTATTAGAAGAGATAAATTAAAATGAAGAGTAGTGAAAGTGAGTTTAGTTTATCACCACAAAAGCTTATAAGGGCTACTAACAACGCCTCATTGAGTTTGGTGCCTGAAAAATCAGAAGCTAAAAACAATGGCTTATAGCCCATTAATGGACTGATGCATAGTACATAAAATGTTTTAATGTCATACGTTGGAGATATTTTTAGTAAATTTGAATCCTCCACTTTATCGTCACAGTACAGTATGTTAAGCATGTTAAGCACCATGCAAAATATCAATAATGAAATCGATATCAGTAAATACTCAAAATTGCGAGCATTTTTATAACGCAAATCTGAGGGCTGTAGAGCACGAAAATCTAAGGTATTTACCACAAAGAAGATCGATATGTCCATTAAAGAAGCACCATACCGCGTCTAACTTTTAGTAAAGATAATTTTTAAAATAATAATTTATGTTAGTCATGCCACTACACTCCCAATCAAATATAAGCGGCAGCAACAACACTACGTCTACACCCTAAGTTCAAGCTAACATTACTACTCCTACACCACGAGAGAAAATCAATATTACTCCTCCTACACTCCAACCTAAATCCATCAACAACTCACCCGAACTTGAAACAAACTAAATAGACATAATAAATAATGATCACACAGAAACCAACAAAAGAAAAATCAACGAAATTGAAAGTCCCCCAATACTTGATAACACCACTGAAGAGGAAACAACTTTCAAAACACCTAAAGAAAAAAACCTAAGAAAGTTGGGCTTGACGAAATAATGAAAATGATGGAACCCGCCAAAAATTTCATTGAGGAACACGCAGACGAAATAATATTAAATTATGATCAACTGACAGATTTGATTACCAATATTCATGGTTCTAGTGATTCAATCAGTACCATAAGAAATTATACCTCAGATTTTGAGTCTCTCATTAATATGCTGGAAAAACTGTACCCCCAAATCACGAACAAATCCCTAAAAATCCGCTTAACCAAGATAAGAAAACGATTACGACGATACATATCAGAAGGCCCCATTGACTCTGGAAGTGAGTCGTCGACACAATCATCATATTAGAAATGGACATACTTCAATGGAATTTAATTGGTTATTACGTACACTATGAAATGTTAAAACAACTATTGTCTAAGTACAAACCAAATTCTATTTGTTTACAGGAAACACATTTTAAAGACAGTAATGTACATAACTTGAAAAACTTTAACATATACTATAGAAACAGACCCACTGGAGCTGGGGGGGTGTTGCCACATACGTTAAAAATAATATCCAATCAAATAAAATTGACATAATCTCAGATCTAGAAGCTGTTGCGGTTACTGTTTTCTATCCATCTAAAATAAATATTTTTAATATTTACATTCCTTCCAATATTATTCTCAATAAAAATGATTTGGTGAACTTGATTGAACAAATACCTCAACCTCGTATAATTGTCGGAGACTTCAACGGTCACAATTTATTGTGGGGATCGGAGAAACAAGACGATAGAGGTAATCTTATTGAGGAAATTATGAATTACTACAACCTCACTTTGCTTAATAATGGATCTAACACAAGATTCAACTCATACAATGGGACATCGTCTGCTTTAGACTTGGCAATATGTGATGTCGCTATTACTCCTCTCTTAAACTGGGAGGTAATGCTATATCTCTATGACAGCGATCACTTCCCAATAATAATCTGGCAAGTTTTATTAACCTTAGAGCTAAGACAAGATATACGCTAAAAAAAAGTAGAGAAGACTGCTGGAAGACTTACGTACAAAATATAAATAGTTCAACTAATATTAGCACTATCTGGAAAAAAATTAGGCAAATATCGGGACACAAATCATATCAGAAAATTGCTGCCTTAGAAGATAACGGACAAATCATTAGCAATCCAAAACAAATTGCTGATTTACTAGTCAGAAATTACGAGAAACAATCTAGCGATGCTGCTTTCGAAGAAAATTTCCTGGAAAATAATGAAACCAGTCTACGCTACTTTCACATTAACAATATAGGCACGGACATCAACAAGCCCCTCCTAAAGAGCGAGTTTGACGAAGCACTTACTTCTTTTGATGATTGCAGCTCAGGGCCAGACAACGTGCCTATTATCTTTCTGCAACACTTCCCAGGAACAGCTAAAGCAACACTGCTAAAAATATTTAATCAAATATGGACAAAACATACGTTCCCAAAAAAATGGTCACAAGTAATAATTATACCCATCCAGAAGGCAGGGAAAAATAAATTATTAGTCGATTCTCATAGACCCATATCCCTAACTTGCACCATGTGCAAATTACTAGAAAAAATAATCAATAACAGACTTGTTTGGGAGTTAGAACGAAGAAAATTGATAATACCAGAACAGAGTGGATTTAGAAAACACAAAAGCACAATCGATAACATCATCGACTTAGAAAGCGACATACATGAGGCTTTAGCAAACAATCAGAAATGTATAGCTGTATACTTTGACATAAACAAAGCATTCGATACGGCATGGAGGCCTAACATAGTAAAAACCTTGCAAGAATGGAATACAGACGGAAACATGCTGGCTTTTATTTACAATTTTCTAAATATTAGAAGTTTCCAAGTTAGGATAAACGGCTCGATCTCCGATCTAAAAACACAACAACATGGAACACCACAGGGATCAGTATTCAGCCCAACTGTATTCCTCATAGCTATAAATAAGATCACCACTAATATACAGAAACCAATAAAAGTCCGACTGTATGCGGATGATCTGGTAATGTACATAAAAAGTAAAAATCTAACAACAATGAAATCGATGCTACAATCACACATAAACATACTTGAAAATGTTCTAGGGACTCCGGTTTTCATTTCTCTGCAGAGAAAACAACCAAATGTATAATGTTATCCAGGAGAGAAGTAGGCCAAAAGCCACTACTTGAACTAAATGGTAGTCCCCTCGGGTATGTGTCAAAAATCACATTTCTGGGAATGATCTTCGACTCGCAATTAAATTGGGATGAACATATTAAGAATCTTGTCGTTAGATGTCAGAATGGACTAAATCTAATAAAAGTCTTCGTAAACAGAGAGTGGGGGTCTGATCGAGAAACTTTACTCATAATCTACAGACATCTTATTAGATCCAAGATCGATTATGGATCCATAGCCTACGCCTCCGCTAAAAAACGCATATTAAAACGTTTAGATGTCATAGCAAACCAAGCATTGCGTATCATTTCTGGAGCTTATAGAACATCCCCTATCGAAAGCTTGCAAGTAGAGCTAGGAGAGCAATCACTAGATAAAAGAAGGCAATACCTGACACTGTCATATGCCAGTACTATAATGGGCAACCAAGAACACCCAAACTACAATAACACAGTTGCAAATAGATATCAAAACACCTACGAATTCAGGAAAATAGTCGACTACCCCTTCTATCAGAGAGTTTCCACATATATCATACAACTAGACATGCAGATACCTTCCATACTAGAAGCAAATGTTGATTTACCACCGCCATGGCTTATTAAAATTCCAAGCATAGACACCAGCTTAACCAACTTTAACAAAGCAGAAACTCCAGCCTCCATAGTATATCAGAAGTTTCACACGAAACTTTCCATGTATTCTAACTTTCATAAAATATATACTGATGCATCCAAAACCCCAAATGGAGTTGGAGCTGCTGCTATCACTTCCTATGAACCACCTTTGAAATATAAATTACCCGACGTAAGCTCTGTGTATACAGGAGAAATATATGCTATCCTATAAGCTTTAATCGAAATTCAATAGTCAAACCTGCAAAAAACTGTAATAATAACAGACTCTTTAAGTGCCCTAAGTACCTTGAAAAATATTTACACTAACAACCCTCTTGAACTACAAATCAAGACTCAACTGCATCTACTACAAAACAAGAACTTGGATATCAGATTCTTATGGGTGCCCTCTCATGAAGGAATACAAGGAAACGAAGATGGTGACAAACATGCAAAAGACGCTACAGTATGCAGAGATGTACATATAGTGAACAATGCGGTTTACAGTGACGTGAAAACCTACATCAAAATGAAAATTAATTCTCGGTGGCAATCGGAGTGGCAAGGATCACTCCAAAAATTAAGAACAATAAAGGAAAGTGTCAAACAGTGGCCGCGAATGTGCAGTAACCGCTTAAAACAGGTCGTAATAACCAGACTAAGAATAGGTCACACTAAACTTACGCATGAATATTTAATACGCAAAACTGATAAATCTATGTGTATAATTTGTAGCCGTGAACTAAATGTAAAATATATACTATTAGAATGTACAATATACACATCGCAAAGACAACAATGCAATTTCCCAAATGACATGAATACCTTGCTAGGAAAGGATTGCGATGTGGATAATATTTATAAATATCTGTCAAATACCTCTCTACTCTATAAGCTGTGATTATATTATTAAAGCCATCGCTAATAACCAACTTGGTTGATGCGAGAAACAAAAAAAAATTATGTTAGTACCTATAATCTATCGATATATTTGTTAAGTAAGGGGCAAATTTAAATAGTTTTAACTCTTAATTGAAGTTTAGGAAATGTACTAATTGACAGAATTATTTCAGTAATTATATTTTTCAACTGCAGGTTGTCCTTATCATGGGAGTTATTTTAGGAGGGATGACATTAACAAAATGAATATTGATTATATTGAAGATTTGGGTTGGCTAATTTTAGTTGAGGTTTCAGGCAGCTAAACAAAAATTCATTATAACGGGAGAATATTGCAATATTATGAAGAAATACTGGAGTCTGGGATCAGTTTTAATTGTTTTTCCATCAATTACCAAAAGGAAAATTGTACAATTAAAAAGGTTGGATTTAACAAAATCGACAATACAGGAAAACAAATTTCAACCGTCCTTAAACTTCCCAGCCCAGAACTATACATTGGACACTATTTTCATCGATCTTTGGCCACAATTTTGGTAGATAGTAGTGAAGATATTACAATGCTCAAGAGACATGATGGCTGTCGTTCTACAGCTGGCAAATAAAATTTTTAGGTCGATCAATTCATCATCATCGACATAAAATATTTCAGAAAATCCCATCAATGTAAACTTATCTCTTAAAGATACCAGTTTACATTCACCGAAAATTTACTTTAATGACTTTACTAATAAAACAATGTATAATAATAATAAATACATTTTTCCAGTAATAACTGACTTTTTTAATTTTTTATACGTATGCGTAGAAAAAGTTTAGTGTACATTTCGCTCGGAATAGCCATTTCCTAGTAGTATGATTTGCAGCACTCGCCTTCGGCTTGTGCACAAACGTCATACTCGTAGAAAATGTATGTCATTCCGTGCTCGTTGTACAATCTACTATTTTAATCCTTGGAAATGGATATATGAAATAGTTTCTGAATTTAATTGTAATAATGCTTATGGAAAAATATGGAACAGGAAAAGTGAAATAATAAGAACCCAAATCTGAAAAAATAATCTGCTTGAGGTCTACAACAAAGATTCTTCATAACGATAAACTTCAAAATCAAGGATTATATCTTTTATCGTTCAAATTTAGTTTTTACAGGTTACCAGGAATCAGGAAAATAAAAACGGGTCTATAGAAAAACAGCATTTATCGTGGTAACAATACCATAAACTTAGATACATAACAAACTACAGTTACACTGTTACCTCCTTTAAAAGTGCCAAAAGCTACAGATATTGATGTAAAAATAACATTTATTTTTATTATTGTGGGCATAAATGATTACTACCAAGAATAATTTTCAGGCCAATTGAACACAAGTATATGTAAAGGAATGTACCGTCCATTATCATATTTTAATTTCCCCTTCAAAAGTTATCTAGATAAGGAAATTGTCAATCAAGAATTTCAATGAACTATACAAAAAACATTAGCTGAATAAAGCTCATCAGTATAACTAGTTCCCAATTGTTTAAGTATTTACAAAACGTTATTAATATTTTGTTGATTAATTAGCACATCAGCAGCCAAATTAACGGAAAGTGACGACATTTAAAATACTTTTATGAGCCAATTAGAGTGTTAAAAATAATATGAAATTTCAGTGTGAAAGTATATGCTTTAAATACAAATGTATAGATATAAAAAAAATAGTGTTGTTCAAACTATTCTTATTGCGTTCAATGATGTCAAAAGGAAGATATGCGTTTTTCTTAAAAAGAACTTTTTGAAAACACGTTGGACCATTTAAGTCGTGAATGAAAGAATAACAAAGGGTTTCTCTTCAGCATTTTACTGTGAAATATTGACAAAAATCAACCATATGTTTATTTTATTTCTATAACTTGACATTTATCAAGATAAAATTCCAACGTCATTTGTACTTGTAATATTAATATTATAAAAATGACATGACTTAAACATAAAAAGCTATTGACTAAACAATGAACGAAAGTATCTACAGACAGGTCTATTCATCATAAATATGTGTTGAGAAATATCTCTTTATATGAAAATGAAGTTCAAAAATTGCTCCTTACGTAACGTAATCCACAAATTAATTATATTGAAAAAATGCTTAACAGCATTCACAAGAAAAATACCAATCCATTCATTATAATAATTTGACAGCAATTAACATACTTTCACATATTGCATCGAAACAATCTAAGAAACACTTTTAGCTCACAAAACTTCACTATTCGGATAATGATAACGTAAATTTGAAAAAAAATGGTCACAACTAAAATAAAAATATTCTATTTCATAACTTGCAACATCAAACCGTAGTAATTAAATTTTTTTATTCGGGAATCACCCTGTATAGTAAATATGCCGCACTTACCGCTTGAGGCTAGCAGCGCTACCAAGAAAATCGACGTGCCGAAGTACGCCATGACACTTTAAGAACTGAAAGTACCGGACACACAGGACCACTATTTACAGTCGATCCACACCACTGATTTCTTGCTTTTATACTCGGCCTACTTGGAACCCCCCTTGACGTACGTCACTTCACCTGCAAACTTCGCCGATAGAGGATGGTCGTGAAAATTATTTTTTGGAGGTTTTCCGCAAATTTTTATATAGATACCTTCCACTTTATTTTAATCTTTAATTATAAATTTTAGATAAAAGGATCTTTTTGCAATATTGAATGGATTATTTGAGCTTAGGATCAAATAATTATTTTCTTGTGTATTATTTCTTAAAGAATATGAACACGAAGTCATAATTGGAGGTTAATATACATATTTTGAAAACATTCGTTGAAACAGTTGAAATATTTGGTTTGCATCTCAGCACCCAACTTTTTTATTTTGTATACCATTTTATAAAAAGGTAATCTATAATGATTTAGCACAACATACCTCAAAAAAATATTGCAGATGCCTTTCAACACGGTATTTACAGGGCCGGATTAAGACATTAGAGCGCCCTAGGCTGACATCAGTTTTGCGCCTCTAAAAATATAAATACAAGTAAAATAAAACGCGTTTCACAAAATATATATGTATTTGTGAAAATGTACAAATCGATTATTTAAAAGTGCATTTTACGACACGTAAAACTTAAAAATTTTTATATGATATCGTCAAAATTTCTTTTTTTTAGTGCCTCGCATTCTATACATAATATTGAGAGGTCAGCAGTATTATCGTCTGTTAAAAAATTTCTTAAGTAATTTTTTACTCGTTTTAACACGGGGAAGGACCTTTCGCCTGTACAATTCGTCACTGGAAGACACATATATATTCTTAAAATAATGTCCATGTTGGGAAACGTACAAATTAAATTTCTGCTACGGAGTGTTTGCAATCATGACATAGTTTTTGATGTTTTTTTCTCAGAATTAGGTGAGTCCAGAGTTTGAATAAAATATTTGAATTGTAAGGTACGGTCTATCTGCAGCGATTAATCGAAGCGAACAAACGTTACGAGCAAATGCAGCGATAATTCGTTCAGGCATGGTCACAATTGCAACGATTATTGGAAACGATTCATTCCAGTGTGAGTCAGTATTTAGTTGTGTTCTGCAATGTAGTGTTGTTTGTAGTTTGAAAATCATATTGAACAATATAATGTTGGCTGCAATAGCGTTAATACAGGAGGAAGAGGAAGAAGAAGAGGTTTTATTGACAACCATCTGTAAACCACGATGCCAAACGAATAAAAATTTTCATAATAGGATAAGCGAGGGATGTTTCAATACACTGATTCAAAAACACTTAATGGATGATGACACTAAATTTAAAGAATATTTTAGACTCACCAAGAGCCAGTTCTTCAGTATATTGCCATATATATCCGAGGACATAACAACAATGCCCTCTACCTTTGTGAAAAATCCTATTTCAACTTTTCAGAAGCTTGCCATAACCCTGAGGTAAGTATTTTATTATCAATTTTAACAACTACATAAAAACTCGATTCAAGAAAAAGTATGTGTGTAAACATATAGGTATGGTTTGTTTCAGATTCCTTGCTACCGGAGAATCATTTCGGTCCATGGCTTTTAATTTTAGAATTTCTCATAACCATATAAGTAAACTCGTCAGAGAAGTTTTGAAAGAACTGCGTAACAAGTTGCTCCCGATTTATTTACCAAAGCCTACGACAACAGAGTTTAAGCAAATAGCAGAGGATTTTAACGCTAGATGGAATTTTCCAAACTGTTGTGGAGCAATTGATGGAAAACATATACGCATAGTTTGCCCGAAGGGAAGTGGAAGCCTATACTTCAACTATAAGTCATATTGTTCTATTATCTTATTGGCAATAATTGATGCTCGGTACAAATTTACTTGGGTTGATGTTGGTGCTTATGGCAAATAAGGAGATAGTGGAATATTCCAGAGGTCTTCTATTTACCAACTCATACACAATAACAACTTTTTACCAGAGCCTACTCTTTTACCTAGGACTGATGTTATTGTACCTCATGTCATTGTTGGGGATGAAGCATTTAAATTGACTGAAAACGTTTTGCGACCTTATCCTAGAGATCAAGCTAAGGCAGACAGGGAAAAGAAATTTTTTAATTATCGTTTGAGTCGAGCCCGAAGAACCTCGGAAAATGCCTTCGGCATTTTATGTCAAAATTTCCGTATATTGCAACGAATCCAACACTCGTAGATGACATTGTTATAGTTTCGTGTTGTTTGCACAGCTTACTCAGGGGTTCACGTACAGCTAATCAAGAAAAAGATGATATTGAAATGCCCACCGAAAATATGATACCTTTACGTCACACATGTGGGAACACTTCGGCAGCAGCATTTCAAAACAGAGATGCTTTTAAAGACTATTTTAATAGTAGTTTGAGAACTGTTGGTTGGCAGACGAGGCACATTACTAGAACTGATATTTAGTAACGTTTATTAATAAAAGTCATAAAAAATATGAGCGTATTGTCTTTACTGGAAAGTTAGGTTGCTGAATAAATCAGCACAGTCTTCGTAAACTCTAGGCGGCTCAACCGAACTTGGTGCCGAATAACACGAGTCTACATAAGATGTGGTAGTATCTGACTCTCGCCTTGTAGGGTGATACGATGACGTAGAACTCAAATAAGTAGCAGGGGTAGGCACTCAGCTTACGAAGTCATATGATGACGTAGAGCCGACTCCATAATTTTCCAACTCCAATTCATGGACGACTTCCATCACTCGCATCTTAGCAATTGCCGATTCCAATTTCTTGAAGAAAACTTAACGACCTTCTTTTTGATAGAGTCCAACAGCTTTTCGTTAGTTGTTCTTCTTTTCGTTGGTGGCCTGAACTGAGTTGATTCCACTGTGTTCCCTCCACACTGACGGTATTGAGATTCTGCCATTTCGTTCACTGTTTCAGTGTCTTGAGATGCTTCCCCTTCTAGCGTTTCGTCTCTATTTTCGACCACGTCTTCATCAACTACTTCGTCTGCTGCTTGCAATGAATTATTATCTGCCTCGTTTGTTGCCGTTATTAGATTAGTTACTGTTTTAAAAAATAACAATAAAAATCAGTTACCTCAAGAATTTACCAGAGTATGTGTTCATACTGTCTGTATGTCGTCACTCTATCAAGAAATGCTAGCGCATCCATGTGTTCCCATTTGGTGGTTCGCTTGGCTGCTTCACCAGTTCTGTGTTTGCCTTCCTTTTTCTTCTTCCAATACACATCCTTCAAACTTTTGCATCTCTTCTTGCACTCCTCAACGTAAATCTAAAATACATATTTTAAGTTCATTTTATAATCGACTCTTGATCCACCAAATACTAACCATTTTTGCTTACCACCTGTGAAATTTCTTCCCAGGTATTATCTCGTACATTTTGATCCTTATATAGAATATGTTTAGGGCCGTAGAGAGCAGGATGTTGAGCGACCTCATTGATCAGTCTTTCATTTTCTTCTTTTGAAAACCGTAATCTGTGACCTTTATTATTATGTTTCGCCATATTTTAAAATAATACAGTATTTGACACTAAACACAACTTCAATAAGATGGCCATTAGCAAAACGTGCGCGTTTAAGTTGCCTCCGAAGCAAGTCGACTGTGAGACGTGGCGTTTTGCTACGACTTGTACCGACTTGTCACAGAAAATAGACCGCTTACTCACATACGCATATCAGCAACCAGCGCGTCTTATCGCTACGTCTAATCGTGTCGATTAATCACTGCAGATAGACCGTACCTGTACACATTTATTTTCAAAATTACAATCCAAATCTCTAGTATAAATTCCTTGAAGATGTCTGCACTTTTCATTTATCATATTGTCTTCAGTGTTTTCTAAGTTTGTAAGAAAACCAAAAGATCCATTGATTTCATCGTATGAATTTTTTCGCCTCTCGAGTTCTGATACTATATTGTCTACAACCACATAGAACATATTTACTTCCATATCTGTCCTACCATCAAAAGTAGTTTCTCCAACATCACTCTCTCCTGGCAAACATTTCCTTTTTTTCTTCCTTTTCGAATCCAACGTATAGGTACTACAATTTGTTCACAATTTGCCGCTTTCCTCGTATTTGTTATAAGTTGATCTCATTTCCGTAACAAAGTGAATTAATGATTTATAGAGTTGAACGGCTGTCACTATATCCATACTTTGCTTTTGCAAAGACTGGCTTGTTTTGTGGAGATGAATTAAAATATCTCCCCAGAAAGAGAGTATAATACCAGTCTCCAAGCTTAACATTTTTTTCAATATACCCTTCTCCTCAGCTTTTGTTTTAGGTGCTTGCGAGGTATTATTCACAATAAAATTCAAAGCTTCTTTAAAAGCATCGTAACTGGCATAAAGAGCGGTGCAGGCATCGACTCTAGATGACCATCTAGTAGCTGAAAGTTTTTTAGGCACATGTAGTTTTGACACACTCACAGTTCTGTGACATGTTAAACACTGTTTCATTATTTCCCACCTATAGGTTGATGCTGAAAAGAAAGTGTATATTTCTTTCACAAACAAGAAGAAATTTGTTACAACAGGAGAACACTCTGCAGCGCAGGTTCCTACTAAATTCACTGAATGGGCAGCACATGGTACAAATTTTGCCAATTTGTTCTTTTCCTTGATTCTAGCTTGCAAACCAGAATATCGACCAGACATGTTGCTAGCGTTATCGTAAGATTGTCCTCTAGAGTTCTGTATGTCTAATGACATATGTTCTAAAACCTTCAAAACTGCTGTTTCCATACTTGAAGCTTTGTGCCCTACCTTAGCAGCAAATGTTTTGAATTTTTCTACTACCGAACCATTTTCAATTACATATCTGAGAACAACAGTAAGTTGGTCAGTATGTCGGGTGTAGAATCTATGATTATTGCAAAATATTTCGTGTTTTTTATTTCTGATGCAAATTGTGCTCTTAGATCAACCGCCATGAGTTTTATGAATTCATCACAAATATTTGATGACAAATAAGAAACATTCCCTTTTCCTGGATTGCCTTTTGTTCCAATGTAGGTTTTCAGAAACGGATCGAATTCTGCTAAAAGTTGTAACGAACCTAGGTAGTTGCCGTTATCAATACCTCCAAACATTTCACTAGAACCCCTAAATGTTAAGCCACGCGATATCAAAAATTTTATAACTGCAACTACTCGTTTAAGTATGTTAACCTAGTAATATCTTCCTGCAAGGTACTGCTTATAAACTTCGATATCTATTTTCCCTAAGACATTTGATTGCGCAATATACGCCTTCGCAATTTCACAGTGTTCAGAAAAGTTTTCATGTTCAGAAATCCGATGGGTATTTTTCCAGTCGTTGAATCCAGTCATGAAATTATTCGTTTTTTTCCGGTTAAATAATTTACAATACAAACAATAAACATTTCCTGTTAGTGCTTAATATAATAACCATTAACGACGTACAGTTTCCCCGTTGTGCAAAGTTTTGGAAAACATATTTTTTGAAGCAAATCTACTATGAACATCATAAATTCGTTTCGATTTTTGGAAATCCATTTTATAAATTTCTTGTACAAGTACAGATGGATTCATTACAATGTAATTCATGAAACTTTCGGTTATAGCCCATCCAGCTGTCGTCTGTGAAATCGACTTTTGAAAATAATTCTGACGTTTCTTGAGGATTGCTTGATGAAGATGCACAGTCCTGAACTTCATCAGTATCAGAATTGCTTGAGTTTATTGCGGTTTCCAGAGGATACAAAAATAAAAATTACATTCTTACACCGCGTTATTCAATTATCTGCTTACCTCTATCCATAATATCATCATTATTGAGAGTTGATTGTTGTTCATTATCTGCATCGGCTTCCGTACCTCGAACAGGTTGACAAAAAAAAGAATTTAATTTGAGTATTTCTTTTAATAACTTCTCCATTTTTTCTTGCGGTTCTTTTTCAGCCTTCTTACTTTCCCACCCACTAAGTTTTCTACTTCCTCCACTTCCACTCATTGTTTTCGATAAAATTATAAACAAGACAAAAATACCGCAACTGATAGATATTATTTTAATTGACGATTACTCGATTACTGCCAGCGACTGAACTAACTCAACTGACTATCTTCAATTTTTAAAATAAATGTTTCCAAAGTTTACAAATTTTGATGTTGCGTTTCCAATCACATTTTGTCAGTTTTTTTGTTTTGGCGAGCGCAAGGCGCACGTGGTGGTACTTTGCATATTAGCATATTTTTCTCTGGCGGCATCCCGTCACTGCCTCAAATCAGCAAAAAGAGATTTGTCTATAGTTACCACAATACCGCATTGATAATCAAAATATATGGATGTAAAGCGGTGCTTTTCAATCTATCCAAGTATTCAAACCCGGCCGACTGAAATAATGATGTCTCTATTCACTAATGTTGTCAATAAAATTTTGTTTAATATTGGTGCCTTACACCGCATTCGATCTCCACGAAAAAAATACGTATACAGCAAAAATGATTTTCACGAATTGTGTCTATCAGTAGTGGTTAGTCCGGTCAGCCGGCGCCTATCTCATTCACGGCGCCCTAGGCTATAGCCTAGTTAGACTATTGGATAATATGGCACTGGGCTGAACTCTATTTTTTGATACACCAGATACATGAGCAATTTTTCTCAACGATTGCCTGTTATCCTTTGGAAGGTGACCAAGAATAGTGTCATTTCTAATAGGACGCTCACGATAATTTTTTTAGTTGGAAACAGAGCCAGTTTCTTCAAAATTTCAATTAAGTGTGTAACATACTTAGTGCTCCACATGGTCTTGGTTAAAGTGTCTAGCAGCATCACTAGCACATTTTCGAATAAAAGTTCACAAATAAAATCAATCATCACTTCATAATTTTTCTATACAAATACCCAGACAGCACAAACATGTTCTATGAACATTTATAGAAGCTTTCACCGAATGTTCATATATTCTTTGGAACTCTTCACAAGAGACATGTCATATTCGAAGAACATTCCAAGAACTATGAGATGAGAGAGGAACTCTGATTCTATGAAGGAGCTATAAACGTCCTTCAGAATATTCTTAAACCTTCTTAGAATATTCTACAGTATTATTTCAGGAACATTTTCATAACATCTCCTACAAATATTCTTCTAAATATTCTATGCAGAATATTCATTACACATTCATCCTGTCATTATCAGACAGGATTTATGCAGTACAAATTTACACCGATCTAAACTCCAACTCTAAGGAATTGAGGAAGCTTAATGGTGTTCATCTCCAAACTTATTAATAGTATTATTGATTTCCTAGTTGGAGTTAAGTTTTATCCTTGATTATCTTTATACTCAAGAGTTTTATGTAAATTTATGATGCATAAATCTAACCTAACATGATTTGTCAGACACGGCACCGACATTAAATTCAAATTCAACAACTATTGGTCTAAGTTTTTGAATGAAAAACAAAATATTAGTTATAAGCATTAACCTTATTAATAGTTAATGAGACGAAATGGATAATTTTTATTATTAAAGGCAAATAACAGAAACTAATCGACATTTAATATTAATAAAATACATCAGTAATAGTAACGATTTATTTCCAGAAAGACTCAGATGAGTCATTAATGAAATATATCCAGATATTTTTCAAATATAAAAAAATATTCACAAACAATAATTTCCGAGTCTTTTTCTCTGTTTCTTTAGCCTTCACTAACCAGCCCTTAATGGCAGATTCCATATCAGACTCTGTGATAGTCTTTCTGTGTATTTTCATCACAGATTCTGAAAGGCGAGAGAAAATTCAAATAAGTTATCTAGACAACTGAATAATTTTCAGAATAAAAAGTTCTCAAATATAATTAAAATGAATTACTAGGCAATATACTATAGTTAGTTAAACCACAATATATTCAATATTCTCACCTTTCACTACATTGGTTATATTTAGGGCAGCAAAATTCTTTTTTTTTTAATCCAAGCCAAGTGTACTTCATTGCCAGTACATTTGCAATTAACTTCTCCAACAATCGTTTTTTGCCATTAGTTTGTGGTTTAACCACCCAATTTTCGATAACTCGTACACCTAAAACATCCCAACCATAATATAAATAATACATAATATATCAATAACAACATATGTTATTCAAATAATTGTCTACATGAAATAAAACAGTTGATCTCACCACTTTTGTTTTATTATCAGCTATTTCCAAATCTTTCAATTCACCAATAGTTTTAGGGGAAAATTGAACTTATCCAAAATCGATTCTTCAATTTGCTGGGTTTCATCACCATTGATATTATTTTTGAACAATTTTGCAAAATCATCTGTGAGTTGGTCTAGTTTGAAATGTATTATAGACATTTGTCTAAGTATTTGTCTGTTGAAGTTCTCATCTGGAAAATGGTTAGGTAGTAGTTGAATTGGTGAAAGGAATATATTGCAAAAATACATAGCAGCAAATACTTTATAGGTATATCTTTCATTGGTAACAGAATCAGCTGAAAATTAACACCCAACACAATAACGCTGCAAAACTAATTATAAAATAAAATCAAAATATTAAACTAATAAACGGCGCCAAAGCTGGGCTAACAAATATTAAACGTCATTCATTAATGAAGGTTGACGTCAAATGTCAAATAAGCGATTATAATCCACAGAATATTGTGACAAACGTTCGAATCATATTCTAGTCTCAAACTCAAGAATATACTATTATATACTAAATAAACTAGTGCTATGGATATTTTCTAAGAATATTTCAAAGATATTCGCACCAATAATCATATAAGTATCTAACTTTTGGAATATGATGAGAACATCAACAGAAAAGACATTCTGTCAATATTCTAAATGTTCTACGACGATTCGTGGAATATTCTGTTTGAATGTTCAGAAAGTAGTTAACACATTCTAAGAACGTTATGTGCTGTCTGGGTATTTAACATCTTTAATTCGGGTCACATTTGCTCCTCTGCTTAATTAATATGAAAAATAACGTAAAATTAAGACCACAATTTCAGATTGATATGATTCTCAATTATGTGAAGAGTACGACAACAATAAGAAACTTAAAAATATTATGTATATAATGAAAATGTATAACCAAGTAAGAAAGTTTCAAGCGTATATAGTACTATACGATATGCAACCAATAATACCAAAGAATAATATCCTTTTTGATCTTATAGTTGCAGCAGCACAACGTTTGGCATTATAATGTAATCATTTGCCAGAAATGAATATTTATAAAACTACGATTACCGAACAATTTGTGTAATCATTTGAATTGTGTAACTGCATTATATCAACATATTAATAAGTGTACATAATAATACAAACATAACTTTGATGACATATTTTCAATTGAATTCGAAAGGTTAGGTTCAGTGAGGAGTCTAGCCTAAGAATATACCGGTTGTCCCAATGAGGAAGTCTTCCTACAACTCAGAAACTGTTCGGGAAAAGAAATGTATCATGAAAGTTGCTTTGAGAAAACCACGAATTCATTTTGCAGACTATTGAATTGAACTAATAATATCATTTGAATAATAACAATTTCTAGTAAGTATTCAATAAAAATAATTGATAACAACATGTTATTTGAATATACGCAGTTTAGACATGTCAAGAACTACCTATACATAGTATACGTTTTAATAAAATGATTTATAAGACATCAATTCAATCTAGAAAAACAATAAAACATTGAGAATAAATATCAATAATTATATTTCAAAGAATAAAAACAACTTTGAGTAAATTTCGTCAATTATATTCTAGTATGTATTTATAAGAAACCCTGTATAAAGAAAAAAATGAATTTTGAAACAAAATTCAATAATTGTATCTTCATAATTTATACTCACTTTTAAATAAATCCTGTATATAGTATAAACTTTTCGATCAGATTACATCATAACGTCAAACGAAAATATTTAACGCGGAAATTGACGTTCTTTGATGGTTCGGATAGAGTGATTCGGAGTGATCATAGTGCGGTTTTGAAACGTAAATAAACATAGTGAAAATATCCAAGAGAACGCAGGAACGGATGAACGGATGAATTATGGCGCCCATAATTTAAAATAAATAACTATTAAAATATTAAACAATAATTAAATTGAAATATATAATAACTTGACTCACCCAAACGTAAAGGCATCAAAAATATATGTCAATGTGACATCCCAACGCGGGACAATTAAACAAAATATTATATATGACAATCTGGCACCACAACGTGAATCAATATCAAAATTATAAGTCAATGTGGCGTTCCAACGTGAAGCCAATATATATATATATATATATATATATATATATAAAAGTATTGGTACGTTTGACTGATGAATATTAACAAAATATGTTCATCAAGAACTGGGTGTAGCAGTCAACAGTGGGGCTGGTGAGAAATCAAACAATTTTATTATTCATCAAGCTTTCAACCCTTGTTTGGGGTCTTCCTCAGGATGACTACAAATATTATATATTTAAAAACAATACGTTACAAAACATAGTCGTACTTACTAAAATGGATTGTCAGATCGACTATACCATAAAAGTTGGAAACAATAAAAACTCAATAAACAATATATACATTTAAAAAACATTTAAAAATAACACAAAAAACCGTTACAAACAATAACATTGTACTGATTTGGATATTTTTATCGGACCAACCACACAATGAATATTACATTTTAAGATGTTAGAAATTACTGACAAAACTCCAAATGAAAACAAATGATAACAAATGGTAAAAGTGACAATTAGCATGGAACAACACGGTGAGCACGGAGCAACACAAAATGGCCTTTAACTAAAATGCAAACCAGCGAACACTACATTAACGAAGATGTTATGCATTGTTAGTGTGCTGTGTTAGGGGAAATATTTTAGGAATTTTGTTCTTATTATTCTCATACTCCAAAATGTAATTATAGATGAGACTCAGATTTTGAGTATCTGATCTAGTGTTGAGAGGTCTTTCAATTTTATTAATAAACACCATCTCCAAAAAAAAATTTCCCCTAACACAGCACACTAACAATGCATAACATCTTCGTTAATGTAGTGTTCGCTGGTTTGCATTTTAGTTAAAGGCCATTTTGTGTTGTTCCGTGCTCACCGTGTTGTTCCATGCTAATTGTCACTTTTACCATTTGTTATCATTTGTTTTCATTTGGAGTTTTGTCAGTAATTTCTAACATCTTAAAATGTAATATTCATTGTGTGGTTGGTCCGATAAAAATATCCAAATCAGTACAATGTTATTGTTTGTAACGGTTTTTTGTGTTATTTTTAAATGTTTTTTAAATGTATATATTGTTTATTGAGTTTTTATTGTTTCCAACTTTTATGGTATAGTCGATCTGACAATCCATTTTAGTAAGTACGACTATGTTTTGTAACGTATTGTTTTTAAATATATAATATTTGTAGTCATCCTGAGGAAGACCCCAAACAAGGGTTGAAAGCTTGATGAATAATAAAATTGTTTGATTTCTCACCAGCCCCACTGTTGACTGCTACACCCAGTTATATATATATATATATATATATATATATATATATATATATACACTACTCCAAGAATTTAACGCACCACCAAAAAATAACCAAAAGTTTAAAGTAAATTTTTGTCTAAACTGCTTGTCCGATTTGAATGAATTTTTTTTTAATGACAGGTTGACACTTCCAGAGAGTTAGTGTACTACTGTATTGGCATACAAACTTATTTTTGTATAAATACGGGGTGTTGCAATGATAATCTGATTTTTTCATAAAATTTGTAACACCCTGTGGAGTTCAACAGTAACAATATCAACTTAAAATTAAAATCAAACTGTAGCTTTATCTTTTTGTAACATTTTGTTTTTTGATTTACTCTATTATCTTGGCCACAACAAGAGAAAATCAATTTTATAGCATAACATGTTTTTATTAAAATTCATAATAATAAAAGTGAGTAGCAGGCTATGAAAAACAATGAGTTACAGTAAATTGTCATTAGCTAAATACAGGTGTCAAAAAGCATTTCATAGAAGTGTATTTTTAGTGTTAGCCCTTACGTTTTTTTTTTGTAAAAACCTTTATTTTAATTAATATGCAACGTGAAACACGAAATCTTACTGGCGAAGAATGTGCTCAAGCATTAATATTGTTCGAGGAAGGCTGGAATTACCGAAGAATTGGTAGACGATTTAATGTATACCATACAACCGTTTCACGAGTTATACAAAGATATAGAGACACTGGAAGTCATGGTCGCAGACAGGGACAAGGAAGGAATCGAATAACAACCCCTAATCAGGACCGTTTTTTAAGATTATCGGCATTAAGACAACGTTTTGTAACAGCCCGGACCCTTCAAACCCGGCTTCGAGATGCTACTGGTGTACAAATTTGTGGTTAAACAGCTTGTCAGCGACTACGAGAACACAATTTGAGACCTAGAATTGCTGCTCGGGGGCCAGCTCTAACTAGAGATCATCGAAGAGCGAGGCTGAATTTTGCCATGAAACATCGTAACTGGTTAGAAGCGGAATGGCAACAGGTATTATTTACGGATGAGTCAAGATTTTGTTTGTACAATAATGACAGGCGCATACGTGTATATCGACGCCCTAACGAACGATATGCTTCAGTGTAATTTCTCAAATAACACATTATTTGTAGGAGAATCTGTGATCGTCTGGGGAGGTATTTCTTTGACTGGTCGCACAGAACTTGTGGTCATAAATAATGGAAGCCTTACAGCTGAAAGGTACATATTGGAGGTTTTAGACCAACATGTAATGCCATTTGCGCCATATATAGGGCAAGGATTTTTGTTGATGCACGATAATGCCAGGCCTCATGTTGCTGGAGTTGTGAGAAATTATCTAGAGGAAGTTGGCATCGATACCATGGCATGGCCAGCTAGAAGCCCTGATTTAAATCCCATAGAGAATCTCTGGGACACTCTTGGGAGGAGGTTACGAGAGGAACGGAACTTGAACACCTTGGAAGACGTGGGGAGGCGACTGATTGAAATATGGGAAGAAATTGACCAAAATGATATACGGTCGCTTATTTTAAGTATGGGCCGTCGGTGCCAAGCAGTTATTTAAGCCAGAGGCGGAAATACTCGCTACTGACTTTTTTTTACGTTTTGTTTCTTTGTTTTTTGTTGTTAAAGTTGGATAATAAATTTTAATAAAAACATGTTATGCTATAAAATTGATTTTCTCTTGTTGTGGCCAAGATAATAGAGTAAATCAAAGAACAAAATGTTACAAAAAGATAAAGCTACAGTTTGATTTTAATTTTAAGTTGATATTGTTACTGTTGAACTCCACAGGGTGTTACAAATTTTATGAAAAAATCAGGTCATCACTGCAACACCCCGTATTTATTCAAAAATAAGTTTGTATGCAAATACAGTAGTAAACTAACTCTCTGGAAGTGTCAACCTGTCATTCAAAAAAAAAATTCATTCAAATCGGACAAGCAGTTTAGACAAAAATTTACTTTGAACTTTTGGTTATTTTTGGTGGTGCGTTAAATTCTTGGAGTAGTGTATATATATATATATATATATATATATATATATATATATATATAAAGAAAATGTAGGAATATCGCGTGATATGTTAACAACAATAACAAAGAGATTCATGGGTAATTTACGCAAAATAGAGGGCTACTGAAACAGAATGGTAACCGCGGACATGCATGTTTCTGACTCATTTGCCTCTTCAGCACGGTATAACCAAATAAGGATGTGAAATTTGGGAGCAAAGATGTTAATCGAAACATGGGAAAACACAAAACAACGGATTTCAGCAGGAAAACCAAACGGTCATTTGTGTCTTCAATTGGAAGATCCCGTATTTTCAGGACAACAACTAAGATCGACACGGAGGCGCATATAGCCCCCCGCCATGAACCTTCCGACCCATAGTAAATAACAAAGAAGATGTAGGAATATCGCGTCATATGTTAACAACAACAACAAAGAGATTCATGGGCATTTCACGCAAAATAAAGGGCTACTGAAACAGAGTGGTAACCGCGGACATGCATGTTTCTGGCTCATTTGCCTCTTCAGCACGGTATAAACAAATAAGGATGTGAAATTTGGGAGCAAAAATGTTAATCGAAACATGGGAAGACACAAAACAATGGATGTCAGCAGGGAAACCAAACGCTCATTTGTGCCTTCAGTTGGAAGTTCCTGAATTTTCAGGACAACAACCAAGATCGACACGGAGGCGCATTTAGCCCCCCCGCCATGAACCTCCGGGATCTTCCAATTGAAGGCACAAATGAGCGTTTGGTTTCCCTGCTGAAATCCGTTGTTTTGTGTTTTCCCATGTTTCGATTAACATCTTGCTCCCAAATTTCACATCCTTATTTGGTTATACCGTGCTGAAGAGGCAAATGAGCCAGAAACATGCATGTCCGCGGTTACCACTCTGTTTCAGTAGCCCTTTATTTTGCATGAATTACCCATGAATCTCTTTGTTGTTGTTGTTAACATATCACGCGATATTCCTACATCTTCTTTGTTATTTACTATGGGTCGGAAGGTTCATGGCGGGGGGGCTATATGCGCCTCCGTGTCGATCTTGGTTGTTGTCCTGAAAATTCGGGATCTTCCAATTGAAGGCACAAATGAGCGTTTGGTTTCCCTGCTGAAATCCGTTGTTTTGTGTTTTCCCATGTTTCGATTAACATCTTTGCTCCCAAATTTCACATCCTTATTTGGTTATACCGTGCTGAAGAGGCAAATGAGCCAGAAACATGCATGTCCGCGGTTACCACACTATTTCAGTAGCCCTTTATTTTGCGTGAATTACCCATGAATCTCTTTGTTGTTGTTATACATATATATATATATATATATATATATATATATATATATATATATATATATATATATATATATATATATGAAGCAAAATGGTATTCTTGACGGTAGATAAATCGAAAATCTCTCAATATCTTAGGGATTCCGTCGTAAGTAGGGCTGAATGAAACTCTTATTTACTACCCAACGTTTCGAAAAATTTTCTTTTCTTTTTCAAGGCTGAAATATGGACATGTTGGTACATTTCATTAATTAACAATTTTTCATACTTACGTGTAAAGTGAGTTAATAAATATTAAAATAGTTCATACTTACGACGGAATCCCTAAGATATTGAGAGATTTTATATATATATATATATATATATATATATATATATATATATATATATATATATATATATATATACAGGGGGTCCCGGGACTAATGGGAAAAAAGTCAGGAGCGTATAATCTGAGCCAAAATAATGTTAGTACTTCATATAAACTTTTTCTGTGCAGGCCCTCGTTTTCGAGTTATAGGCCTCCAAAGTTTTAATTTTGAATTTGGTTTTTATTTTTATTTTTTTTACTAGTTATTTGATCTTTATAAAATTTACGGCAAAGCTATAATATACGTGTATGTTTATTTTGGAAAGGTAAACAGTTTTACAGTAGTGCCTTGAAGCCAGGGACGGACTACTCGCAATGGTTAGTGATCCAAAAATGTTGCAGGGATGGCACACCCTGTATGAAATTATCGAAATTGACTTCCTCACACATTAAGCTAACGAAAAGGTACTCTTGTTGGAATTCTACAAAATAAGCCGTTTGGCTAATATTTACAGTTTTATTAATGTACTACGTACCAATTTACCTAACTAACTTATTAATACGATGTCCGAGATTTACCTACAGTATTACAAAAAAATAAACGCTTTTAAAGATTAAAACTAACTTTTCCGCATCTGTGGCCCTAAACAATATTCTATTATGAAATTGTTACTTGTATACACTTCGGAGGATGTATCGTGCTAACAAACCGAAATTTTTTCAAAAACAACCAAAAATTTAGTATATCTGGATTTATAGGACCAGCCGTACTCGCTCAAGTCAACTGAAAATCAATAGGGCACATATGTGAGACACCTTGAACAATATTCAATCATAAAATTGATCAACCGTATATTCTCTGGAGGCTATATCGTGCTAACAAACTGAAAATTCTCCAAAAATGACAAAAATTTGGTACTTGAAGTACCAAAGCACCCGTTGTACTGGCTTTAGTGAGCTGAATATCGATACGGTTCATCTCTGAGACGCTCTGAATAATATCCAATCATAAAATTGGTCACTTGGATATACTCCTGAGGCTGTATCATGCTAACAAACTGAAACTTCTCCAAAAATGACAAAAATATCGTACTTAAAATACTGTAGCACCTGTTGTATTGGCTCTGGGGATCTCAAAATCAATAGGGTTCATCAGCGAGATGTCCTGAATGATATTCAATCATAAAATTGGTGACTTGTTGAACTCCGGAGGCTGTATTGTGCTAACAAACTAAAATTTCTCAAAAAATGTCAAAAGGCCGTACTTCAAGTACCATAGCACCCGCTGTACTGGCTCTGATGAGCTGAAAATCGATAGTGTTTATTTGTGACTTATCCTTAATAATATTCCATCATAAAATTGGTGACTCATTGCACTCCGGAGGCTGTATCGTGGCCGACGACAACGACGACGACATACACACAGGATTTTTTTTCTAAAAACCGTTTTTTCGTGTTGTTGTTGATGGAAAGCGTAAAAATAACTCAAAAATTTTTGTCAAAATTCCAACTTTTTTGGGGTAAACCAATACTTTTCTCGCATATTAGATAGGTTGGGCGGAAAAGTAATGATTTGATGATAGCAGATGATAAAAACATTAAGAACTCATTTAATAGGAATTGAATCGGTACGCAAACAACGTAATCAGTTGCTTTTAATCAAAATTACGAACACAAAATTATTAAACTATTAAGAAAACCTCAAAAAACACAATTTATAAAACATTGGACTGAAACTAATTACTAAACAACAATAAAAACTAACGTTATTCTAATAAATGTTCAATATGAGCTCCTCCCACTTCCACGCACATTATAAGTCTACGAAGGTTGTTTCTTTGCACTTGAAAGAGCAGTCCCATATTATTTCTAATAACATTGCAGTGTAACACAATTCTGTCTATTAAATCTTGCCTTGTTTGCACGGGTGTTGCGTATACCTTACTTTTGAGATAACCCCAGAGAAAGAAATCCATAGGATTAACGTCTCCTGATCGCGGTGGCCATTGAATAGGGCCTCCACGACCAATCCATCTATTAGGAAACCTTGTGTGTAAATGCTGTCGAACATCTAAACTGAAATGAGGAGGAGCCCCATCATGCATGATAATAATATTGACTTGGTAACATTATTTAATACATATATTGTTTTTTGAAGTTTTATAATAATTTTTGGATACTATTTGAAATGATTTATTATACATATATTTTACAACTTTACCTGCAATCTCGTTAAATAATTACTTGAAAATGCATACGATTGTATTCGAAAGCTCGTAAAATAAATATTTGAAAGAGTACACTTGGTATAATTGGCACAAACCCAAAAAAATAATCCTATATATATATATATATATATATATATATATATGTATATATATATATATATATATATATATATATATATGTATACATATACATATACATATATATACATATATATATATATATAAAAAAAATTTTTTTATATAACGACTGAAAAATGCTATATAGGTGGGGATAACGGGGATTTCAGTCCAAGGAATCAACGCCAAGATCTTTTATTTACAAAATGCCGCCAAGCTTTCGTGTCCTTTTGACACTTCTTCAGGGCACTATAATACATATACAAATATAAATATGATTTAAAAATAGAGAAATAAATATAAGTACTTACATGTAAAATATTTTAAGTAAATTCAATATAAATAATCATTAAAAAAATTGTAAATATAAAAATAAATATAATTATAATATACTTGATGTCATATTTCACATAAGACAAATCGATACATAATTTGTTTGTTCGTTACTTAGTTATTTTAATTTTTTTAGGTTACTTTATAATTATTTAATGAAGTTTGAATTTGAGGTTAGATTATAACCTTATAAAATGACTTTGACAGATAATTTGTTTTTGACGTTAATAGAAAAGGAAATAAGGTTAGATTATAACCTGTGAAAATGACTTTGACAAATAATTTCTTATATTTTGACTTTAATAGAAGTGAATTTAATTTTTATGAAATAATCATATAAATAATGAAAAATTATCTATTTTGTTCAATATTCAAAAGGTAGCTATAAATATTACTAAGATTTTCAATGTCACTTTTCTTATTCATACTATTATTTGCCTTGTTGATTTCAACCATTTCAAGAAAATATCTTTTAGACATATTTTGTTCAGTATGTAGAACTTTAGCTTCATTAAATAACATTTTATGGCCTGTTTCGATGGAATGCTGTGTTAATGCACATGATTTTTTGTTAAGTTTTATATCACTTTTATGAGATGTGATGCGGTACCAGCTCTAGAAATTTGACTAATCGCATCACATCTCATAAAAGTGATATAAAACTTAACAAAAAATCATGTGCATTAACACAGCATTCCATCGAAACAGGCCATAAAATGTTATTTAATGAAGCTAAAGTTCTACATACTGAACAAAATATGTCTAAAAGATATTTTCTTGAAATGGTTGAAATCAACAAGGCAAATAATAGTATGAATAAGAAAAGTGACATTGAAAATCTTAGTAATATTTATAGCTACCTTTTGAATATTGAACAAAATAGATAATTTTTCATTATTTATATGATTATTTCATAAAAATTAAATTCACTTCTATTAAAGTCAAAATATAAGAAATTATTTGTCAAAGTCATTTTCACAGGTTATAATCTAACCTTTTTTCCTTTTCTATTAACGTCAAAAACAAATTATCTGTCAAAGTCATTTTATAAGGTTATAATCTAACCTCAAATTCAAACTTCATTAAATAATTATAAAGTAAAACCTAAAAAAATTAAAATAACTAAGTAACGAACAAACAAATTATGTATCGATTTGTCTTATGTGAAATATGACATCAAGTATATTATAATTATATTTATTTTTATATTTACAATTTTTTTAATGATTATTTATATTGAATTTACTTAAAATATTTTACATGTAAGTACTTATATTTATATCTCTATTTTTAAATCATATTTATATTTGTATATGTATTATAGTGCCCTGAAGAAGTGTCAAAAGGACACGAAAGCTTGGCGGCATTTTGTAAATAAAAGATCTTGGCGTTGATTCCTTGGACTGAAATCCCCGTTATCCCCACCTATATATATATATATATATATATATATATATATATATATATATATATATATATATATATACATATACATATATATATATATAAAAAAGGAGGATAGTCTTTGCTGACTAGTTAGGAATAAAACTAGTGAATATTGAGGAATTGCAGCAAGAAAATGGAAAAGGTATACTCTTAGCGGAAAATGTCCAAGCTTTCGAGGATGATTGTCCTCATCAACAGGGAGACTCCGAAGTGAGGTTAGACTAGTGAATTTAATTTCTATAAACTGCTCTTTTACAGTACCATATCTAAAGTAAGTCGAATTCAATAATTATATACAATTACTAAATCACAGAAACTAAACAAATACTAGTTTTCCTTTTTTTATCAAATAACAAAAATCTTATTTACAATGAACAAAATTTAAGTGAATTACGAATGAAGTTTATAAATTAACAAATAGCAAAATCTTATCTATAATGAATACAAATTAGATTAATTACGAACTAAATTGATACATTTCTCGAATTGTCCAAATGATTTTCGAATTGTCTCTTTTAATTCGCGAATGTCAAATACCCTTTCACAGTCCCAACTTCTTTTAATATACTTTTCCAATATAATTGTTCAATATTAAATTTCTGTATTTATTCCGAATTAAAAATTTTGTCATCTATTATTTAGATGCATCTATTGTCAAGTTTCATTAAAGCCTTATATTTTTCGTCGAAATAATGCAATATTTTAAATTATCAATAATCTGGAACAGATTCCTCCAAACTCATACATTTCTAAATCAGATTTAGAATTCCGGATCGTCCACTTTCCCGAATTGATGACTAAATTTTCCAATAAAAAAAAGCACAGGATTTACAATTATGGGTACCGGATAACAATTTCTATTTTTAATTATTATACTATTCAACTAACTATTACTTGGCGAAATTTTGGAGAACTATCAAATTACATGTTCTCCGTTCGGAATCTCAAATTCAACTATTTTTTATCAAATGAATAACCACATTACACTGTGGTTACACACTTTCTTCTTTTAAAAGAAAACTCTATTTGTTATTTTCCTGCAACAAAGATTTGAAATTGTTTTATTATCTAAATACCTCATAATGAATTCTGTTTTCTTTGACCTTCAATATCTTTTTTAACTGTGACATGTAAATGTCATCAGAAACTAAATAATCTTACATATACAGGGTTTACTAAAAGTATTGCAAAAAAATTGACTGAAATTCTTTAAAATTCGAAATCATAGAACTGTTTTAAAAATATATATACATATATTTTCAATTTAGAAATATTTGTGACGATGCAGCAATTGGCTTGGAAATTGAACTCCTATTTTAATTTAGTGAAAGATTTCGTAATAGTTTTATTACTTCGTCAGTCACGCTAAAATACAATGTATAACTAAATATGAAAAATAAAAAAATAGGTACTCACATTAAACGAGTAAAAAATATAAATTAAAATCCAGAAAAAACAGTGTAAAAATATTGATATATGCTTAAGACTTTTCAAAATTATTGTCAATATGAAGTTGACAAATGGATGATATAACAGCAATGTTCGTAATTATTATTGTAAAAGGTTGAACTAAGATATTGATGAAAAATTATTATTAGATCTGTGATTCTTTCTATTTAATTTTGTTTCAATGTCCAGAATATTAGAGTAAATAATGTTTAAATTTTGAATATCACTTTTTTTGTTCAATCTATTTGGTTCATTTTTTATATAAACCATTTCTAAAAAACATATTTTAAACAAATAATTTTCTTTGGTTAAAATAGAAATGTTATTGAAATCTATGGAATGTCCTGTTACATTGACGTGCTGTGACAAAGCACAAGCATTCGGTCTTAAAAGAATATCGCTCTTATGTGAAGTAATTCGTGATTTTAAATTTCTTGAAGTCTCACCAACATATTTTTTATCACATTCTTGACAACTGATTTTATAGACAATGTTACACTCCTTTTAGGAAAATGACCAGCTATTACTCAGGGGGTGAGTATCGTACCCTTGGGCAGGTCTGACAAAGAGCTCGGATAGGAAGAGTGCAACTGTTGCGTCGTTGCCCTCCCGGTTTATTATCGAATGACAAATTAGCTGTATTAATTCAAACTGGAACCAAAATTAAAATTTCAAAACAATGGGCGCCACCTATCCAAACTCGATGCCTGTCGAATAGAGGTTGTAAAAAGAATAATGCAAGACTTAGCAAAAATATCACAGCTTTTATTTCCTATTTCTCTTTTCAATGATTGGTTTACAAAGTTTAGCAAAATATCACAGCTTTTATTTCCTATTTCTCTTTTCAATGATTGGTTTACAAAGTTTAGCAAAATATCACAGCTTTTATTTCCTATTTCTCTTTTCAATGATTGGTTTACAAAGTTTAGCAAAATATCACAGCTTTTATTCCCTATTTCTCTTTCCAATGATTTAATTTACAAAGCTTACAACGTTTTGATTTATGATTAGTTTGACGATACTGACAAGATAAGAAAAGAAAACTACAAAATCATTGATAATCAAAAGCTGAAGTCGACAAACTTCGTTAATTCTTACAAAGTTAAACTTTATTAAAAAGGTTAAAGTTGACAAACCTTGTCTATTCGCTTTCTCAAATAAACTGAGACTCTAATTTGGTGACTACTTAAAACATTTTTACTTATCTTTGAGTCATGAGCCGCTCCTCCTTGGGTTCAGATTCGCTACTGTGTTCTCGGTCACACTTCCGTGGTCTTGGGGTGCTATGGGTACTACTACTATAGGATGAGCTTGTCTTAGCTCACGGAGCTCCGTCAGGTTAGGACATATACTAGGTGCCAGAGGGTAAATGTGCCTAAAACATCATAAACGGGGAGAATCTGATCTGACCCAAAAGCATAGAAATGGTAACACGGTTCTGGTAAAAATGTTTGAATTGGTCACAAACTTAGATCGTAATACAGTGAACAAAATCTAAATAAAAAGTGAAACTACGATTTCAATCAATGAAGTTGATTAGAATTCGTATAATGAAGTGATCTGAAATAATTAGGTTTTTAAAGACTGTGTCTAGTTATCAATCTAAAAGCAAAGTTTAAATAAGCAAAATAAATGGATTACAATTCGTATAATAAAGTGATCTGAAAGAATTAGGATTTTTAAAGACTGTGCCTAGTTATTAATTTAAAAGCAAAGTTTGAATAAACGAAATAAATGAATGGCTTATTAAGTTACTACAAAAGTAAATTTAGTTTAATTCTCACCACCAGAACTATGCTCCAACTAAGTCTGCTTACATTCTATTATCAGAAAGTAAACAATAAAAATATTAAAAACAAAATTAAGGAAAAGAGCTGAGTTATTAACGTTTCAAAAAAACTAGCAAAACAAACTATGAAATATTTATTCCCCGACGTAACTTATTTTCTCTAAATATAAACTAAAATGGTAACCGTTTCTATCTGAGGGATAGAAAGTCCCAATATATCCAGGTAACTGGAAGAATATCTTAATTTACCGATTTAGTCCTCGTGTAAATTCCCAAAAAAATTAATCACGGTTGTCTTTGATATCAATCAAAAGAAATATTACCCTATCAGAGAAAAGAAACAGTACAGCAGTTATCTTTTATTTAAAATACCTATCTGTCCTATAGAAATAGGGCTCACCATCTTCCAAACTTCCAAGCGAAAAGCCTGTGTCTCATAAAAACCATTTAAAAAAAAAACCAAAAAAATAAACTCAAATGTTGTCTTATCAAAAGTTACGCTACAAGTTGATTCCACGAAGGGAATTAATTTTGAGTTTACTGACAAATTATTAAGCAATCGTTAACATACCTTTTATTTTTAGTTATCCTATGCAATATTTCCGATTTACAATAGACACATTCTTTTCGTTTCAGGTTGGAAGATGGAGAGAGCTCCAAAAATTCCTTTTTATTTTCAAGAAACCTCGCTAGGAAGTGTCCCCAGTACTTATACACCTGTCTCTATCTTACTACAGTCACTTAATCGCTTTCTTCCTACTCGAAAAATCAATAATTATAATATGTACCTGTCCTGTATATTATAAATTAAGCTAGAGGTGGGAATTAATTCTTTGAGTAATAACTTGAAGTAACATGAGTAACTACATTTATTCTCAAATACTATTCAAGAGACGATTTATCCTAAATGTCGTTACGGACACGAAATGACCGTAACAACAACTCCAGTCTGATCAAGTATAGGTGTTCTATCTTTTAATTTTGTGAATAATGAGTTAACAGTTTGAATAGGTTTATTAGCCAGAACTATGTTTTTTTCATCTTTTAATAAATTGTTAATTTTGGGAGTGAGTTCTTTTATGTATAGGAATTATCGAAGTTTTTTAATGATATTTTCTTGAGAGTTTTCATTATCATTTATAATATTATTTGTTGAAAATGTTAATTTATGAAGTAGTCGTTTTGGGTAGGAATTTTCGATGAGTAAATTAAATAATTTCTTGAAATTTTTCATTTTCAATGTTGCATGACATATTTTGTCTATTCTATTTTTCATCCCAAGTACTAAATTGATTTTGGTTTTTTCCGGATGATAGGAGAAATAGTTCATATATCTCCCTGAACTTGTAGGTTTAATATACCAGTCTAATATTATTTTATTTTCTGGTGTTCTTATGAGTTTTGTATCTAAAAATGGAGCACTTCTTTCAGTTTCGGTTTCAATTGTAAATTAAATATATCTGTTATAATTATTAAAAGAATTAAGAATCTCACTTTCTTTACCTTCGGGTATCGCACAAATAATCATCCATTACATATTGAGCAAGAATAGGTGATATTTTTGATCCCATGGGAGTTCCAAAAATCTGTTTACAAAATTTTTCATTAAGTGAGAAAAAAGTATTATTAAAAATGAATTTTATTATCTTAATGAAAATATCTTTATCCAGAGAACAATGATCTTTGATAGAGTTCCAATTATTGATGATACTGTTGATAACTTATTCCTCAGAGATGTTAGTGAAAAGTGAAACGACATCAAGACTTATAATAACGTAGTTTGATGGTAATTGAAAATCATTAATTATTTCTGAAAATTTGAAATAATCTTCAATATAATATTCATTATCTACGTTATATGCTTTGGTAAGTATATCTGTGAGGAAAGATGTTAATTTATCAGTAGGTGCATCAATAGATGCAATAATAGGTCTTAATGATAATATTGGTTTGTGAATTTTAGGTAAACCATAGAATTTAGGACACATAGAGTTATAAATTTACTAACAGTTTCGTCAATATATTTATCTTTTTTCAATGGACTAATAATTTATTAGCTCTTTGTTGTGTTCCTGATGTTGGATCTCTGGGAATTCTTTTGTAATAGATTTCATTATCAACACTATTTTCGGCTAATTCAATATATTCATCTCTATCGATAGCTACTGTGATGTTACCTTTATCAAATTTTCTATGTAAATTTCAGGATGTTCTTTTAGGAAATTTTTTGTTTTATCAAACCATGAATTAAATTCGGAATATTGGGAACATGAATCATGTAAAAAATTGGTGATAATATTGGTTATTCTAGAATCACTCCCTGAATTAACAATGTATTAAAAGATGAAAAAACATAGTTCTGGCTAATAAACCTATTAAAACTGGTAACTCATTATTCAGAAAATTAAAAGATAGAACACCTATACTTGATCAGACTGGAGTTGTCTATAAAATCAGTTGTCAAGAATGTGATAAAAAATATGTTGGTGAGACCTCAAGAAATTTAAAATCACGAATTACTTCACATAAGAGCGATATTCTTTTAAGACCGAATGCTTGTGCTTTGTCACAGCACGTTAATGTAACAGGACATTCCATAGATTTCAATAACATTCCCATTTTAACCAAAGAAAATAATTTGTTTACAAGATGTTTTTTAGAAATGGTTTATATAAAAAATGAACCAAATAGATTGAACAAAAAAGTGATTTTCAAAATTTAAACATTATTTACTCTAATATTCTGGACATTGAAACAAAATTAAATAAAAAGAATCACAGATCTAATAATAATGTTTCATCAATATCTTAGTTCAACCTTTTACAATAATATTTACGAACATTTCTGTTATATCATCCATTTGTCAACTTCATATTGACAATAATTTTGAAAAGTCTCAAGCATATATCAATATTTTTACACTGTTTTTTCTGGATTTTAATTTATATTTTTTACTCGTTTAATGTAAGTACCTATTTTTTGATTTTTCATATTTAGTTATACATTGTATTTTAGCGTGACTGACGAAGAAATAAAACTATTACGAAAGCTTTCACTAAATTAAAATAGGAGTTTAATTTGTGAAACAAGAAAACACCATCAAATTTGAATTTCTGTTTAATAATGAAAAACATTTGTCATCAATTATATTCATTAATAATGAATGGAATAAGAATAGTAATACACAAATCACATCTCTTCATAAATTTTCTTCCGACGGAAACTATGGAATAAACCAGAACACTGTCTCAGAGAAATAAATCTTCAGGATTTATGACACCGTTTTGTTTTCCTTCATTCAGTGTTCCTTATTTTTTCGTACTTTATGTTACTGGCGTAGCAGAGATTCACAGAGATATGTAATTTTTTTTAGTTTTATACATTTCACAGGGTGTAAGATATCGTGAATGTAAATCTGGCTCTTCCATCACTCGGCTATTAAACTATCTTGAACAATTTGATGAGATAATTTCTCAGACAAGACTATTTCTGACGAATTAATAATGTGCACGACACAATAATATGAAAAGTTGGCTTGTTTTCTAGTACCGCTAAAGCGAAACAACTTCCAAACGTTGCGCTTCTATATTTTATAATTTTCCCGTGAAAATGAGAGGTTAGACCTATCCTATCATGCAGCTCTGGGAATTCATTTATTCTTTTAACTACGATCCCATAAAATGTATGACCTTTTTTTATCAATTTTCATTGCACATGTGACATTTTAGAACACCAGTGTTTATTATGTTTTCATGGCACGACACAGAAAGTTGATAGATGAAAACATTATAGCACAACATTTTAACAATAAACCAAATTTATAGTAAATTAATTTGAATAAAATTATTAAACTATATAATATAGACAAAAGTGCAGATTTAAGAACTGAATGTATAATTTAATGTAAGTAGAAGCAAGCCTTTTGCTGAAAAGTAGTAGAGAAGACGTATTCTGTTAAGATATAGAAATATAGTTCGGAGCATTTTGTGACTTTTAATTAAAAAACAATTTTATTTTCAAAAGACAAACGAATTACTAATAACTTCGAAAATTTTTGAAGTTCAAATAGGTTTTATTAACACAACATATAATAGAGATATTACTAAAAAAAAGTCGTTAAAATATGTGCGTGAACTGAATTTATACGTCCTATTTGCTGATCATGCATCTAGGTCGGCTATCATCTTCCTTCTCGCTTATGGTTATATTTCTTCTCCCTCCTTCGGTTCTGACTTCGCCCTTGAAGTCTTGGAAATATTTTGGAATAACTCGACCAACATTTGGATTTGGGCCGGTTGCAGTTTGGGTCCGAAAAGGAATTTCGAGCGGCATATGCCGTCTCGTTATCGGGGACAAGACGGCGTACGCCGTCCATATGACTATTCATATGCTGACAGAAGACGGCATACGGCGACAAATCTTTACGGTATTCCCAATACATATATGCTTAGTGTCCCACGAGAAAACATAAAATTAAGAAGCATGTCCTATTAAAACTTTTGGTGGTACAATTACCCTAACCTCATTTGTTCATACATGATACTCAATTCTATGAATACATATTCTGATATTTTACAAGTCAGCAACGGACCCCACAGCAAACATTGTCGATATCGATCTATTAGATCAATAATTATGACTGAACTCAAGCATTTTTTAACATTGTGCATCTTACAGGGTCAATCTAAATATCTATCCGAAAAATATTCAGTATGAACTCAGAGTAGTAATAAACATAGAGAGGGCTATTCATTCATAAACACGTTTATTTTTGCGGCCAACAATTCTAAACGAAAGTAGAGAAATAATGAATGAATTACAAAAAGTGGGGATGGTATTGTAGATACATGGCATTGCAAATTTCGGCTGTTTTTCTGACAAACTTGGCACCAACGAACCATGATACTCCAAAAACATCAAATTAATTAACTTAAAAGTTTATTTTCACAATAAAATGTCTTGAAAAACACATTAAAACGAAAGAATTAAATGTTTACTCTCTAGTCGTAATGGCGCTCGTATAAACAAACCACGTTTGACATTATTTACTACAATACTACGGTGATTTTAAACTGATCGTCGATCACAGTCTGACAATATTTGCATCTCTCTTTATATGGTAATTAAACAAGGACAAAACTACTAAATAGATTACTATTGACCATATACGTATATGCTATTGACATATTAGCAGGTACTGAAATTTTGAGCAAAGTTGCCACTTTTAGTTATAACCACAAATATATTTAAGGATACAACAAATTTTTGTTTGATGTTTATATAAGAATATGCCTTTATTAAATAAAATTCAATTATTATTAATTAATTTTAAATGCAGCGACTCAAATGAAGACATTAGTAGGACTTTTTTTATTTGCATAACGTTTTAGCAAATTTTCAATTAAACTTCTAATTTCTTTTTTCCCGCAACTAAAGAGGATTTTTAAATATGGCAGAGCAGTGGAAGTGTCCCGCAAGTGATCTTAGAATGTGACTCAATGTTTGGGGCAGGAAAAAGTCAAAACAAACTTATCTATTTTATTTGTTAATCTGAGGTATGGACCCTTTATACTACTGTTTCAATTTTCATAGTATCCTCTCCGGAAGACACTTTGAGAAGATTCTAAGATGTTTTAGTTGTTCCTACGGTCAACTTCACAATCCGAATGATGGACTGAACAAAGTTCGAGCCCTTTTAGAAGTGCTAATGTACGAGCACAACAATTATCTTTAGACGAATCACAGGTAAAAAGGCAAAATATGTGGTAAAATTTTATTCTGTTTGTACTACAGATGGCTACGTTTCAAATCTACAAATTTATTCTGCAAAACCCCAAGAAAAAAATGGTTTATTCAAACTTGGAACATTTGGTTCTATCCTTATTTGATCCATACTTAGATCGGGGCCATCATGTTGTCATGGACAACTTTCATAACAGTCTATCTCTTTCTAATCGCCTTCTCAATCTAAACACCCATACTACTGGAACTATACCCAATAAACACACCTACGTGAAAAACGTTTTTAAAACGTTTTAATGATATTCCAACGTTACTCGTTGAATTTTCAACGTTGACGAATTGGTTGAATTCGAAACGTTATATTCCAAACGTTTTTTCAAATTTGAAAACAACGATTTTGCTTAACCCACATGTATTTTCGAAAACGGTTTTTATGGCCGTTATTTTAACGTTGTATTTTTTAACATTATTTATGCCATTGCCGAGTTATAGACGGTTATACAGAAATATTTTTAACACATTGTATATACAACGCTTTTTTAAATTTGGAAACAACGACTCAATTGAACTCAAATGTATTTACTAAAATGCTTTTTATGTCCGTTATTTTATCGTAGTATTTTCAACATTATTTATACTATATCGCGTGATATAGAGGGTTATACCGTAATGTTTTTAACATGTTATATATACAACGCTTTTTTAAATCTGAAAACAACGACTTAATTGAACTTATATGGATTTACAAATACGCTTTCTAATTCCGTTATTTTAACGTTATATTTTCAACATTATTGATACTATTTTCCGTGATATACAATGTCATCCAGTAAATGTTTATAATATGTTGTTTTCACAATGCTTTTTTAAATTTGAAAACAACGATTCGATTGAACTCATAGCATTTTTAACATTATTCATATTATTTAGCGTGATATAAATAGTTAAACAGCAATGTTTTTACTACGTTGTATATACAACGCTGTTTCAAATTTGAAAACAACGAATTAATTGAACTTGCATTTACAAAAACGCATTTAATTCCCGTTATTTTAACGTAGTATTTTTAACATTATTTATACTATTTCGCGTGATATAAACGGTTATACAGTAATGTTTGTTAACACGTTGTATGTACAACGCTTTTTTAAATTTGAAAACAACGACTTAATTGAACTCATATGCATTTACAAAAACGTTTTCTAATCCCGTTATTTTAACGTAATATTTTCAACATTATTTATACTATTTTCCGTGATAAACAATGTCATCCAGTAAATGTTTATGATATGTTGTTTTCACAATGCTTTTTCAAATTTGAAAACAACGACTCGTTTGAACTCATATGCATTCACAAAAACTCTTTTTTATGCCCGTTATTTCTACATAGTATTTTTAACATTATTCATACTATTTCGCGTGATATAAATAGTTATACAGCAATGTTTTTACCACATTGTATATACAACGCTTTTTCAAATTTGAAAACAACGAATTAATTGAACTCATATGCATTTACAAAAACGCTTTCAATGCCCGTTATTTTAACGTAGTATTTTTAACAATATTTATACTATTTCGCGTGATATAGACGGTTATACAGTAATGTTTTTTAACATGTATATACAACGTTTTTTTAAATTTGGAAACAACGACTTAATTGAACTCATATGCATTTACAAAAACGCTTTTTATGTCCGTTATTTTAACGTAGTATTCTTAACACTATTTTCCGTGATATAAACTTGGCTTACTCGTATAGTTTTTGACGTACCGCGCATGCGATATAGCGAAATTGCCGGCATTCGTTCCTTATACAAGTCGAAGTTAGTAGGTTTGCATCACACATTTACAATAATTTATGTAACATAGCTGTTAAATTTTGATGAGAACGGTGTGTGAGTAATTATTGTTGTCGTTGTTGTAAAACTTCTATCTGTTCAGGGTAAGTAACGTTTTAGTTTACTACAATCGTTTAAATCTACAAAGCATGGTTGATGCAAAATGGCGTAATTGTAGCTTACCATTTAAAATTGTTATTGTAGGGAATATGCAATATTACGCTTCGTTATATTTAACGCCTTCTCTTGTTAAAATTGAACGACGCTTGGTGAATACAAGCATTAGTATATAACCAGTTTATGTTACTTGTTGGTTTTTTATTGTTGGCACATTGATTGTATTTCAGACGTATTTATGACGTTGAAACTATGGTATTTTTCTACGTTCATGCAAAAAACCAAACTTTATTGAACTCTATTTAGTGGAAAAACTAGTTCTTTATTGCTCTAGTGCATTATTAATTTTATTGCGTGTGTCATTCTAGTATAGCATTTTGTAATCATGTCAAATACCTACTCAGTTCATTTTCTATGAGATTGTATTACGTTTTAAACAATAACATATTTTATATTATTTTTAATCATTTGACCTTTTTTAATGAAACTACTGTTTCTATATAATTCCACAATATAATGAAAAAATGATTATACTGTACACTTATTTAGAAACAGTAGTTTCATTTAAAAAAGTAAAATGAGTAGATTCCACCAAGTGAGGGTCGAAACAGTAAATATCATTTTAAATCATATTTATTAGAGACTACATTACGAAATTATTAAAAAATGGGTTTTATTGAAAATGGCATTACAAATTATGAACACAAATGTAAATAAATGTCTCCAACAGAGGTATGTGCTCACGACTATTCTACTATGATTTTAATAATGCAATTGCAGTTCTAGAAACGTCAGTCAAGAATTGATTCTAACAATTACATAGTTTGGAATTTTATTATTAGTGATATTATTGAAAAAATAGATGATAGCTATGAAGGAGAATCCGTTACGACCCCTTCAAAAGTCATTGAACTTATTACCCCACTTCAGAATCAATGCCTGTAAAAAAATGTTGTTTATGAAGATGTAGAAATATTTCAACTAAACCACAGTGCATTATTTGTACTTTACTTAATACCATCATTTTAATAGTAAAAACAATTTCAGATGCAGCTAAAATCGATCATAATGGAGAAGAGAACGACCACCTAGTTGCAAAAACTGTGAAAGAATGGTTGGAATACGCTAAGTTTAGGGAGAATTCAAAAAAATGAAGACTCATATACTATGAGTATTAAAGGCTCCGTTAAAAATGGAAAGGAATACTTTTTGTGGTCTAAACTTGAAAATTTTAAATGTTTGCATTTTTTTTCATTTGTTAAATATAATAAGAAATTGAACGCAATTTAACACAGAAACTCCTTCTTATTCTGTGTATATCCTAGAACAGATACACAACAGAAATTTTATAATTCACGCATACAAAATTTACTTTGTGACATCGAAAACAGTTTCACGAAATAACCATTTCCGCATCATTTTTGGTAATTTTTTATACAGTTGCGTGCACTGTTTAACGTATGGCTGACAGACTGACATTTTTAGCTGACAAGTTTCTATAAATTTTGAAGAATCAAAATAAATTGAATAGAAACAATATATACTAAAAATAAACAATATATAATTATAAGTTCTTATGGAGTGCATGATAATTCGCTGTTTAGTTTCATACTATACATAAATTCCAAATTATGTATTAGTAACTTAATGAACATTCAAATTGAAAAATTCTGTCAACTGTTACTTATATATGTGAAAGTTACCAACATAAATAAAAAAACACAAAAATTTCTAATTACAACTTTATTTTTATTAAAAACATTTTTGCACGTTCATTATAAAAAATAGTATGTAAAACTCTTTTCACAATGACTTTTTGTAGTAATCAGCGCTTCGCGGTTCGTTGCGGAAACTGCACCCGTTCTACAAAACGAGTCCTTGTGACACATGTTCTACAAATAACTATTTTGATTTGGAATTTTACAAAGCCTGAAGGTTTTCAACGAATAACTGATAGTAACATTGTGAAGTTAATTTATTACAAGTAGGAAATAGTTATTTGTAAAACAAGTGTCACAATAACTGACTATTATTAAAAATATTTGCTGTCTAGAGATGTGTTTTGTAGTTTTCTCCAACAATTAACACAATTTCTATTTTCTCATAACAATTTAGTAAATTTGCCATTTTGATTGTAATTTTATAAATGCCAACTCACAATGAGATTCAGTGTCAAATATTTCATGTCAATGCATTCTAGATTACATTCATTTGTATCTAGACAGAATAATTTATATAGAATGATAGTAAATAATCACAAAATCTGAATTTTCATGCTACGTAATTGCATATTTGAATATAACGTTCATTTCAAAATATCTTTACTCCATAACATTTTTCTGTATTGCAAAAAATAAAGGTACTTTACTCCTGAGCAAAATTCATATTTTTTTGACAAACCTCATATACGGCTTGAAAAACTAGACATCTGATGGGTTGCATTAAGCTTTGGAGTGTGCAGAACTTTTTATCAGGAATAATTTTTTTTAATAAACCAATATTAAAAAAAATTCCATATGGTATATATATATATATATATATATATATACACGTTGTTTTGTAAAATATCCAAACTAGAAATCTTATATATTTTATGTTATAGTTTTAAGAATATGATGGTTTAAACCGAATAAATGTAACGCTTAAATCACGTTAAAAGTATCTGCTGAATATTATTATACAAAAACGTTTATAAATTGCATTATAAATACGTTTCTATTACATTACAAAAACAATGGGTAAATCACATTGAAAAGGTAACGTTTAAGTGACGTTAGTAAGGTGGGTGCTAAATTTTGTTTCAAAAGACCGTCTATAAGTATCATAAGAACGTTCATATTACGTTACAAACGCAATGGGTACATCACATCAAATAAGTAACGTTTAAATTACGTTAAAAGTATGTGCTAAATATCATTATACAAAAATGTTTATAAACTGTATTAAAAAAAATTTATATTACGTTATAAAAGTACTGGGTAAATCACATTGAAAAGGTAACGTTTAAGTGACGTTAGTAAGATGTGTGCTAAATTTCGTTTCAGAAGACTGTTTTATAAACGTTTATATTGCGTTCAAAAGCAACCGGTAAATCACATTAAAACGTTTGTATGACGTTACGAAAATCACGTTGTATTTAACGTTGGAAAAATCGTTATGTGTTACGTAGAAACGAGCGACATTACTCCAGTAATATAACCAGTTGCCTAAAAACCATTTATAAACGTTAGGTTACATGGTATAGTATATTACGTAACGAGTGTTGTAAGAATCATTTTACGCACGAACGGAAAAGTTACGCGTGTTTCCGTGAGTTCGTAAAATGCGTTACTACACGTGTTATGTACTATACTTTACCTACGACCTACTTGTATTGATAATCTTATTAGGGGATCTAAAGTACAAATAAAAACGTACATCCTCGATGCCCAGCCAAGTTGCATTTCATAAAAGTCCATCCTCGATGACCAGCCAAGTTTCGTAAAAGGCCGTTCTAAGCAGTGTTTATTTTTATCAAAGATGTATGTAGAATTACCGGAATTTCAAAAAATAGCGTATACACATCTCAACTATAGTGACATTAAACCCTTAGATGGATTACTTCTCACAGAAATCAAACACCGCCCGCGGCATTAAATGGGTCACTTTAATCGCTTGGTGTATAATATACTATTGTTTACTAATATGAGATACATTCAGACAGCTAAAAGATGCGGATTGAATGGAACGGAACCAATTATCATATAATTCCAAATAACTCTTAGTATTAAATGCAATCTCATATCTAATAAATGTTATCTACCATTTATATATAGAATAAAATTCAGCGTCAAATATCTAAGAAATACATTTTGAATAAAATGGCTACGTCTATTGACAGTTGCTAAGTGGTTGCTATGGAAGCCGTGCGATTCACTTTACAGCCGTGCGTTTTGTTTTACCGTGCGTAATAGACGTCTTACATTGATTGCCGACTGTGTGTTATTGACTACTTACAGGGGTGGTCGTAGATAAAATATTTTACGTTTTTAAAACGTTTGTGTGTTTATTGGGTTACGACAGAATCGATTAGGAAATCCTTAGGTTGTTGTAAAAGGCAAACTGAAAAGGGGTGACCATTACTGGAGGAGACGTAGTAAGACATATGTGTCTAAGCGGAAAGACAAGAGGGATGTATTGTGTATTACTACATGTTATCATCCGAAACTAATTCAGGTTACAAATAGATATGGTAAAGAAAAAATAAAACCGGAAGAAATATCTAGTTACAATAATTTTATGCCTGGTATTATTATTCGTCACCCAGAAAGAGAATAAGGTGGTACAAAAAAGTAATGTTCCATTTGTTGGACATTACTTTATGGAATGCATATTACATAAAAAAAATTGATAACAAATTTACTTTTATTCAATTCTGCGATGAATTTATAAAAGAATATGTGGAACTCGATAAGGACATAAAAAATGGAAGTTGTTAGTGAAATCGGGCCCATTACACGGAGGTAAAAGAAGGATAGCTGAACCTGACCACCAAATATACATCCTGAAATGCACTTTCCAGATGAAATTCCAAATCCAAGGAATCCAACTAAATCTTACCATCTGTGATTATGTCTAGCAATAAATAATGATAATTTCTTAATATCCTTGTACTTTTTTTCGTATGACGGGATATGCCGCTTGGCTCCAACCTACCACCAAGTGGGTTTGTTACGGACAAGACGGCATTTGCCGCACTACTTTTTCTTACAAAAAAACATTTTTTTTGTTTATATGACATCCTCTATTAATTTTGTATGAGTTTTCCCTTTTAAATATTAATGATAACTATGTGCGTGTTTACAATCCAAATATTTTTACTAGTGTCCGCGAATGTGTTAATAAAATAATACAAGCAGCAATGAGTTTCTGAAATTTTCAGCTCAACAATATACTCAATACTTACGGATATGAATCTCAGTACTCAATTAGAAATTCAATAGAACTAATCAAAAAGTTGAAATCAATCCACTTGCAAGATAACTATAAACTCATATCGTTCGATGTAACTAATATGTTTACTAAAATTCCTCCTAAAGAATGTCTAATACTTGTAAGAAAATTACTAGAAGATAAAAATATTAATCCAGGAATAATATCAGATATACTTAATTTATTTGATGTATGCATTAATCAGAATTATTTCACTTTTGACAATAAGATATATATTCAAAATGAAGGTTTACCAATGGGAAGCCCTATATCACCTATTTTAGCAAACATTTTTATGGACAATTTAGAAAGAAAGATCTTTGAAAGTAATATTTCGAAAAATATTTTATTTTGGTATAGATATGTGGATGACATATTAGCTTGTTTTATGGGTAGTGAGCGACAATTAGATGTGTTTTTCAACCACATCAATAATTTACACCCGAAAATTAAATTTACATTAGAAATTGAAGAAAATAGCTCAATCAATTTTCTTGATTTAAAAATTCAAAGAGTTAATAATGTACTTGATTATTCAATTTACCGAAAACCAACACAGACTGATGTGACAATTCCATTCAATTCTAACCACCCTGTCTCACACAGACTAGCAGCATATAATTCAATGATACATAGAGATTTTTCAGTTCCTATGAACAAATGTAATTTTGATAGAGAGATTAATACAATTAGACAAATAGCAACATCTAACGGTTATCCATTAGATATGATAAATAAACTAATTAGTAAAAAAGAGAAAAAAGTGGCATTACAACTAATATATCCTAAACAAGCTGATGAAATTAAAACTTATAAAACCATCACATATGCAGGAAATATTTCTAATAATATTTCAAAGATAATATCTTCAGCAACGAATGCAACAATTTCTTTTAAAACAGAAAGTAACGTTAGTACAAAATTGTTAAATGTAAAAACAAAAATACCACTATTAAAGAAGTCAGGTATATATAAACTCAAATGTCCAGAATGTAATGCTGTCTATTTGGGTCAGACCCTTAGGAATTTTGAAATACGATACAGTGAGCACTTACGAGCTTACAGATTAAAACAACCAGATAAATCCCACTACGCAAAACATCTACTTGACACCAATCATTCATTGACACCTAACACAGAACTAGAAGTGCTGCATATTTGTGAAAAGAAACAAGAACTGGATTTCCTTGAAGAACTTGAAATTAGAAGACATTTAAGAAACCCACAATATGAAGTTGTCAATGAACAGTTAAATCTAGGGAATTCTCCACTAATAAACTGTCTTCTTAAGTGATAATTGTAAAGATCAGCAGATATAGTTTTCCTGGTTTTCTATATCATTGCACAGTTATACTGATCTTAATTGGAAAAATGATATCCAGGATATCACCATAGGGCTAATAATATCTAAGCTTCAATATTTGTAATATCACATCTTCTTTTTCTATAAACATATATTAAGCCAATCACAAGTTAGGTTACTTCTTGGTCTAGCCAAAAATATAACTACTAAACATCAGGTAGGCATAAAATGAAATGTCACTTCTGTCATTCTGACGATGATATTGATTTATCGAAACAATTGTCAATTTTTTAGAATTTTCAATAACTTGTATTATATTGTGGAATTAACTAGAGACCTTGAGTTTCATTTAAAAACACTAATTTTCTAGTTTTATTTCAGGATCTGGTGTGAGCTTCATGGGTACGGCTTCGGGAACGAAAATTTCTTGAACTGTTTTCTTTGTGTGGAGTACACCTTCAATAGCGATTGGTGCCTCGGTTAGCAGGGTACTGGTTTATTCGATCCATTGATCTTGGAGTTTAATAGGGTGAATTATCCCCACTAATGAAACTTTAGAGGTTAATTGTACGAAGTTTTCTGTTGCTATGCATTTGGTGCAATTGTGAACATTAGGAATATAGCTTGACGATACATGATTCGTACAGATAATGTTTTTCTCTCGGCCAATACATTTTTCGTACCATCTGTTGTTGGCGTAGAAATGGGCATCATCTATTAAGTATGGTATATATTCTGAATGTATAGGATAAGAGTTAACATAAAGGATTGAGATTTTGATTATTACGAGCATTTTCTTTGAAGTAACACATATAAAGTATTTTGAAGATTCGATAAGTTCATAGGGGTGCTCGTCATTAACAAGAAGGGCGTCTGTGGAGTAAATATGAAGAAGATTATATTTAAGAGCTTCTAGCTCATTAACAGTACCGGACCCACATAGGAGAGGCCTCTGAGATGATTTTATATGAGGAGAAGGTCCTCGAGGAAATACTTGCTGGCTCGTTGTGTCTAAAAACTCAACTGGCAGCCCTCGAATACCCTGCCGCGGACCAACTTTACCTGTCCCAGTTGTAGTATCGTGGCTAAGGGATTGCACACAGAATTACGATGCCGGGAGAAATTTCGAGCTTAGCTTGAAATCACCTGTTATTACAATGTCTCCTGACTGTCTCTGGTCAAGTCTCGAATCATCGAATTTAGGATAGAGGGAGATACTACATCGATTCTTACATTCCGAAATTCTAGAAATACTAATTGGTCTCTTTACTACAAGACCAATCTGAAGGACTACTACGACCTGGAACAAAGAGTCGAACATATCAGTGAGGCAATAATGGAAGCTTTTCAATCCAGTTGTCCACTGTGAAACGCTCGTTCAGAAAAGGATGGTTCTTGGTGGAATAAGAACCTGTCAAACCTCAGAAAAGAGGTCTGTCGGCTCTTTAATAGAGCCAAATGTGACGATAATTGGCAGAGGTACACTGAGAAGCTTACTCAGTACAATAAACAGATTAAGAAGGCCAAAAGGTTTAATTTTGAAGCCTTTTGCGAAAAGATCACAGTGGCCAGACTACAAAAGGTTCTGGCAAATGGGGGAACTAACCCCACAATCTCGCTGAAAAAGCCAGACGGATCATACACGGAAGGTGAAGGGGAACGATCGATTCTTCAACTTTTAAGGTTTATCTTTGGAGAAAATGAGGGAATACCTGATCAGCAGCTTTGAGAATAACGCGTTGGACCATAACCTTGTCTGGTTATGACTATGATATCCAATATAAGAAAGGGGCTTCAATTAATAACGCTGATGGTTTGTCTAGGGGTAGTCTTGTTTAGTGGACAATATGCCATTGACATCTCTAGATATAGCAAAAGAAACAAATAAATATTCGATTTTAACTAAAGTTAGGAATGTAACTTTATCTGGATGGCCTTAAGTCATAAACGATTAGAATTTAAAACCTTTTTTAAGCAGAAAAATGAACTGTATGTTGAACAATACTGTATTTTAATAAGTTGTTATTCCAAAAAGTTTAAAAAATGAAGTCCTAATTTTGATTCATGAAGAACACTGCGGTATTATACGTACAAATATGCTTATTAGATCTTACTATTGGTGGCCTGCATTGAATAATGATATAGAAAATTTAATTTCGTCTTTTGATGTGTGTCAACAACATCAAAACTTTTCGAATACAGCTTCCATACTACCTTGGACTAATGCACCATACAATTTTCATAGAGTGCACATTGATTTTTTTTTAAAGATAAGTTTGTCTCATACTTGTTGACCAAACATCCAAATGGATGGAGGGGAAACTGATGAGAAGTGGCACAAATTCATCTGAAACTATAAGTATTTTAAAAGAAATATTTTGAGTGTTTGGTCGCCCGTCGAGTTAGTGTCAGATAATGGTCCACCCTTTAACTCGTTTAACTTTATTTTCTTTTGTCAGGCAAATGGCATTTCTCCAGTAAAGTGACCTCCATACTACCTCCTAGGGCGGTGTGCAAACTATTAAAAAAGGTCTAGAGAAAAGTTTGTTTTCACAAGAAGGTGGAGATATTTCAGAAAAAAATATATTGCGAAAATTGTTAAATTTTCTGTTTACATACACAAATACCCTTTCAACTGTTACTGGAATATCCCCAGCTAAGAGTATATTAAAACTTGAGTCAAAAACTAGATTCGACTTGCTAAAACCTTGCTACAATTCTGTCAAATTACAAAATAAATGTGACTTTAATTCAGAAACTAAGAGAAAAGTGAAAAATATAAATTAAATGACAACGTTTTTGTTAATAATAAATTAACAAAATGATGGCAAAAGGTTGAAATTATGAAGTTTCTGTACATATTTGGTAAGAGTTGAAAATGACATTAGGTTTGTTCCATCTGATAACTTGCGCCCACAGTTGTTAAAAGTTGGTGTCAATGAACCATTGCCACCAACTATAGTCTCGTCCTATTCAAGTGAAATACCGAATATTGTGAATTAAACTCCAAATGTGACCAATATAATTCCGAAAGTGTATTGAAAATCCATTGTCATCTATAGGATTAGAAAATATTTCTAAACAAACAAATTTAGATGTAAAAGAAGTTTAAGTTTCGGAAGCTAATGTAACAAGTCCTTTAAGGCTTAATAAAAATATTAATAAATATTTTTCAAATAAAATTTCAGATTTCTCCGATTCACCCTCTAATTAGTCGTTCTGTAAGTCTAGTTAAATGTCCTTCTAAATTGAATCTTTAATAATAAAGATAGGGGAAAATGTAGTGTAAGTGTTTAGTCTGATTTGTTTGGAAGTCTATGGCGCTCACTTCATCTGTCAATCTAGCAAGTCAGAGACAAGTATCGTAATGTCGTTTTCCGTGTTTTATAAAGTCTCTTCCTATTTTCTGTTCAGTATTGAATAAACTCTAAATAGTCAAACGTTGATTTGTTATTTTTGTCAGCAAATATATAACAACTAACATTTTCTACCAAAATTTTTGTTCAGTAAGTTGTCTCGTTCCACTGTTTTGTTATTGTATTAATTATTATACAAATTCGGTAATTAAAACGTTCATTACATTGAAATGACTGTTTAGAAGTCTTCGTGTACGCTACGCTGTGGCGCTACCCTACTTGTTTATATCTCGGTTGTTATTGAAATAAAGAATCTTGAATGTAATATTTTTGTACTCTTAGTCAAATAATTGATTCGATACTAAAATACTATACACCGTGATCCAATACAGATTTTTGGAATGTTGTTACTTGTGATTTAACCAAAATTTCAAAATTTGGAAGGAAATACGCATCTTAATGTCATGCTCACCTTCCAAATTTCATTTTGATATATCTAACCATTCCTGAGATATTGACTTAGTACCACACATTTTCCCGTCACTATATAATCGAACAGTTTTTAGTTCAGTTTCGTCAAAAGGAGAAGTTGGAGGATAGTGGAGATATTGATCTAGGTTTTTGTATTGAGGATTTCGTGTATTAATAACTAATCAAAAACTGAATTTAAATATTCTAAATGCCATTTTGTTGAAAAAATTATGCTAAATATATTGATTCCGTAACATCAAAGTGAATTTCAAAATATACCAATTATAAATCCTACCTCTGTGTATTTGAATAAAACTATAAAGTGAATATTTCAATGCATACCCCAAACCACAACAAAATATTCTAAATATGTTCATATTTATTCTGACGTATACCTCAACAAAACATTTAGAATATGTTCATATTTATTCCTCGCAATAAGAGAATCGCTTACTGAAGTGAAACCTAATAAAATGCCTTCATTTGTTAGTAGATTAACAGTTCGCAATAATTTTTCCAGCTTTCCTCTCCTACTGAGAATATTTTCCGACCTAAGCCACGATAAAGATTGCATTTTGTAAATAATATATAAAACAATACAAACATCGGTTGAAGCTGCGAGTATGTCAACCATATGGTCAGACTATTACTAAAAAAGAAGAGAATTTCTTCCATTTACGGAATATTTTGTTTGTCTACCGAGATAGAATATTTTCCTATGTAGGTTATAATGATCTTTGGTAAAGTCTTTTCGTCAGAAAGCTTGGCGGTGTGTGGTGGAGGTGAGAGGCTCGTTAGAGTACAAAGCGGAGATTTGTATTTCATCTTTTGCGTCGATTATTTGGATAGTGGACCAAGTTCAACTATGTTAGAGGGAAACTGTACATAACCTGCAACATCAACGAGAGGAGGAACTTCACCATAGTGAATTTGGGGGGGGGGGGTAGGGGGTAAGGGGATATTCGAAAAGGTAGCGGTTTTGTTTGAAAGATGTGTTTTAACTACGAACGTTATATTAAAGAAGCTGAATGAGGAAATGATGGGGATGGGCAAAAAAACTTTTAAATAAATAAGAAAAACATTACATTGGTGTCAGTAATATAAATAAATAGCCACACAAACATAGCCAAGAGATATAGTGACTTGAAAGTGACGGAACTAAGCATAATTGGAGAATTGCGAGCTAGAAACGTCCGGTAAAAAATTGAATTAGTAGAAAGACTCAAAGTGTCAATGGAAAATGACGGCTTTGATCCACAATCATTTTTATTCAAAGACGAGGCTTCCGCCTTAATCTCGTCAATTTCTACTAATATTTCTGCTAACATGGACGAGAAGCTTTCTACCATTAAAAACGATTTTTCTGATATGAAGAACGATATTTCTGCTATGAAAAACGACATTTCTGCTAACATGGACGAGAAAATTTCTGCTATGAAGAACGATATTTCTGTTAATAAGAACGAGAAGAATTCTGCTATGAAAAACGGCATTGCCGCTGATGTTGAGAATGAAATTGCGTCTGATATTGAGAATAAAATGACAACGATGGACAAAAAAATCATGAAGTTTGAGAGAAAGATGACAGATTCAAAAACACGAGGCACGCCAGAGGAAGAAAATAAGACTGAGCAAACAAAACCTTACAAACCAGAAACACTTCCTAAGATAGAAGATATTGGCAGTTTTGCCTGAGTCAAGGCTCCAACGTTCGACGGAAAGACGTCGTGTACCAATTACGTAAAACAGTTTGAAGCAGCCGCTAGAGTCAATAATTGGTCCGATAAGGAGAATGCAGTAAACTCAAATATCGCACTTAGGAGAGATACCTTAGATGTACTAAATACGATACCTCTGAAAGAAACGGATGACTTCGAGCACCTGCAGAAGAGTTTGGACATGCGATATGGTCACAAACCTCTAGAACATTCGTACCAACCCCAGCTGAAGAACCAATGACAGAAACGTGATGAACCCCTACAAGAGTATGATGTGAATACTGCCCGACTAGTTTGATTTGTCATCTATCAGCACGAGTGAGCATTATGGAATGTCTAGGCATCCAGGTTTTTATTGATGGCTTACGTGACCCCAATATTCAGAGGATTCTTCCTTTAGCCCATCCCAAAACATAGGTCGACGCATTGACAGCTGCCCTTGAATATGAAGCAGCAACGAAGGCGTCGGGACATAACAAAATTATGATCATCCATGAAGAAGGTGGCGTAGACAGATTTGACCAGATCGTCAGATTGATCAAAACTATGATCGCCGAGAATTATCAGATGCTGGAATTGTGGAGAGCTAGAATATGTACGCAATTCGTGTAAGAGCCCCAGGACTCCTGCAAACCAAGAACCCCAGTCACAGGAAATCTAGAGCGGGTCGGCTACAAGGGGGCAGCACCGACCCATGATCGTTCCAAAGGCCCTCTCATACTGATAGCTTCTCTCAGATGTCGCAACGACAGTTTATATGTAGATGGCAAAGTGAATGGCAAGAGATATACTCTGCTGGTAGACACTAGAACTAGAACTAGAACTAGAACTATAACTATAACTAGAACTAGAACTAGAACTAGAACTAGAACTGGAACTGGAACTAGAACTAGAACTAGAACTAGAACTAGAACTAGAACTGGAACTAGAACTAGAACTAGAACTAGAACTAGAACTAGAACTGGAACTAGAACTAGAACTAGAACTAGAACTGGAACTGGAACTGGAACTAGAACTGGAACTGGAACTAGAACTAGAACTAGAACTAGAACTAGAACTAGAACTAGTACTAGAACTAGAACTAGAACTAGAACTAGAACTAGAACTAGAACTAGAACTAGAACTAGAACTAGAACTAGAACTAGAACTAGAACTAGAACTAGAATTAGAACTAGAACTAGAGCTAGAACTAGAACTAGAACTAGAACTAGAACCATTATACGACCTGAGATAATAAAGTTCAAGAAGAAGCTTTTACAAACGAGACTGCGACTGAGGACCGCCACAAGTGAGAGTGCCAACGTTCACGGGGAGACACAAATCCAATTGGGAATTATTGCAGAAAAGTTCACACATACGGTAATAGTAGTTGACATCGAAGGAGACGACGTAATTCTGAGAATGGACGTGATAAAACTACATGGTTTCCAGTTGAACTTTAGAAACAGAACCATTGAAGTAGGGTTCGACGAGGTATTCCTTCATCCATATGAAGGCAGCACGGTGTTGGCACCTGTACACAGGAAGATACCGTTCTACCTGCACGAAGCGAAACCATGATAGTAGCACGGCTACAAGGAATCATGGAGGAAGGTACATCAGTTATGATGAGCCAAGGAACCACGACGAATGAGTTGGCAAAGGAGTACTAATTGGAAAAAGATTGGTTACGTCGGCGAAGGAGATCCCAGTACGAATGATAAACGTAAACTGTTACCCCCCCCCCCCCCCCCCCAATTACCATCAAGAAGGTAACCATGATTGGATCCAGCGTTCCAGTGACAACTATAGTTCACCAAACAAGCGCCACTGACAATTCTAATGCGAGATTCGAACAGATGTTATCAGTAGCTGGTTAATCCTTGAATAGAGCTGAGATAATAATAATGAAAGAATTTCTCTTGCAGTATCGAGATATTTTCTTACTAAAAGGAAGGAAGACTGGTACATCATCAGCCCTTAAACACAAAATCGATACTGGTAATGCTAAGCCAATTAGGCAATCAGGTCGACGACCACCACGAGCGAAGAGAGAGAGGAAGCTGGAATAATAATACGAGAAATGGCATACGAAAAGGTAATAGATCCATCTACTAGTTCATGGATGTCTCCAGTGGTGCTCGTCAAAAAAAAGGACGGACCTACGAGATTCTGCGTGGACTATCGCTTGCTAAATAACGTGACGAAGAAAGACAGCTATCCTCTGCCTCGAATCGACGATACGCTAGACACTTCGGCCGGACGCAAAATGTTTTCCGCCTTGGACCTAAAGTCTGGTTATTGGCAAGTAGAAATGGATCTAGGAGACAAAAAGAAAACTGCTTTTACCACCGGATCTGGATTATGGTAATTCAACATTATGTTATTCGGGCTCTGTAATGCACCCGCGAAATTTGAAAATTTCATGGAGAATGTCTTGAGAGGGTTGTCTTGAAAGATTTGCCTGGTCTATTTGGACGATATCGTAGTACTGGAGACGACATTTGACGACCACCTGAAGAATTTAGAAGAGGAATTCAAACGACTTCCAGCTGACCAGCTCATGTTAAACCCGAAGAAATGTCAGCTATTCCAAAACCGAGTCAACTATCTAGGTCATGTAGTGAGCAATAAAGGAATGGCTGTGGATCCAGAGAAAATCACTTCCCTTCAGCAATGGCCGCAACCATCCAACAAACATCAAATTAGGAGTTTCCTTGGACTTTGCACATACTATAGAAGATTTATAAGGAAGTTTGGAGATATTGACTAGCCCCTTACTCGACTCACACAAGAAATAAGAGCTTTCCAATAGGACGAAGAGGCATTTAACCACGGCGCTGATATTTGGATATTCATTACCAGAGGGAGAGTTTATTCTTGACCTTGACGCTAGCAACATAGGAATTGGAGGAGTACTCTCACAGATCCAAGGAGAACCAGAAAGAGTGCTAGGATATTTCATTTAAGTCTTCTTCAAATCAGAACGAAACTACTGCGTTACAAGAAGAGAACCTTAGGCGGTAGTGGAGTCCGTGGAACACTTTGACCAGTATATCTATGGAAGGAAGTTCTTAATCCGGACTGATCACGTAGCATTCAAGTGGTTAGTACAGTTCAGGAATCCCAAGGGCCAGATAGCTAGATGGATTGAAGGACTTCAAGAGTACGATTTCAACATCGAACATCGAGCTGGTGTGAGTCACCGAAATGCCGACAGAACTACAGTAGTCAATGAAGAATGGTCACCCACCAGAATCAGAGAAGATCAGGAGAATGATCTCCACCTAAAGAAGATTCGGCAATGGAAGGAAGAAAATCGGTGACCTACCTGGCAAGAAGTGTCAAGATTTTCACCAATGCTCAAGGCATATTGGGCTTATTGGGATTCCCTTGTCCTGGAGGAAGGCCTACTGAGAAGAATTCTTGATAATGATGATGGTAGCGAGAAGAAAAGACAGATAGTTATCCCGAGAACGAGACTAACAGAGGTACTGAGAAAGTCCATCGGGAGGTTATCTGGGAGTGACGAAAACCCTTCAGCGAGTCCGTGAAAGGTTTTACTGGATGATCAGCTCCGACGATGTGAAGGACTAGTGTTAGAAATATACGACTTGTGCTAAGAGTAATGGACCACATCGCAAAAGAAAGGCAACAATATAATGTTGGAAGCACTTTGGAAATGATTGCTTTAGATATCGCTGGGCAATGTCCGACGACAGGAAATGGTGGTAAGTACATCCTGGAAGTGATGGATTATTTCACAAGGTGGGTGGAAATTTACGTGATCCTGAATCAAGAGACCACAACTGTCGCGGATGTATTGGCGAAATAATTCATCAGCCAATATGGGGTGCCTTTGGAAGTGCACAGCGATCAAGGAAGAAATTTTGAGACCCAGGTATTCCATAAAATTGGTGACAAGCTGGGAATGAAGAAGACCAGGACAATAGCGTTGTATCCACAGTCAGGGGGAATGGTCGATAGAATGAACAGGAGCATTGGAAAATACCTGTCTAAAATAGTTTTCATATACCATTAATTGGTACCAGTATCTTTCCCTATTCGCATTGGCTTATCGATCAGCCATAAATTAGTCCACGGATATGACACCTGCGAAAATCTTCTTTGTGACCTGAAATTTCGCTGTCGACCTGACGAAGATCTAGCAGGAGAAGATTACGTGATACAATTGAGAAGAAGGATGGACGATGTGCACGAATTGGTGCGAATGAATCTTCGACTTGCCAGCGACCGAATGAAAAAACGGTACGACACGCAGGTCACGGAAGGTGGTTTCAAAGAAGGGGACAAAATATGTATACACAACCCGACAAGGAGAAAATGATTTTCTCCAAAATTACAGAAATCATGAGAAGGTCCATACTTAATCATGAAGAGGATCAACGACGTCATCTATCGTATAAGTATGATCCCCAATGGAAAACCGAGAGTTTTCCACCATAACTGACTAGCGCCATTCGAAAAAGACCATGACAAAGAGGAATGAGTGCGCCGTATACGACAAGAGTCTGGCCCAGCCTTTGAAGAATTTATGGGCGCATAAAGCTAGATACGGAGTCACTACAGAAGACAAGATTTGTTCACGCTCCCGGAAGAATTCTCACTGGCACTTAACATCTCCGCCAGTAACATACACGCACGAGGGCTGGCAACCGTCTTTCTATAGAAGTTGTGACAATTAGATAAACTTGAAGATCAGGTGCCAGCCCCGGCCATGACACTGAGACTCAAACACAATTTGCGGTAAGTCTTCTACCTGGTAACTAGAAACTAATTTTCAGATCTATCTACCTACCAGGATGTGTGGGAAGCGCTACGAAGCCTTAGAGATCATGTGCTGGAATACCACGTGGAGAAACTAGCAATGCCCAGGATAGAGAACAACAAGTTGTATTGTAAGTCATCAGGAACGTGATCTTCCAAGATACCGGTGTCCACATATTAATTTGCAGAGAAACTTCTCGTTATCGGTATCCGTTGAAGACGATGTCCTGTTATTTCCATGCGACCGGAAAGTGCAGACATGGGTCCAGTTGCCGATTTGAACATCCAGTTCCGGCTACACAGAAATGGGAGGCAGAGAAGTTAAAATACGCCGACGACGCTGTACTCATAGCCGAAAACGAGTACGACTCACAAAACTAGTGCATAGATTCCACACAACAGCAAAGAAGTTCAGAATGAATATATCAGTGTCAAAAACCAAATGCATGATCACATCTAGAACACCACTTAGATGTAAACTTGAAATAGACAACAATATTGTACAGCAGGAAATGAAATTTAGGTATCTTGGGATAGAAATATCTGGGTACGGTGATGTTGAGACGGAGGTGAGAGGGCAAGCCATGAAGGCATCGAGAACAGATGCGTGTCTTAATGATATATGGAGCAACAAACACATAGGAATAGAGGCTAAATCCGGAATATATGAAACAGCTATTAGATCCATTCTAACATATAGTGCCGAAACCAGACCAGATACCTCGAAAACGAAACAAATAATGGAGAAACAAAAATGAAAGTAGTGCGTAGGATGGCAGGCAAAACACTGTTAGATCGAGAGAGGAGTGAGGATATCAGAAGAGCATGTGAAATTGATAATATCAGTGAATGAATCCTGCAAAGAAAAAGAAAATAGACTGAGCATATTACCCGCTTGACACCCTACAGATTGGTAAGGATAACAAGGGATAAGTCACCAATATGACGGAGGAACATCGGAAGACCCCGCAAACGATGGAGTGACAATCTTACAGTGGACTAAAGAGAACAAAGGGACGAAGAAAAACAAGCAAATTTCGCTTACATATAAGAAAGAAGAAGATATATTTCACATTTTATGCTAACAAACCGTAATTGATTTAATTAATTTTAAAATAATAAATTATTATATGAATACTCAATGCGCTCCTGTTCAACACTTGTCTAGTTCATTCAATATGCGCGTGATTTTATTTACATTAAGTGGTAGCGAACGGACTTTGGGCTAGTTAAATCTTAATGTACTTTGCGAACACTTTTACTAAAAGCTCGTTTGTTTATAAGTGATACTGCGAAGTAAAAATGAGAAGTTAATAGGTTGTAAATATTTATTTCTACAAATAGTCAATATTTCATACATTCCCCACATTGTGGGATTAACGTTACTTATGATTCATTATTCTTTCTGAGCTGTTACTATTTTTGTAATTATCATTTTAAATTGTTATACTTGATGCAAGTAGAGTATACATACATACATGTACAAACAGAACCCAACTTGGATATATTCAACTTCACAGTAAGTCGATTCTTCTGTCGTCTGGTAGCATGCCTCAACAGTATAAATTTGATGCGAAGATAACCCTATCGTCAGGAGTCAGTGTTTGTTTTAAAGGAAAATATTGGGCATATTACAACATTCTGTTTGTTCTTTCTATTTTCTAGATTACGCGATTACTTGGAAAGGACTCAATAAATTGTTATATTTGTAATTGTAGTATGCGAATGTTTAGGGTATTTTCATATGACTTCTAGTTCAGCAAGAATCTTACTCGATATATCAACAATATCAAGATATAAGGTTGAAAAATTCAGATTAGTTAATTTGTTATTTCTTGTTATATATCTTCGTTTAGCTCCAAAATTTCCTAAATTAACAATCAATAGAGCTTTCCCATGTTTTGTTTTGAACTGTCTTCCCGAAATCGTGAAAGAGTCTGTTGTTGTCAACGAGTTCAGTATATTTAATGCGGAATATTTATAGTTCGTGTCCTTATGATATGTACTCAGCGATATCAATAACAAGTTTCTGAAGAAATCCATCAAGGTAGAGGTAAAGAAAGGAAAAATAGAAAGTACGAGATATAGAAAATCAACAATAGATTTTAAAAATGTTCAAAGTCGACCAAAACATACTGCTATTCGTCGGCTATTCCTGAAGTATGAAAATGGTCGCGGCACAGGTTGTTGGAGTGCATACTATTGGAAAAATACTTAGTATTATTGCAAAGTATCTCGGCTTACCAAATACTGAGGCATACATAGGCCACAGTTTCAGTAGAAGTTCTTCTACACTGCTTGCTAGTACAGGTGCTGATATATGAGTTCTTGAACGTCACGGTAGATGGAAGTCTATTACTGTAGCGGAAGGATAATATGTCGAGGATTCCATCTATAATAAGAACAAAATTTCCAACGCAACTTCTAGCACTATAGCATCTATATCAAATATTGAAAGAACCTTTGTCGTCATTGGAGAAGATAATATTTCTTTATACAGAAGATATTTGTCATTACATCAACCCAACACGCCACATCGTAGATTATTTGTATTTTACAAAAACGGCAAATGTCCGGTACAACCCATTGGTATTCACAGTTTTGGAAATATTGCCTCCAAAATTGTCGAATATCTTAAATTGTCAGACCCCAAGGAATACACCGATCACTGTTTACGAAGAAGTCCAGCCACTTTATTAGTTGATGGCGGTGGCAGTATAACCAATTTAAAGAGACACGGAGGGTGGAAATCGACGAATGTGGCAGAAGGATACCTAGAATATTCTTATAAAAACAAACTTGACATTGACGAGATTAATATCTCGAAAGCTAGTACAAGTACTGCAATGTCTAATACTAATTTCAACACAGCCACTTCTGTTAATATTCCTAATACTATTAATAATACTAATTAATTGTTATAATTGTACAATTAATATTCACAAGTCATATTTATAGTATATATCCCTATTATTTTTTAATATATTTTCTAATTAACGGCTGCAGAAAAAATATTGTACGTAACGCTACCCGTAAATGATTTTACGGGACTCGCAATCTTCCAGGACTCGCCTACGGCTTGCCTTGGAAACTGCCTACTCATACCGTAAAATATCACTTTTGCGACTTGTTACGTAAATAACTATTTTAATACACGAATGCTAACGTCATGACACATGACAGATATTCGGAAAAGCTACTAGATCATGAACTACACTACAATGTCAAATGCTGTAGTGATGTTCAGTTTGCCGGCAGTTCCTCTGGGTAAAGACCGTAAAAAACTTTTTCGGCCGCAACCGTGGGTAACGGCCGCAAAATGCCATTTTGCGGTCTCAGTTGCGACTGCAAAATGCTTTGAGTACGATTGCCCGAGAAGTCAATTATCGCATTTTTAACTGAATAAAGTTATTTTACCAAAAAATTGCCACATCCACCATTGAACTTAGTCTGTACCCGAGGTAACAAGTATAGTGTGGACTTGTTTACAACGGCAAAAAGTGTGCAATGATGGTGTTCATTAATAGTTAAAATTTTAAATAATTCCAATTAATAATTATAAAAAAACATTGTTAATTAATAACTTTAGAGTCCTATCGTTCGTTACCGAATGGCATGAAGAAAATTCTTTATATGAAATACCTTCATTATTTTTTGTTCCTCTATCATCTCCTAAGTTTCTGGCACGAACTCTTGGGACATCCTGTTTTCTATTCTTACGGATTCCATTTTTGTTTCAAAATGACATACTTTATTATTCTGAGTACTATAATGATTTTATTGGAGTTCTGAGTACTATAATGAAAAAAATATCTATGCACAAATTTGAAAAATGCATTGAAAGCAACAAAATTTTACGATTTAAATGATTCCAAGAATTACACCCTTGAAACCATCTCCAATCAAAATTGAGAAATCAAAAATTATTACATTCAGCTAATAAACTCGTCCGCCAAGACCATCCGCCATATTTTCAGTTGTGCGCATTCGCCATATTCAAAATTGAAGCATTTAGTTGGCGGATATAAATAATGTAAGTAAATATTTCGGAAGAATATGAGGCAGAAATCAAACTCAATTATTAATCAAATCATGGAAATATGGTATTGGAATAATATAACATTTTTGTGAATTTTAAGCAAGATTGATAGTGCAAAATTGATTAAAATAATTATGGCAATAAAACCAAAGTTGGCAACGATAACCACATTTAGAAGAATAATTTGGGAACAACCCCAATAAATGAGTCAATAGTGCTATTCAATGCGTCAATCGATTACAATCATTCCCTGTCATTTAAAAAACAACATGTTCAACAATACATTTTCGATATCAATCGATCAATCTGATTATAATCGGTCTAAAATTATGATGCTATTGAAAACAATCGTAAATCGGAAGCATGTGATTGGAAGAAAAATTTAAATAAACTACAGTTTGTCTATGCGTTATGTGATGTGACTGATATTTCGCAAATGTATATTACATTTTTAGTTCAACAGAACAGCTTCTATAAAATTAAACGTGATTAAACTAAATGAACTTGTGAAAAGTGTGAAATTAACTAAAATAATGATGAGGTTATGTCACTAAGAATGACAGTTTTTTTTGGTCGTTCAACAAACATCAATCCGTCTTCGATTTCGATTATAAACTAAATCGGAATCAAGATCGAAGTGTTGAATAGCACAAATGAATTCAATACTTCCTCTAGATAGATAAATTCTCGGGCGAACCTATACTAAACGAGTTGAGTCCTACAGTTATTATAAAGCATCTTACAAATAATTACCAATATATAACATTTTATATCAAAACAAACAATACTAGTACATTAACATTTAAAGTAAAATACTTATCGATATTTAAACAAAATAAATGTCAAACTTTGACTTGTGCCAGTTTTGGCACAAAATGAGATAACAGCAATGAATACACCAACCCAACAATTCATTTTCTAAGTGCGCATGCCTGAGTCAGAGTCAGTTATCTGTCAATGTCATGTGATTTTATTGTTTACATGTTTAACAAAGCATATTCTTTGCTGTACGGTTTTTCCTTATTTACAATATAACATATATATTTTGTTTGTGTATTTAATTGTTTAAAAAACTATTATATCAGTTATGGCGCCAAGAACTTGTGCAGTTCGTGGGTGTCATTCAAGAGATGGAGACGGTACAACTATGTTCAGATTTCCTAAAGATCCTGTAAGGTAAGAGGAATTGTTTCTTTATGCAATAAATTATAGATATATATTTCTTTTTTTAAATATGTTATTCTTCCATTGCACCTATACATTGGGAGTTGCGTGAATCTATGTTTTGAGTGTTAACATTCCTCTGTCTCTGTGTCTTTGATAACATAAATAATAATAATAATAATACAATCAATGAATACACTACAATAAGCGTCACTACTGATGAGTTCAGCTTGAATATGTTGAATAATAATTCACAATATTCAATATAAATTGGTAGTAGTTTATTTCTTTAATCCACATGATAAATAAAAATATACTTACTTAACTTTATTTACATTTTAGAGCACAGTTAGGGTTGGATGCATGTAACCGTGGAGATTTGTTTAAAAAAACCCTAGACTCTTTACATAACAATTATAAGTTATGTCAACTCCACTTTGAGGATAAATTTACTTCCAAAAGGGGACGTAAAAAGTACCTATGTCTTCAAGCTGTGCCTACAATATTCCCATGGTTAAAACGCAAGGGCCATGTTATATTGAGCGATCCACCAACAAAAATAGCTATTCAGCCTGGTAAATATTAAATTTAAGTAAACATCACAATCAGTTGTTATTGATATTTATTTTTGCCACCTTAGTGCAGAATTAATTATATTTTTTCAACAGGATTCATTAATACCTTATTGGTATTTTGTTTATTTGTTTATTATAATAATTTTTATAATTACAGATACCATGCCGTTTGAGCAAGTGGGACATTCGTCTGAAGCCGCCGCAAGACATATTGGTGATGCTTCTCCATCTCTTGGTAAATATAATCATCGTTTAGATTCAACTCTTTTAGATAATATGCATCAAAATAGATGGCTTTCTGATAATTAAATTGCGTTTAGCCTATCTGTGAATCGCCATATGCTTTGTATTTAAACAGCTGTATAGAATTGCAATGTAAATGTTATGTATTCTTTAGAGTGTAGAGTGACAAATCTAAGAATGCTTGACATTTTTTGAACCGATTACTTGAAATTGCTGTTAATTACAATTATTTTTATAATAACAGATACCATGCCATTTGAGCAAGTGGGACATTCGTCTCAAGTCGCCACAAGACATATTGGTGATGCTTCTCCATCTCTAGGTAAATATAATCATCTTTTATATTCAACTCTTGTAGATAATATGCATCAAAATGGATGACTTTCTAATAATTAGATTGCATTTAACCTAACGGTTTTCTTTTTCTTATACAATAGTCTTTTTTATGGTTTTGCTAAAATGGAAAACTGTTCGCTTATTCATTCAAAGTTCGCTTGCTATCAATGTAAGAAAATGTTCCTGCTGGTCTTCAGAAAATAGACACTGGAAAATGTGATGGATGAATAGAACAACACATTGTCTATAATAAATTCTGTGCATATAGTCTTCCTCATTTTCCTTTTTTGTTTCAGATAATAGATCTTCTAAAATTCTTATTGAGATGGAGGAAACCCATACGTTTACAATATCCCTCAGCTTCAACTCAAACACCACAAAGCATGACCTTTGGCACACCACGAAAGGAAAAGTTAAAGTTTAAATTGAAAACAATAAAGAAAAAGTTATTCAAGAAAACATGTAATGTGGAGGCAACACCAAAATATAGCCCTAAACTCTTTAGAGATATGTGTGATCATTTTTTGACCAAACCATTGGCAGACATTGTCATACCCCAAATTAATTTGAAAAACATAAGATCACTTGGCAGACGTTATTCTGATGAATTAAGGAAAGTTGCCCTCACCTTGTATTTTTTAGGACCTAGAGCATACAGATTTCTTAGAAAAATAATAAGTCCACCAACTCCAAGAACTTTCCAAAACATGACCAACGGTTTAGTTTCGCAAGCAGGTTTAGGATGAAGAAGTTTTTCAAGCAATAAAAATGAAAACAAACACAATGTTACCACAAGACAAACATTGTAGTATAATTATTTATGAGATGTCTTTAAAATCTTTTTTGTACTTTGATACTGGAAAAGATGAGATAATTGGTTTATGTGATTTTGGAACTGGAACAAAGGAAAGCTTGGTGGCAAAACATGCTTTGGTCATTATGGTAAGAGGACTGTATACCAATTGGAAGTTACCAATTTCTTACTTTTTTGTTGTTTCTGAATTTGAGGCCGAAAAATTACTACCTGTCGTAACAAAATGCATATGCAAATTGTTTGACTGTGGTTTGATTGTGGATTGTTTAGTAAGTGACATGGGATCTTCTTCTCTTCTTCTCCTTCTTTTAAATAGACCTATTGGTCTGTTGCTTGCTGAAGCCGTCTCTGGATGGTTTCTTGCGAGGTGGACTGCCAGCTTTCCTGCCACCTTTTTGGGGGTCTTCCTGGTGGTCGATTTCCGTGTGGCTTGCTTTCCATCATTATTCTCGGTAATCTGTTTTCGTCCATTCTTCGTACGTGCGCGTACCATTCTCTTCGTCTCTGTCTGCCCCATCTGACTATATCTACTATGCTGCATTGAGCTCGTATGTCAGTGTTTCTTATCCTGTCCCGTCTGGTCTTCCCTAGGATAGTTCGTAGGATTTTCGATTCGGCCGAGCGCAGCATACTTTTTGTTTTATTTGTGTCTTCGCGTACTTCTATTCCGTAAGTCATAATAGGTCTGATGCAAGACTTATAGATCTTCATCTTGCTATCTGTTCCCATGTGCTGGTTTGACCATATCACATCTCTAAGACATCCTGACAGAGCTGCTGCTTTAGTTATGAGACTTCTTACTTCTTTCGCCGGATCGTGGTAGCTGCAGATGTCCATGCCTAGATATTTAAAGACATTGAGTTGCTCGATTGGTTAATCCTCTACAACCGCTTTACACCTGACAGGTTCTCTGGAGAATGTCATAGCTTTGGTTTTTGATGTTAAAATTGCCATGTTGAGTTGTTGGCTGACTTGATAGAATTTAAACAGCGGTCTCTGAAGATCGTTCTCCGTTTCTGCTATAATAGCTGCGTCGTCTGCATAGCAGATCATAGATATTTTTGAGTGGCCCATTCTGTACCCCAAATCTAAGGATGTGACTTGTTGTATTATTTCATCCATCAGGAGGTTGAAAAGGAAAGGGCTCAGGCTGTCACCCTGCCTAATTCCGCCTGGTGTTTTTATGTTGGATGTAGTTTGTTCTCCTGACTTGATCTTTGTCACATTTCCAGTGTTTAAGTTTTTAATTAGTTTGGTGATTTGGGACGGGGACTGTCTTTTTGTTAGAATTTGTAGGACGTCTGTCAAGCGCACTTTGTCGAATGCCTTTGTTAAGTCTATGAAGCAGATGTAAGCAGGCTTGTTAAACTCTATTGATTTCTCCTTTAGTTGTTTCATTATGAAGAGAGCGTCCGTTGTTGACCTGTTTGTTCGAAAACCAAGCTGTTCCTCTCTATTCTTGATACGTGATTCCAATTTGTCTTTTAGGATGCTAGTGAGCAGTTTCATGGATGTACTTAGCAGGGTTATGCCCGTGTAGTTAGATGGGATCTAATTTTGTTAAACTAAGCAAACTTCTCGGAGTTTCTAAAAATAATCCAGAATTTCAAATAAATAATAAAAATATTGTATACATATTTGATCCTTGTCACTTAATTAAAGCATTTAGAAATAATTTAATCAACAATGTTTTTTCTTTTGATGATAAGAAAACGTCCTGGACATTTGTAAAATCTTTTTATGAATATGACAAAAAACAGTTTTACAGATGTGCACCAAAACTTATAAACTCTCATATATATCCAACAAGTTTTGAAAAAATGCGTGTTAAACTTGCAACTCAGGCAATACCGTGGCAAGTTCAATGAATACATATATAAGTTTAGGAATACTTCCTACAAGTTCCATAGGGACCATAGAATTTATTGAATTTGATAAGATTTTTGACATGCTCAATTCTGTGGACTTAAGAAATTCTAATCCTTACAAAAATGTTTTTGAAGGCACAAATTTTCAATTATAATATTTGGATGAAATGGTGGAATTTATTACAAAATTGAAAATATTTGATAAAAAAGATGTAGATGTTACCGCCAGATCGAAGTGCAGAAATTGTTGTGTTATAACAAGAAATTCTATAAAGATTCTTTGGAGTCGACTTTCCTCGGAAGATTTTAAATATCTTCGCTGTAGAAGAATCAATCAGGATTGTCTTGAGAGCTTCTTTGGTTCTATCAGGCAACAAGGTGGTAATTCTATAAATCCAACTCCCATACAATTTCAAAGAGCTTTTTAAAAATTATTTTGCCAAACATACCTTCATTCAAATAATATGAATTGCATTAATGACATGGATCAATTATTATTAAATCTAAGATCTATTCAATCAAGTAGGAAACAATCACAAAAACCAATACCTGAAATTTCATTAAAAGCAGTTCTTCCAATGTTCATAGTTGCAATACCTGCATTCAGTATTCTCGTGAAGTAAGAGATCTAGACATTGGTAATTTGTTGAAATATTTTAAGGCATACAACAATGATTTTGGTACTTTTGGCAGTTTGAGAGCTCCAAGTGAAACATTTGTGGAATATATATATATATATATATATATATATATATATATATAAATATATATATATATATATATATATATATATATATAAATATATATATATATATATATATATATATATATATATATATATATATAAATATATATAAGTTAGAAACATTATTTACTTCATCTTTCGAAAATATTTTGACAGGGCAACATATTTCAAATAATATATATTCAAATATGCAAAAAATAGAATTTCATTATCCATGTGGTTCATTCCCCCTGGAATATGTTATTAAATTATTCATTAGGTTGAAAATATTTTATTCTCTCAAATATGGCAACAACAATTTTAAAATATAAAAAGAATAATAAACGGAATGAATATCCGAAAATAATGATAATATCCCAACTGTAGGATGGGATAAAATCATTATTATTATATCATAGCTCTGTCTTTGCAGCAGCTAGTGAGCTCGTTTAACAACACTCTTCTATCTTTGGCACTCTCTGTAAACTTAGTAAACCTTGGCGTTAGTATCACTGTAAACTTGTAAAGAAACTAGTATGATTTTACTGTATAATAAATGTTTTTTAATATTGTATATATATATATATAATTATATATACCAAAGAGTTATAACTCTTCAATTGAAACATTTCCATTTTTATTATATCCCTATTCTCATATTTCATGCAGTTATATATGCTCAATCTAATGAATAGTTTTAAAATATCTGAACCACGTGTGAAATACTTTGGCAATCAAACACTTCACTAAACATTAAAGTAAATGCTTCTTACAATTCACAAATACAATTTATAAAGTGTTCACTTGGAACCCTGAAGCCCCCAATAATATTTTTGTCCTTATCATACTGTTACGAACTCGCACACCGAAGCAGATACTAAGTACGGCCCTGTAACCTTATGTTAACGGAGTTAAGAAAAAGGCGAGCGCGCCGAATTCTGAGAAGGTCTATTGGGGTCTATTGTGACCGTCCTTTTTAAACATGTTCTCGAAAGGCATTTTAAGAAATATCGCGAAAGGCATGTCCCGTCCCGAATGTTCTAGTAAAGAAAATTTTTGATATAAATACAGGACCGATCAGCGGATGAGTTCAGTTTATAATTTGCCGTAGTGAGTTAAACAGTAATTAAGTGAATATAAAAGTGTTATAAATTAATAAGTTAGTGTGCATATAAATTAAATTTAATTGACTAGTTAAGTACATATAAATTAGTGTTAATGAGTTAGTGTTTAAATAAATTAGTAAGTAGCCATACCGAGTGTTTAAAATTTATCCCACCCGTTTATTGTTTAAATAAATAACAAAAAACATTACATTGGTGTCAGAAGTGGGACAATATAAATAAATAGCTACATCAAAATGGCCAAGAGACTGTGTGATCTGAAAATGGCGGAATTAAGAGCAGAATTGGAAGATCGTGAGTTGGAAACGTCCGGTAAGAAAACCGAATTAGTAGAAAGACTTAAAGTGGCACTGGAAAATGACGGCTTCGATCCAGAATCATTTTTATTCAATGACGAGGCTTCCACCTTAATCTCGTCAATTTCTGCTAATATTTCTGCTGATATGGACGAGAAGATTACCACAATGAAAAGCGATATTTCTGCTAATATAAAGAACGATTTTTCTGCCATGGACGAGAAGATTACCACAATGAAAAACGATATTTCTGCCATGGAAGACAAGATCTCAACTAATGTGAAAAACGATATTTCTGCTAACATGGACAAGATTTCTACTAATATGGACGAGAAAATTTCTGCTATGAAGACCGATATTTCTGCAGATATCTTATCATTGAAAAATGACATTGCTGCTGAAGTCGAGAATGAAATCACGTCTCTAAAATCGGATATTGAGGAAAAGATGACAACGATGAACGAGAAAATAAAATCAGACATGGACAATAAGATGACGACGATGGAAAATCAGATAGATGAGAAAATCAAGGAGTTGGAGACAAAGATTGCTGATTTAAGAACACAGGACACTTCAGCAGAAGAAAAGAAGATCGAGATCTGCAAGCCAGAAACACAACCCAAGACAGATGATATTGGCAGTTTTACTCGAGTCAAGGCCCCAACGTTCGATGGAAAGATGTCGTGGACCAATTACGTAAAACAGTTCGAAGCAGTCGCTAGAGTGAATGATTGGTCCGATAAGGAGAAAGCAGTGAACCTAACTATCGCGCTTCGGGGAGATGCCTTAGATATACTTCAGACGATACCTCTGGAAGAAACGGATGATTTCGAGCTGCTGAAGAAGAGGTTGGACATGCGGTACGGTCACGAACACCTAGAACATTTGTACCAGTCCCAGCTGAAGAACCGAAGGCAGAAACGTGACGAAACACTTCAAGAATATGAAGTGGATATTGCCCGACTCGTTCGATTTGCTTATCCATCAGCAGCAGAGAACATGATGGAAAGTCTGGGCATCCAGGCCTTTATTGATGGCTTACGTGACCCCGATATGCAGCGGACGCTTCGTTTAGCCCATCCCAAAACATTAGTTGACGCATTGACAGCTGCTCTTGAATATGGCGCAGCAACGAAGGCTTCAGGATATAACAAAATCAGGACCATCCAAGAAGAAGGGGACGAAGACAGATTTGACCAGTTCGTCAGTTTAATAAAAAGTATGATGGACAAGAAGCCAAGAAAGATCAGATGCTGGAATTGTGGCGAGCTAGGGCATGTACGTAGTTCGTGTAAGCGCCCCAAGACTCCTGCAAACCAAGAACCCCAGTCACAGGAAAACTAGAACGGGTCGGCTACGAGGGGGCAGCACCGACCCATGATCGTTCTAAAGACCCTCTCATACTGATAGCTTCTCTCAGATGTCGCAAGTGAAGTTTGTAGTTCCGAAAAGAATGTTTTTAAAAAGCGAAAAATTATTATAATGACTACTTTATTCAACAACTAATCTGACATAAAGAGTGAAAGAGTACATTAACATTTGTATTTATAACTTCGTTATCGGTGCAGCGTCAGCGGGTTCCGTGGCGCTGGGTCATCGTATTCAGGGCCTTAACTCCTCCGGCCTTAGTGGAGAACTATGGGGGATGAACCAGAGTTCGACGAAGAAAGTCCAATATCCACTTCTAAGGTTTTCTCTTGAATGGCTTCCTCTCCTTCTCTGTCCGGTTCGGCATTGTATCGGCAGTACTTAAAACTCATGTAAATAACTATTAAAATTCCAAAAATGTAAAGTAAAATTGTGTAAATACTAATTTTGTCAAAATGCACAGGAACTGTTTTTATATTTTCAATTTTAGTTCTTACAGAGTCTAAAGCACTATAAACAGTTTTTAATTCGTCTAATTTGATTGAGTCTATTTGAATTGTTGGAAAGTTTATATTTTCCGGATTTGCAAATTCACTAAGTGGTTCTAATCGCGGAATTTCAACATTTTTTAATTTAGATTGATCCTCGAAAGTTTTCAATAATATGCCTTCTAGCTGCACTTCACAGTTATTACTAAGTTCCAGTAAATAGCTTCCTTGAAGAGGAATATTGTTTATAACTTTACCGCACTTCTGCGTTGCCACGATACTATGGGGTAGAATAATTATCCACTGATTTTTCTTCACTTTCTGAACTTGAGGTTCGGTGATCTTGGTAGAAATTTGGTGACACCTCGTAGTGTTTTTTGAATATTTCAGCAACTGGATCTCGCAAGGAGGATTGTTGGCATTTTGGATTGGCTGGATGTCTTCGCAGAGGAACTCTCCTGCAGGAACTTCTTGGCATCTAGTATCCATAAATACGTACTCGTGCTCAGAGGATAGTAGGTATTTTGATTGCGGGATTATTGTTTTGTAGGAATGAAAGGAGGGCGTTGGAAGAGAATACAAATGATAGTAATTATAATCGTTTAACTGAACAATTGGCTAAGATAAATATTATTTTGTTTGCTTTGCCGTAGCTCTTAATTTTAATAGTCTTCTCAAATAATAGGATATTTTCCAGAATTGGTTCAAATGGGAATTTATTTTTCTTTAGCTGTTTGCTAATTATTAAAATTTCTGAAAGCAAATCGTTCGGATCAGCTATGGAGTTATGAAAGGTATTTAATTTAGAGAAAGTAACAGCAACTTCTATTTTCTCGAGTAGATCATAGATTAATTGAAAACTTGTAGTAATTTGGGATACAATAGTTTGAATTGCGAAATAATGATAAGTTTCTACTTCTTCCAGCTTAAGATTCTTTATCATTTCCTGCATGCTTGTTATACGATCTTTCAAAATTAATTGGTTGTTGGCGAGTATTCGCGTATTGTTCTCAAAACTATCAATTGATTTTTGAAGCAAAGTTATTTGGTCTTTAAATAAAGTTTTGAATTTCTCTTGATTATTTGAGAGAGATAATATCGCGTCGTCATATCTCCTCGCATCGTTTTGATCGAGATTTCCAGTAATAAATTTTATAGCAGAGCCAATTCCGTCAAAAAGAGATCTTTTACGTCTCAGTTTCCCTATAGGATTAAGTTGTTTTAATTGTATGCTTATTTTATTTTCAAGTATCTTAATTATGCGATAAGAGTTCTCAAATTCATTATGAAACCTATAATATTCGGATTTATTTAAAAGTGAATTTTTAATGTTCTCATATTGGTCTTGAAGTGATATAAATTCGTTTGTTATATTTGTCAAGTCGTAAGTTTGAATGAATGTCCAGAAGTCAGTCTTAATTTGTGCATTACCTATGTATAGTGGTAGGAGTCCAGGATTGTCATTAAGGTTATGGAATTTTGGGAAATTTGATTGGGTGCTGGTCAACCTGATGAGGAACCTGCAATTACGGGAGGTTTTTTTAGTTCTTTAATATGTACTATTTCTTTCTTGTTTCTATTAAACTGTCTAGTAATTTCTACGCGGTTTCTAGATAATTTTTCAGTTATTTGGTAAGGGCCTAAAAATACTTTGTCTTTTTTGTTACGTCGTCTAGGGTTTTGTTTATAAACAATTTGATTAAGTTTGAATTCCGGGTTATCGTCACCTTGATCGTTACGTTTCGTAATTACTTTTTGCTTTTTGTCAGTCAGTGTCTTATTTACCTTGTCATATACATGTTTCAGTTTTTCCTTATGTTTTTCGGCGTAATCGTTATAAAATGAATGTGAGTCAAATATTTCGTTGGGATTTCGTGTGTCAGTATGTCCGAAAGTGAGTTCAAATGGCGTAAAATTATGTATAGCTATGTATAGTATTATTGTAGCCTAGTATAGCATAGTCCATTAAATTGCCTTTTTCATCGGGGTAAATTTCCTGTAATATGCGTAATTGTTCGATTAGTGTCGAATGTAAACGTTCTGCTATTGAGTTGGACTCATGGTGAGCTGGGGTAGTAAAGTGAACATTAATTTTATGGAGTGCCAGTATATCTTTAACTGTTTGATTATTAAATTCGGTTCCTTTATCTAGAACTAAAGTTTGTGGAACACCAAAAGTTGTAAAATATTTAATTAGAGCTCTACTTATGATAACTGCGGTCTTACCTTCAATAAAAATTGCTTGTGCGAATTTTGAGAAAGCATCTGTGAGAGTTAAGTATAATTTTCCATCGAATGTGAATACATCTACATGTACAATTTGAAACGGTTTAGTAGCTGATTCTGTTAACATAAGCGGCACGTAAGGGGCTTTTCTAGCATATTTAGATCTTTGACAAATGTTACAAGCATTAATAAAATTAGTTACTGTTGATTTTAGATTTTTCCAATAATAATTTCTTTTTAAGTATTCTACGGTTTCGTTAATTCCCCTGTGGTTTGTTTTACCCTGGTGATGATTTCTTATTAAAAGTAACTGTTCTTCTTCATTTGTTATAGTATTTACTTGTTTGGTACATTTTATTAGTTTGGGTCCGGTTTCATTGAAATATTGTGAGTATACATTACAAAATTCTTTGTAAAATTTGTCCTTGTGGAAATAAATATGATAAGTGGTTTTGCTATCAGTATACTCTAATAAAAATGTAAAAATAAAATGATTTGAATCATTTTCAGGAATTTTCACAGTTACAATTTTTTTATTTTCATAAGTCGAGTCCGCAACGTCTAGTTTTTTATATAAATTTGGAAATACTAAGATTTGATGTGTTTTGTTATTAATTATTTCGTCAAGTATAGGAATTCCGTTATTTCCTGAATCGTCGGCATTAGAGTGTTGTGTCATAAGGTCGTTGTCATGTTCGTTAATATTTTCTAGTATTTTGTCGGGAGGTTTGACTTGTTTATTTTCTAATATATTGATTTTGGGCGCGGTTTTACTAGTGGAAGGTTGTTCTTCGTGATCTTCACCAACAAAAGATTCTGCTAAATCCCTGAGGTTGTCTAAGATGTCTAGATCGATATCGCCTGGATTATTGATCATCGATTCGTCTTCCAAAGCGTTTAACGTTATGCGCGATAGACAGTCCGCGTTGGCATTGACTTTACCTTTTTTATATATAATTTTGTAGTCGTACTCTTCGAGACGCAGGCGCCATCTAACTAATTTTGAGTTAGGTTCCTTAAGACTAAAGAGCCAAGTTAAAGGCTTGTGATCTGTGTAGATCAGAAAAGGGCGGCCATACAAATAAGGGCGGAAATGTTTGCATGCCCAAACTATTGCTAAAAGTTCTTTTTCGATAGTAGAGTACCGGGTTTCAGTTTCATTAAGTGTTCTAGAGGCGTATGCCACTGGTCGGTCACGGGGGACGTCACCTTGTGACAAAATAGCTCCGATAGCGAAATTGCTTGCATCAGTAGTTAGCACAAAGGGTTTATTAAAATCTGGGTAAACGAGTACAGGGTCATTAGTAAGTATTTCTTTACAAGCGTTGAAACAATTAATAAATTCGTCGTTATGTATGATTTGAGCTCCTTTCTTAAGACATTTGGTAAGCGGCTTAGTTATTTTTGCAAAGTCTCGAATAAATCGCCTGTAATAACCAAGAAGACCTAAAAAGCTTTTAATATCTTTCGTAGTTCGAGGTATTGGGAAATTTTTAATTGCTGAAATTTTTTCAGGGTTGGGTTTGACACCATCCGGAGTAATAACGTGACCTAAATATTTAACAGATTTTTGCAAAAATTCCGACTTATTTAATTGTACTTTCAAATTACTTTGCCTAAGTCTTTCAAATACCTTTTTTAAACGTTCTATATGTTCTTGTAATGATGTACTATATATTAATATATCATCAAGATAAACAACACAAATTTGATTTTGTAAACCTCTTAAAACTGAATTCATTATTCTTTGAAAGGTGGAAGGAGCATTTTTCAAACCGAAAGGCATTCTTTTAAATTCGTAATGCCCTTCTTCCGTGCTGAAGGCAGTTTTTTCTACATCTTCGTCACATACTTGAATTTGATGAAAACCTGAACAAAGATCTATAGTGGAAAAATAATTTGCTTTACCTAATTTATCTAAAATATCTGTAATGAGAGGTATTGGATACTTATCATCTACTGTTTGCTCATTTAGCTTCCGGTAATCAATTACCATTCTCCAAGAGCGTTTGCCAGTGGCGGGATTAAAGGCCTTGGGCACAATCCAGATTGGACTCGAAAATGGCGAATTACTATCCTGTATTATACCTTGCTCTAACAATTTAGAAATTTGTGACCTAACTTCGTCTTTATGAACTTCAGGAAAGCGATATGACTTTGTATAAACTGGAGATTCGTTTTTTAGTTTGATTTTATGTTTGATCTGATTTGTAAAAGTTAAAGGAGTACCCTCGCAATAAAATATATCTCTATATTCAAAAAGTAAGTTTTTAATAGCGTTTTTCTCTTCCGCGTTACAATGATCAAGTCTTATATTTTTTAAATTATTTTTAAGCAATCTATCATAATGTTCGGATATTACTTCATCAGTTTCCATTTTTTCTATACAGTTAACGTGGACTAAATCTATTGGTTCTATATCAAATGGTTCTGAAATTTCTAACTTCACAGAATTTTCATTGACATTAGTAATAGTAGTTATAGCATAATTATTACGAACGTTGACTAAAGCTTTGGGCATTTCAATACCATTACCAAAATTTTGGTATTCTAAAATACCTATTCCATTGCTTTGGGTAACAGGTACTTTTACAACCTGTTGTATTCTACCTGGTATAACGATACGATAATTTTTTATTGAATGATATTGTTTATTATTATTATTTGGCTGGAAAATAATAGGTACAGTAACGTAAGGGGTAGACATCTCCCTTGTGTTAACATTTATAGTTGCTTTTAATTGTTCGAGTAAATCTACTCCTATTATTCCTTCAAAATTCTCGCTAAACTTAAAAAGATAAAATTTATGATATTGTTTTACATTAAAAATACTAAAAACTGGTATATTAGCTACTTCGTCGTGAAAAGAAATATTATGCGCTGTTTGTATATTAAATTTCTCTTTGAAAATAAATTTTTTATAATACTTATGTGCTAAATCAGGGTTTATTAAACTTTTTGTACTACCGGTGTCTATCAAGAATCTAGCATTTATTTCAGGAATTATAATATACGGCAGATTTGCTTTTAATGCATTTACTTGTATTATCTCCGACCGTCGGAGGTCGACGCCAGACAAAAATTTACATCATCGTTTTTCCCTATATTCGCACATGTTTCCGTGTACATATTATCTTGTTTATAAGCATTAACATTGTTTTCTTGAAAATTGTTATCATTATAGGGGTGTTGAGTTTCTGTGGAATCATATGGGTGTAAATGTTGATAATTAGAATAATCAAGTTGATCTGGTTCGAATGGATTTTCAAATTGAACTTGGTTAACCTCTTGGTTAAATAATTCATTGGCGGTGAATTTTGGTTGGGGTTTTGATTTTAAGGAAGTATTTGCTGATGACGTGTCCATCGGTTCGGGTTTATATTGGTTTTGAAAAGAAAGACGGTTAAAGGATTGGTTATTATTTCTTTGTTGGATTGTAGAATTATTATAAAATTTTTGGAAATTATGTTCACGTTGTGGTACAAAATGATTATTGGGATTTCTATTGAAGGAGTTGTTAGTAAACGTATTTTGTGGTCTAAATAGAGACGAAGGATGAGACTGACGTGGTATCGAGTTTTGAAACATTATTGGAGACTGTGAGAAATTTGATTGAAAATTCGGACGTGGTTGCAAAGGAAATGTGCGTTGATTGAAATTTGAATTTATGTTTGAGTTTGTATAAGTGAAGTTTGAATTATTTCTCGCAGGAGTGAATCTAGATGATGGTTTAAAATTATTTTGAGTATTTAAATTATTTGATCTCTGGGTCGAGTAAAGAAAATTTTCTTCCTCTATAACCAAACTCATTGCTTTTTCCAAACTGTCTGGGTTTCTTAACCTAACATTTGTTTGAATTGAAAACGGTAAACCTCTAATAAACGTTTTTAGCGATAAATCATCATAACTTTTTAATCTCACTGTTCTTTCGGCTGCAGGTAAATTTAAAGAATTTAATTTGGAAACGATTAAGCTCCGTGCGTCTTGACAACGCATGCCAAATGTATACGGTGCTTCATTTTTCGAAGGTCTTAATGCTATTAAGTCTTGTATCAAACAATCTATGTCTCTCTGATCACCAAAACTGAGGTTAAGCGCGGCTTTTACTAATTGCCAGGTAGTTAGCTCAATTCGTGAACCTATTAGTATTTGTGCTCTACCTGTCAATTTGCCTAAAATCGCTCTTAACAAAAAATTATTCAAAGCATTATCAGTTTGACTTGCGAAAGTATTAATTAAACTTTCGCAATTACCTAAAAATATAGTAAGAGTATGTGGATTACCATCGTATGGTGGAATTGAATCTAAGTATAACTTTAATAATTGGTAATTGGGTTGAGCCATTTCTGATTCTATTGAATTTATTACTTCGAAAAGACTACTCAAATTAAGATCTCTATAATCTTCTGTCATGAAATAATAAAACTTTGTTAACTTATATTTCTTTAGTGTATATGAATTATTTCTTATTATCTTATTTTATTTTATTTTTCTCGATTATAAATACTATTATAAAAAAAATATATATTAGGAATAAATGTTTAAAAAGGATTAGCACTTACGCAAAAATGACGATTTTCATAATTTTCTTACTTCTTACATCTACTGCTTATAGGATCGGACGATTTTTGTTCTTCACCCAGGACTTGGATTAACTGCTTTTTCGTTTTTCTTCTTCTTTGGAACACTTTCACAGTTCTTGTAGTAACTAATACTTTTGACCCGATATACCTTCGAATCTAGGCTTTTGTACTACAGGAAAAAGTTCGGTTTTTCCGGTTAATCGTAGAAACGAACAAACTACTCGCGAAACTCGTGTAATTTTCCGGAAAATCCTACTGACTGCGCCAGTGAAGTTTGTAGTTCCGAAAAGAATGTTTTTAAAAAGCGAAAAATTATTATAATGACTACTTTATTCAACAACTAATCTGACATAAAGAGTGAAAGAGTACATTAACATTTGTATTTATAACTTCGTTATCGGTGCAGCGTCAGCGGGTTCCGTGGCGCTGGGTCATCGTATTCAGGGCCTTAACTCGCAACGACAGTGTATATGTGGATGGCGAAGTAAATGGCAAGAAATATGCTCTGCTGGTTGACACTGAAGCAACTAGGACCATTATACGACTAGAAATAATAAACTCCAAGAAGAAGCTTTTACCAACGAGACTGCGACTGCGGACCGCTACAGGTGAGTGCGCCAACGTTCACGGTGAGACACAAATCCAATTGGGAATTGGCGCAGAAAAGTTCACGCATACGGTAATCGTAGCTGATATTGAAGAAGACGTGATTCTGGGAATGGACGTAATGAATGTACATGGTTTCCAATTAGACTTCAGAAACAGAACCATTAAAGTGGGTTCCGAGGAGGTATTCCTGCATCCATATGAAGGCAGCGCGGTGTTGGCAGCTGTACAGGAAGATACCGTTCTACCTGCACGAAGCGAAACCATGATAGTAGCACGGCTACAGGGAATCATGGAGGAAGGTACACCGGTTATGATGGAGCCAAGGAACCATGACGAAGAAGTTGGCAAAGGAGTACTCATTGGAAAAAGATTGGTTACATCGGCGAAAGAGACCCCAGTACGTGTGATAAACGTGAATGATTACCCAATTACCATCAAGAAGGAAACCAAGATTGGATCCTGCGTACCAGTGATGTCAATAGTTCGTCAGACAACGACCACTGACAATTCCAATGCCAGATTCGAACAAATGTTATCAGTAGCTGGTCAATCTTTGGATCGAGCTGAAAAAACGAGAATGAGAGAATTTCTCTTGCAGTATCGAGACTTATTCGTACCAAAAGGAGGAAAGACTGGCAGAACATCAGCCGTCAAACACAAAATCGATACTGGTAATGCTAAGCCAATTAGACAATCAGCTCGAAGACTCCCACGAGCGAAGAGAGAGGAAGCTTGAAGAATAATTCGAGAGATGGCAGAAGAAAAAGTGATAGAACCATCTACTAGTCCATGGGTGTCTCCAGTAGTGCTCGTCAAGAAAAAGGATGGAACTACGACATTCTGCGTGGATTATCGCCAGCTTAACAACGTGACGAAGAAAGACATCTATCCTCTGCCCCGAATTGACGATACGCTAGACACGTTGGCCGGCAGCAAACTGTTTTCCACCTTGGACCTGAAGTCTGGTTATTGGCAAGTAGAAATGGACCCAGAAGATAAAGAGAAGACTGCTTTTACCACCGGATCTGGATTATGGCAATTCAACGTCATGCCATTCGGGCTCTGTAATGCGCCTGCGACATTTGAAAGACTTATGGAAAATGTCTTGAGAGGGTTGTCTTGGAAGACATGCCTGGTCTATTTGGACGACATCGTAGTACTGGGGAAGACATTTGACGAACATCTGAAAAATTTGGAAGACGTATTCAAACGACTCCAAGCTGCCCAGCTCATGTTAAACCCGAAGAAATGTCAGCTGTTCCAAAACCGAGTCAACTATCTCGGTCATATAGTGAGCAATGAAGGAGTGGCGGTGGATCCAGAGAAAGTTGCTTCCATTCAGCAATGGCCGCAACTAACCGACAAACATCAAATTAGGAGTTTCCTTGGACTTTGCACGTATTACAGAAGATTTATCAGGAAGTTTGGGGATATTGCCAAGCCTCTAACGCGACTTACAGAAGAAGCAAGAGCTTTCCAATGGGACGAAGACTGTCAAACGGCTTTTGAAACTTTGAAGATGCATTTAACCTCGGCGCCGATATTAGGATATCCATTACCAGAGGGAGACTTTATTCTTGACACTGACGCAAGCAACGTAGGAATTGGTGGAGTGCTCTCACAGATCCAAGGAGGGCAAGAAAGAGTGCTGGGATATTTCAGTAAAGTCGTCTCCAAACCAGAACGAAACTACTGCGTCACAAGAAGAGAACTTTTGGCAGTAGTGAAGTCCGTGGAACACTTTTACCAGTATCTCTATGGCAGGAAGTTTTTAATCCGGACTGATCATGCAGCACTTAAGTGGTTGATGCAGTTCAATAATCCCGAGGGCCAGATCGCTAGATGGACTGAACGACTTCAAGAATACGATTTCAACATCGAACATCGAGCTGGTGTGAGTCACCGAAATGCCGACTCCCTGTCCAGACGGCCGTGCCCAACAGACTGCTCCCACTGCAACAAGGTGGAATCTAGGGAAGCTGCAGTTTCAAGAACTACTGCAGTCAACGAGGAATGGTCACGCACCAGGGTCAGAGAAGATCAGGAGAATGATCCTCACCTGAAGATGATCCGGCAATGGAAGGAAGAAAATCGGCGACCTACCTGGCAAGAAGTGTCAAGATTTTCACCGACTCTCAAGGCGTATTGGGCTCAGTGGGACTCCCTTGTCCTGGAAGAAGGGCTGTTGAAAAGAGTCCTTGAAAACGATAATGGTTCTGAGATGAGGAGACAGCTAGTTATCCCGAGAACAAGAGTAGCTGAGGTACTGAAGAAGTTACACGACAGTCCATCGGGAGGTCATCTGGGAGTGAAGAAAACCCTTCAGCGAGTTCGTGAAAGGTTTTATTGGATGAACAGCTCCGACGATGTGAAGGACTGGTGTAAGAAATGTACGACTTGTGCTACGAGTAATGGACCGCATCGCAAGAGAAAGGCACCCATGAAACAGTACAATGCTGGAAGCCCTTTCGAAAGGATTGCTTTAGATATCGCTGGACCATTTCCGACGACAGAAAATAGTAGCAAGTACATACTGGTTGTAATGGATTATTTTACAAAGTGGGTGGAAATTTACGCTATCCCGAACCAAGAGGCCACAACTGTCGCGGATGTATTGGTGAAAGAATTCATCAGCCGATATGGAGTGCCCATGGAAGTCCACAGTGACCAGGGAAGGAATTTCGAAAGCCATCTATTCCAGGAGATTTGCGACAAGCTGGGAATGAAGAAGACCAGAACAACAGCATTACATCCACAGTCAGATGGAATGGTCGAGAGAATGAACAGGACTATTGGAAAATTCCTGTCCAAAGTAGTATCCAGCCATCAGAGAGATTGGGACCAGTATCTCTCCCTATTCGCATTGGCTTATGGATCTGCCGTCAATGAGTCCACGGGTGAAACACCTGCGAAAATCCTGTTTGGACGTGAAATGAGGCTTCCTTGTGACCTGGAATTTGGCTGTCGACCTGGAGAAGATATAGCAGGCGAAGACTACGTGATCCAATTGAGAAGAAGGCTGGACGATATTCATGAACTAGTTCGAACAAATCTTCAAGTTGCCAGCGACAGAATGAAAAGTCGGTACGACACGCAGGCCAGAGAGGGCGGTTTTAAAGAAGGGGACAAAGTATGGTTACACAACCCGGCGAGGAGAAAAGGATTTTCTCCAAAATTACAAAAATCCTGGGAAGGTCCATACTTGATGAAGAAAAGGATCAATGATGTTTTATATCGCATAAGCAAGATCCCTATCGGAAAACCAAAAGTAGTTCACCAAAACCGACTAGCGCCATTCGAAGGAGACCATAACATAGAGGAATGAGTAAACCTTATTTGAGATGTGTCTGACCCCACCTTCGATGAATTTATGGGCGCGTATGGAGGTACCGGGAAAGCTAGATATGGAGTCACTTCGGAACAACATCAAGATTTGTTCACTCTCCCAGAAGATTATTCACTGGCATACAACATCCCCGCCCGTATCAAGAACGCACGAGGGTTGGCAACCGTCTTTCGAAAGAAGTTCGGGCAATTAGAAAAACTTGAAGACCAGATTCCAGCCCCTGGCAAGACACTGAAACTGAAACATAATTCGCGGTACGTCTTCTACGTGGTAACTAAAAATGAATTCCAAGATCGATCTACCTACCGCGATGTGTGGGAAGCACTTCGAAACCTCCGAGACCATGTGTTGGAATCCAACGTGAAGAAACTGGCTATGCCTAAGATAGCGAGTAACCAGTTGGATTGGCGAATCATCAGGAACATGGTAGAGATTATCTTTCAAGATATCGGTGTCCAGATATTAATTTGCAGCTACAACCCTCGCTATCAAAATCCGATGAAGACGGTGCCCTGCTATTTCCATAAGATCGGAAAGTGTGGAAATGGGGCTAGTTGCCGATTCAAACATCCAGTCTCGGCTACACAAAAGTTCCAGGAGGAACTTTCATTTAAGGAGGGGGTAATGTTACGAACTCGCACACCGAAGCAGATACTAAGTACGGCCCTGTAACCTTATGTTAACGGAGTTAAGAAAAAGGCGAGCGCGCCAAATTCTGAGAAGGTCTATTGGGGTCTATTGTGACCGTCTTTTTTAAACATGTTCTCGAAAGGCATTTTAAGAAATATCGCGAAAGGCATGTCCCGTCCCGAATGTTCTAGTAAAGAAAGTTTTTGATATAAATACAGGACCGATCAGCGGATGAGTTCAGTTTATATTTTGCCGTAGTGAGTTAAACAGAAATTAAGTGAATATAAAAGTGTTATAAATTAATAAGTTAGTGTGCATATAAATTAGATTTAAGTGACTAGTTAAGTACATATAAATTAGTGTTAGTGAGTTAGTGTTTAAATAAATTAGTAAGTAGCCATACCGAGTGTTTAAAATTTATCCCATCCGTTTATTGTTTAAATAAATAACAAAAAACATTACAATACTTTTCAATATATCTCAATAGCTGCTTTGTATCCAGATCTCCACATTCTTTTGAGAATTCTATGCACGTTTCACACCTGTGGCATAATGCTTTCCTCATCAAATAGCCACAAATAAACTTGAACGCATGTAAAATTGTCAGTTCTTCGTTCCTGTATTCTTAATCTGATAATGATACTGCTACATTCTGAACTGCTGCTTGGTGAGTTTCAGGAATAATGCAAACAGTTGTTGAATTCAACTTAATTAATAAATTGGTCAGGTCATCAGTACAGTACATTTCATTTGAAATGGTAAATTTTTGGCAAAACACTTTTCTAAAGGCATGTTCAAATTGGATAGAAGTGGGTTTAATACAATTGCCGCCTTGCTTCTTCATACTACCGAAGAAACTTTCAAGAGAATCTGTATTAGTTATGTGCAGTGTAAATATTTAAAATCATTGGATTACAATTTATTACAATTTTTTTTAACTACTTATTGTGTTTGTTCTGCATTTCTTCATCCTTGTTCTGGAAGTAACCCTTCCTCCCTTTTTATTGAATCTCTAATGTTTTAAAAAAGCAACATTTTACCCAAAAATTGTATTTGATAGTCTGATGATACAAACTCATTTTTGTATTTGTTAATGTTTCTTGGTTTTGTGGAATGAAATAAGTCTGTCAAATTTCTCAATTACTTTAATGGTTCCAATACTAGGAACTGCCCTCAAGCTCATATACATATTCATACCACTTCCTACGTTATTATTTGGAGTTTGAGTTGGTAGACGTACTTTCATTTTGTCGAAATTTGATTGATAAGTTTGCCTGTTTGTTAATTTTTGTGTAGTATCTAATATAATCCGCCTGTTTGTCTTGACCGTAAAACTACTTTAAAAATGACCAGGATGTTTGTTAGCCATCAAAACAAAATGTAACTCTTTTCAAATTATCTCTTGTAGCTTCAATTAAGTGACTAGAATCAAAAAAGTAAATAATCTCCTTGACATCTACTGTGAATATTGGATTATCAGGAGTTACTAGAAAGGAATTGGCTAAAAACCCCATATCACCATTAACATGCAAACTTCGGCTCTCCTACTTTAGTATGCATGTTTCAATGATAGGAAGAAACTCTTTTACTGCTAATTTCGTACCCACAAAAAAATGCGATTGCCTCCAGTTTGCTTACAGTCCTTTTGCATAATTACGAGTTCATTGTTTGCAGGACAAAGAACTTTTGATCCAGTCCCAATATCAATTAGTCCAGTATCATCATCTCATGCAGTACTATAGAAGACATGACTTTTCAGTGACATCCCATCAATACATATGGTATACTGTTTGTTACCATTGGACATTGTCTGAAGCTTTATTTCTACAGCTTTAAATATTGAATCGAAACCTAAACCAGGCTTGCAAGCAAGTTTTTTGGTGATTCTTTGCAGGTTTCGTTTTGTTGGAAGACTAATAATTTAATCATAAAGTTGTATGTCTGTGATCCCAAAAAATATTGCGTCAAGGCAAATCGTTTGTGTACTACAAAATACCTTCTACCTAGAGGTTCTCTGCCTTTCAGTAGTACTTGCGCTTTTACAATTGATGTCAGAAGTTATTCAAGAGATTTCTCACACATTTCTTAGAAGTCCTCCAGGTTGCATATTTCTTTCTTTTCTCTGGTTTACTTTGCAAAATTTTGTTTTCCTAGAGCCAGCCATAACCACTAACTTCACCTTGCTTCTCTGTGGTGTCCAGAACTTGAGAGAGCAGGAGTTTGAGTGGAAGTTGTTGGAGAATTTTCAAGAGTAAGCTGTTTCTAATGGGTGCCTACAACAGACGTTTCCTGTGGATCTAAATAAGTATATTAAATATAAAATATTTTGGAAATGTACATGTACATGATTCAGAACCCTAACAAGAATATTTATATATGTTTTACTTTTGTTTGACAAGAAAAATGACTGTATATATTCCTTTTCACTTATTGTAGACATACTAAACATAAAATGTTACTGAAAAGCAGAAATTTTTTATATATTTAGGCTCTAAAAATTAACAGTACTTTGATTATGGGTTTGGCAAGCATAATATAATACTTTGGTTTGACTAAATAACATTATAAATTACACATACCTAACATCGTCCTTGGAGATAGTAACAAAACTCATCCCTTCTCCAGTATTGGAGAATCAACCACGACATAAGCATACAAATTCTCCTTTACAAGCGATCACAAAAAATAAGCTAGTGCCACAAGAAGTACTATATTATGTGTGTCTAAGTTATATCGTAATATTAATTGGAGGGATTACCAGGAAAACAGCATAAACTGTTCAACCAGAAAAAAGCACAAAATATGATAATAATGGAAAAACGCAACAAAACTTCGATAACTATGCAGAAAAGTTTACTGTCGCTACTTTTTTATAACTTCTTTGTCACATACATCAGTAGATTTTCTCTTGTGAAATATTTAATTCAGAATCTGGTGAAGTGTAACTTTTAAATATACCAATTATAAAAATTTTGTATTCATGTACCATACTTATTGTGATTTTATATCATCATTTACTGAAATTCTTTCTATTGTAAACTGGTATTCTAAATATATAATCTATATTATTGTATTGGTTTCTATACTCACCCAATCCTACATACAGCGCTACTTAAATACATACTTACACATATAATTTCGATAACAATATATAAAATAAAAATCATTTGGTTGAACAATAGCTCGTTATTTTTAATAATGGATGGAACTCCAAAAACAGAAGCTAAAACTGTATGTATGAAGAAATGCTGAAGTATATTTTCACATTGTTTGTTTAGCTGTTAAATTAACTTTAACAATTCATAAATTAAGTTTAACAGACCTATTGTGGAAATTAAACTTTGGTATTTCTTCATCTTATGAGTTTTCAGCAATTATCAACCAACATTCAAAATATTACACGGTTGGATGCTTAAATCTTTCTTTGACAATTAAAAATTTGTCGAAACAAGCCATAAAAATAAACAATAATTATTTGAAATTCTTTGGTTTCACTTTTTTGCGTGTAGGTAAGATTTAAATAACATTTTTTGAACACTTTTCTTAGTGTAAAATCAAGTAACGATGCTCAGTTATCTGTCAACGTCAGTTTCAAGGTCACGAAATTTTGCCCCCAAAACATCAAAGGATTTACGCCAACTTTCGCTTCTTGTTGTTGGTGTATTCTTTGATAACAGTAACAATGTTAATTTTTGACATGAACCACATTTGGCACAAATTTCGGAAATAAAATAAAAGTAATAAGTATAAATTCAAATTTATTTTAAAAAAATAGATTTTATCTTAACAAAAGAGTGAGAGTCTTGCCCTATTCCGTGTGATCCTTATTTAGACATAAAAATACTGAACATTTGCCACATGATATGTGGGATTTTCCCTTACAATCTGGATATTTGCACCTTTGTCGTTCTTCACTTACTCTTGGCAAATGATTCAAACTGTCTGTTCTTATTTGCTGAGCTGGAATCTGCGACAAAGGATAATTCTTTCTTTTGAGATCCAGTGGAGGTTGTAAGCTGGTACTTGGTCTTCCCCTTTTTCTTTATGAACTATAAGCTCTGGTCAAAACCTCTGCCATACCAAGTTTGAATTCTGAAAGTGGTAGGTATAAATCATTATTTCTTTTAGTTCGCCTCCACAGTATCCAACTATTGACGCATATCATATCCAGGGAATGGAAAAATACCCACATGTACCACTTTTTTAATCGAATTTGGATTCGGTAGTATCCTAAAATAGAATTGAGAAGATCTACTCCTCTCATATAACCATTATATACCGCAACACACTGAGGGCGGGTGATTTCTATATGTGTCCTAGATTTCCTGCATAATCTGTTTACCATCGATACAGGCTGACTCCCAACATATGTTGACATGGTGTTCACAATTTCATTATCAAACTATGAAACAAAAGATATGTGCACACCATCTACATTGGCCACTGCTTCAATAACTGTACCTTTATCTCTTTTTCACAGCTGCTTCCTTAGGGAATTCGAAATTATGCACACGATTTCCTCTTACTGTCCCCAAAGGTAAAATAACATTTTTGGTGAGGTATATTTGTAGAATACTGCTCGTAAACCATTTATCAAAAAATAATTTGTAGTTTACACTTTTGGAATTGATTCTGAAAGTTTTACAACAACATTGCTGCTTGCTCTTAGATCTGGTTGATTATTTTCAAAAGTAGTAGCTCCAGACACCCCACTTAGAGCAAAAACCTTGTATCCCCATTTATGAGGTTTCTTTGGATTATATTGTTTGAGACTTGATCGAGCTTTTGTCGGAATAATTTGTTCATCCATGGCTATATGCTCCTCTTTAGGAACAAGTAAGAAACGTTCACGAATTTTGTTTAGCAGTGGACGTATCTTGAAAAGCTTATCATAACCTGGCTGCTCTTGAGGAACCTGGCGTGTGTTGTCATTGAAGTGAAGAAATCGTTTGATTTCTTCAAATCTATTGCAGGTCATAGCACGTGAGATACGGGAAATATCTACCGATTGGTTCCAATAGGACCTGGTTGGAGGGAGTTGAATAATTGACATGTATATGCAAATACCGCAAAAAATGCGAAGTTCTTCTTTGGATATATTGGGCGGTTTTTCAGGCCTTCTTTGTACAGCAAACAAGTTTGACTGTTCAGATTTATAAGTAAAAATTTCGTCGGTGAAAAAAAATTGAAAAACTGAATGAGATCTTCCAGTGCTTGTATGAAAATTGGAAGTGTTTCATCTCCTTTGAATTTCAGAAATTTTTCAGTAACAGCTGGGAACCTATTCTGTCAGACAACTTCTTCTTTTCCCATTTTTTTGTTGTTGTGATTTTCTACATTTCTTGCTAGTCGATGTTGGTGGAAAATTTGTATCACTATGAGATTTAAATGTCGAGGGAACATTTATATCACTATGAATATCTTGGTTTTATTGTCGTAATCTAGAGAGCGCAATTTCATATTCGCTGTCACTGTCAGTTTCGTCGATAATTACCTCTTTACTTTCACTATCTGATATCTCACACAAAATTTTTGTATGTTTTATGAGACTCATTATTCCATTCTTTCGATGGTCATCATTGGAAGATAAATTCTCATCATCACTCCCATTAGTCATTGGAATTTGTACTTTTTTTGTTCCATAAAACTTATTGGTATTCATCTGAAAAACAAAAAAATCCGAAACAAAAATATTATCTTTATCTCATATTGTTCCAAATATGGCACAAGTAAACAAAGACAGTTTATTTCTCGTTTTTATATAGAAAAAAGTTTTCTACGACTTTAGTCATCACAGTGAACACTTACCCTTATAAAAATACATTTTTCCACACAAATTAGGCCAAAAGAACAAAAATATTTAATATTGAATTTTCCCCAAACAAGCTAGCACCTGTCTCCGTCCAGGTATTCTCTGAATGATTCATCAAATTTGCGCGTACGATAGTGGAAGGGATTTAGCGGCTGACTGTGAACAAGCGAGTGTGCTTGATATGGGACAACTTGAGTTAACAGCACAAGCTCTTCGGAAACTTAGGAATAGATAATAATTTTGAACGTGTGCCAAATATAGCACAGTATGCGGTAAGGGGTTAAATCTAATTTTTTGAGGAAACAAAAGCAAATTGCACGTTTTTCTGTCATCAACAAAACAAACGAACTTTTATCTGTTATTAATTAATAAGATTATGACAATTTTGACAGATACTCGCTTTGTTGTTGAGTATAGTTATAACTTTTGTACCGCTTTCTGATATACTTAGTATAATTTGAGATGACATTCAATGCTAAATAAAAATATGTAGCATATTCTCATTTCATTTTTTGTGATGATCGCTAAAGGGCGCTGTTTGGACAATTGATCTTTTTTACTTTTTTCGATAATTTTGAAATGCGATAATATATTTTTTAATTATTTATGTGAAAGAGCATATAATTAATAATATGTTAAAACCGCATCTCACCGTATCTTCGCTTGGAAAACAGATCTTTTTAATAAACTTCCGTTGTAGCAAAAGCGTTAAATGGATTTCCATCACAATTGATTTGATTAGAATGGCTGAATGAAAATTTTTCTGAACAATCGATGGAACGGTATAGACCGCTACTTTTTCCGCTCCAATCACTTGATTTAACAATTTTATGTTTTTTGTACTACCTGAACCAGAAAATTCAAACCATAGTATTGGAGATTTTAAACAAAAAATGATTGATGCCGTTAGGTTAGGTTTGGAATGCCATTAATGGAACATTTCCTCACATTATTCTTTATTGCTATAATGTTTTTTAATTAGGATTTATTGTTATTCACAATATTGATACGAGTTAAAAGTACTACGCCTCAAATTTATTTGTTAAATTACTTACCAGACGTGTCTTAGTGCATATCTTTGTCATTTGAAGTCAGTCACAGATTTTCACTTTTGTTTTGAAGTTTGACTTTTGACAGTTCACTTTGAGTATCAAGTTGAGTGTAGTGTAGTTGATCGCCATAGACTTAATGTACGGACTGATCGCTATATTAGAAATTTTGCTGTTTTATTGGGAGGTGTGTTCCGATTCAATTTAGTCAGTTGAATGGCTATGACGTCATAGAAACTTAGAAATTTTTCGGTACTACCGATATAAAATAAATTGCTATTTATTTTACTTCTTTTTTACTACCAAGTTAAGTGGTTAAAGCAAGCTTAATTTTAATTCATAAAAGTAAGAACTAAAATTTGAAACGCTATTTGAAAAAAAATACATATTATGTTTTGTAGTTCGAAATAATACCATTTGAGAGATAACGAGTAATTACTTTTTTACTTTGACTTAATATTTAATTTGATATTTAGCACTTAGATTAACTTGATAAAAGAAACACATCATACATAATTAGACTTTTTTTGCGATCTTCGTTTCAAAGGAAATTTTCTTTAAATCACTGGCGCTTAAGCGATTTTCAAGTGGAATGAAAGTGGAATAGTTTTCTAGAATTACTTCAGAAGTTTAGGTATAGGTACTCGTGTTTTTTTTTCATTTTTTGGAATTACGTTGCGGTGGGGTTCAACAGCGGTCACTGTTGATAATTTTTATAATCTTTAATTTTTTACAAAATAAAAATGGAAGTCAATCGTCTTTTAGGAAATGAAATAACATATGAACTTTTAATTCGGGGTTATCCTATAACTGGTAACGTAACTCAAAACCGGGCTTTATTCAGTGAAGCCTTTAGGTTAGAGCGCGACGGGGCGAGAGAGCCACCGTCTTCTGTCAACGTAGATGTTAATGGAGAATTATTTACCTGTGAATGTAAACGTTCAGACTTGAGTGAAAAGGTTAACAGGTTGAATGATTTCAAAAGAATTGGTTCCAAATTGATTCATGTTAGGACTAGGTTAACTAGGATTAATGCTTAGAGAGATTTGTTAGGAAAAGTAGAAAGCTTAAAAATATTATGCCAGAAATTACATGGTGAGTTACAACGTATTTATAATGTAACGGGGAATTAGGGGCAATGTCCCTACACTCAACTAGGAAATATTTCCTTAACTGATAGCCCGAATCCATTACTACCACAGATTTGACATAATTGTAGGCAAGTTATTCCAACAAATTTAAAAGAGGAGCCTGAGCTTAGGAGTGATGTGGACGCTACAGTTCTTGGACCATTAAGGGTCTCGACCTTGCGCGATTTATTCGAAAATAAATCGGGCTCTAATAATGCTAACTCCGCACAAAATATTAATAATTTAATGAAATTGACTGTCTCGACCCTTACTTCGTGGAATATGCTCATATTTGTGTTTTTAAATGAAACTCAAGGTCTCTAGTTAATTACACAATATAATACAAGTTATTGAAAATTCTAAAAAATTGACAATTGTTTCGATAATATTGATTTATCGAAACAATTGTCAATTTTTTAGATTTTTCAATAACTTGTATTATATTGTGGAATTAACTAGAGACCTTGAGTTTCATTTAAAAACACTAATTAATAATTTAGTTCACTCTAATAGAACACAAGCTCCAATACAACCAACAACTCTTAACAGTAATTTTCAAGCTAATCAACCCCCTGTCAATTACAATAATCCTAGACTTCCGATAAGGCAACCCGCTTTTGGGGAAAATCTGATGGTCAGGTCCATTCAACCGGCTTCTTGTTCTAATGTAGCACCCGGACAACCTGAAACTAACTTGCAATATCATAGTTTTGCAGACGTTTAGAGATGGCCCCTTAAATTTAATAGTTCATCTAGTGTGGCGAGTTTTCTGGAAAGGATTGAAGAATTGCGTATGTCACGTGGTGTATTTAAAGCTGGATTACTTCAATCTACTCCAGAGCTCTTCACGAAGGAGGCTATTTTGTGGTTGAGGATGGGTACATTCAACTCGTGTGATGAACATGTCCAAAAACTTCTATTAGATTTTTTGCCGCATGATTACGAATTCTCTCTGTGGGACGAGATTCGTCATCGTACGCAAGGTAGTCAAGAAAAAGTTATCAACTTCGTTTCCGTTATAAAAAGTTCATTTCGAAAACTTTCAGATCTACCCTCCAAATACTTGCGGGTACAGATTATCAAACGTAATCTCTTACCAAATATTCAACGTCAGATTTTGTTTGTAAATTTGTAATTTGTTTATTAATAAAAAAGTTAAGATAAAAACCAAAATATAAAATATGTGTGTACTTCATGATAAAGACAATCATTCACCATGTGCAAATGCTCGCAGCTTCAACATACTGATAATGCTATGAGCTAATTTAGTAAGTTCAAAGAATCCGTTCCGTATATTATTAATATTAAGGTAGTGTACCAGATCATCAATATTATGATCATTCTGAAAAAAACTATTTTTTCTTAGAGGGCTGTAAATGGGACATTCAAAAAGCATATGATGTATTGACTCCGGGGAATCCATATTACAGACAGTGCAATTCTCAGTGCTGTTAATAATATAAAAACTTCCTTTAAAAGACAATTTTAACAATGTTTTAATACAGGTTCTGAGTTGCGCTATTATTCTGGTTATATAAATGTGTGCGTGTGTTTGCAAATAATTGCTATTTTCACCAACTATTAAGTGTGAGTATAATAAAGAGTAACTAGAAGCAACTTTTCTGTTTATGTCACTATCAAGCAGTCGTTTTCGAAATTTGTCTAGAATACCTCTATCTAAACTGCGTACATTTGTACTTAAATAATCTTCCCATAGACACTCACATTGCGCATAAATAAACCATTCTTTTATTTGTGGCACTCAATTATACTTTGAATTATTATCAGATGCTAACTGAGCAAGTCGATTGAAACAAATTAATTTTTGAAAGTCTTGAAGAACTCTTTCCTTTGAGTTTGTTTAACCAAAGTAAGGCATGTTTGAAAACAACCGTTGACAAATGATCAGAACTTGTTTACAAGCGTACAATGTGATCTGGGGTATTCTTTGAAAGACTTAGGGAGTTTTTTGAAAAAGTTTACCTGTACACGCTCTATAATATCAGTGTAACGCAGACTCCATACACCAATTCCAAAAGAAAATGAAGATACAATAATTGAATTATATAGATTGATCCGCGATTCTCAAGTATTCACTTTTGAACGACACATTATACCAATTACTGCTCCAATGGCCCGATTAGCTTTGATTTTAGAATTCTTAACCATGTGGCGAAACAAGGCTGTGGAGGAGAAATCAACACACAAGTAAGTAAACTCCTTAACTGTTTCCAAACAATATCCAATATAATGAAATTTTTTATTGTAATTATGTACATGGCCACTTTTTGCGAATATCATTACTTTTGTTTTATCGGAATTGACTACAAGTTTGTTATCAAAGCAATAAGACTGGAGTACCTTTAGTTTTCGCTCTGTATCAATTAGAGAGTCGCCAAGGATAACTATATCATCTGCGTATTTAAGCATTAATACGTCGTTGTTGCCGTCAATAGTAAGTCCATTAAGATTTTTTGAGCGAAAATAATCTAATAATGTCAGATATGAAAATAGAAAAAATTAGGGGACCAAGTGATTCTCTCTGCAAGACACCTTCCGAGATGTTGTATTTTTTACTGTATAAGTTTTGTTGCTTGGTTGAGAATGTTGCTTTATCATATATCTGTTTTAGTATCCGAATGTGTTTAGAACGAATCCCAAATTTATGAAGTTTCAACCAAAGGAGTTTATGATATATAGTGTCAAATGCACTGTTGAGGTCTACAAAGACAGCAAACACTTTTCTGCGCTTAAGTCTAAGAGTGATTTGCAAGATCGAGGTTAAAATGAAAATATTATCTTAACAGCCTCTGTCTTTTCGGAAGCCATAATGTGTTACTGGAAGGATGGAATTATCTTCACACCAGCTGGACAGACGATTTAGTAAAATAAGTGTGAATACTCTAACGCAGCAATTGATTAGCAATATACCGCGATAGTTGTTTGGATCATCTAAGGGTCCTTTCTTGTGAAGCATTGTTAGAATTGTGTCACACCAACCAAGTGGAATTTTTTCTGATTCTATTATTTTATTATATGACACATCTACAAGCGCCAATTTTGTGGTAAGTGTTTTAGAAACTGATAGGTTGTGCCATCCCTACCAGGAGCCTTACTATCTTTACACATCAACAGGGATTGATCAAGTTTTGAGAGTGTTATAGGTGAATCCAGGAACTCATTTCCAACGCCAAAAAAACTGATATCAAATTTAACCTTAATTGTAGTTAAGTGGTCGTAAAATGACTCCCACTCGGCAATTGATAATGGACATAATTTATTTCTGCGCCTAAATAAGTTTAATATTTTCCAAAACTCTGACTGATTTCTAGTATTATAAAGAGCAACCATAACATTATTTTCACAGACTTGTTTCTTTTTTAAAAATAGCTGCTTATATTCTTCTTTTATAGTAATATAATTCGTTTTATATGGTTGTGAAAACCCATACTTTTGCACTCTTTTAATTTAATTTTTACTTGAGTGTTTAGCTCTTTACATTCAACATCAAACCAAGAGTTACGAGGATGGTTTTTGTATTACTAATTTTTTTCGTTGAAAACAGACCTAAATTTTTTGCTACGTCCCAAATACTTGAACAAAGATTATTATACAAAATATCTACATCTTCACACATACCTACATTCGGCAAGGGCTGAATTGACATAATGAAATCTACGGCTTTAGTATTGTCCCATTTCAGGCTAGTGACTGAGGATGAAAATACAATGTAAGGCTCATTCCTTATTAAAGGGACGCGAGTCAAAAGTACTGGGAAGTGGTCTGACAAATATTGATCATCTAGTACACTGAATTTGTCAACAAATTCTAGTTTATCATTACAACAGAAACATGGATCAATAAAACTTTGCCCCAAGGCATTACAAAAAGTGAAATTTGCAGGTCTGTCAGTAAAAATATGACCATTTACTAATGAAAAGTTACTAATAGACATAAATTCAAGAAGATAGCGACCTTGAGCATTACTCATTTTGTCGTGACTCAATATGTCAGGGAAAAACTGAGTATTTGTTACAGTCTGTTCAGGGATCTCACTAAGTTCTGCGATTCGACCATTAAAGTCTCCAGTTATGAAAATTATAAAGCCGGAATATTTTTCCAGTATCACATCAAGTGAAAGTTTCTAATAATTCACTGTAGTTACTTCTCGGTGGAATGTACACAAGGCAAACAATGAACTTGGGCTGTAACTGTTTTTGTAAAATATGGCTAGGCCTCCCTTTTCACGTCCTACCGACTTCTCCCTAATTGCGTTGGAGTAAACAACACTGTAATTATTACGTATAAGATTTGGTACATCCATATCAGTAGCTTGCCACGTTTCACATGAACATATGAAATCATATTGCACATGCGAGTCTTCAACGAGAAAATTGTTGAGATTTTTAAATCCCTGCACATTCCAGAGTACTACTCTAACACTACGTTGGTTGCCCAAGAGCACATCCCGAGCTGAAGTGCTTGTTGCTTTTTCTCCATCATTTGAATAAATTTTTTCCTTTCTACCATTTGTATTTAGTGTTTTGGCTTCATTTAGTTTAATTTTGTTTTCGATCTTAGTGAGTTATTCCTATTCAATTGTAGTTATTTTCAAATGATTTTCTTTTATAAAAGTTTCAGGTTTTTTAAAGAATGCTCTTCTTGTGTTGGTGATCTATCACTTACTGTTCTTCCCCTACTTTTCTAAATTCTGTTGGTGTTTGCGTACTTATCTGCTGCTTCCAACCTCCCATATCCTTAAGTTCATATTCTTTTCCATTCACTACAAGTTTATTGTATTTAACAAAAGCTTTGCAGCCTTGACTCCTAGCTATTTTCATTTGTTCCAAAAGTTGTGTTCTCTGATATCCAATTTCTAGTGGAAAATCTTCGATAAGACTCCACGCTAATTTTAACATTTCAAATTCCTTACTTTTATGTGCCATTTCTAACAATATTGGTCCAGTTGAGTTTTCCCTTTTCTTTCCTAATCTCCTGATATCCATCATATCCATTATAACTTTATTTGAAAGTGTTATAATTAGTAGTGCAATAATAAAATTAGAATGAGAAATACACGAGGCTGGTAAGAACATACAGGTTAGATTAATATATCAAATTAAAACACAGATCATAGAACTGTGGTTAAAAATACTTGGATCATATATATTACTAAGGATAAGCAGATGAACTATAAGTTATGTTGACAACATAGCACAGATGTATTTACGACTTCATCTTCGTTAAATAAATATTTGTTCCAGTTATACTGTCTGTGTTTTTCAGGCAGATGTAATTGAAGGGAGAAATATTGATAAGCGTTTGTTAAATGCAAAAGAAGAAGGACAATTTAAGTATGAAAGCAGAACTTACGGTGTTTCTGATATAATGATTGTAGAAAGAAATTTATTGATAGGATTTTCTTAACGTAGAGGGCGATAGACAATTTAATTATGAAATTAACTGTCTCGGCCCTTACTTCGTGGAATCTACTCATATTAATGTTTTAAATGAAACTCATCGTTTCTAGCTAATTCCACAATATAATAAAAAATGTTTAAAATGCTAAAAAATTGACAATTGTTTCGATAACCGATTATCATCGTCAGAATGACAGAAGTTACATTTCATTTGATGCCTACCTAATGTTTAGTAGTTATTTTTGGCTAGACCAAGAAGTGACCTACCTGGTGATTGACTTATTATATGTTAATAGAAAAAGGAAGAAGATGTGATATTACAAATATTGAAGCTCAGATATTATTAGCCCTATGGTGATATCCTGGATATCATTTTTCCAATTAAGATCAGTATAACTGTGCAATGATATAGAACACCAGGAAAACTATATCTGCTGATCTTTACAATTATCACTTAAGAAGTCTGTTTAATAGTGGGAAACTCCCTAGATTTATCTGTTCAATGACGACTTCATATTGTGGGTTTCTTAAGTGTATTCTAATTTTCAACTCCTCAAGGAAATCCAGTTCTTGTTTCTTATCACAAATATGTAGTACTTCTAGTTCTGTGTCAGGTGTCAATGAATGGTTGGTGTCAAGTAGATGTTTTGCGATTAAACAACCAGATAAATCCCATTACGCAAGAAATCTACTTGAGAACAACCATTCATTGACACCTAACACAGAACTAGAAGTACTACATATTTGTGATAAGAAACAAGAACTGGATTTCCTTGACGAGTTGGAAATTAGAAGACACTTAAGAAACCCACAAAATGGAGTCGTCAATGAACAGATAAATCTAGGAAGTTCTCCTGCCTGTCTTCTTAAGTGATAATTGTAAAGATCAGCAGATATGGTTTTCCTGGTTTCCTATTTCATTGCACAGTTATACTAATCTTAATTGGAAAAATGATATCCAGGATATCACCATAGGGCTAATAATATCTGAGCTCCAATATTTGTAATATCACATCTTCTTCTCTTTTCCATTAACATATAGTGAGTCAATCACAAGGTAGGTAAGTTCTTGGTCTAGCCAAAAATAACTACTAAAAATCAGGTAGGCATCAAATGAAATGTAACTTCTGACATCCTGACGATGATATTCAGTTATCGAAACAATTGTCAATTTTTTAGAATTTTCAACATTTTTCATTATATTGTGGAGTTAGCTAGGAACGTTGAGTTTCATTAAAAACACTAATATGACTGGATTCCACGAAGTGAAAGTCGAGACAGTTAATTTCATTAAAAAATCTTCGAGAGAAGATTTGACCGGACTGTACCAGAAGTTACTACAAAAACGTTACAAAGCATCACAAAACATTTGGTTTAACCAAAAATGCATTAGAAAAAAGGTAATACCCAATTATGTGAATATAAAATCCCATACTAAAACACCACAAACACAAAAAGCAATAAAATGTGCTCAACTATTATGGATAAAAGATAAAAGTAAGAAATGGTTTAAGATAAGAGACTCCTTAGACAACTACATAAAAGTTCTACATTCAGAACTCACATTCAAACTACATCCAGTAGAATTTGACTGTCTAGATGACAAAATCGGAGAAAGTGTCAGCACGATGAAGCACAAGAAGTTTAAGAAACAAGAACAAAAGCTACATAAACTTGAAAACACAACATAGAATTCAAAAACCTAAACATCATGAAACTGTAAGTACCTACATACCAACACACTTCGCACCACGATTTGAAAACCTTTCAGACACTAATTTTACAGAGAGTGAAATAGAATTTTTAAATAAAGGTTTAAAGTACAGCATAACACCAAAATTTACGAATAATATTAAACAAATTATAGCTACAGAGTCAAAAATAGCTTTAAAATCTAGTTCAAATAATTTTCTTCATGAGAAACTAAAAATTGCCAATTTAATCAAAAATATTAAACTTCAAAAGTTAAACGTCAAACAAAAAATTACATTACAGTTTTAAATGCAATAAAAAAGAAAGTAGAAGATAGTAACCTAACAGTTACAAAATCTGATAAGGGGAACACAACTGTCATGTTGACAACTGAAAATTATAATTCAAAAACATATAAATTTATAGAATATAGCGATGTGAAAGTTCTTAGAGCTACCTCAACAATGAAGTTTTCCAATAATGTAAGGGATATTGTTAATAATTCAAATTATCTTTTAAGTGATTACGAACACAGGTCCATGATAAATAAGAATATCCATTGTCCACAATTATATGGAACCGTTAAATTACAGAAAATAACGAAACCAGTTGGACCTGTAGTTTCTTATGTTAATACTCCTAATAATATATTGGTAAAGAAGCTTAACAATATACTCAATAGTTACGGATATGAATCTAAATACTCAATTAGAAATTCAATAAAACTAATAAAAAAATTAGAGGCATTCAAATTAAAAAATAACGCTAAGCTTATTTCATTTGACGTTACTAATATGTTCACTAAAATTCCTCCTAAAGAATGTCTAATACTCGTAAGAAAATAACTATGAGATAAAAATATTAATCCAGGAATAATATCAGATATACTTAATTTGTTTGATGTATATATTAATCAGAATTATGTCAATTTTGACAATAACATATATATTCAAAATGAAGGTTTACTGATGGGAAGCCTTATATCACCTATTTTGGCGAACATTTTCATGGACAGTTTAGAAACAAAAATCTTTGAAAGTAATATTCCAAAAATGTTTTATTTTGGTATAGATATGTGGATGACATATTAGCTTGTTTTGTAGGTAGGTAACGACAATTAGATATATTTTTCAACCACATTGATAATTTACACCCAAAAATTAAATTTACATTAGAAGTTGAAGAAAATAACTCAATTAATTTTCTTGATTTGGAAATTCAAAGAGTTAATAATGTACTTGATTATGCAATTTACCGAAAACCAACACACACTGATATGACAATTCCATATAGTTCCAATCACCCCATGTCACATAAACTAGCGGCATACAATTCAATGATACATAAAGCATTTTCAGTTCCTATGAACAAATGTAATTTTGATAGAGAGATTAATACAATTAGACCAATAGCAACATCAAACGGTTATCCATTACATTTAATAAATAAGCTAATTAATAAAAAAGAGGAAAAAGTGGCATTACAACTAATATTTCCTAAACAAACTGAAGAAATGAAAACTTATAAAACCATCACATATGCAGGAAATATTTCTAATAATATTTCAAAGATAATATCTTTAGCAACGAATACAACAATTTCCTTTAAATCAGAAAGTAACGTAAGTTAAATGTAAAAATACGAACATAGAAAAAATCAAGTATATATAATCTCAAATGTCCAGAATGTAATGCTGTCTATTTGTGTCAGACCCTTAGAAATTTTGAAATCCGATACAGTGAACACTTACGAGCATACAGATTAAAACAACCAGATAAATCCCATTACGCAAAACATCTACTTGACACCAACCATTCATTGACACCTAACACAGAACTAGAAGTACTACATATTTGTGATAAGAAACAAGAACTGGATTTCCTTGAAGAGTTGGAAATTAGAAACCACTCAAAAAACCCACAATATGAAGTCGTCAATGAACAGATGAATCTAAGGAGTTCTCCACTATTAAACTGTCTTCTTAAGTGATAATTGTAAAGATCAGCAGATATATTTTTCCTGGTTTTTTATATCATTGCAGAGTTATACTGATCTTAATTGGAAAAATGATAACCAGGATATCACCATAGAGCTAATAATATCTAAGCTTCAATATTTGTAATATCACATATTCTTCTTTTTTCTATTAACACATATCAAGTCAATCACAAGGTAGGTCACTTCTTGGTCTAGCGAAAAATAACTACTAAGCATCAGGTAGGCATCAAATGAAATGTAACTTCCGTCATTCTGACGATGATATTCAGTTATCGAAAGAATTGTCAGTTTTTTAGAATTTTCAACATTTTTCATAATAGTGTGGAATTAGCTTGAAACGTTGAGTTTCATTTAAATCACTTATTTAATTATATGATGATGTGGTGACAGTACGAAGGATATATTTGGTTCGGTGAATCTTCTCCCATGCGTCATCAATATCTGATAACATAACCGACATAATTATTAAGTGGCATCTCTTTCTATTGATAGTGAAGAACAGAACAAAATAATATGACATATGTCGGTTATGTTATCAGGTATTAATGACTCATGGGAGAATATTGTAATACTTCTTGATTCTCGTGTAATATTTCTCAATTCTTTGCCATGTTTGTATTTGTTCTTATGATGACCACCTACCGGTATTATCCTGGTAAAGGTAATCGAGTCGGATCTAATCCCTATCCACCACCAGTGTAATGGGATCGGTAATCCTTCGGGTTGCTTTTTTTTCCTGTCGGTAGAGACCGGAAGGCCCTACTATACTCTCCTATCCAAAGAACAAAATCGTTGCAGCGTGCTGTCACCAGTGCCTTGCGGCACAAAATGTAGAACCAGGAATCTCCCTGCGGGATTATCTCGGGGGAGGGGCGGTTCCTGGCTTTAGCGATCAAGGTCGTCGTGGGGCCCCTTGGGCTTATACAGTGTGCCAAGCCCGAGTTCGTAGTGCAGGTCGAGTCGGCCCGTCCTATTTGGCTGGTACGGGAGAGGTGAGGGTTGAGGTTAAGGAAATAAACTGAAAGGTTAAATATGTACAAGCATATATTACAAAAGAAATATTAAAACCATGTACGAAAGTTTTGGCAATCGCATAAATATAATATACACGGCTTTCTCCTGATTTTTGGATAGTCTACGTGATATAAAAAAAAATAAAAAAAAAATAACAAAGTAACAAGCAGAATGTCTTTTTGATACTTAACCTGAATAAGTATGGTATCCTATACACCTTTAGCGATAATTATGTTGGATATGCTTCTCAAAAATGAAGGCAATAAATAGAAATCAAATGAAACTTTATGAATCGGATCAAATACGAATTCCTGTAAACCCTATATCTATATTGCCAAAATTTCTGGAATACGAATCCCGTGAAATTTAGTTAACTGGTACAATATAATAAAAAAAAGAGATACATTTATATCCCCTATTTTGAAGTCTAATTACGTTTCTCGAAGGGAAAAAAATAGAATACAATCTATATCAATAAAATTCAGAAGATTTAATTATGATGTCTCCGGTATCTGGATGTCCGGTAATATGACTAAAAAAGTTATCAGCTGATACTTTAAGGTAGGACTAAATATGATCCCTGGTACGATATAAATATCTGTGCGCTATTTCAAATAATCAAAACTCTAAGATAGGACTAAATATGATCCCTGGTACGATATAACTATCTGTGCGCTATTTCAAATAATCAAAACTCTAAGATAGGACTAAATATGATCCCTGGTACGATATAACTATCTGTGCGCTATTTCAAATAATCAAAACTCTAAGATAGGACTAAATATGATCCCTGGTACAATATAAATATCTGTGTGGTATTTCAAATAAAAAAAAATATATATGATCATAAGATAAATACCTATAACTGTTTAGATTCTACCAGTAGATGAGGGGCGCCGATGTATATGACACACTAGATATGACCGAAAAAGAACTGTGGGGTCCCTCGCCTTTTTTGGGACACCCGGTTAAGTCAAAGAAAATATAATACAACAGATCAATACCAAATATAATAAATTAATTGTACGCTAAAAACTTACGTTTTGGAATATCACTAGTCACAAACTGCACACTATTACTGTTGGGGGTGAAGGGACCGTCAGTACTTAGACTGGCCTCTTCGGGGAGCTATACTTTCTCTCTCTGCTTTGATTCAAATTTCCTCGTTATTTATTCTAAATTTTACCTTGTATGAAGGTAAGTTCCCTATATCATTATTTTTCAATTTGTAGCGTACTGGTAAACAAATCATGACACAATCGTCATCTGTAATGTTTTGTTAACCTTGCAATAACACATTTTGTTTGTAACAATTCTTTCGTTGAAGTCAACAGTTATTAGTTAATTCGAATTAAAAAAAAATTTCTATATAGGGCATTCTTAAAATTTTCTATGTCATATCTCGTGTTTATTACAATATTCACCGGACCAACTATAGTTTTCAATACAATCTGCTTGAACATATTATAATATATGATCTGAGTATGAACACATATAGGTTACAGTTTCAAGAGATTTCCAAGTGTTCCGTGAAATATGTGATTCGGAGTTCAAGAAACTTATTTGGATATCTGTTTGTATCCTATTCATATGTCTCGCGTCTTGTATAATTAATTTAAGTTTATTAGAAAAAACTAAGATAAGCATCAAAACTTTCCAAATAATGATTAGTATAGTCAACATTCAATAAATATGAATCAAGTCAACGAACTAGAAAACCCAATTATTTACGAATGTATTTTCAAAGAGATTGCACAGAACAATTTATCATGTATTTATTATTTCTCACTATTTCTATCAAACCATATTTCAAGACTCCTATTCCATATTTTTTCAAAGGAACGATCATTCATTTCCTCGGTTTCCTGTCACCCATGAAACGCTTCGCTCTAATTGATATTTATCGTGTTCTTGACCCACATAAAATCGCTGACATAACGTGTGCTCTTGGAAAGCTTGATTGAAATCAAAGTGAGTTCGAAATACTTGGAAAAAGTTGAGCATTGTCCACTCACATTTAAACGCAACGAATAAAAGTGTCCTCAAGTTGTTTTTGTTTGTATCGAAACTACATAAAAATAGACTGGAGTTTATCGACAAGCTGTAATATAAGTTTTGTTCGCGGGTCAAAAATAGAATCGATTACGAACCAGTTCAGGATCGTTGTAATACGCATGCGTGATTAGGAACCGATTCAGGATTTTTATATACCGCGAACGATTTAAGGACCACAGGAAAAGTTTATCAACAAAGGTTATCTATGCTTTCGACTGTCTCATACTGATGTTGAATAGTGTATTAAATCTAACCAAAAAAAATTAAAAAATGAGCAGTTCTGAGTAAACAGTTATTTTTTAAGTTCATTTTATGCTTACACTAACAAGATAATGTAACACGGTCAACATTAAAAACACCCTGTACATAGATTTGTGAAAAGAAGTACAATACTATGTCGGGTCATTCATAGGTTTTAATCACAACGAAGGAATGTGATAAAAACATTAGTGAAAGACAGATAAAATTTAACTCATATAAAGTACGTTTGACTAAAAAGATATTTTTCGTGAGACGGCATGGAAAGTAACCCATGAATTACTTATTAGATTTTTTCGTTTTCCTTATTGTTGACAGACTAGATTATATCTGAATTTTCACTGTTTCTATCAACTTCAGAGGAGGAATTTTAAAAATGGACTCGTAAATGCATTCTATACACATTACTTGTCTAAACGGGAGCTTTGTACTACTTTATTTAACTACAAATTACAAATTTATAATTTAAACTTGACTGGAACAACCGTGTAAAACAAACTCGCTATCAAATAACAGCTGATGCCAGTTTACTCTGACGCCGACTTATTGGTAAAGCGCATGGGCAACCGAACCGAACTTTTAGTTCTAACAAAAACCCAAGAACTGCTATAACCGATTAGGAATCAATAATGGACCGAATCAATGTGACCCGCGAACACGAAACTGAACTAAAAATTCAGAACCGGGTGAACCGCGAACGACATTTCTGAATATGCGCATGCGGCCAGTCCCTAAATTGGTTCGGAATCAGACCCGCGAACAAAGCTATAGTTTAGAAGAATATTTTGTATTGTTGAAAAATTACCTTCAGTTTCCATGATTGGATAATTTTATTATTTTTAAATTTTTTTTGCTTATGACGATTTTATCGTTGCACAAGCGCCACTAAGGAACAAAAATTATAATAAAATAGGTAATTATCAAGTAGTATTCACAAAAATGTCTTTTGCAATTTAAGTAATTCAAAAATATTTAACTTTTATCCAGTAACATTCATTGCCCGAATCACTCACGCCCCTTGAACTCGTTTCACTTTGGCTAATAAAAATGTATGGTCCACTTAAAGCGTTCAAGGATAGGATAGACTTGATAGACGATCTTTCATGAAACGGAAACAAACTTCCGACGTATAAATTCAAAACTGTCGATAAGTGACGGGTAGGATGATATTGATGAGAATTATCTTTAGCTAACGGAGTTTCAAAATAAAAACGAGAAAAAATTGTGATGTACGAATGAATGAATGAACTTGAGTCCCATTGTCTATTTCTTCAATTTAAATCTCTACCATTTCTCGGGAAGTTATGAATCAAGCCATATCCATCAATGGATATTATATAATGGATATATTCCACATTGTGAGGGATATGACACTAGTCACTAGGCAACTCCATACTCGTAGACTGGGAGTTTCGGACGTGATTTCTTACAGTATGAATCTTGGAGTATATTGAGTATATTTTACTGTGATTTATATGGTATAAAGGCAGTGATTTTTTCATGCGCACCAATTTTATCAAGTTTTTCTGATAATTTTAGAAGTTGAAAAATTTAAAATATAAGTTTTAGTAGTAATATTTGAAATTACTAGTTGTATTCGTCGAAATTTGTTTATACTCGATGTTATTTTCACATAAAACTATTTGTGATAGTGGAATATATTTTAATCTCTTAAGATATTAAAATTTTTTTATCTATATCTGATTATTAACATGGCTACCAGTAATATAACAGTTTAGTGGATAAAGTAGGTTTTATAAAATAATCTACGAAAAAGTTTGTGATAATTTTAAAATTCTTATAAAATATAGAGAGAAAAGTTATGAATTTTTGAAAATAACTTTAAAAATAAAAAAGATACGAAAAATACTCAAGAATAAAATATGTAGTTTTTTTTAATAGAATTTTTTTTTCATTTCTGCACGATAAAAATTAACGTAGATACTGCTAATACTAGTTTGTAGATAAGAGCGAGGACCATGTTTTTTAAGCCCTTTAACTTCAAAATTTTCAAAAACAACTGCTCAGAAAATATTCAAGTTGAATCTCTGTAAAGTGATTTCTGGATAGATTTCGTAGCTTTAATATTAAAAAAGTTATAATCAAAAAACCAACCGTACCTTTTCGATATAATTTGCGGAGCAGAGCAATATGCCTGTTTGCATGTCTTATACGAGAGAGCTAATGCAGACAGGCATCCTTTCCATAGCTTCCTTGTATATTTACACAGGTATGAGATTGAAAAAACAGAGCCAGCTTTGCTTGAAAAAATGCAATACCGGTCTTTCATTAAGACTACCACTAAAAACAAAACAGCGCTGTGAAACTTTTATCTATGGTTCCAACAGGTGACGCTTTTTATCAGCATATTAAATGAGTTTTCTAACAAACCCAAATATGGCTGAGAAACAAAAATATTCGCTCATCAGATTGAAGGTGGATTAATCAACGAAATTGTTTAGAACCGATAAGAATGAAAAATCTGCACCAGAAGAAATTTTTAAAATGATATTTTGCAATTGCAAATCGGGATGTGGTGCAGCTTGTGGCTGTAGAAAAGTTGGACTGTTTTGTAATGCAACATGTGGAATATGATCTGGTGACAACTGTCCACAAATTACAGATGAAGAAGAGAAGGAATAAGTCAGCAGTGAAGTAATTTATAATTCATTTTAATCATAACCATTTTTTTATAATGTAAATATAATATTTTTATTTTTTCCTTCAATCTTTTGAAAAGTTTACTTATCGATGTTGATTGTATATTTTTTTGTCATTAAAAGTGATTTAAAAGATGAGGGAGGCATCATAATTAATTTTAAATTATTTAAAAAATATTTTTTCTTTTTATTTTGTTAATATACGAATAGGGGTGGTTTTTAAGGGTTTAATAGATGTTATAACTTACATTATAAACAGTTTATAATAAAAAATATAAATTTATTTTATATAAACTATAAAACCATTTTAATATCGTAAAATGTATTGTAATGTTTTTCTTATTTATTTAAACAATAAACGGGTGAGATAAATTTTCAACACACGGTATGGCTACTTACTAATTTATTTAAACACTAACTCACTAACACTTAATTTATATATACTTAACTAATCACTTAAATTTAATTTATATGCACACAAACTTGATTATTAAGTTATATTAGCACTTTACTGTTCGCTATTTCGGTGTATTTTTGTTTATTTCTCGAGATAACTTTATCAAATAAACTAAACTCTCTCGGCTCGTTTCCATATATATACTAGTGCTTTTTTCACTAGAAAATTCCGGACTGGGCTTACACAAAAACAATTGGCTTTCTGGCATTTTCTAGATAAGACTGGTCACAAGAACAAGGATAAGATAAGATAGTCACGATTCGTAAACAATTCTAAGAAACCCTGCGCGTCCGCCATAATTTCAACTTTCATACCTGGCTTAGACAGAGTGGGATTTAGGGACTATACGAGTGTGCTGTTTCGTAATATTACCCCCTACTTAAATGGAAGTTCCTCCTGGAACTTTTGTGTAGCCGAGACTGGATGTTTGAATCGGCAACTGGCCCCATTTCGACACTTTCCAATCTTATGGAAATAGCAGGGCACCGTCTTCATCGGATACTGATAACGGGGGTTGTAGCTGCAAATTAATATCTGGACACCGGTATCTTGGAAGATAATCTCTACCATGTTCCTGATGATTCGCCAATCTAACTGGTTACTCGCTATCTTAGGCATAGCCAGTTTCTTCACGCTGGATTCCAACACATGGTCTCGTAGGTTTCGAAGTACTTCCCACACATCGCGGTAGGTCGATCGTTCTTGAAATTCATTTTTAGTTACCACGTAGAAGACGTACCGTGAATTAGGTTTCAGTTTCAGTGTCTTGCCAGGGACTGGAATCTGGTCTTCAAGTTTTTCTAATTGCCCGAACCTCTTTCGAAAGACGGTTGCCAACCCTCGTGCGTTCTCGATACGGACGGGGATGTTGTACAAACAAATCTTGTTGTTGTTCCGAAGTGAATCCATATCTAGCTTTCCCGGTACCTCCATACGCGCCCATAAATTCATCGAAGGTAGGGTCAGACACATCTCGAATAAGGTTTACTCCTTCCTCTAGGTCATGGTCTCCTTCGAATGGCGCTAGTCGGTTTTGGTGAACTACTTTTGGTTTTTCGTTGGGGATTTTGCTTATGCGATATATAACATCATTGATCCTTTTCTTGATTAAGTATGGACCTTCCCAGGATATTTGTAATTTTAGAGAAAATCCTTTTCTCCTCGTCGGGTTGTGTAACCATACTTTGTCCCCTTCTTTAAAACCGCCTTCTATGGCCTGCGTGTCGTACCGACTTTTCATTCTGTCTCTGGCAACTTGAAGATTTGTTCGATCGAATTCATGAATATCGTTCAGCCTTCTTCTCAGTTGGATCACGTTGTCTTCGCCTGCTAGATCTTCTCCAGGCCGACAGCCAAATTCCAGGTCACAAGGAAGCCTCATTTCACGTCAAAACAGGATTCTCGCCGGTGTTTCAGCCGTGGACTCATTGACAGCAAATCGATAAGCCAATGCGAATAGGGAAAGATACTGGGACCAATCTCTCTGATGGCTGGATACTACTTTGGACAGGTATTTTCCAAAAGTCCTGTTAATTCTCTCGACCATTCCATCTGACTGTGGATATAATGCTGTTGTCCTGGTCTTCTTCATTCCCAGCTTCTCGCAAATTTCCTGGAATAGATGACTTTCAAAATTTCTTCCCTGGTCGCTGTGGACTTCCAAGGGCACTCCATATCGGCTGATAAATTATTTCACCAATACATCCGCAACAGTTGTGGCCCCTTGGTTCGGGATAGCGTAAATTTCCACCCACTTTGTGAAATAATCCAATACAACCAGTATCTATTTGCCACCATTCTCTGTCGTCGGAAATGGTCCATCGATATCTAAAGCAATCCTTTCGAAAGGGCCTCCAACATTGTACTGTTTCATAGGTGCCTTTCTCATGCGATGTGGTCCATTACTCGTCGTACATTCCTAACACCATTCCTCCACATCATCGGAGCTGCTCATCCAATAAAACCTCTCACGGATTCGCTGGAGGGTTTTCTTCACTCCCAGATGACCTCCCGATGGATTGTCGTATAACTTCTTTAGTATTTCAGCCACTCATGTTCTCGGGATAACTAGCCGTCTCCTCATCTCGGAACCAAAATCGTTTCCAAGGACTCTTTTCAACAGCCCTTCTTCCAGGACAAGGGAGTCCCATTGCCGGATCATCTTTAGGTGAGGATCATTCTTCTGATCTTCTCTGATCCTCGTGGGTGACCATTCTTTATTGACTTCTGTAATACTTGAAACTGCGGCTTCACTAGATTCCACCTTGTTGCAGTGGGAGCAGTCTGTTGGGCACGGCCGTCTGGACAGGGAGTCGGCATTTCGGTGACTCACACCAGTTCGATGTTGAAATCGTACTCTAAAAGTCGTTCAATCCATCTAGCGAACTGTCCCTCGGGATTCTTGAACTGCATCAACCACTTGAGAGCTGCATGATCAGTTCGGATTAAAAACTTCTTACCATAGAGATACCGGTAAAAGGGTTCCACGGACTTCACTACCGCCAAAAGTTCCCTTCTTGTGACGCAGTAGTTTCGTTCTGGTTTGGAGAGGACTTTACTGAAATATCCCAGCACTCTTCCTTGCCCTCCTTGGATCTGCGAGAGCACTCCACCAATTCCTGCGTGGCTTGCGTCAGTGTCAAGAATAAAGTCTTCCTCTGGTAATGGATATCCTAATATCGGCGCCGACGTTAAATGCCTTTTGACAGTCTTCGTCCCATTGTAAAGCTCTTGATTCTTCTGTTAGTCGAGTTAGAGGCTTGGCAATATGTCCAAACTTACTGATAAATCTTCTTTAATACGTGCAAAGTCCAAGGAAACTCCTAATTTGATGTTTGTCGGTTGGTTGCGGCGATTGCTGAATGGAAGCAATTTTCTCTGGATCCACCGCCACTCCTTCATTCCTTACTATATGACCTAGGTAGTTGGCTCGGTTTTGGAACAGCTGACATTTCATCGGGATTAACAAGAGCTGGGCAGCTTGGAGTCGTTTGAACACGTCTTCCAAATTCTTCAAGTATTCGTCAAATGTTTTCCCCAGTACTACGATGACGTCTAAATAGACTAGGCATGTCTTCCAAGACAACCCTCTCAAGACATTTTCCATGAGTCTTTCAAATGTCGCAGGCGCATTACAGAGCCCGAATGTCATTACGTTAAATTGCCATAATCCAGATCCGGTGGTAAAAGCAGACTTGTCTTTGTCTTCTGGGTCCATTTCCACTTGCCAATAACCAGACTTTAGGTCCAAGGTGGAAAACAGTTTGCTGCCAGCCAAAGTATCTAGCGTATCGTCAATTCGAGGTAGAGGATAGCTGTCTTTCTTCGTCACGTTGTTAAGCTGGCCATAATCACGCAGAATCTCGTAGTTCCATCCTTTCTCTTGACGAGCACTACTGGAGACACCCATGAACTATGAGATGGTTCTATTACTTTTTCTTCTGCTATCTCTCGAATTATTATTTCAGCTTCCTCTCTCTTCGCTCGTGGAAGTCTTCGAGCTAATTGCCAAATTGAGTTAGCATTACCAGTAGCGATTTTGTGTTTGACGGCTGATGTTCTACCAGTCTTTCCTCCTTTTGGTACGAATAGGTCTCGATACTGCAAGAAAAATTCTCTCATTCCCTTTTTTCCAGCTCGATGTAAAGATTGACCAGGTACTGATACATCTGTTCTAATCTGGTATTAGAATTGTCAGTGGTCGTTGTTCGAAGAACTATGACGTCATTGGTACGCAGGAACCAATCTTGGCTTCCTTCTTGATGGTAACTGGGTAATTATTCACGTTTATTACACGTACTGGCATCTCTTTCGCCGACGTAACTAATCCCTTTCCAATTAGTACTCGTTTGCCAACTTCTTCGTCGTGGTTCCTTGGCTCCATCATAACCGGTGTACCTTCCTCCATGATTCCATGTAGCCGTGCTACTATCATGGTTTCGCTTCGTGCAAGTAGAACGGTATCTTCTTGTACAGCTGCCAACACCGCGCTGCCTTCCAGTGGATGAAGGAATACCTCCTCGGAGCCCACTTTAATGGTTCTGATTCTAGAGTCTAATTGGAAACCATGTACATTCATTACGTCCATTCCCAGAATCACGTCTTCTTCAATGTCAGCTACAATTACCGTATGCGTGAACTTTTTTGCGCCAATTCCCAATTGGATTCGTGTTTCGCCGTGAACTTTGGCACTCTCGCTTGAGATGGTCCGCAGTCGCAGTCTTGTTGGTAGAAGCTTCTTCTTGGGGTTTATCATGTCTGGTTGTATAATGGTTCTAGTTGCTCCAGTGTCAACCAGCAGAGCATATTTCTTACCATTTACTTCGCCATCCACATATACACTGTCGTTGCGACATCTGAGAGAAGCTATCAGTATGAGAGGGTATTTGGAACGATCATGGGTCGGTGCTGCGCCCTCGTAGCCGCACCGTTCTAATTTTCCTGTGACTGAGGTTCTTGGTTTGCAGGATCCCTGGGGCGCTTGCATGAACTGTGTACATGCCCTAGCTCGCCACAATTCCAGCATCTGATCTTTCTCGGCTTCTTGTCCATCATACTTTTTATCAAACTGACGAACTGTCAAATCTGTCTTCATCACCTTCTTCTTGAATGGTCTTAATTCTGTTATACCCCGAAGCCTTTGTTGCTGCTTCATATTCAAGAGCAGCTGTCAATGCGTCGACTAATGTTTTCGGATGGGCTAAACGAAGCGTCCTCTGCATATCGGGGTCACGTAAGCCATCAATGAAGGCCTGGATGCCCAGATATTCCATCCTGTTCTCTGGTGCTGACGGATAAGCGAATCGAACTAGTCGGGCAATGTCCACTCCATATTCTTGAAGGGATTCATCAAGTTTCTGCCTTCGGATCCTCAGCTGAGATTGGTGCAAATGTTCTAGATGTTCATGAGCATATCGCATGTCCAACCTCCTCTTCAGCTGCTCGAAGTCATCCGTTTCTTCCAAAGTTATCCTCTGAAATACATCTAAGGCATCTTCCCGAAGCGCGATAGTTAGGTTCACTGCTTTCTCCTGTCGGCCAATAATTCACTCTAGCGGCTGCTTCAAACTGTTTCACATAATTGGTCCACGACATTTTTCCATCGAACGTTGAGGCCTTGACTCGGGTAAAACTGCCAATGTCTTCAAACTTATGTAGTGTTTCTGGCTTGCAAAGTTTTGTTTGTTCGGTCTTCTTTTCTTCCTCTGGCGTGCCTCGCGTTCTTGAATCGGCAATCTTCTCCTCTAACTCCTTGATTTTCTCGTCTATCGGTGTAATCTCATTCTCGATTTTCTCGTTCATCGCTGACATTTTATTCTCGATTTTCTCGTCTATCGTTGACATATTATCCTCGATCTCAGATTTTAGAGACGAAATTTCATTTTCAATGTCAGCGGCAATGTCATTTTTCATTAATAAGATATCGGCTGATTTATCGTTCTGCAAAGTAGAAATATCGTTCTTCATAGCCAAACTATCGTTTTTCACATTCGTTGAAATGTTCTCTTCCATGGCAGAAATCTTCTCGTCTATGTTAGCCGAAATATCATTTTTCATAATAGAAATACCGTTCTTCATACCAGAAATCTTCTCGTCCATGCTAGCAGAAATGTCGTTCTTCATAGCAGAAATCTTCTCGTCCATGTTCTCTTCCATGGCAGATATCTTCTCGTCCATGTTAGCAGAAATTGACGAGATTAAGGTGGAAGCCTCGTCATTAAATAAAACTGTTTCTGGATCAAAGCCGTCATTTTCCTGTGCCACTTTCTACTAATTCACTTTTCTTACCGGACGTTTCCAACTCACGATCTTCCAATTCTGCTCTTAGTTCCGCCACTTTGAGGTCACATAGTCTCTTGGCCATGTTTACGTAGCAATTTATTTATATTATCCCACTTCTGACACCAATGTAATGTTTTTCTTATTTATTTAAACAATAAACGGGTGAGATAAATTTTAATCACACGGTATAGCTACTTACTAATTTATTTAAGCACTAACTCACTTACACTTATTGTAATAGATTATTAATTATATCACTAACTATTAAAAAGATTTTAATATATGATATAATAACTTTCTAACAGGAGAAAAACATTCTTTGGTAATTTAAGGGTTGAGTTCTATAACAAATTATGGTCCATAATCTAAAATAATATTTATTCTACCTTTTTACATATGATTTTAATCGACATACAATAGTTTGTTGTATTTTTCTATTTTTAAAATAAGGGGTGGTTTTCAATAAAAAAACATACATCAGGAGCATATTAGGTTTGACCTAGAGGGTAAAATAAGTTCAATCCTAAATTTGCATAAAAATCGGCTCAGAGCGAAAAAACTCCGAGGTTACACCATTTTTGTCTTCATTTACTGGACTAATAGTTCGTTAAGGAAGGGTGTGAAGGAAATTTTTTATAAGAAATACAATCATAGTCTCTGTATCATTTTGGTATGAATTCCTACCACTCTCCCAATTTAGTTATTTAAGTAGCTTGGTGCCGACCATATGTGAAAAGTTTATAACTGGTGCCATCTAGTGGAAATTGTCACAACTAATGAATTTGCTCAGTGAAAAGCCGAAAAGACTTAACAAAACGTGACTTTTAACACATAAAAATAGTATCTGTTTTCCGAGGAAACAAATTTGTAATTGAAATAGAGCGTATATGAACCAACATATATTCATGTATGGTATAGCTATACGTATCAAAGCTATACTTTCAGGTATATTAATATAATAATACCACCAACTACAGTGTTTCATCCAAACATAATTTTCTAATTAAGAAGGACAAAAACCTCAGTCCAAAAAGTATTTTCTGTTGAATGGGGTTTGTAATAAGGGATCCAGTAGCAAATTAACTCGAAGAACTGATGGGGATAAAAAAAACTAATAACTCAGACATATATCTTTTCACATTTTCTCTGTAGACTTTGCTTTTGTTTACTAAAAATTGGATTAATAGACTCAAGCTTGGTAACCAAAATGATCAAGAATAGATAGACAAATTGTTTTAGTAAATATTATCAGAGTTAACAAATTGATTACCGTTAAAAATGTATCAAGAGTCAATGAAATATTTAGACGGTGATAGATGAGTATTATACAGGGTAATATAAAGTAAAAACACATACCTCACATTCGATTTCTTCATAATTTTTTATATAACGAGTTGGTTTGAGATTTGAGGAAGTGCATGAAAAAGGTCTGAGTAACAAAGGATCAATGATTCATTAGGTATAATTCTCAAAATGATAAGTTAAAGAAATATTCTTATCAAATTTTTCAAGTTATTATTCATGAGTTAACGTGGTTTTATTCGCAGTGGCAAAAAATAACGATTCGTGAAAGCAGCAAGAGAGTATAAATTAATTAGAAATAATAAGAAGAAACCATTCAAAATTCACGATTAATGTGTTCAACTTTATTATAGTTGCAACAATTCTCTAGCATTAAAATGAGGATATCTCCAGTTCTTCTGGTAAAATCAAGAGTTTGCCTCAATTGAGAATTTTCTATTACTCTTTGATGCTAATTTTTTTCTTTGAGCTCTACCTGGTGTTCTTCTTTTTGTTCCACCTGTAAACCTTCATCTTGTTCACTTATTATATATTATTGTAGTTTTTAATAGAAGGATTTATTTGAGAATAGTAGCTTACATAATTGCTACAATATATATCACACAATTCACTAAATCTCAAAAATTATATCAATAATTAAAATATTTCGGACAGCCTGTATGATAATTTTCGATAAAATCAAAGTCTGTGTTGGAACAAACTTATTGATTTGGATGGAGCAATCAGAGAATTGAACCGTTGACTGTATTGTCTAAAATTATTTAAAAACCAATAAAATGAGTATATAATAAGATGTAATGCTATGTTTTTGTGAACTGAAGATTTTGTATATAAAAATTTTAATATTGTAAAAGTTTTCATAAAAACATTACATCCAATAAAATGCAGTGATGAATAATTGAAATTTGAACAATTATCATGATTGGAGAATGGTAACCAAGGGGTTGTTAAGAGGGAGTTTTTTGTTGACGAAGTGTTGGGGTCGACATATATAAAGTACTTACCCAATTTGGAGTTAAAGTTCCTGAAAGTTCCAGTATTTAATTATTCAATTTATATATTAACCCTTAACTACTGTGGTACAAGTTTAATGACGGTACGTGTGTGGTGCGGTCATGGTGACCGGAATATATAGTTGCCATAAAAAATTATATAATTGAAATATTTTCATATTATTTTATTGTAATAATATGAATGGAATATTTTTTGATGGAAATAAAATATATATAATTAAAAACCGGGCATATTTTTGACAAAATTTTATTTTCTTGGTTAACAACTACTTTTTTAACAAAATTAAACATTCTATAAATTATTAACCATTAAACAAAAACTAATAATTCTAAAATCAAACTAGCCTTCTTTTTCTTAAGACAGAGGTATAAACTTACAAAAAAATAAGAAACATTGGAAAAAAAATAGAATTTTCACAAAAATCACACTAGGTAAAAAATTATAAATTAGACCTGCAGTTTATACAGATATATGTTGAACATTCACCACAAATTGGCTTGGTACATGTGTTACACAAGTGGAATGTTTTTCTTTTTATTCTTGAAGGACAAGTGTAGCAAGTTTTTCTTTTTTCAAGTTTCTCCATGGGGACTTGTCCTAGATGTTCTTCAGGAATGTTTAAAATCCTCCGTATTGTAGATCGTAGCTCTCGGGGAATCCTTGGATTAGCTAATCTTCTTTCTAAATGTGGCCTAACTAGCTCATCGGCAAGTTCTTTTATGAAATCAGTTTTTTGAACTGCTTTACTATTCCTAATACTCTGATGGATAATGTGAGCATTTATTGCACTTATGTCCATGATTCTGAAAAATACCACCATAGGCCATCGTCTTGTGCGGCGGCTTGTAGAATGTTTGGCGCACTTTTCGTCAACCGCATCTACTCCGCCTTTTGTGGAATTATAGTAAGTGATAATCTCCGGCAGTTTCGTATTATCGTCAAATGATTTGGAATGGTGCATAGACGATACGAGAATAACTGCCTTATTTCGTTTTGGGACATGCGAAACCAAAGTAATTTCTTTAGTAAAACCAAATAATGTTCCCTCCTCACCAATATTTCTGCTCCTTTTTGGCAGGAACTCCGGGGGTATTTCTTTTTTATTTTTCTTAACTGTTCCGATATATGTGAGCCCTCGATTCGCTAGCTGCTCGACAACCTCTAAGGAAGTGAACCAATTATCGGCGGTTATGTTTCGATTTGATCTTTCTATTGGCTTTACTAGTCTTAATACGGACTGTGTGGGTTTTGCAAATTTTCTTAAATTTTCTTCCAAACCAAATCCATCTGAATCTTTGCCAGTATATATATATCCATTAAAAAAGTACTGGGTACGGGCATCTGTCATGCATACGATCTTAATGCCATATTTGCATGGCTTGTTGGGCATGTACATCTTGAATCTGCATCTTCCCCGAAAAGACACCAACATCTCATCAATGCAGCAGTTAACTCCCAAAGAATATGCATTCTCACAATTTTTAATAAATTGTTTAAAAAATTCAGATATTGGAGCTATAGGATCTTCTTTTTTTCTAAGATTTCGGTCTAAAGAATTATCAAAGCGTAAGCACGCTAATAAAAATGCAAATCTCTGCTTACTCATCACGCTTCGAAATATTTCTCGTCCAGTGCCGTCAGTTGCAATTATTCGTGATAAATTTTCGTGATTTGACACAAGTATTGCGGTATAAAATAACAGTCCAATAAATGCTCGTAACTCAACGATGTCCAAATCTTGATGCTCTGCCTTAGAAGAATTTTTTAGCTTATCCCTTTGTATCTTTATTTTCTGATTAGTCCAATTTAAAATTATGTTTAACATATCATCTTGGATAAGCAAGCTCCACACAGCAGATGGTTGTGCTTCTTGTCCCAATAGACCAGCGGATCCTCGTAAAGTTGGTAAACGTAAAACAATATTATGCTTCTGTGTTCGACTGCGAGATACAAAACTTTCAGATGACCACTTGAATCGGTTTTTGCCAAAGAAATTTTTTGAACGATTTGTAGTTTGATTTACCAGTTCCTCATCAGCATCCTCCCGTTCATTTAAACTTGCCAACTCTTCATCTTCCCCTTCTTGCTCCGAATCAGTGTCATGTTCACTGGGTACGTAGACACTTTCACTGGCACTATCTTCGTCGCTATCAATTGCATTTTCCGTTTCTATCTCATCCAACCACTTTAAAGCAGTTTCTTCAAAATCGGGATCCGTAAAACGAAGTTTTTTTGAAGGTCCGACATCACAATTGTCCATTATGAAAAAAATATGGGTAACAAACACAGCAATAATAAATTACACTAATGCTGTGCTGAGGTCACTATGACCGCAACAAAATTTCAACTCGACGTAATTTAAAAACAAAAGCGAGTAACACGCGACTACCGCACCTGCCTTCTTAAAATATACTAATTTGAAGATACAGAGACGCCCAAGACTATACAACTAGGGAGGGGCTTAATACTAGAGATGTTCAAATAGGCATCGGTCACGGTGACTGCACTACAGTAGTTAAGGGTTAAATTCAATTCCTGGTTATCTGAGAAGCACGTGTCATAGGATAGTACTGTAGTTCAGATTTGTTGAGAATCCAAACCAAAAGAGAACTTCAAATTCGCGTTAATCAGACGAAAAAGTGTTTAGATAAGTAGAATTGTAGGTTGTACAAGTATTATTAATTCTATTTACCATATGAAGGTGACGTCATTTTTAATATTAAAGAGAAATATCCAGTAAATATTCATATGCAAACTTTCTCATAAATCAATAACAATACAATATAATATATAATAACCTAACTGCGAATATTTCTTCTTCTTTTTGATTTTTTTTGGGCTATGTCCTAAAGGATAATTTACCTAGTTTTACATTGTTAGTTAGTTATCTGTTAGTATACATAGAACTGCGATATTTCTATTTTTGCGTTGTTGCCAGTGCAACCAAATTTTATTATCGGAGCATTATATTTTATTATTCTGGTGTCATAATAAAAATTTATTAAAACATCTATTACATGGTAGTAATGTTAGTTGCCTACCCAATCTGATCCCACCTGTAGATAAGAGCTATTTTGATTGTGACCCCGACTGAGCACCGAAAATATAAATAGTTATTAAAATATACACAAAGTTCAATTTAAATATTACAGTTATATTAAAATATAACAATATATGGTATAAATGAATAACTGACAGACATTTTTTCGATTTTACGAAGATAAATACATGGTAATATTCCCTAGAACAGCGGTTCTCAAACTTTATTGGTGTCGGAACACCACAATAAAACGATTGTTATTAAAACTTTATTCTTTATTAATAAGCATAATAAAAGTACAATGTAATAGTTACTACTTATTACTTTCTTGACTGAGTAAATTACTATATAACAAGTATAATAATAGAAGATATTAAAAAAGAAAAATATCTAACTAATGGGAGATATGAAACTGTTTCTTTATTTTTCATTAATTGGTTGATGTCAGATGTCAGTGTCATATCAGGTTTGGCGTCCATTCTATTGCGGTATTTTGTTTTACATGTCACATGTTTAATATCTTACCTGCTTAAGTTATTGTAAACAATAACAAAACGAGGAAAACTCTGAGTGAATAATATTAAAATAAAATTTAATTAGCATGGGTCTCATCCTTGTAGTAGTTCTCTCGAATTTCCTTATGGATAAATAAATCTTGTTAAAAAAATCCTTATCTCTCGAAATCACCCGAAAAATAAATAAAACTTTCAGATATTCAACTACTCATTTATTAATTATAAACAAATAAACTTGACCTTCAATTAGTGTATTCTTGTTATTTGACATAAAAATGGTCTCAATATATATGGGTAATTAGCTTGCTTAGGAAGCTCCCACAGTCAACAGAGGTACTGGCCTAAAGGAAAAGAAGATATTCTGTGTGATAGATATTTCCGTTTTTTCTTTTTAATAGCAACGATTGTGGAACAACGTGCTACGCTTTAAGCGGACTTATAAAAAGGAATTTTGTGGTGCAATAAAGGAGAAAGCGGCTTGGATATATGTTTTAAAGCCAGCAACAGATAGTTGGATATATTTCTCTGAAAACACTCAGCAAAATTCCAGTTTAAACGAAACTTCTATTGGAAGCCACATGTTAAGGCCCCATACCAACCGAGGTGAGTCGCCGGCTAATTATGACCCAAAGAATAATAGTACATTATGTTACTAGGAGTAGAAGGCTACCATTATTGTTGAGCCCAGATTCTTGCACTGCCGAGGCGTTAGCCGAGGCTGTGCAAACTGGGCGAAACATATAATGGGTCTTCTGCTCCGAGTGACATATACTATTTTTTCTTCAAGTGTAAAGATAATGCAATTCATAAGTAGAAAAAAATTGAATACATTGTTTATATCTCAACTATTTATTAATACAAATATGAAAAAAACAGTTATGGCTTGCATGATCATTACCTATTTATTAAGTGTAATATTGAAGGTGCAGTTTTGTATACTGCAGTTATTTAAATTTAGGCCACTGCCACCGCTTTCGGTTTCGACATTCACAATCTTGTCATTGGTGTACATGTTATGATTAGTAAGATGTTTGTCTATACTTATTATGTTAGAAATATTGTCATTTGAAAGGTTTCCTGAATGTGAATCTCTCTTGATTCCAGAACTCGTACTTGGTTGTTCTTCCCAATGAAGTATTTTTTGTGCAGTTTGTTTCTTGCTGGAAACAGAATCTTCTAAGTACCCTTCAGCAACACTCGTGGATTTCCTTCCACCATGTCGTTTTAAAGCGGTTAGTCCCCTCCGTTGTCAACTAAAATAGTTGCTCAAGTCCTACGAAGGCAATGTCCCGTATATTCATGAGGATTTGTTAATTTCAAAAACATAGCAACGTCTTTTGGAACGTTTGAAATTTTATTTATACCCATTACCACACGGTGACATTTACCGTTTTGATATTTAATAAAAAATCGCTGCAGATCCATATCATCCGGACGAAGTGCCGTATACTGTCTGACCAAGCTCAAATAAAAATCGCCAAGTATAGTAAATGATCGTTGTTTTTTGTTTTTTGTGTTTGTGATATTTACTAAAATTAAATTTCCTATATCTTGGATTTCGCTGTACTTTCAAATGAACGCATCTACAGGCTCCTGTGACTCCAAATATTAATACAACCTAAAAACAAACATTGAAATAAGTAAACAAAATTCGTCACCGGTGAGATTCGAACGGCAGACCTCCGAGATGCAAGACAAAACCTCTACCGCTGAGCTATCGAGGTATATAGATTTTAAGTTCGAAATACGTTAATTGTGGTCAATTTGAATATTAATCTTCTAAAGGATATTATTGCCAACGATTTAATAAGTGAAATAATATTAAAAAAATAAGAAAGTACGTACTTTTGTTGCTAAATAAACATTATTCGGTGCATCCTGAAGAAATTTATCAAATTGGTCTTTTGATAATACTTTTGATTTTTTCGGGGTATAATTTTCTCCTTGTCGCTTTAAAAATGCAGCTAATTTGGTATAATTTTCCATTTTTACATTATGTTTGATGTTTAATTGAGCTTTAATCATTGAATATTGTGCCCATAGTGTCGAACTTTTAAATTTTCTTGACAAATACGTAAAATACGCAAGCATAACATTTTCTGTGTATCTTCGTACACTATTTTCTTTGCACCATTTTATAAATTTTTCATAAGCAAAATCATATACTTTTCGTGACTTCGTCGGAATTAGTGTTTCAATAGTGGAATTAGCTATTTCGACTAATTCCGGAGGTGTACATTGAAATTCTTCTTCTTGAGACATTTTTACAATACACTTTTCAAAACTGACAAACATCAAATTAAATAAAAATTAAATGACAGTTCCTGTCTACTTGGTTACAACGCCCATAATAAGTCGTTGCTATCGTTTCTCATTATTTTGTTACTAGTACAATAATGAGAGCGTTCATTATGTTACTAGTAAAAGAATAGGTTATTTCTACCATCTGTGTTGCCGAAAAGAATATAGATATTATTATACGCTTGAAGAAAAAAGTAATTATTCGTTTAAAGACCTTTTGCAATTACCTTTTCCTTTTAAGGCCTTTTTCTTATAAGTTTCACTTTTTCTTGGTTCTCGTTAATTATTTCTGTTCTCCCAAATTCACGAGTACTTTTCTCTGCGTGAGCTCTACGGGAAACCACTTTGGAACTGGGCATATTCTGGATGATATTTCCCTGACGAAGGATCCCAGGGCATAGCAGATAAGTTTAATTGATCTCTGCACATTTTTGAACAGTGTTTCTAGACTTCTGAATGTAGGTTTCGTTACACTCAGTAACCTCCAACAAAATTAGCTCGACTAAACTGCAAGTCATATATATATATATATATATATATATATATATATATATATATATATATATATATATACATTACCATAGTTGAAAGATAAATTGTTAGTAGAGTATCAATATTAATTCACTCGAATTTATCAACATAAACATTGTTAGATTGAACCCTATTATATAGGACATAAATTAAAGCTAAAATACTTACTTAAATTTTATTTGTACATATCGGATATATGCATATAAACGGTATAGTAGATATACTCCTTGTATAAAACTGTATGTATACTTTCTTGTAACACACTTGGATTTTCTTTAAATTCACAATTGATAAAGCTCGTTGCTTACAGTGGCAGAATTTGTCGTGATTTAATTTTATTTAATCCCTATCAACTAAAGGTAGTAACACTGCGTACGTTGAGAATCCTGTTTCGCACAAATATGTTACTGGGGACGGGAGAAGAATATTCAGAGCCATTTTGGCAAGCAGTTATTCATCACGAATTTTGCACCAAAAATCGTTGAGAGGTGTCGTTTTGAACAGTGACTCCATACTTGTATCTGACAACATTTCTAAAAGAGATTCATATATCTCGTTACAAATACTTTCAAACTGCGAGTTGGGCAAGAAAGGATTATACATTCAGTTTATTTTTGTTTTCTGTTCTTCTGGAAAATGCTTTTCAAAAGATGCGCGCATTGAAGTGAGATATTGGACCAATTCTTCAAATACATCATCTTAAAACATTGCTGAGTCGTTATCGCTAACAATCTCAGTAAGTGACGTGAAGCTTCCTATTTTCTTCTTACCAACACAAATAATCCAAAAATCTAATTTTCTTTGGAAGGCAGTTATTTTGTTACAGGCCTGGAACACTGTTGTCTATTTACCTTGCAAAAATAAATTTAATTCGTTTAGTTTCGTAAAGATATCCGCCATAAAAGACAGTCGGAACAATCGTACAAACGATCTTTCTAATTAAAAGAAGTATCTGAAAGAAACATTTGTATTTCGGCTTTAAATTCTAATATCCTTGTTAACGTTTTACCCCGAGTCAGCCATCGCACTTCTGTATGGAGCAGCAGTGTTTTATGTTTGCTGCCATAATCTTCACCATGGTATGGAAACTTCAATGAGCCATACTGAGACTCTCATAAGTGAGAAGGAGATATTTTTCTTTGTCTGTTTTTAGTTCGAGAACAGGTTGATTCGGCGTTAGTGTAGCTGATGGAACTGAAAGATGTCTATTGTTATTTGCCTTAATCTATGAATATTAGCATGACAAATAAATTCTCTATGGTTATTTGTTTGGTTTGTGATGTGGCCGTATTGGTATTTTTCTATTTTAGAATTTTGATAATTTGTATGTGCTTCTAGATTTTTTATTGTTTTTGTTTAGTGTATTTGTTGCAAAAAACTTTTTAAAATTAGTTCAGTGTCCTGTTAAAGACTTGGTAAGTTTCTTTGGTTATTCGGTATTAAGATAAAAATCAATTTAACCATTTTATAGTTTCTCTACTTTTATCATACACATGGTGACAAGATTTTTAATTTAGCTGCTGTTAACAGGAATGCGCTAACAAAAAACATATTTTTTGCAGAATAAAATGGGTAAGATGAACAAATGGTCCCGAACGTGTGCAGTGCAAGGATGTGTTGATTTGGATTCACCCCGTCATCGGTTTCCATTACCAACAAACAACAAGGATCTGTTCAGTAAATGGCTTGAAGCTACGGGAAATTCATATTTAAAAACATTGCCATGTGAATTGATTTATAGGTCACATAGAATTTGTGATGTACACTTTCGAACTGAAGACAAAACTACAAACAGTCGCCTCTTACGTAATGCTGTTCCAACGCTGCTTTGTGGGGCCAATAAAGATAAAGGTAATCACTTATGTTTGTGAATGAATATTTAATAAATGGAATTAGGCTGCCACACCCCAGGTTTTCTTATACTATAAATATTTATTGTTACAGTTTATGAAGAAATTGAGAAAACTTCATCTCAAGGAATATCACAAAATGTCCAGGATTTACCACCTACATCTAACAGTACTACTCTCCAAGTGACACAGTGTAAGTTATTTTTTGTATAATGTTGATTTAGTAGGTAATCACAAGGTTGACTCAATGGGTGCCATTCATTTCATATTATATATATATATATAAATACGAAAACAACGTGAGTTCTTTCTCGACTGTCTATCGTTATTTAATTAGTTTTTGGAATATCGGGATCCGGTCTGTGCATACAATAAATACAACTCTTCTCCTTTCAAATCTCTATATTTCGCAATTATTTTATTGCTTCATCAGGAGTTAACTAAAATAATATGTGCTGATAGCGTTTATACTCTGATCTGTAAGTGTGTTTTATCGTGACATTTCATTATAGTTGTATGTGACCATATATTATTTTAGTTAACTCCTGATGAAGCAATAAAATAATTGCGAAATATAGAGATTTGAAAGGAAAAGAGTTGTATTTATTGTATGCACAGACCGGATCCCGATATTCCAAAAACTAATTATTTATATATATATAAATATTGAATGAAGCGAAGTTTTTGTATAAAAGTGTATAAATTTTCTATTTATTGCAAAGCGCTTTTGACTTTCGTCATCATCAGTGCTTCAAGTCAGGTAACAAGAAGTTTCAAATATGTAAAAAACATTGTTTAAAAATTACAAAATCACATTATTCTACAAGAAAACTAACGAAAAACATGTTAAAACCCAGGCCTTGTGGTTATGTAAAAGCAAAGCTGACAAGACAAATATTTAATAACCATAACCACAAGGCCTGGGTTTTCACATGTTTTTCGTTAGTTTTCTTGTAGAATAATGTGATTTTGTAATTTTTAAACAATGTTTTTTACATATTTGAAACTTCTTGTTACCTGACTTGAAGCACTGATGATGACGAAAGTCGAAAGCGCTTTGCAATAAATAGAAAATTTATACACTTTTATACAAAAACTTCGCTTCATTTATTTAAACAAGTGTATTCAGCTTCACGCATTTATTTATTATTATATAAATATTGTCCAAAAAACTTATATACATATATAAATACATTATATATGTATATAAGTTTTTAGGACAATATTTTTTTAAACTTGTAATAAGTAAAGCGTATAGATATTAACAATTTATGGATTGTCGCTATAATTCATAATAAATGAAATGTTTAAAAAAACACATGTTTTTGTTGTAGATGTATGTGACCATGATTATTTACAACATGGATATGATATGCCTGAAATGTGGAAATCCACTGATAATTTATCAGTTTCCACAGAAATGGGAGAGTCATCTTTAGAAGTGAATGTACTTGAAAATTTACCTTCCACTTCAAGAATTTCATCCCAGTTTAAGGCTACTAAAAGACTAGTTGTAGGAAAGAGGAAATGTAAGTATATAGTTATTATTCTAGACTGTCTAGTTTGCCATTACAATTTGAAAAAGTTTCAAAATGGATTACGTTTTGGTAGAGTTGGGGCATTGAAAAATGTTGTTTTTACTTTACAGCAACTGCATTTTCAGTTGCAGTAAATTGTGTTACGTGTCATTTATTTAAATATAACTAATGTGATACTGACTGCCGTAAAATAACTGACAATCCAATTTGTAACTTCTTGACTTGGAATTGAAGATCTAATCTAACAATGGTTTTTAAAATCTCTAGATTCATTTAATATTCTGGGGAATACAGGAGTTCGAAGAGTGAAAGATTTAAATTCCAGAGAAAAAATATTGTACCAAAAGGCACTACAATTAAAAAAACGATTATTAAATAAATGCAGATCACAAGTATCTACCAAACACCTAACGGATGAAGAGATGTTAGATCACGTAACAGAAGGTTTAGAAAAGCATGTTGCTACTTTGGTAAAACTCCAAGTGAAGTCATCCAAAATCAAATCTTCTAAAGGTCGTCGTTACACTCTGGATGAGAAAGTCTTGGGCTTAGTTTTACAAAAACAGAGTGGAAAGAGTTATAAACTCTTTTCCAGGCTTTTTGCAATGCCTAATAAAAAAACTTTGCAACAATTGTTGAATAGGATTCCTATAGATGCTGGAATAAATGAGGCCCTATTTAGGAACCTTAAAATAAATGTGGCTAACTTGAAAGAGGAGGACAGAGTATGTGCCTTGCTTTTTGATGAAATATCATTACAGGCACATATTGATGTTAATAAAAAAAATTTGGAATTTGATGGCTTTGTAGATTATGGTGATGTGCGAAATGCTGAATTTGCAGATTATGCTCAAGTTTATATGATTAGAGGTTTGTTCCTTTTATTAAACAGAATGTTTCCAAAGTAATCTGAAATATTGTTGTGGGCAATTCGTGATTTAATTTTAAGACAAAGAGTTATTGCTTCTGTTGGAATAATTAAAACATCCAATGATGAATTGTCCACAACAATATTTCAGATTACTTTGGAAACACCCTGTATATAGGCTATATCTAATATAAAATGCAATAAAATAACTATGGTTCCATTCTAGTATTCACAAATTTTGATTACATTTAATGGGTCAATTATTTTCTGATGGTCCTATGAAAAAATTCGAATCATTATTTAATTCTTTTTGTTTCAGGAATTCGAACGGGCTGGAAGCAACCCATTGCATATTCTTTCGTGAGTGCTAAAAATAGTTCCATAAATATAGTGAGAGAAATCAAAACCATTGTTCATGAATGTCGAAAAGCAGGCTTAATAGTAGTAGCTACAGTATCAGACCAAGGCACCAAAAATACAGGGGCAATAAATTATTTAGTGAAACATAATGGAGTCCCAAATAATACTAACAAAAAATTAAAAATATTCCAAATTAACAAACAAACAATTGCACATATATATGATCCTCCACATTTGATTAAGGGAATTCGCAACAATTTCTTAAAAAAACAATTATATTGGAAGGTCAATAAAAATAGGATTTTTGGTGATTGGCAAGATGTTGTATCTACATTTGAAATTGACAATGAAGCTGGAAGACTTAGAGCTTTGAACAAAATTAAAAAGGGGCATGTTTATGAAAAATATATGCGAAAAATGAAAGTTTCAGTAGCCGCCCAGGTGTTCAGTCACAAATTTGCATCAGTAATGCATTTAATGTACAGAAAAGGTAGTTTTTTGTAAATAAGAATTTTTATATTTGTATTTCAATACAATCATTATTTGCAGGAATCAAGTCTAAAGATGGAATTCATGTTTTAAAAAATTCAGCCAGGTGTACTGTTAAAATTTTACAATTTTTTGATAATTTGTTTGACAGTGTTAATGGACATACACGTTATAACAGTACATCTGGAAAACCCTTAAAGTGTGCGGTCTCACAAGAAAGTGGTCACATACAATATTGGCAGACTGCTAGACATGAATTGTCGACCATGCATTTCAAGAAACCCACTGATGGTACACTTGTTAGACCACCTACATTAATTAATTGGGAAGTTACTTTAAATGGTTTGGCATTCTTGTCTAAAGAACTAAAAAAATATGAAATTTCATATTTTAAACCAAGAATGTTAAATCAGGATCCATTAGAAAACTTCTTTGGTCAATTACGCCAACATGGGCTAAGGGATACTAATCCAAGCCCGTATACTTTTAAGAATTTTTTCAAGACATTACTCATAAATAACATGGTTGATCGACATTCAATAGCAGCAAATTGTGAGGAAGACAAAATAAATCCACAGAAACTGCTGGACTCTGTGAAATATTTTGTATCACAGGGGGTGGAGGATGACATTCAATATGAAAATATAAATACTGAAAATATTGATAATATTATTGTTGATTCTCACCCCCTGTCATATATAGATAAAGCTGCGATTGGCCATGTTAGTGGTTATGTTTTGAGTAAAATGAAAGATTTTCAAAGTTGTGTTGTATGTACAAATAATTTTATAGCCGATGAGCACACAATAATGGACAATTGGCATGATATCAGCCAAGCTAAAGAATATGATGAAAACATTAAAAGATTGAAGTATGCATCACATAAATTTATTTATGGTTTGGCTGATATCTACCAATTGATCATGAAGGTACTGCCATTGAAGTGCAATGATAAAAACATAATCGGTAAGTTGAATGCGTCAGTATTAAGTAAGCAGTATTTTCATTTTGATATATGTGACCATACTGTAGAGATGGAAAGACAAATTGTTAATAGGTTTATAAATATTATATGTCTTAATTGGAAAGAGGGGCTCAATCAAAATTTATTGGGCCAAAGTAATTCTAATATAGACTGTATGCACCAGTTAGCTTTGAATTATTATCAAAATAAATTTAAAAAAAAATAAGTCATTTAAAATGTACTGTTTATTTTTTTTAAATATTGTATACTAATTTTTTTTAAATAATAAAATTTATATAAAAATATACTTTAAAAGTCTTATTTCTATTCCGATATATTGTCTAGTTTAAGTAAATAATACATTATACATAATATTTATTTTTGTGTGTTTTTCATTTTATATTCAAAAAACAGTTCACATGAAGTGAATATTAAATCTTGAAACAAAGTAATAACTGCAGGCTGAGTAAAAATAAACGGTTTTAAAGAGTAAAACTAACTTTTCCGCATCGGTGAGATGCCCTAAACAATATTCTATCACTTGTCACTTGTTTACACTTCGGGAGATGTATCGTGATAAACCGAAATTTCTCCAAAAATAACCAAAAACTTTGTATATCTAGATTTATAGGACCCGCTGTACTCACTCTAGTCAGCTGAAAATCAATAGGGTACATCTGTGAGACACCTTGAAAAATATCGAATTATAAAATTGGTCACACTTGTATCCACACTGGAGGTTGTATCGTGCTAACAAACTGAGGATTCTCCAAAAATGACAAGAATTTGGTACCATAGCACTCATAGTACTGGCTTTAGTGAGCTGAATATCAATAGGGTTCATATTTTGAGCCGCCCTGAATAATATCCCATCATAAAATTGTTCACTTGTATATACTCCGGATGCTGTATCGTGCTAACAAGCTGAAATTTCTGCAAAAATGTGCTTATGTAGTATAGCACCTGTTGTACTGGCTCTGGTAAGCTGAAAATCAATAGGGTTCGTCTGTGAGATGTCATGAATAATATTCAATCATAAAATTGGTGACTTGTTGCACTCCGGAGGCTGTATCATGTTAACAAGACATGTACTGAAAAGTGGCGAACGAGTACTTGATGAAAAACTTAAAAATAACTCAAAAAAATTCAAAATTCCATCTTTTTTTGGAGTAAACCAATACTTTTCTCGCATATTAGATAGTTTGGGCGGAAAAGTAAAAACGCCATACAGTAAGTATAAACAAAGACTGAGTAACTTTGAGTACTCTATTTATGAAGGGTGGAATTAAATGTATGTTGCCATTCACATAAACAACATGGCTTTTCTTTAATTTTCATATACACGCTCACGATTTTACATTTTAAGTCAAAAAGTTATCTCTTAAGCATTAGCGTAACGGAATTTGATTGAAAATGTGTAATTGGTAGAGTGTAAATGAAAATAAAAGAAATACATTTATTGTGATAGTTACTAAAATATTTAAATTTCCCGCTATTCCTGTCAAAGTTGTAGAAATCAGCCGGTAGGTGGCGTTAGTAGGAATATTTGAATTTCCCCCCACTGTGTAATGTCAGTTTTAGTTCGAGAACAGGTCGTTTGATGGCGTAAATTTGGCATATGAAATCTCAAATTTTAACATTGCAGTTTCCTATCTAACCCTCCCTAATCTATGATCTTCACACAATAATGAGTCGTGGTCGTGATTTCATAAAATTAAATATTTTTACCGCTTCATCCATAAGTAATCAAAAATTTGACGCCATTTGCTTCATTGCAAAGGCTTATCTATGCAGGATACAATGGCTGGAACTATAATTGGGCGCTTTATTTTCGATAAGTGACACTGCTCCTGCTGTTTTACCCGTCATTGCCTTGGCCCGATCTGTATAAATATCAATGCAATCGTTCCAACTGAGATTACTTTCTTCAAAAAATATATTTATTTTATTAAAAATTTGTTCTCCGGTAGTGTTTATGAGCAGCGATGAATACGTAACCATATCTTCTTCAAAATAACTTTCATATGGTTATCTCACGATAACCAGTAAGATAGCCAGACCAGCTACATCAGACGACTCATCCATTTCCAAGATGAATCGTGTTTTTGTAGACGAGTAACTAGTTCATGTCTGACGTAGCTTGCCAGATCATGAATTCCCCGTGAATCAGTATCGTTTCGTTCATCTCTCTATCTGTTAATGACGCATTCAACTTAGGTTTTAAATCAATTTAAGTAATACGCATATGAACAAACTGGTTTGGAAGCAAATCTCTTTTTATTGATAGAAATAATCGTCAATTTCTTCATTTACCTACATCTACTTTTTAAGAAACACATATAATGATAACTAAGTAGATATTTCATACCTTTGTACCTCATTACTCCAGTTTTTATCGCATAATTCTCCATTTTAAACATAAATCATATAATGTATATAAATATAGGCCTCAAACTCTTTAAAAGATGTATCGGCCCCTCTTCTGATCCTTTTTTGCAGTGGATCAATCCGCACGTAGGATAATTTGAAATAAGAAGAAGAAAAATTGGGAGAAGTATAAAAGTAAAAAGAACGCCAACGAAAAAAGGCAGGAAAATGTAGACTGAATAGGACTGTACTAAAAAAGAATCCAAGCAAATCAAGATACTTAAGGAATTGAAGAAATTTAGGAAAAAAATACTTCACAAAAAATGCTAAACTGAAGGGAAAAAACAAGGAAATGAAGGAGAATATAAGAACAATAGATGAATGATTGGAAAATGTGGAAAAACAAATGATGAAAAACAATGTTATTATGCAAGAACTGAGAATATATATAGATAATAAGAACTAACTATTTAAAACAAGCAGTGGATGAACTGATGGAAGAGCATATAGATAATAGAATACAAGTAAAATGAAACAGGAAGCTTGAAGAAAGAAATTGCCTTATCGAATTAGCAGATGGAAAAGATGATCAGAAACAAAAACAAATGATAGAATACAGTTGGTGAAATTATATATAAATAACGATGAAACTAGAATGGAAAGAAAAAAAAACGTACATATGAAAACAAGGTCAAGGAAAGAACAAAAGAACGGCAAAAATGTGAAAATCGGATATAACAATTAATATATTAGTCCTTCTAATAATCTGCTAGATAGACAACCATCCCAGTTTTATTATCATTCCATTCAAAGCAATACCAGTTACAACCTACGAGTATTCTTATGAATTCCATTTGTAATCTTTGCAATCTGTTTATTTATATATACAGGGTCATTCATAACTATTGGGACATACGCTAAGGGTAGATTGTTTGGACCAAAATATGGCGATAGGACCAAATATACCTCAATAAAATATTGCTGTGGAAGAAGATAAAGGACGTTAAAGTTGAATTTTTTTTTCGTTTTTTGCTAATAATTTCCCTGTATATTTATCGATTGTTATCAAAATCGGCACAGAGCCATAATTTTATACAGGCAATATTTTATTTATTATTTGACATTTTGTTACAGGGGGAGCCTCGTGAAGGATTTCTGATGATGAAATTGAGTGGTAACTTTTTTTTGACGGAACTTTTTAGTGAATTTATTAAAAAATATGACAAAGTTTCGTCAAAAAAAGTTACCAGTCAATTTCATCGTCAGAAATCCTTCATGAGGCTCCCCCTGTAATAAAATGTCAAATAATACATGAAATGATATTGCCTGTATAAAAGTATGCCTCTGTACTGATTTTGATAAGAATCGATGAATATACAGAGAAAAAATTAGCAAAAAATGAAAAAAAAATTCAACTTTAACGCCTTTTATCTTTTTCCACAGCAATATTTTATTGAGGTATATTTGGTCCTATCGCCATATTTTGGTCCAAACAATCTACCCCTAGCCTATGTCCCAATAGTTATGAATCACCCTGTATATATAAGCTTTATTCACTTAAATGTGTTACATATTTATGTCATTAATAAGGTGGCGAGTAAAGCGGTACCCAATAAGTGTTATACACACTTGTTTCGGGACACGAAAATAAAAAATATATATAAAAAAACATTACATACATACATTAAACTTAAAGTATCATAAAATATAAAACATTGAATACAAAAATATAACATGATTGGATCAGTATAAACACATTGAGATCCCAAACTTCAGAATAAGGAGTCATTTTTCGAACAAATCTATTATGATTCGCCTATGAATCTCAAATATGTGTCTTTTTAGCAGTTTTTTATATTTCTGGGATTTGTGATATTTTATAATTACCGTGGAAGACTATCGTACAGTCTGGGTGCTAAAAATAGGAAAGTATGTTGTGTTAAAGTCTTTAACATTAAAGGGATTGTAAAAAGATGTTGATGACGGGTGTTATAGTTGGGGGACGGAAGTTGTGCTGCTTGTTTATTTATGTGATACCTAATGTTCGAATTGTAAAAATTAAGTTATCTTAAATCTATCACTTGTGTCTCAGAAAAGAAACCATATGTGTGATAAACAGCGTTTTTAGAGTGAATAAGTTTTAAAAATCGTCGTTGTAAAACTTCCAGTGGAAATAAGTGACTTTCAAATGCATTGCTCCAACTTAGGATTCCGTATCGAAGATGACTTTCAATCAATGTTCTCAGAATATGCACAGGTAGTAGCTCTTCGAGTATTTTGAGTTTATATAGCATACTCCTAAGTTCTATAACCAGAAACGCAATATGAGATTTCCATTTCATATGCTGGTCTATACTCACCCCCAGATACTTTATACTCTTTACAGGTGAAATTATAAATGGTTCATTAGTACTTATCCAGAGTTAGTTGAAAGTTGGGGAGCTGAAGGAGCTACATGAAAAAGGTAAGTAATTTGTTTTTAAAATATTTATTGTTAATAATTTATATTCCAACTATTTCTTTATTTGACAGAAGTCAGTTTTAACCTTTGCTTTCAAATTATCCCATGTATCAGAATCATAAAATATTGCGGTATCATCAGCAAATACCAAAATATGTCCTGAGCATCGCAATGGAAACAAGCCACTTACGTATATACTGAATAGTACCGGGCCAAGTACATTTCCTTGAGGGACACCAAATTCGACAATTTCGCTATCACTGTATATATCATCTATTTTTACAGCTTGCTGTCTGTTTGATAGATAGCTTTCAAAGAATTTTAAGGAGTTGTGGCGTATTCCTATGTCTTCTAGGGATATTAAAAGTAGAGGATAGCTAACAGTATAAAAAGCCTTAGAAAGATCTACAAATACGCATAAGCATGGCTTACTATCGTTGAGAGATTCAGTAATTTGTTATGTTAATGCTAGGATGGCGTCTTACGTTGACACTTTCTCTCTATAACCGTAATGATTATTGGAAATGGTTTTATATTTATCAAGATAAGACATTAAACGGTTTTTGATAATTTTCTCAAATATTTTTGAAACATGAGTTATTAAAGAGATGGGCCTGTAGTTATTTATATCCAAGGCATCCCCTTTCTTGTATAAGGGAATGACTATTGACTTTTTAAAACTATCCGGGTATATTCTCTCTTCTATACATTTGTTAAATATATATTCTAAAGGTTTAGAAATAAACTCTGATATTAATTTAAGTGTTTCTGTTTTAACATTGTCTATTCCTGTAGCTTTTCTATTCTTCAACTCTCGTATTATAGTTTCAATTTCAGGCTCAAGTACAGGTGTACAAAGGTATTTGAAATGAGATTATGGACTGGTTTATAGTGTTTATCTTTTTTCGTTTTTTCTGCTAATTTTTTACCTGTTTCATTGAATTTTATATTAAATTTGTTAGCAATATCAAATTTGCTTTTTCAAATTTTATTTTGCTCGTCTTTGATTCTATCTATAGATGTTCCTTTCTTGGTATGGTGAATTTCCTTAACAATGCTCCATAAACTCTGCGAATCAACTTTATTTTCGTTTATTTCCTTTGAGAAATAATTGTATTTAGTTTTTTTGATTAATGAAATAAATTTATTACGATAATTTCTATATTCCGTTTGCAATGTAGGTTATCATTTGGATATTTTAGTGTATTTTGAAATAACTTATTTGTTTGGTTAATGGAGTTTAAGAGACCATTTGTCAACCAAGGCGCTATTTTTGTGTTTTTTCTTTTTCTTTTACGAATATAAGTACTCTTTTTATAGCTTCTAAGACAATTTGTGAAAACTTTGATGTTGCAATATTTGGATCTTGGGCCGAGTACACGTGGTGGCAGTTTAATGAAGGAAATCCATTTTTAATTTTTTGTTCATCAATCAAAACTACTCTTCTTTCATTTTGGTTTCTTTTTATACTCTTTTCCAAAATAATTTGTGAAATGGTTGTATAATGATCTGCAATATTTGTTTTTAGAACTATTGGAATAATATTTTTATACATACTCTGTTCTGCTCGTAGAAATATATGATCCAAACAAGTTTTGCTTTCACCTTGCACTTTTGTGGGATTATTAATAGTTGATACAAATCCAGATTCGCCCAGAACATTTAGATATGTATCAGTTATATTATCATTTGATTTTAAAATATACATATTCAAGTCTCCAATCAAAATGTACATGTCATTACTGTTGTGTCTAAACTGCATCAAATAATTTTCCAAATGTTCGGTAAAATCACGTGCATCAGATGATGGAGATCTGTACATACTCATGATGATAATATTTTTATTTGACTGGAAATTATTTTTTATTTGTAATAACTCAATATTATTAAAAGATCTACGATATCATATGAAAAGTTGTAAACTGATTTTTTGTAGACTACAACCCCATCGCACTGATTGAATTTGCTATGATTATAAATTAGATTGTAGTTTTCAATATCAAATAAATTTGTATGTTGAATTTCTCTAGTTTCACTTAAAACTATACAGTCCATATCACAATCCATACTCTGTAGGAGTATCTTAAATTCATATAGGTTTTTAGATAGACTGCGTATATTTAACCCTAATATTTGAAATCTAGTATTTTCTTTTTTTACATTTAAAATGTGAGAGCATTCAATGTCCGTATTGATAGAGTCCGTTACAAATTCCCTAATATACTGATCCATCATAACAGTTTTTTAATAAATAAAACAATCCAAATTCAGTTAAAAACAAGCGCAAAAGACACAATAATGGTTGAATGGTTGAATCAATATTAAAATCAAAACTAAATCCAGTTAAAGATTCAGCCTTAAGCAAATATCAAACAGTTGAAAGAAATCAACAGAAATTTATGTTAGTATTTTAAATGAAACTCACTGTTTCTAGCTAATTCCACAATATAATAAAAATTGTTGAAAATTCTAAAAAATTGACAATTGTTTCGATTTAGTGTAGATTCCACGAAGTAAGGGTCGAGACAGTTAATTTCATTAAGAAATTTATGTATCTATAACTTCGTTCATTTCTTTTAAACTGCCGAAGAGATCTCTATTCTCGATAGAGCATCGCTCGTAACATTTTATGTAACTCGTATACAGTTTATGACAAAATCATATTCTGCTAACCTAATATAAACCTAGTTAACGTACTACAAGGAATAACCATATTAAATAAATAAATGAATGGTCTGTTATCGGTGTGTATTTCAAACTCTCTTAAATATAAATGTGGTCTAAAATGCTTTACCGCCCAAACAATGGCTAATAATTCTTTTTATGTAGTGGGGTAATTTATCTCACCTTTATTTAGTATTCTACTGGCGTATGCAATTGGTCTGTCATCCCAATTAGATAGAACTGCCCCGATTACTTGCCTGAAGCGTCCGTTTTTAAAATCAATTAATTCTCAGGAGAAAAATTTGGATAATGTAAGACCTCTGGATTTTTTAGAGAACATCTTAATGTATAAAAAGACTTTTGACATTCATCTGACCAAACAAAAGGTACTACTTTTCTCGTTAAAGTATTTAACGGAGCAGAAATTTCAGCGCAGTGTTTAATGTATCTCCTATAATAATTTACAAATGCCACAAATCGCTTTACAGAATTTGCGTCCTTTGATATAGGATATTTTTCTATATCTTCAACTTTTGAAGGCAGCAGAAATTAAATTCTCCAAATATAAAAGTTCTTTATTTAAAAATGCACATTTATTTGGTTTCAATTTTGAATTTACTTTTCTTAATCATTGTAAAACCTTTACTAAATTTCTATTGTGAGTAGTTAAATTTTTACCAAATACAATTAAATTATATACATAAATAAAAGCACAATCGTAATTCAAACCTGCCATTGCTACTGTCATAGCACGAGAAAAAGAACTAGGACTGACTTTTAATCCCATCGGTAGACGCTTCATTTGAAATTGACCTTTGTCAGTACTCAAAGCTGTAAATGGTCGACTAGAAACGTCTAGTTCAATTTGGTAATACCCTTGTGACAAATCAAGGCGAGAAAAATACATTGCGCCTGAAAGCGATTCTAAAATATCCGTTATACACGGCAAGGGAAATTTATCATCTACTATTTGCTTATTTAATAACCTGTAATCTATAACTACTTGCCATTATTTATTTCCTGAATTATGAACTTTTTTTTTGGAACTAGAAGTAAGGGAGACGAAAATGCTGATCGCGCCTCTTCTATAATATCGTTCTGTAACATTTTTTCAATTTCTTTGTCTAAAATTTCATTTTGAGCATATGGTATTCTGTAGGGTTTCACATACAGGGTGCGGCACCGAAAACGAAATTTTTTTAGGAGAAAATACTAAAAGATGTCGATTTTTTTTTCAAGGGGGACATCTTTCGATCATATCCTCAACTACCCTACTTCCCTCCCCTCCCCTCTGTCCCTATTACCAATAAAATTTGAATAGGGAAAGTATTAAGTGTGACACATCATTCAAAAGGTAATTTTATAAGGAATTTGACACTGTGACATGTGAGAGTTCAAATAAGCGTATTTTCATGTGAAATCCAAATTCCACAATTTATTGCATAATTAACGTTGGAATAAAATTTAACTTCCTACGCCTACATTTTCGTAATATAAAATTTTTTGTTTCCATATCTACCAGGTCTGTTTTTTAGTTTAGCGTAATTGATACTTCAAGTCTATTAGCGAGTAAAACATAAAAATGGTTTATTCTATTGAGGAGAGAGTAGAAATTGTTGAATGTTAGTTAAAAAATAACAAATGTGCTAACACTACCGGAACAATTTTCAATGGGCGACACCCAAACAAACAGGTTAAACGTAAGTAAGTCTGTAGGTAAATAGCACTTAGTAAAACTCAAAATCAGTACTACAGGATATATATATATATATATATATATATATATATATATATATATAAATAAAAAGCAAAAAGATGCTTCTGTTGTTTATCGACCGTACTTGATTAAATATAGAGAGGGAATTATCGGGTATGCCGTCAGTGAAATTAAATGAAACTATTATCCTATACTCAATATTTCGCCACCGTTTGGTAGCTTCATCAGGAGACATTACAAAATTTATTTAATAAACAATTGCACACAATAACAAATAGTGAACACACAGATTTTTAGAGTCTGAAATTCAGTGACGTCTAGATATTAAAAGGTTTAGGACAAGACTATTAAAAATAATTTTAAAAAACCAATAAGGTATAGATACTTGAACTTTTATTACAAGATCAAGGAACTTACATAAAACTGAATAAAGATCCTACTACGTCAGTTCAAAGAAACTATAATGAATTAATTAAAAAATTAAAAACAAAAAAAGAACTCTCCTATGATATTGCTAAAGAATTATTTATTTACAATTCTAGTTTTCCAAAGCTATATTGTTTGCCCAAAATACATAAACCGGATATACCGTTACGTCCAAAAATTAGTTCAGTTTATTGTACTACTTATAAATTATCAAAATATTTGGCAGATATCTTGAAAAATTCATTCGAGGATCGTACTAACTATAATACAAAAGACACATTTTCCTTTGTTGTTGCTATTAGGGGTTGTGAATTACCAGAAAACTATGTTTTGGTTTCATTTGATGTGGTCTCTTTGTTTACTAGATTACTGGATATGATTACCAATATAATTGATAAAAAATGGAACATGGTCGAACCTCACACTACATTATCTGAATATAGTTTTCTATCATTAATTGCATTTATTTTTGACAACACATACTTTAGTTTTAATAACGAATTTTATAAGCAAATATTTGGTACACCAACGGGGTCTCCTATTAGTCAAATTTTGGCTACAATTGTGTTAGATTATACGTTGACGACATAATTTGTGCTGTACCAGTAGATAAGACCGACGTCGTTCTCGAGTTGTTCAATTCTTTTGATCGTCATTTGCAATTTACAATTGAACATGAAATTGACGCTGGAATACCTTTTTTGAATACCAAAGTTTTAATATCGGATAGTAATGTAATTTTTCTTGATTGGTATCAAAAGCCAACTGCGTCAGGCAGATTTTAAAATTATTACTCTAATCATCCAAAAAGCCAAAAACATAATTCCGTAATAATGATGAGAAATAGAATATTGCAAATCAGTGATGAAGCATTCATGTCAAAAAACTTAAAAATATTCTTTGATATATTTAAGAACAATTATTACCCAACAGGCATTTTAAAGACATTAATAACACCGACTTATATGACGGTCAAGTTGACGAACATAGTGAACAAACCATAAAATATTATATACTTCCGTACATTACTAATCTAACTCATTTAATTTTACCTCTGTTTAACAATTTAACCAATATTAAGATTGTTAAATATAATTTAATAACCAATTTTAACCTTTTTTCTAAAGTAAAAGACCCAATACAACATAAATGTTATTTACAAAATGGATTGCTCAGCACAAGAGTGATTGTCGTACTGGCAAAAATAATTGTGCAGTTGTGGACCATTTCTTAAAAACAGGACATACGTTCGACTACAATAGTACTAAGATACTGCAACATGCGGACCGATACAAACATCGATTGTTTTTTCAGATGTATCATATTGCTAGGAACCCTAACGCGATAAACCTAAAATCAGTCACTAATGGACTCAGTAATATTTATTGTCAACTTTTAAAATTGTTTTAGAAATTAATTTGTCTTATCACCCTGTAATTTGTTTCAGTGTGTTCCTTGTCAGTTTTTTGTAAACCTTTTTATATCTATACCTTATTGGTTTTTTAAAATTATTTTAATTAGTCTTGTCCTAAACCTTTTAATGTCTAGACGTCACTGAATTCCAGACTCTAAAAATCTGTAAGCTCACTATTTGTTTTTGAGTGCAATTGTTTATTAAATAAATTTTGTAGTGTCTCCTGATGAAGCTACCAAACGGTGGCGAAATATTGACCGCATACCCGATAATTCTCTCTCTCTCTCTCTCTCTCTATATATATATATATATATATATATATATAAGATGTACAAATAGTGCGTGACATATGAACAATAAATAACGAATAGATCAGTGGGTATTGCACGCAAATAGAAGAAGGGGCTACTGAAAAGAGTGCTAACCGCAGACATGCATGTTTCTGGCTCATTAGCTGTCATCGGTACGGTACAACCAAGAAAAGATGTGAAACATGGGAGCAGAGGTGTTGAATGAAACATGAGAAAATATAACAGAATTCAGCAGGATAGTCAAACACAACATTTGTGTCAGTAATATTAGAAGATCTCGAATATTCGAGACAACAGCCAACATAGACACGGAGGTGCATATAACACTCCCGTCTGAAACTTCCGACCCAGATTAATGAAATAACAACATTATTGTTCATATGTCACGCACTATTCGTACATCTTGTTGTTATTTCATTAATCTTGGTCGGAAGTTTTAGACGGGAGTGTTATATGCACCTCCGTGTCTATGTTGGTTGTTATCTCGAATATTCGAGATCTTCTAATATTACTGACACCAATGTTGTGTTTGACTATCCTGCTGAATTCTGTTATATTTTCTTATGTTTCATTCAACACCTTTGCTCCCATGTTTCACATCTTTTCTTGGTTGTACCGTACCGATGACAGCTAATGAGCCAGAAACATGCATGTCTGCGGTTACCACTCTTTTCAGTAGCCCCTTCTTCTATTTGCGTGCAATACCCACTGATCTATTCGTTGTTTATTGTTCATATGTCACGCACTATTCGTTCATCTGTTTGTTATTTCATTAATCTGGGTCGGAAGTTTCAGACGGGAGTGTTATATGCACCTCCGTGTCTATGTTGGTTGTTGTCTCGAATATTCGAGATCTTTTAATATTACTGACACAAATGTTGTGTTTGACTATCCTGCTGAATTCTGTTATTTTTTCTCATGTTTCATTCAACACCTTTATTATTTTTGGCTAGACCAAGAAGTGACCTACCTTGTGATTGACTTAATATATGTTAATAGAAAAAAAAGAAGATGTGATATTACAAATATTGAAGCTTAGATATTATTAGCCCTCTGGTGATATTCTGGATATATATCAGTATAACTGTGAAATGATATAGAAAACCAGGAAAACTATATTTGCTGATCTTCACAATTATCTCTTAAGAAGACAGTTTAATAGTGGAGAACTCCCTAGATCTTTCTGTTCATTGACGACTTCATATTGTGGGTTTCTTAAGTGTCTTCTAATTTCCAACTCTTCAAGGAAATCCAGTTCTTGTTCCTTATCACAAATATGTAGTACTTCTAGTTCTGTGTTAGGTGTCAATGAATGGGTGGTGTCAAGTAGATGGTTTGCGTAAAGGGATTTATCTGGTTGTTTTAATCTGTATGCTCGTAAGTGTTCTCTGTATCGAATTTCAAAATTTTTCAAAGGTCTGATCCAAATAGACTGCATTACATTCTGGACATTTGAGTTTATATATACCTGATTTCTTTAATGTTGGCATTTTTGTTTTAACATTTAACAATTTTGTACTTACTTTACTTTCTGTTTTAAAAGAAATTGTTATATTCGTTGCTAAAGATATTATCTTTGAAATATAATTAGAAATATTTCCTTTATATGTAATGGTTTTATGAGTTTTTATTTCTTCAGTTTGTTTATGAAATATTAGTTTTAATTCCACTTTTTCCTCTTTTTTATTAATTAGCTTATTTATCATATGTAACGGATAACCGTTGGATGTTGCTATTTGTCTAATTGTATTAATCTCTCTATCAAAATTACATATGTTCATAGGAACTAAAAATGCTCTATGTATCATTGAATTGTATGCCGCTAGCTCATGTGACATTGGTTGAATGGAACTATATGGAATTGTCACATCAGTGTGTGTTGGTTTTCGGTAAATTGCATAATCAAGTATATTATCAACTCTTTGAATTTTCAAATCAAGAAAATGTATTAAGTTATTTTCTTCAACATCTAATGTGAATTCAATTTGTGGGTGTAAATTATTAATGTGCTTGAAAAATATATCTAATTGTCGTTCACTACCTATGAATGTAGATGACATATTAGCTTGTTTTATAGGTGGTGAACGATAATTAGATATATTTTTCAACCACATTAATAATTTACACCCAAAAATTAAATTTACATTGAAGTTGAAGAAAATAACTCAATGAATTATCTTGATTTGAAAATTCAAAGAGTTAATAATGTACTTGATTATGCAATTTACCGAAAACCAACACACACTGATGTGACAATTCCATATAGTTCCAATCACCCAATGTCACATAAGCTAGCGTCATACAATTCAATGATACATAGAGAATTTCCAGTTCCTATGAACAAATGTTATTTTGATAGATAGAATAATACAATTAGACAAATAGTAACATCCAACGGTTATCCATTACATATGATAAATAAGCTAATCAATAAAAAAGAGAAAAGTGGCATTACAACTAATATTTCCTAAACAAACTGAAGAAATAAAAACTTATAAAACCATCACGTACACAGGAAATATTTCTAATAATATTTCAAAGATAATATCATAAGCAACGAATACAACAATTTCAATTAAAACAGAAAGTAACGTAAGTACAAAATTGTTAAATGTTAAAACAAAAATACCAACATTAAAGAAATCAGGTATATATAAACTCAAATGTCCAGAATGTAATGCTGTCTATTTGGGTCAGACCATTAGAAATTTTGAAATCCCGTACAGTGAACACTTATGAGCATACAGATTAAAACAGCCAGATAAATCCCATTACGCAAAACGTCTACTTGCCACCAGTCATTCATTGACACCTAACACAGAACTAGAAGTTCTACATATTTGTGATAAGAAACAAGAACTGGATTTGCTTGAAGAGTTGGAAATTAGAAGACACTTAAGAAACCCACAATATGAAGTCGTCAATGAACAGATGAATCTAGGGAGGCTAATAATATCTGAGTTTCAATATTTGTAATATCACATCTTCTTCTTTTTTCTATTAACATATATTAGGTCAATCACAAGGTAGGTCACTTCTTGGTCTAGCCATAAATAACTACTAAACATCAGGTAGGCATCAAATTAAATGTAAATTGTGTCATTCTGACGATGATATTCAGTTATCGAAACAATTGTCAATGTTTTAGAATTTTTAACATTTTTCATTATATTGTGGAATTAGCTAGAAACGTTGAGTTCCATTTAAAACCCTAATACAATTACACAAATCTATTGACATCCGGCTTTTTCTAATACTAAGCTCACAAAATTTGGAAGAGGATACCCTTTGGCCTATTACACAAAACAGATCTTTCAAAAGTAACAGAAAGTGACAAAAGAGACAGTTATTTATCGCCGGAGACTTCATGTCCTCTATAATTCTCTGCAATTATCCTAATACTATTGCTATTATAAGAGACGGGGGATATGACGTCAGGCATATTGTCATTAGGAAGTTCGTTTGTAAACACTTTTTGAAATATATGTGAGAGTGTTTCGGAAGTCTCTTTATTTGACGAGCAAAGGCTACCGTCATCATTTAGAAGCAAAGGAATAGCACTTTAGATGATAGTGAGGAACGTATGTGTTTAAAAACTTTTTTTGAGTTTCTGCTAGCTATAATTGATTCTTCAAAGTTGTCCCTGAGATTATCAAGTAGTACATTGACCCGATTAGAAAAATTGCGATGGTTTCTGAAATCTACAGTAAGCCTTGTGTGTTTATATTTTCGCCAGAGGTGTCGCTTGTGTCTGATTAAATATATTGCCGGGTTAATTATCCAAGGTTTCAGGTTATTTTTAGAAATGTTACGTTGGGTTGTATTCTCACTAATTGTTTTACTGGTGATTTGAAGGAAGGTATTTCACATTGTCGAAGGATCAATAGACAAATTCAACACGGAATGCCAATCGAGCTGGGATAAGTCGTCGTTAACTTTGTTAAAGTCAGTATAATTGTAAGTGAGTGTGTTACTCAAACTTGGAGAGGAGTTTGCATTAAATTGAATGTAAGTTGTTATGACTGCGTGATTAGATTCACCTATTGGGGAACTAATTTCGGGAGTTGTTAGTAGATTGTCAGCATTGGTAAGAATAAGGTCAAGAGTAGACGGTTGGTTGTTGATTCTAAATCTGGTGGGTTCTTCTATAAGTTGGGATAGGTTGGAGTTTAAAATAAAATTTTGAAAAAGATTATGCGAACTAACACCATTAGATAGAGATGTCATTTTCCAGACAATTTCAGGAAAGTTGAAATCACCGACTATATAAGATTATCAAGCTCTGACATTTCCCACAGTTTATCGATCAACAAGATGTCATTTTTACGGTGGGTGTCTGGTGGTCGATATAAGCCAACGAGATAAAATTGAAAATAAGTTTTTAGCAATGCACAGATGGATAACATCTATATCTGGATTATCAAAGTCACCCACCGTGACTGAGAATGAAGAAGAAATGACATGAACCAAGTACAAGCACACACCTCCACCTACACGGTGTTCTCTATCTTTACGAAATAATGTGTATCCATTTATATGGATTACAGAGTCGAGTATGGTTGGTTTAAGCCATCTTTCCGATATTATAATAATATGTGGTTTTCACAATTGCACAGTGCATAATAATTCATTAAATTTGGCGGTCAGGGAATCAAGATTTGTATAAAAAAGTAGCAAGTCGGTAAAGTTTGAAGAATGAGAATTATTGACGAAATTTCTATATCTTTGTAGTACCTTGGATATATTTGATTGTCAAGTCATGTTCACCACTGTTTTTTCTATTTTCCAATTCATTGCGAAGATCTTTAAGTCGCTGCTGTTGGATAGGTATCTTATCATCTATTATGGAGAAAGATTCAGTGGCTTGGTTTACCAACAGTTTTGATTTATCTCTTAGTATCTGTTTAGCTTGGCATTCCGAAGACATTACAACTTTAACATGCACACTGGTTTGGTGTTGGTTTACCTACTCTGTAGAATGCCAGGTGATTTTCTTGACAACCGACAACTTTCAACACTGACTTTACTTTCTTTGAATCGTGATCTTTTTTGGAACCAATGTCGCCCATGTGCTCTGGAACGCCCCTAATCAAAATTTTTGTTAGCACGATTTATGCGGTCCATAGCTCCATTGGCGATAGTATCGGTCATATCCGTTGTTTTAAAGAATCCATTTTATTTAATTTGTGATTTAATTCTGACAATGTGTTTTCAAATTCAGTTATGTTATTATTAATATCCTTTTTAAAATCTAGCAAAACGTTTTTAATTTGTGCAATGTTTCCAACGTTTGAATTACAAGAGTTGCATAAAATACTTAGTCCTCGTACTTTCTACCTCGTGACTCGATCATCGGTAAATACATCAGTTCAAGTGATGTGGATCGGTTGTTTACAACCACCACACTGAAGCTTGCGATCGGCAGTTCCTACCGATATCGAACAATTAGCACAAACTGATAACGTAGGCATGGTTTACTTTTTGTTGCGTTGATCAATACTAAACTCTTAAAATTAAAGTTTTGTACTCACGGTTAATTAGTTTCTATTGCACTTACATTTCAACTTTTAGAAATAAATTTAGCACTGTAAATGGCTACTATATTTCTGCGTTAGTTTATAAAGATTTCGTTAATTAAAGATATTTAATTCTTTGAGAAATTGAGAATAGTTACGGCTACAAAAATAAACGTTTGCTCGCCGTACTAGTGGTCTTCATTATTTATCACTTTATACTCAGTTTGTACTTATTGTATTTGAGTTTTTTGCAGATATTCTAGAATATTTATAGAGCTATCAAAACTCCTATTACATTTATGGTCATTGGTTTATTATTCTGGATTGTTCTGATTTTGTTTTTATTATCAATTTTTCCATATCCGTTTTCTCTAGTCTCTCATATCTCAATTTGCCTATTGAATTGAGTGAATTGGAAATAATTAAATGGAAAATATTTGTGTATACAAACTACTTTCATACTATGAAAAACAAAGACTTCAATTTGAGCCCATGCAGTTACCAAGATCAATAGACAGGTAGTTAAGTGAAATTAGATTGAACGTATAATTGAAAAAGTAGGTGTAAGTGGATTAATATAGCTGGCTGAGATAATTAATGGAATTCAAGGAACGTTAAGGTTTCGTTCATTAGTTTATATATCGACGAAGTTTAATTCCGAACTTTATTAAAGACACGTTCATCTATCCTGATTTTCTTGTAGTGGTGAAAATCTTTTGTAAGTCTATTGCAATCAATAAGTGAATAATGAAAAAAATATGGGCGAACCCATAACTTCTAAAGTGTGCGGGTAAATCCACCTTAAGAACTAGAACACACGGAGCGGTTTCTGGCGAGTCGGCGCCGACTTGGCAGAGAAGCGGCTCAAAACACACGAGGCGTCACCGCAGCTTACGACCGACACGTTTTTATCGAGAGATCTTTCGCAGTTGTCTAGTTGTGTCTGAGTGGTTCGCAGTATGACTTCTTCTGACAGTGATGATGATTTGCTTTTTCTAATAACTATAGGCTTATTATATAACAAAATTAAGAAAAAAAAGAAACGCAAATATTGGATACATCCCATAATAAATGAGAGGAGAAATAGAGAATTTTTTTACACACTGTATGACGAACTTAACGGAGATCCAGATAAATTCTTTACTTTTATCAGAATGTCAAGAGAAATATTCCAAGAATTGTTGTCAATAATTAAAGATTCATGTTCAGAAAGAAATACTACCATGAGGGAAAGCATACCAGTAGAAGAAAAGCTTCTTATAACTTTAAGGTAAGATAAATAAATAAAATCTAAAAAAAAAATTTATTCTCAAAAAAGTATTATATTATCATGTTTATTAGCAAAATAGCATTTAAAATAATTGGGTTGTATTCGTATCTTAAGAATACGAGCTTCCAGGCGACATCAAAGGGGATTCAGTACTCTGTCGCTGAATCCCAGAAGGCCCAGGTTAGGGCTCTTGTTGTGAAGGACTTTGGTTAAAGTCTGGAAGTCCGGAAGGTCCAGCATGTGGATTTAAATATTGCCATTGATGTAGTATTCCAGATTGGTGGCTTGGAGCCTGGGTGAGAATTTGGTTATATGGTAATTGTGTTTAGTATACAGAGGGGGCTGGTGACTGTATGGGATTATATTTATTTATGCTTTGCATAATGTCCATTCTCGCAGCAAATTTAAAGTGTGGGGGAATGGATTTCATAAAAGGCACTAATAATAACAAAAATAATCTATCGTCGTCTTCTTCAGAATTTACTGTTTGTGCTTTTTGTTTTTGACGAATACTATGTTTAATTATCAAGGGCCTCCACAAGTTTTTTTCCCAGTGTGTTTCCTTTTATTTTGTTGGCGACATTAACAGTAGGAGAGTCATCATGTATTGTAGCAGGACTTTCTGGCGCATATTCATTCTGACTGTTTGGTGATAGAGGAGCCCCATCATCCATAGATGTATCTGTGAGGCGACGCTGGATTACATCTGACAAAAAGCCCAATTGGTTGGCGTACTTTTGACTTTTCGTCCTTGTCCTGACTTTCCTTTATTTTCTTTAAAATCTCTACCGTACCTATCCCTTATGTTTTTCCATTTTTTTAAGCAAAATGCCTGAAAAAAAGCTTCATTTAATAAGTACCCTTTTATTTCAGGTACCTAGCTACTGGCAATTCATTTGTCGATTTGCACTATGCTTTTAGAATTGGAAAATCCACAGCAAGTTTAATCACCCAAGAAGTTTGTAAAGCTATATGGACACATGCTAGACATATAACTCTTCCGTCGTTAACTACTGAAAAATGGCTCGAAATAGCCGAAGGATTTAAGAAAAATGCAAATTTTCCACATTGTATAAGAGCCATCGATGGAAAACATATAAGGATGATAAAACCTGCTAATAGCGGCTCTATGTTCTACAACTATAAAAATTATTTTTCAATGGTACTTTTTGCAATGTGTGATAGCAATTATTTATTAACATACGTAGACGTTGGCTCCTATGGAAAATCTAGTGATTCTGGAATTTTTAAAAATTCCACACTATATGAAAGAATGATAAATGATACACTGGAAATTCCTCCAGCAGATTCCATCGAAGGAGATGTAATTGATTATCCATTTGTAATAATAGGAGATGAAGCCTTTCCACTCTCAGAAAATTTACTTAGGCCCTATGGTGGATCAAATTTATCTTTTGAAAAAAAAATTTTCAACTACAGATTGTCAAGAGCTCGAAGATACATTGAATGTACATTTGGTATTCTGGCTAATAAGTGGCGAATTTTCCACAGACCGCTTAACGTATCTGTTGATTTCGCCCAAGATATAATCAAAGGGTGCTGCGTACTCCATAATTTGGTCAGATTAAGAGATGGACACCGTGATGATGACATTAGATGAGCAAATAGCTTGGCAAATTTAGCCACTGATTCATTGAGCAGAGGAAATCCAAGAGCTCTTAACTGCAGAGAAAAATTTACTAACTATTTTGTTAATATTAATCCGCTGGAATGGCAAAAAGCACAAATATGAAAATTATTATTAAGTTAATACATGGCGTTTCAGTTTTTTCGTTCATAACTTCTGTAAACGATAGAACATATTAGAATAATATGAGTCTTTTCTGTAACATTTTTCTATAAAACGCTTCGTTTTCAAGATACAGGGCGTTAAACTTTAAAAAAAGTACTACTATTTATTCGTTATCTCCCAAACAAATAAACATTTTTTATTCAAACTTTGTACACTTAGTCATAATATAATCCAGACAGAACTCCATAACTACGCCACTCCTTTTCCAAGGAAAATTTTCGGAACATCAAAATATTGGTCTTTTATTATGACTAAAGTGTACAAAATTTAAATAAAAAACCTGTACTTATTTGGAAGATAATAAATAAATAATAATATTTTTTTAAAAGTTTAACACCCTGTATCTTGAAAACGAAGCGTTTAGAGAAAAATGTTATAGAAAATACTTTTATTATTTTTATATATTCTATCGTTTACTGAAGTTATGAACGAACAAACTGAAGCACCCTGTATAATTAAATACTGATGATTTTTTATTAATAAATAAATTTAGTTTTCATGTAATTACCCATTTGTCTTTTCTCCTCCACTGCAGCACCCTCATCAACAAAGGCGTTGGTTACCTCTTCCCAAGAACGTTTCTTTTTTATTTTGTTGGAATAATCCTCTGAATGCATATCCCAAATCGCTGGTCGAATATGAATCTCATTGATTAATTTCTCAACGTCCAAAGTTTCCATACTGGTCTGACAACGCCGAGGTCACTATTAATAACAAAAACCGCCACAACACCGCTTACGTGTGTTTAGTCCCATAAGCAAACATGTACTGATGTTCCGACTACAGTCGTAAACTCGCGCGCAGTGCATGATGGCCAGCAGGGTACGCGCTGCCACCGCCATCACGAACCGCGCGTTGACGCACCGTCTGTTTAATTCAATAGAACTGCCATAAAGGATGCACCGCTTCGGCAGCCGAGTCGGCTGCCGACTCGCCAGGAACCGCTCCGTGTGTTTTAGTTCTAATTGGTATTTTCTACTGAGTTTTCGATGTCGGCGTGTGATCTTGCAAACATTACTCAGTTCGGTGTTACTGGTATAAACGAAGGTTTTAGAATTATTGGAACATTGTAGAGGTATGTGTTTTTATTGATATCAAATTATTACTATGCGTAAAGTTTAATGAAAAATGTGTATTATTGCCATCGAAAGTAATTTAACCTACAATTTGAACATATTGAAGTTAGCAGTTTTTCTTCAAAGTAAATCATAGAATTATTGTACTAATAGCAGGAATCATGTATTGTAATTAATTATTGACAAAATTGACTGTCTCGACCCTTACTTCGTGGAATATGCTCATATTAGTGTTTTTAAATGAAACTCAAGGTCTCTAGTTAATTCCACAATATAATACAAGTTATTGAAAATTCTAAAAAATTGACAATTGTTTCGATAAATCAATATCATCATTTTAACAGTGTTTTGAGTGCTTCGATTAATATCTCACTTTCTTATCTGTTTGTTCAATTTTAGTTTTATTCACATTTAACACTGTGGGTTATACAATATATTTTATATATTTAGGCTGAATATTTGTATTCAAACATAGTTTATAATTTTATATGCATCTTTGTTATTCTTATAATTGTTTTTCACATAACTTGTAAATTTTTGCTTTATTTTTCAGTTATCTTCAAGGATTCATTGGCGAAGCCAAAAAATTTTGGACTTGTGTAATATAAGTAAAGCACAAAATGAACAAAAGAAGCCGTAACCGACTAAAACGGCAATTTCTGAAGAATGCTGTGTAGCTCAAAATGTGAAACTTGAATACATAAATTTATCTGAAACGCTATCTCATGACTTTAGCTCGAATACGATTAATGTTGAAAACATGATGCACACAAACAGTGTTCATTGCAACCGTCCCTCTCCGTCCATATCAAATGAGGTGATATTGGAAGATGTTTCTAGTATTCTTGTACCTAGTCAATGTCGTTATATACATTTATAAGAATAAATCAACACTACTCCAAACAATCGATCACAATTACAACATCCGATGCAAACTTAAAGAAAATATAGAAATTGCTATAAAAAACAAAACCATTGGACAAAAATCATTGAAATTTCTAAGTACCATAATTTATAACTTTTTACCAACCGCATACAAAAATTATTTATTAGAAATTAACTCGATAGGGCTTTTCAAATCATATATGAAATCATTTATCTCACATGTTGAGGGGTCTACTGTTCACTTCCTGATTGAGAGAGATATTTTAAATGTGTAGATTTAAGATGTAACCAAAAAAAATGAGATATAAACGTTGGAAGCAATAAAGGAATACTCAATTAGACAAAAGAGTGTAATGCATCTAGCAGCAAATTGAAATAGGGATAAAATGTATTTGAAACGTAAATTAAAGAAGAGAACGCTCGCGCGCAACCTATACAGGTCTTAAGCGAGTTGTAGTATAATGTGTTTGTTCAATACCTGTTGTGATTTGTATTATTCTGCTTTACCAGTTTTGTCGTAATAATTTTCTTGTTATACATACTGTTTATTGTCTTTGCTTTATATTCATATATTCCAATACGTAATTCAATTCTTAAATATTTTTAGTAGATGTAGTTTTTTTTTATACCACAAACAAGTATGTACCTATACTTCCGTGGTTATTTGGTTTATTCGGATGATATTGTCTTATCTTATATGTGTATTGTTATTATTATGTATATTTTTTCCAGAATAAACTTATTATTATTATTATACAGTAATACATCGACATTTTTTGATGCCACAGTGAATTTAAACATAAATAAAGACGTTGTCATTCAAAATGCAGAACAAGAAGTTCAATTCAAAAGACATGAATGTGAATATTTTACCTTCAAACACGCACCGTAACAAAATTCTGGTATCTGAAGATATTATCGAGCAGTGTACTTTCCAAGAAACTGAAAACAATCACTCTTTGCCAAGTTCTACCGATAGTATTGGTCCTAGTTCCTCAAACATATCCAATCAAATAGAAGATTTATTATCAGATGAAAGCGTACAAGAAGGCTTAGTACCGTATAAACTTAATTCTGACTCGGAATGTGTGTATAAAAACTATCCAGAGAAAAGCAAGGAAGGAAAGAAACGTAATCAGATTCAAAAATCAAATTGGTTTGCCGGAAAAAACAGAAATTTGAGAGAAAATGGAAGTATTATGGAAGAAAAATGGAATCACGAAATACCAAAGAAGCCTAGAGTATTGGAGAATAAATGCGTGTGTAAAAAAACTGAAAAAGGATCTTTAAAATGTTCAACATTTACAGAAATAGATAGGCAGAATATATTCAAAGAATTGTGACATCCATACCTGTTAATCGACCAAGGGGGAGAAACAACGATAAAGAATCGAAAAAAACACAATCTTTATTATATTATTTGAAAAAAGGAGATCAGCCAATCAAAGTCTGTAGAACTATGTTTCTGAAAACTCTTGGAATCGGAAGATGGACAATTTTTAATTGGTGAATAAACAAGTACGTCCTGTAACTGAAAGGAGCAACAAAGAGCCGGATTTGCTTAAAACTGAAAATTCCACCTCTAAGCCTTTTGAAATAGAACGTCAGGGGCTCAGAAGTTTTTAGAATCATTGCCAGCAATGGAATCGCACTACTGTCTTGCTAGTACATAAAACAATTATTTGTTGCCCGAGTGACGTTCAAAACGATCCCTGTTTGACGTTCCCATTATTTTGTTAATGAGATTGTAAAATGCGGGAAGTCATCAATCACTATTATTTTTAACTCGAAGGATCAATCGCACATTAGCGATAATGAGTAACTATATGTTTATAGTAGGTGCGAGGTTGTTTAAATAAATTAAATTCTTGGATCACTTTCACTTGATATATTACCGGTATGCTACATGTGGTTCATCTTGCGACACAACTAAGAATATTAATAAGTATTTGAAGTTACTATAAATGATTTAGGCACATTATGATATTATTAAATTAATGTAAATGTTATGCTAGTAAAAAAGCCGGGTGGCTATTAAAACGAGAGTACCATTTTGTACGAAGGACGACTGGGAAATGGTGAAAAATTGGGTCTTATTCATATTTATGTGTGGGTGAAGAAGTGGGAATTCATGTGATATGGCGGGGAACATCAACCAATGGGAGGCGAGAGTTTAAAATGTAACGGTCAACTGTAGCGAGTGAAAGATACATGCTGGAGTCGGTTTTTCTTACATAAAAAAGTTTATTTGTGGCAGATAAGGGAGTTTGGACGATAGTTTTTGTGAAGCGATAAGGTTTAAATTGATGTCGATTGCTTTGAAATGTTAAGTGGAAAAAATGGAAGGCAATAATTATCTGTGTTTCTTATGTGAAAATAACGTTAAAATGGATCTTTGCGTGTTTAAAAAAATATTGAATATTTGAGAAGAATGATATTTCTGTGTATGATGTGTGCAGGATATATAAATTATGTTATACAGGGAGAAGTTTAAGTAAAGATTACAGAAAGAATTTGATTGTTAATTCCAATTCGTACAATCCCTATACGATTTTTATGTGAATGTTTGGTGTAAGACACGCAACTTTCATGCTTTGTTCATCTGCAAGCTTTATGAAGAATTTGTTGTCCAAAATCTCAAATTGTACTATCCGAAAAAAGATCAATGTGAGATATGTGCTCTTTTCAAAGTTGGCAATAAGTCTCAAGAAGACTACTCAGAACAACAAAGAAAAAAAAGAAGAAGCCCGAGCAAAGAAAGAAAAAGACAAAGCTGAAGAAAGTTATGCTTTTACAGTTGATTTGCAGGCAGTCTCATGGCATCCAAATCAAAAATTAGTAGTTTATACCATAGAACGAAACTCCATGTACACCATCTTGCATTTTATAATTTGAAGAACAAAAATGGCTATTGTTATTTATGGAACGAAACCGAAGGAGGCTCAAACTCTGAAGAATTTCCAAGTATATGGGTTAGTTTAATTGAAAATAAAGTTTTACTACAAAATGAATCAGAAAAACCAACTAAAATCATTTTTTATAGCGATTGCTTTACCTATCAAAATAGGAACTGTGTAAGGTCCAATGCACTGCTATTGACGGCTATGAACCACAACATAATTATAGAACAAAAGTATCTAGAAACGGACAGCATCCTTTCCTCTGTTGAGCGGGCTTTTAAAAACAAAAATATCAATGTTCCAGCGAAGTATATCTCTATTTGCAGACTGGCAAGAAAAAACCCAAGACCTCATGATATAAACTTGAAACATGCTTTTGTTAAAAGCTTCGATGAAGTACATTTTAGTTTTCCGCCCACCCTATCTAATATGCGAGAAAAATATTGGTTTACCCCAAAAAAAGTTGGAATTTTGAAATTTTTTTGGAACTATATTTACGTTTTCCATCCACAACAACACGAATAAACGGTTTTTAGAAAAAAATCCTGTGTGTATGTCGTCGTCGTCGTCGTCGTTGTCGTCGGCCACTTTTCCTTACATGTCTTGTTAGCATGATACAGCCTCCGGAGTGTAATAAGTCACCAATTTTATGGATGTATTCTTTTTAAGGACATATCACAAATGAACCCTATTGATTTTCAGCTCACCACAGTCTGTACAACGGGTGCTATGGTGATTGAAGTATGACATTTTGTCATCTTTAGAGAAATTTCAGATTGTTAGCACGATACAGCCTCCGGAGTTCAACAAGTCACCAATTTTATGATTGAATAGTATTCAGGACATCTCACAGATGAACCCTATTGATTTTCAGCTCAACAGAGCCAATACAACAGGTGCTACAGTACTTTAAGTACGATATTTTTGTCATTTTTGGAGAAGTTTCAGTTTGTTAGCACGATACAGCCTCCGGTATATATACAAGTGACCAATTTTATGATTGGATATTATTCAGAGCGTCCCATAGATGAACTCTATTGATATTCAGCTCACTAAAGCCAGTACAACGGGTGCTATGGTGCTTGAAGTACCAAATTTTTGACATTTTAGGAGAATGTTTAGTTTGTTAGCACGATACAGCCTCCAGAGAGGATACGATTAATCGATTTTATGATTGAATGTTGTTCAACGTGTCTCACATATGTACCCTATTGATTTTGAGCTGACTAGAGCGAGTACAGCGGGTCCAATAAATCCAGATATACTACATTTTTGGTTATTTTTGGAGAAATTTCGGTTTGTTAGCACGATACATCCCCCGAAGTGTATACAAGTAACAATTTATTGATAGAATATTATTCAGGGCCACAGATGCGGGAAAGTTAGTTTTAATCTTTAAAACCTTTTATTTTTAGAAGCATTCGTCCTGGACGTGGTAAAGGTGACGCTAAAATTACTTATATAAGAGCTCTTCAGTACACTCAAACTGAGATTCACCGATGAGTGGAAAATACGACTGCAAAGAAAATCACCAGCTGTAATTGCCTTGCCTTTTAATGCGCTTCGAAATCAGCACCAAACAAAAAGAAAAATTACAAGGAAGATTTTTGAAGACTTGCAACATTTAAAAAGCACTTTACCTACGGACTACCGTTATTATTATTATAAACCTCATGATTAGTTAGTTACTACTCGTATTATGTAATTGTTGAGATTTATTAGTGTGTGCCCAATCGAATCTAAGTAAGTTTTGAGAGAATTTTTGTTTTGATTTCTAGTTTAGAGAACCCATTATCCTTAATTGTTCATTTAGTACTAGAATTGAGTTTTGTGATAGTTTAGCTCTGGACTGGAAATATGTATAGATGATATGTATGTTTGAGTTGCATAATATTAAAAGATGAGTAGATAGACTACATCTTATGAAGAATAAAGAAATAAAACAACTGTATCAAGGCCCGTTCTTATAATTAATTTATATTTATTTGTTAATGCTTTTTGTTTCTCCTGTAAATATCCGTAATATGGCGTTAGCAGGTTTACACTCTAAGCTAACGATATTAGTATTGAGAATATCCGATACCGCGATGTAGATTAAACGATGCTTATGTTACTTCTAAAACATTGGATATTGATCCTACAGATGCTTAAAAATTGAGGAGCAATACAATTTTTTTGAAGGATTGCGTACATTATAAAACAGGAAAAACTATTTCGGCAGGTTAAGTTAGGTTAGAGGAAACTTTTTTTCTTTAATATTTGCAATGCTTTTTATCGTATATTCATAGATATAGTTTTTACTGCCCATTTATCGTAGATGTCGGACATTCGTAGCGCTATCCAGAAACGTTAAGGCCCCGACTATCGTAGATAAAGTAGCGCGGACGAATTTCGTGGAGCTATCCATGCCCTATTTTGAATTCTTTAAAAAATCCGTTCAGAATGTGCTAGAACAATTCATTTATTAGTTACGCTCGTTCATCATCCTTAACTGTATCTAATTAACAACGGTGTTCCGCCCAACTCGGATAATTAACTTCACCTAATTACTGTTTTGTATATATGTACCTAATACAGATTAATAGCTTGAGTTTGTTGCTAACAATTGATTGATGAATTAGCTTATTTTATTTTAAAAGAAAACCAATGTAGTTGGAGAGTTTCCGAGAATATCGATCTGTCGGTCAAACAATTTCACAATAATTATACCACAACTGATACCTAATTCGGCATATACAGTGAGGAATTAAAGTAACGGATAAATCCATTTTCTACGTAATTAGGAATGTGAAAAAATGCTAGACATGATGGTAGCTGACAGCGCTACCGAGCTACGAAATAAATAGTATCAAATCATACTTAGTATAAAGACAATTATATTTAAAAAAATAACATTTTCAAAAAAATTCAGATTGTTTTGTTATGGATGGATTATCATTCAATATTCAATAAAAACCGGGTAAACAAAAAATTCGAGAATAAGAAAATGGTTGAACAATTAGTTATGAATTGATTATTATCAATCTTATAGTTATGTGTTTTGGACAACTTTGTAGACGGTTCATAATAGTTCACATCCACGTGCAGCTGCTTGTTCTCCCAACTTCAATATTTTGTATGTTAACTAACACAATTCATGTTATTGTCTTTGTAAAAGACAAGAAAACTTAAACAATATAATTGTTTGTTATCAACGTTACCGGCTTTGAATTTCTGAGTATGTTTCGTTTATGGTAGAGAAAACTCCGACAACAACAATGGCAACACCCTCCAGTTTGAATAATTATATGTTAACAAGCTGCGCTGATAAGGGTATATAGTAAAAACAAAACCAAATCGAAATTTTTCAATTAGACTAATCCAGTTATCGGAAAATAAATCTAAATATTTGCATAACGCACTCATGATAATTATTTGAAGGATCAATATAATATTTATCGACATTTTTATTGATATTTGCCTAGTCCTTAATAATGTGCGTTTATAGAATCAAACTTCTCAATAAATACAGTCTGCAGCTTTTTTTTTTAAATAGACTAATTTGTGAGGCCTGTCCTGTAGAAGGGCATATACAAACTGTTCCCAAAAAATCAGCTAATCGCTTGCCACTATTGGATGAAATAATGTGAGAAACGAGGGATTTATTTTTCAATTGAAGTAGTAATTTTCAAAATATCATCAAGTATTATTCTTTTCGCACCTGATAAAACTTTGTAAGTGACAGATTGATAATGGAATTTGGAACATAAATCCATCCTCTATATCACAGTTGTCAGCATAACCACATATATCATCTGCAAACACCAACACTGAGACTTCATTAAACCGGTTCACCAAATTTTCCAAATTATAGGTATATATAACGTACAGAAGAAGACTTAAAATACTGCCCTGGGGTATGCTCAGGGAGGCAATTGTGGATCCTGTAATCTCTTGATCTATTAATATATAGTTTGATAATTCTCTGAGAAAATGTGTGTGTGTGTGTGTGTGTGTGTGTGTGTGTGTGTGTGTGTGTGTGTGTGTGTGTGTGTGTGTGTGTGTGTGTGTATTATTTGCTGGTATAAAATTCGTAGCTTCACATTATCATAAGCTCCTTCAACATCTACAAAAACAGTAATAACTGACTGGTTTTTTGAAAATGATAGATTTGCATCTAGTTTTTCTATCGTTGACTGGGATTTTCTAAAACCAAAATGATATTTTGGCAACTCCTTGTTTGTTTCAAGCCACTCTTGTCTTAACCATGCGTTCAAATATTCTCAGTATACAGGAAGCTAATGATATTCCCCTATATGATTTTGCTACTTCTGGATATTTGTGCGGTTTTAGGATAGGAATAACGATGTATTTTTCCCAATCTTCTGGATAGGATCCACTTTCCCATATATTATCTATTATTTCCAACAAAATGATTTTACATGACATAGGGAGGTTAAATAGCATTATATAATGGATATAATCTACTCCAGGAACTGTGTTTTTGTGTGATCTGAAACTGACTCTAAGTTCGCTTATAGAAAATTTTCTGCATAATTGATCTCCTGTATCATCGACAATATCTTCCTTTACTTGTAGGAAGCTATCCATTCTTCTTCTGCCCACTGTGGTGTTATCTTATTTATAAAATCGGTTGACCATTTTCCGGGGCTTAGTCTACTTATTGGTTCGGTATATGTGTTTTTTAGTTATCTGACTTCTGTCCAGATTTCTTTAATAGCGTGGGAGTAAAAACTTATTTTTTTGGAGAAACAACTAATAAACATAAAAAAAATGATCTGTCTGCACTTTTCCTGTGTAAATAGTTAACTCTTGAGAAAATGGACCGTCTCCTCACTTTATGAAGGCCTTGTATGACATTTCTGGGTTCAACATCCCTGAATCATATAGATAATAACGTCTTATATCAGCAAAATAACGGTCAATACATGTAATACGTTGTTTTCGAGACTTCTGCATTCCAATAATCCTTTGAGTAGCTAGTTTTCATCAAGATGAAGTATTTTCATGTTAGAAATAGCCAGAATATCCGAATGAATTTTATTTCAATACCAAGTTCAAATAGATGGATTTAGGTATCTAAAAATATGTTATTTCACCGTTTGTGTCGTTAAAAATTTCTCCTACTTCAATAAGCTCCAGAAGCAATTATGACTAAGGTTTAAATCTGGGTGAATATATTATAGATGTATCTACTAACTTTTTTGAGGTAATAGTTGTAGTAAAATTTTTTTTTTCGAAATTGTAAACAAGCAATAAACAAGTTCTGTTGTCTATTTCTATACTTCCTAAAATTCTACACGAGTTCACAAAAAATCTATACAGAGTAAATTGAATTAATTAAGCTTGAACTTCAACATTGGGAGAAATCCAATTAACTATTCGTGAGTTGCTAATGATAGAAATTTGCAGCTCTCTCTTTGTACTCTCAAACAACAGCAGATACTTTTTAATACGCATTTGGTATTTACCATCCGAAGTAGGCGTATGAACACGCATGTGTCTTTTATTTCAATTAGATTTACCGTTATGTAATTTTTTTTATCAAACTGCTATAATCTCGGATATTGGATTCATCAAAATACAATATTTATTTTTGTCTCACATTTTATGTGACCACTTATGTCAGTTATAAATTTCCATGGACTTTAACTTAAGCCAATCCAATTTTGATATTGATTCCCCTGCTGTTTCAACAAAATGAAAAACAAATCCTTTTACGATTCACCGCATTGTTACGAAGTCCTGATTTCTTAAGGATATTCATTCCAAAAAAGAGAAAGATGTTAGCAGATACTTTTATACTAATATTTCTCTTTTCAAACTGAAGAAAAACTTTGTTGTTCAAACTGTTTATGAATTTTTATAAATAAGATATATCAGAATATTGATACGATTAAATGTATGATAACTATGACTATAGTTAATAATTATGATAGATTAATGATTGGTAGACTGTTTGAACAAGGATCCAGTATTTTGTTGCATAAAAATAAAACACGATGTACCACAAATTGATAATTGATTTTTTATGATGCTTTTTGAGTATCCTTAATAGTGTGAAACTTATTAAAAGCGTTTATGGAGATTTTATAATTATGAGCTACCCGATGCGGGCTTGCCACTTTGCGCCTCATATGTGTGGTATGAAATTGAACATTGAAAAGCTTTTATAACCGTTTGTCGATAAAAGCTTTCATCTGGAAATGTTCAGCATTATATGTGACAATAAGTGACTATATCAGCAACTAATTGGTCAATACTGCACTATTGAATTTTCGTGAAAATACAATATGAATTAGTTCAGGAAAATTATTTATAAATGTAAACTTTATCGTCACTATATTGTCACTGCTTTTGTTTTCTCTTTGCCCTTCATTATTCTTTCGATACCCATGCGGAGTTATTGAGGGACCCAAGATTCACAATGTCTTCTATATCTAACTTTTTATACTGTAATGTTTTTCTAATTTATTTAAACAGTAAACGTGTGGGATAAACTTTAAACACACGGTATGGTGCCAGGTCACACAATGGATCTTTACATTAGGAATGTGAATTGTGAATCTTTCAATACTTTAGAGTTGAAGTCAACAAACGAAATTAATAATATTTACAGCAATATAAATGGTCAGAAATTCACTATTTTCTATCAAAATATATGTAGCGTAAACAAAAACGTGGATAAATTGAAAATATTTTTACATCAACTTTTATTTTCTTATGATTGCATAGTTTTGAGTGAAATCTTTACCATGCATGACTACAGCTTGTTTCAGCTTGAAAACTACGACTTACCGTATAGTGAAGGTAATATAAACAAGAATGATGGAGTTATAGTTTTTATTACAAAGAAATTTGAACATAAACATAATGTGATATCTATAGGAATGTGTCGTGCCATACAAGTAATATTAAAAACGAAAAATAATAAACAAATGGCTATAACCTCAGTATATAAGCCTAGACCAGTTAATGATGATGAATTTCTCTGTAATCTCGCGACATACCTAGAAGAAGCAAGTAAATTAAAAATTACCGAGCCCATTTTAATCGGGGATTTCAATATCAATTTGAAATTGACTAGCGACAATGTTTCCAATTATTTGAATATTATAGAAGAATACGGCTTTTGTTCTCTAATAAATAAACTCACTAGAATTTGTGGTTTGTCTAAAAGTGGCATCGATCACATTTTTTATGGTAGCAGGAATAACAACGCAAGTGACCATAGGGGGATTTTTGCATTTATCCCATCATCTCCTACATTAAAATCCCAAAAGGAGCATACTATACACGTAAACTATAACAAACTGAAACAACACTTGCACAAAAATGATTGGACCGAATATAAAAACTATATTGACGTAGGTCAAAAGGCAACTTATTTAATAAAAACTCTAACCTCATACATATTTCATCTAACACGATTACGACGAAAGTGAATCGTGGGTTCATGAAAAGAAGAAAAATTTATTACAAAGGGTATAATAACTTCTATACAGATAAGGAATAAACTCTACAGGGAACTTTCTAAGGACCTTGGAAGTATTGAGATAAAATGAGAGTACTTAAATTACAGGAGAATTGTCGATAAAACGATTAAGGCAGCAAAGTTAAATTATTAGGGGAGACCGGGGTAATGAGGCCACCCGGGGTAATCGCGCCACCCATATTTGTTGACAATTGGCTCGGCAGGGTCTGCTTTGAAGGTGTAATGCGTATTGCCCAGGTAAGCCCAAAGGAGACAGAGTTCAATTAAATTAACTGATTTATTTCTAAAAAAAATATTATTTACAGTGACAAAATAAAAATAAACTAAAATTCAATATTATATATATATATATATATATATATATATATATATATATATATATATATATATTACTCTGGTACTTAAATATTTTTAAGGCCTCGCTTCGATGGTCCGTATTCTTTCGTCGATCGATAGGTACTGATGGTCCGAATAGTAGGTAGGTGTAACCGTAGCGGTGTGTATTTCGATTCCGGCGATATACTCGACGGTGTACGGGATTCTCTGCGTCCTATGGAATGTTCAGACAGCCAGGGATATGAGCAACCGGCAGATCAATACTCTTTCGGTTTTAATCTCAAGATTTGAGAGTATCGTTTGTAGCTAGTCAGTACCCAGCTTAACGAATATCTCTGCTTGCAGGGACTGTAGTTATTACGGCGCGTCAATACCACACCGAAATTATACTAACAGTTAAAGCGATCGTTTATAGCCAGTCAGTACCCGGCTTAACGGCACTTCCCTACGAAGATACTGTAGAGCTCTCAGTGTGTCAGTACCACATCGAAATTCTTCTAACAGTTTGAACAATCGTTCTCGTTTCCGTCAATACCAGAAACCAACGGCCGTTCTAATGAATGATGTATAAAATCGGATCAATACTCCGGCTTAGTACAACACTCGGCGGTGGATAGTGTAAAGCGTTTAAGGTTAAAGTCAATACCCTCGACCTACGCTTCGCACTGGAGGCGGCTGAACTTGGAGGAGCAGGAGTCCGTAAACCAAGTCGTCACATCGTCTGTTGGTTTGCATTTTTATATCCATCGTAGTGGTAGTGGTGGAAGTCTCTTTCCCTTCTACCGTCGATTCTTCGTGCGCATCCTGGCGTGGGGGCTCTGCTGTTCTGGTGGGGTATCTCGTCATCGCGGCGCTAACTGGTTTCTTGAATCGAGTTTTATACTAATGAATTTATGTCATTACAGATCCCCCTCTCTTCGGGAAAAAAATGTTTCCAGGAATCAAATTCGGAACGATTTTTTTTGTTGTCATCATCGTTGGGTCGTTGTCTGTCTGTCGGTCTGTCGGATAGTCTACGATCGCCTTTATCTTGGATTCGTCCGTTTTTATTCCGTTTTGTATCGCTGGGTTGCGTGGTTTGTATCTCTGGTTAATCGGTGTATTGTGTTTTAGTTTAAATCGGTGTTCTATGAGATGTGTTGTACCTTGAATCTACTGGAATTTCTGTATTTCTGTTCGTAGCATCTTTTGTAATTTCTCTTTCTCGTGTGGACGTAATTCTGCGGTTATGTTGAAATCGGTATCTGTGTCTGGGTTGTGCGGCGGGTCTATATCTGGATTGGATGTCGGGTACATGTCTGGGTTGTATCTGTGCGGATTTTCTGAATTAATTACGTTGACTGGGGTGTATTCGCTGTTCACCTGGGTTTGCTGATGACTACTCGGGTAGTTCAGCTTGAAGTTCCATGCTTCCAACTCGTTTATTCCAATTATGACTTCAGAAGTGAGATCTGGTAGGAAGTAAAATTGTGCTGTTCTCCACGTATTCTGTATTGCACAATGTATTGTATAACTGTGTTGTATGTGTGTCTATTTTCCGTTTGCTAGTGTTACGTAGACCTCTTCCTCGCGTGGTCGTAATCCTAGTTCTTCTACGAACTGTAAACCTTTGTTCCCTATATATGATTTTACGGATCCTGTATCGAGTAATGCATGGAGGGTTTTCCCTTCATCAATGGTCATTATGGTGTGTGGTCTTCTATCTGGGCACCGGTTTACTGTCTCGTGAACCGTGGGGGTCTGTATCGGGGAAACTGGAGTGCCCCTGGTTTGTTCAGATTCATTGCCGTTTCCCAGTTGTCTTCTGCAAGTGCAATCTGTTAACGAAATTCCTATCGATCCGCAATGACTGCAGAATAATATTGGGCGTGAATGGCATACCCGACGGTGATGTCCTATTTTCCCGCATCTCCAACAGCATGTATTTCTATTGAAATTCTGTATTCTGTTAGGTCCGGAATATGTGGGATGTGTGGAGTTAACCTGTAACTCATGACGGGATTTCGGTGTCTGTTGGTCTTGAATCCGAATTTCCTTTTGGATATCTTCGTGATCGATGACTAATTTTGTCAGTTCTGCCATCGTCTTGCATTCCTCTCTTCTTGCGTATAAGCGATGATTGGGGAGCATGTTTGAATATATTCTATCTGTGGCTTGGGTTTCGGAAAAACCGTTGTGTCTTCTGATGGATGTCTAACAGGAATTCTTTGAAGCTTTCATGTGTCTGTTGTCGGCGGTTACGTATAATGTCTTCCAGTTGTTGTCTCGGTTGAAAAATGTTTTGATGTCCCTTATAAAATCTGTCCATCCTGTCCATTGGTTTTTATTGTTTCTGTACCACAACGTTGCCTTTCCCTTCAGAATAATAGGAAGTGCCCGAAATAGGTGTTTGTTTTGTATGTTGTAGCAATCTTTGAGTTCATTCACCGATTCCAGGAATTCTATTAGGTGTCTGGATACATCATAATGTATACCCCAGAGTCGGATTCAGGGACTATACCAGTATGCTGTTTCGTAACATTACCCCCTCCTTAAATGGCAGTTCTTCCTGGAACTTTTGTGTAGCCGAGACTGGATGTTTGAATCGGCAACTGGCCCCATTTCTACACTTTCCGATCTTATGGAAATAGCAGGGCACCGACTTCATCGGATACTGATAACGGGGGTTGTAGCTGCAAATTAATATCTGGACACCGGTAACTCGAAAGATAATCTCTACCATGTTCCTGATAACTCGCCAATCCAACTGGTTTCTCGCTATCTTAGGCATAGCCAGTTTCTTCACGCTGGATTCTAACATATGGTCTCGGAGGTTCCCACACATCGCGGTAGGGAGATCGATCTTGGAATTCATTTTTAGTTACCACGTAGAAGACGTACCGTGAATTACGTTTCAGTTTCAGGGTATTGCCAGGGGCTTGAATCTGGTATTCAAGTTTTTCTAATTGCCCGAACTTCTTGCGATAGACGAATGCCAACCCTCGTGCGTTCTTGAGACGGGCTAAGATCTTGTATGCCAGTGAATAATATTCCGGAACAGTGAATAAATCTTGTCGTTGTTCTGAAGTGACTCCATATCTAGCTTTCCCGGTACCTCCATACGCGCCCATAAATTCATCGAAGGTAGTGTCAAACACATCTCGAATATGGTTCACTCCTTTCTCTAGGTCATGGTCTCCTTCGAATGACGCTAGTCGGTTTTGGTGAACTACTTTTTGTTTTCCGTTGAATATCTTGCTTATGCGATATATAACATCATTCATCCTTTTCTTGATTAAGTATGGACCTACCCCCGATTTTTGTAATTTTGGAGAAAATCTTTTTCTCCTCGTTGGGTTGTGTACCCATACTTTGTTCCCTTCTTTAAAACCGCCTTCTGTGGCCTGCGTGTCGTACCGACTTTTCATTCTGTCGCTGGCAACTTGAAGATTTGTTCGAACGAATTCATGAATATCGTCCAGCCTTCTTCTCCATTGGATCACGTAGTCTTCTCCTGCTAGAACTTCTCCGGGCCGACAACCAAATTCCAGATCACAAGAAAGCCTCATTTCACGTCCGAACGGGATTTTAACAGGTGTTTCACCCGTGGACTCATTGACGGCAGATCGATAAGCCAATGCGAATAGGGAAATATACTGGTCATAATCTCTCTGATGACTGGAAACTACTTTGGACAGGTATTTTCCAATAGTCCTGTTCATTTTCTCGACCATTCCATCTGACTGTGGATGTAATGCTGTTGTCCTGGTCTTCTTCATTCCCAACTTCCCGCAAATCTCCTGGAATAGAATGGCTTTCGAAATTTCTTCCCTGGTCACTGTGGATTTCCAATGACACTCCATACCGATACATCCGTAACAGTTGTGGCCACTTGGTTTTGGATAGCGTAAATTTCCACCCACTTTGCTACCATTTTCTGTCGTCGGAAATGGTCCAGCGATATTTGAAGCAATCTTTTCGAAAAGGCTTCCAACATTATACTGTTACAGAGGCGCCTTCCTCTTGCGATATGGTCCATTACTCGTAGCACAAATCGTACATTTCTTACACCAGTCCTTCACATTGTCTGGAGCTGTTCATCCAACAAAACCGTTCACGGACTCGCTGAAGGCTTTTCTCCACTCCCAGATGACCTCCCGATGGACTGTCGTGTAACTTCTTCAGTACCTCAGCTACTCTCGTTCTAGGGATAACTAGCTGTCTCCTTATCTCGAAACCATCATAATTTTCAAGGACTCTTTTCAACACTCCTTCTTCCAGGACAAGGGAGTCCCACTGAGCTCAATACGCCTTGAGTTTCGGCGAGAATCTTGACACTTCTTGCCAGGTACGGCGCCGATTTTCTTTCTTCCACTGCCGAATATTCTTTAGGCAAGGATCATTCTCCTGATCATCTCTGATCCTGGTGGGTGACCATTCTTCGTTGACTGCTGTAGTTCTTGGAACTACAGCTTCCCTAGATTCTGCTTTGTTGCAGTGGGAGCAGTCTGTTGGGCACGGCTGGACAGGGAGTCGGCATTTCGGTCATTCACACCAGATCGATGTTCGATGTTGAAATCGTACTCTTGAAGTCGTTCAATACATCTAGCGATCTGGCACTCGGGATTCTTGAACTGCAGTGCAGTGGTTGACACTTGAGTGCTACATGATCAGTCCAGATTAAAAACTTCCTACCATAGAGATACTGGTAAAAGTGTTCCACGGACTTCACTACCGCCAAAAGTTCTCTTCTTGTGACGCAGTAGTTTCGTTCTGGTTTGGAGAGGACTCTACTGAAATATCCCAGCACGCTTTCTTGCCCTCCTTGGATCTGTGAGAGCACTACACCAAGTCCTACGTTGCTTGCGTCAGTGTCAAGAATAAAGTCTTCCTCTGGTTATGGATATCATAATATCGGCGCCGACGTTAAATGCCTCTCCAAGGTTTCAAAAGCCGTTTGACAGTCTTAGTCCCATTGGAAAGCTCTTGCTATTTCTGTAAGTCGCGTTAGAGGCTTGGCAATATCTCCAAACTTCCTGATAAATCTTCTATAATACGTGCAAAGTCCAAGGAAACTCCTAATTTGATGTTTGTCAGTTGGTTGCAGCCATTGCTGAATGGAAGCAATTTTCGCTGGATCCAGCTGGGCAGCTTGGAGTCGTTTGAATACGTCTTCCAAATTCTTCAGGTGTTCGTGAAATGTCTTCCCCAGTACCACAATGTCGTCCAAACAGACCAGGCATGTCTTGCAAGACAACCCTCTCAAGACATTTTCCATGAGTCTTCCAAATGTCGCAGGCGCAGTACAGAGCCCGAATGGCTTGGCGTTGAATTGCCATAATCCAGATCCGGTGGTAAAAGCAGTCTTCTCTTTGTCTTCTGGGTCCACTTCCACTTGCCAATAACCAGACTTCAGGCCCGAGGTGGAAAACAGTTTCCTGCCGGCCAAAGTATCTAGCGTATCGTCAATTTGAGGCAGAGGATAGCTGTCTTTCTTCGTTACGTTGTAAAGCTGGCGATAATCCACGCATAATCTCGTAGTTCCATCCTTTTTCTTGACGAGCACTACTACTGGAGACACCCATTGACTAGTAGATGGTTCTATAACATTTTCTTCTGCCATCTCTCGAATTATTTTTTCAGCTTCCTCTCTCTCCGCTCGTGGAAGTCTTCGAGCCGATTGCATTATTGGCTCAGCATTACCAGTGTCGATTTTGTTTTTGACGGCTGATGTTATACCAGTCTTTCCTCCTTTTTGTACGGATAGGTCTCGATACTGCAAGAGAAAATCTCTCGTTCTCATTTTTTCAGCTCGATCCAAAGATTGGCCAGCTACTGATAATATTTGTTCGAATCTGGCATTAGAATTGTCAGTGGTCGTTGTTTGACGAAGTATAGAAATCCTGGTACGCAGGATCCAATCCTGGTTTCCTTCTTGATGCTAACTCGGTAATCATTCACGTTTCTCATTGTAATCTTATTCTCAATCTTCTCGTCCATCATTGACATTTTATTCTCGATTTTCTTGTCCATCGTTGATATCTTATTCTCGATTTCAAATTTTAGAGACGAAATTTCATTCTCAACGTCAGCAGCAATATCGTTTTTGATTAATAAGATATCGGCAGATATATCGTTCTTCAAAGCAAAAATATTGTCGTCAATATTAGCAGAAAAGTCGATCTTCATAGCAGAAAAGTCGATCTTCATAGCAGAAATATCGTTTTTCACATTCGTTGAAATTTTCTCTTCCATGGCAGAAATGTTCTGGTCCATATTGGCAGAAATATTAGCAGAAATGTCGCTCTTCATAGCAGAAATATTCTCGTCCATGTTCTCTTCCATGACAGAAATCTTCTCGTCCATGTTGGCAGAAATTGACGAGATTAAGGTGGAATCCTCGTCATTAAATAAAACTGTTTCTGGATCAAAGCCGTCATTTTCCAGTGTCTACTAATTCACTTTTCTTACCGGACGTTTCCAACTCACGGTCTTCCAATTCTGCTCTTAACTCAGTCACTTTCAAGTCCCTTAGGCTCTTGGCCATTTTTACGTAGATTTTTATTTATATTATCCCACTTCTGACACCAATGTATTGTTTTTCTAATTTATGTAAACAGTAAACGGGTGGGATAAACTTTAAACACACGGTATAGCTACTTTCGAATTTATTTAAACACTAAACTACTCACTAACACTCAATTTACATACACTTAACTATTCACTTAAATTTAATTTATATACACACAATCTTAATTATTAATTTATATCAACACTTCACTGTTCGCTATTTCAGTGTATTCTTGTTCATTTGTCGAGATCACTTCATCAAGTAAACTAACTCTCCCTGGCCGGTTCTTTATATATTAGTGCCTTTTTTACTAGATAATTCTAGATTGCGGCTGACACAAAAACAATTGGCTATCTGGCATTTTCTAGATAAGACTGGTCACAAAAACAATGTCTAGATAAGATAGTCACAATCGTAAACAGTTCTAAGAAATCCATGCGCATCCGTCATAATTTCAACTTTCATACATGGCTTGGACAAAGTCGGATTCAGGGTCTACACTAGTGTGGTATTTCGTAACAATATTATATTTTGGTGCCTTATTCTCCCTCTATGTTCGATCCTATCGTCTTGGATCCGTTTAATCCTTCTGTCTATTTGTCTGGAATCTTATACCGCATTAGCCGCCGTAGTTCCGCTCAAGTTTAGAGAGTACTTTACTATAATAATCCACAGAACAGGCGAAAGCACTACTCCAATCCCTACATTACTGGCGTCAGTATCCAGTATGTTTTCGTCTGGTAGCTGGTAGCATAATATTGGTCGCGTTCATCCACACCAGTTAAAGATCGCTCCGAAAGTAGCGCTCAGTGAGCGCTCATCTCGCACGAATGAACCGACAATTTAAAGTGACATCGATATATGTCTTAGTCATTCGTTCGTTTATGTTTATGTAATCAAGAAATTTGGTTAGGTAGTTTTTTTTATCTTTTGATTTTGTTCTACTGTTTACATTATTTTTCAGAAATATTATTTTAATGGTGGATCTAAGTCATAAGTATTCATCCATTTCCATGAATGCCGCTTCATCAACACATAACTGATGCACCCCTCAACTAATTTTATACTCATTATGACTCAAAATTAAACTATTTACCCACTATAAATATAACCTAACAAAGCCACTATTAAATTATACTAATCTACTTACAGTCATTTTAATATGGGTTCTCTACTATACTACACAAGATGATAGGTACTCAACTAGATTTACTAATACAAAATATTTCAAAAACTATGGGAAAACAATACAATAAATTAAAATATAACACAAGGCAGTAATTTTAATATAACTACTTCTACAATAATTACTAAACTGAGATTGTAATATACAATACTAGATATATTTAATATTAAATTATACTCCAAACTACACAATAACATTAAATAAATCTAAAAACAACTACTATACTCAAAACATGAAAACAAAACAAACACGTGGTGTGAGCGCTATGATCAGGAACGGATCGTAAAATAAAACTGATGTTTTAAATGGCGTCCGATCAGTGAGCGATCATAGTAAAATGAACCGTTCTTGCACGTATCTCGGGATCGCTACCTGATCGATCAGGTATCGTGTGTGCGGTGAACGCGACCATTGACGTTGTCGTCAGTTTGATAGTCTCAGTCCCAGTCGAAGTCTCTTGCTTATAACGACAATATTTGGGCAATCTTAATAAATTTATATTGTTCATTTCTTTTATTAATATTTATTTAATGTCGCCCGAACCACTTAGGTTATAAGCGACAACAGTGAGAATATCTTAATGGAAGTTACTTATGTTCTACGTTAATATATATTAGCATCATAGATAGTTATGTTATTAGTTATGAGTTATGTTCGTTTTAAATTCAAATATCTCTCATGTTAATCTTCTTAAGAAACTCAATAATGTTGTCCATGTTGCTATTGTCTCTGAGTATGTCGGATATGTTCTGTGCAAAGTTGAATTTATTTCTGGTGTTGTTGAATTTTTGATATTCCACTAAAATGTGTTTTACTGCTAAGTTGGTTTGACATGTATCACAATAGGGGATGTTTTCTTTTGTGATAAGATGGAGGTGTGTGTGGCGAGTGTGGCCGATTCGAAGGCGTGAGAGTGTCACTTGCTTACCCCTAGATGGTAAAAAGACTGGTCGTTGTAGCGCGTTTTCTTTGATTTCAGTTAGCTTCTCATAGCACTGCGACCACTTGATTTGCCACGCACTGCGAACTACATTTTTAATATACGATTTTAGATCACTGAGCACTATTTGTTTATTTGAACGCAAACGTCTTTTGTTGCTGTTTCGCGTGCCAGATGGTCCGCTGACTCGTTTCCACTGATTCCGATATGTGAGGGTACCCAGATAAATACTGCCTCTTTTCCTCTTTTTCTGGCGTATTGGAGTTCGCTGTTAATTTCTTTGTGTATAGGGTTATTGGGATACATGCGTTGAATCTCGCACAGGGCACTCCTTGAGTCCGTTATAATTGTAAATTTGTCTTGGTTGGATTTATTAATGAGTTTCAGGGCTTCTAGGATTGCGTAGATCTCTGCATTGAAAATTCTGAAGTTATTGTGAAGTTTGAAATTGGCGTTGTGGTTTTTGGAGAAGATTGCTGCTCCTACTCCTTCGGCTGTTTTCGAAGCGTCCGTGTAAATATGGTGATAGTCGTTGAATTTGTTTATTATGTAACTGAAGTGGTTTTGTATAACGGCTGCTGAGATTTCGTGGTTATTAAATTACGATAGTTCTGTGATTATTTGCAGTTGGATTATAGTCCATGGTGGGGGTGAGTTTTTGCTGGGATAGTAAATTGAGGGAAAGTTTATGGAGTATTTGTGGAGTAAGCGGTTGAGTCGTTCGTAAAAGGGCGGATGGCATCGGGGGTGAGATGAGAAGTACAAGTTGAAACGGTTGCTATGGACATTATGATACGTTGGGTTTTCAGGTGTGACTAAAACTTTGCTAGCATAGGATAAACTTAGATAGTCTCTCCTGAAGTCTAAGGGAATTTGACCTGCTTCACAACACATGCTAAGAGTGGGGCTTGTACGAAAAGCTCCTAGTGCAATACGTAGTCCGGTGTTTCGAATGACGTCTAGTTGTTTTAGGACGGACTTTTTAGCTGAGTTGTATACCACTGAACCGTAATCGATTTTTGAACTTATTAAAGAGGTGTATATGCTTAATAGAGTTGATGTATCGTTTCCCCAGGAAATATTTGAAAGAGCTTTTAGTATGTTTATGGCTTGGTGACAGGCGCCCTTAAGGTTTGTAACGTGGCTTTTCCAGGATAGTTTGCTGTCAAAAGTTAGACCGAGAAATTTTGTTTCCGTAACAAAAGTTAGGTCCTTGCTATTTAATGCTAATACTGGGTTATTTCGTGTCTTATTTTTTGAGAAGATAAGGCATTTTGTTTTTTCGGTCGAGAAATTAAGTCCGGTTGTGTATGACCATTTCTGGAGGTCGTCTAGTGTGGCTTGGAAAATCCGTTGGGTGGATTTTAGGTTTGTTCCTTTTAGTAGAAGGACAAGGTCATCCGCATAAAGCCTGGTTTTTACTGGTAAGCGGCAGTTTTTCATAATGTCATTGAGGTACTCCATTTTTTTGAATTCTGGGAGTTGATATTTTTCCAATTGATCGTACTCTGAATGTTCTAAATTGAAGGAAATTTCGAATGAACTTTAGTAAATGTCCGTTTATGCCCCAGGATTGTAGCTTTTTAATGATACCGAATCTCCGTGTGCAATCATAAGCTTTTGTTATGTCATAAAAAACAGCCAAACAATGCTGCTTGTTTATTAGCTCTTCATGAATTTCGGATTCCAAGTCGACTAGGTTATCGGTGGTAGATCTGTTCTGGCGAAAACCGTTTTGTTCGGGGATCCGGAGCTGTTTGTTTTCCAAGAACCATCTTAGTCTCCGGTTTATAATCTTTTCGAATAATTTACAAGTTGACGAGGTTAGAGAAATCGGTCTGTAGGAGTGGGGGCATGATTTTGGTTTTAGAGATTTAAGGATGGGGATTATATAATAGTCTGACCAAGATTTTGGGAAGTGATGTTGAATCCAAACTGTATTTATGATTTTATTTTCTTTGGATTGGGTCTTTGAAATACGGGATTTTGTTTGAGGTCTTCTATCGGTGGGGTTAAATCTGATACTTGTCGTTTAACAGAGTTCGTTGAGGGTTCTTGGACTGTGTTTTGGGATGTGTCGATTGTCTCGTTTACAGTATTGTTTCCTTCAAGGTTTTGGTTGTTCTCAGTTGGTGAAGGTGTGCATATTTTTTGATTATGTGAACTATTAGATGAGATGTTGGTTAGTTTGTGAGGAGGTCGATGATGATGCTGTGTTGTTGGATGTTAAGAGTTGGGCATGATGCGGCTAAGTGTCCTACTTGTTTGCAAGTGAAACATTCGAGGTTGTCGATAGCAATGAAAATTCTATATGAGGTGTTCTTAAAGTTTACGATAAATGATGTTGGTATTGTTGAATTTTTTTCGAGGGGAGAGATATATGTTTGTCGTCGGAAGCTAAGAATGTGGCTAAATTCTGGGCGAGATACATTTATTTTAAGAAAGTTCATTGGAGACAGTAGTGTGAGGCCTAGATTTAGGAGTTCTGTTTCCAGAATTGAGTGTGGAATTCTAGGGCAGACGTTGGATAGTACAATTCGTTGGCTTGGAGTTATAAGTCTGTGGGCGGGTAATATTTCGTTGTTGATTTTGATTGACCCAGTATTTTCTAAAAAGGAGTCTATTACTTCTTTGGAGCCTAAGTAAATGCATATTCTGTTTTGTGAAATTCTTGAGGCGAAGGTAATGTCCTTGGGGTTTACGGAACATCCTAAAGCTATTAAATAGTCCTCGATTTTTGCATTTTCAATAGAGTTGAATAGGATGGCTTGCTGTTTGTTGGGAAATTGGAATGTTGTCGGATTTTTGTTTGCTGCCGCTGCGTATGATTGACCGTTGTTTCGGGGTTAATTGTTTGATGTTAACGAGTTCGAAGGTGAATTGGAGACATGATCTCCGTGCTAGATGTCATCCATTAGTCGGCCGCCGCATTTATGATTTTAATTTTTGGGTAGGTACGGACCTGTTCGCCTGCTGGACTTGTTTTGGACGTTCATATTATCAGTGTATACGGAATAATGGATGTGTACCGATTTACAATAAATACTGGTTTACGTATTAAAGAACTTTAGCTACTTACAATTTTCTTCGAAATTACTAGATTTGATTTGCACTACACGATTGAGTAATTAGAATATTTTGTTTACTATAAGTAACACTATAATTGTCGAATTATTCAGAGCTGATATCACACTGAACTAGCTCAATTTTTGCCAGGGTTGGCACTCCATATATATTGTTCATTAATTTATTTTATTATCTATAGTTTTGTGAAGTCTTTACGTTTTCCCCAGTCTGAATATAATTAGTTTTGTTCGTTCATAACATGTTTCCTGTCTCACTGCAGAAATCAATATCAATAAAAAATATGTGGGTTGGATTTATGTGCCGGTGAATTTTTATTGACTAATATGTCCAGATGGATATGACTCTACTTGAAACCTTTCACTTCGAACGTTGGATGTAGGAAAAACCCTTTCGAAATTCTGTTCACGTATTTGAAGCGGTTCTCATGATAAAAGCCGTTTTCCAATGAGAGCGCGCTTAAGCAAGACGTGTATGGAAATTTTTTCATACAGTATGAAACATTTAAATGGAATTTATTCACTAGCTACAATATTATTTATTATATATGTATAAAATATCCTGAACTCAAATGAATTGAGAAACTTTATAATTTTCTTGCACTTATTTTCTCCAAAATGAATATTTTGTGCTTTGGGCTGTAAGCTCCCGATTTAATGAAGAATCTGATAAAATGTCAATATACATCAAACTTATATTCATAGTACTTAGAGCGAGCTCATTTATCACACAGATAATTCCGGTGGAGGATTAGCAATGGACAAATTAAAGGGACGAAGACTAATTATTTTATGTTCTTGCAATGAGAAGGGTTCAATTAGGAGCCGGAATTTATATCATGAGATGAATCATAAGTATTATAAGGAAATATTGCTAGAAACAGTTTGTAACCTGTCTTTATGATCTGTGCTTGTAATTTGGACTATTTCTCATGCTTGAAAAGGATAAAAAATAATGTCATTTTTTATATACGACTCACCTGAGTACAGAGCGCAGTTAAATTATGAAATAAATTCAATATTTTGCAAACAATTTATTTTAAATGAAAATCCTGAATTTATTTTTGATTTTAAATGCCGATTTCTCTAATAATATGAGAAAATGACGTCTTCAGTTGTGTAATATCTCATTTGAAAGGTCTTTTAAGTGTTCAATAAACAATTTTTTTCTACTCCCGTATTATAATACGCGAGTTAAATATCTGCTTCCGATTCATTAATATTGTTCATTTTAACACGGATTTTCATCTCGATACAGATTTTGGCCAATGAAAATACGTACTTTTCATTATGAAACGAATTTTCGGCCAATAGAAACAAGTACTTGGGGATAATCAAGTGGTTTATGTTTCTACATACCTACTTACCTATTTGACATTTCACAACGCGTCAAAAGTAGATAACTATAAACATGTCGAGTAATGAAGAATTATCTTGTACACCACCAGAAATTTCTGATAAAGCTAAAAGTGTCTGAAAATTTAGTTCCAGCTAAATCAAAAAAAATCTATGACAATGATTTAATTTGTATATGCATAATGTGCGTACTTTTTCATACAGATCTTCATAGTTTAGTTGGTAACGCTTGCGGTCGTGTCGCATGAGTGCGTTTCAGATCGTGGTTCAGATCCTGGGCGGGTTGAAATTTTTTTTTTAGAATATAATGTATTTTCTTGAAAGAGAAACTAATTGCATTGTTTGTATATTTCTCTTTATCAAAGTGGAATCATTTCAATTGAGTAATGCTATTTTTTTACAGGTTGCCTTAATTATGGGAATTATGGGAGCTTGTTTGAAATTATTTCTTGTTTTCATTTTATTATTAATCGGTCGTAGAAAAAATAGTGTATGCAACTCTCATGTAATGGTTATTAATACACTCGCAGAAACCCGGTTAATGCTCGTGTATTAATAACATTACATGATCGTTGCATAATTTACTATTATTTCACAGATTGAATCTCCTTTTAAAAAATACATACCATTATCTGTTAGGTATTTGAAGTATCGCTTTGTTTGGATATTTAACTCCATTCACCTTGAGTTACATACAGAATTTCAAAAAGATAAGAATGTCTGGTACTCGAAAAGCAATATTTTTCTCCCCTAGCCATCCAGTTCCGGACTCGCCAGGTGAGATAATGAGAAAAATCTCACGAGGCCCACCCCTCATTTGGGGTCTCGGGGTCCCTAGGAAAACAGACGTGGAAACAATAATTTAAAATTAATTAGGAAAAAAGGTCAAATTTCCAAATCGGTTATTGCCAGAAACATGACAAACGCAAATATTCACTTTCGATTTGGTAGGATTTCTTGAGGACCTATTGCAAAGTGGCAACAGTGATGCGCGAGTATGTATAGTCGGTGGGCGGTGGGCAGTTTTGGTTTTGGCGCGCGGCGCGCTGGATTACTGATTAGTCGTATGCGAGATACTGAGACAGCAGAGAGTAAAGCCTGTCTGTGTCCAAAAATAATTTTACTTGGCGTAGTTCCAAACGCGGCCAGGTAAATACAACTCTATATAGCGGGTCGCTCAAAGTTTGTTACTGAGTATGATTAGCATGAAATTAATGTTTTAGATGGCAGATAGCGAAGAACAAAATATTAACAAAAAGAGAACTTACAGATCTGGCGCAAATAAGCGTCAAGAGAAGCGACAGAAACTATTAGAAAAAGCAGGCACTTCGAAAAATCAGTCTAGCTTAGATATTTCCCTAAAACCTAGTACATCATGTGAAATGTCTCATCAAATCAGAGAAATTGGAACAACGACGATTGCAGAAACGGCAGAAACTAATTAGGATACAACGGAGAAAATCTCTTTACAGTTTCTCAATACTTCTCAATCTTCTCAGGCGAGTAGTGGCAAGACTGAAATTGATATTGATTGTGACACAATTATATCAAACGAGGAGAAAAAAGGAGGCATAGATATAACATCAGGTCAAAGCACACATAATTCAAGTAATGTGAATGTAAGTAATTTAAGTCATTTTAATGACTTAAACAAATTTGTAGCACCTAGTTTAAGCACGTCGATTAGTGAGAAATTACAATTTTTATCTTTTCATCCAATCCAGCCAACTCAAGATTCTCAAGATAATGGCATTGACAAAGTATTGAAATTGCCGTTCAATCCCAATAAATTGTACCAAAAATTACTTCCAAATGGCGAAAACTTAGCTCGAAACTGGTTATCTTATTCAGTCGATCTTAACAAGATATTTTGCTGTATGTGTATGGCATTCACTACAAATAATCTAAACCATCCGATATCCAATTTCGTGACAGGTTTTAATAATTTTAAATTAATCTATGATAGAGTTTCCAGTCATGAAAATTCGCAAACTCATATAGATGCAGTCAAATCATATTTTCTTGCCAAAAAAGGACAAAACATTGAAAATTATATTAACAAAGGAATGCAGGATGAAAAAGCTGAAGAAATATTACGCAACAAAAAAGTTTTAACACCACTGATTGACATTATTTTATTCATTCGAAAGCAGGGTAGATCTTATAGAGGGGACAATGAGAGTGCATATTTTCTTATCGACGATGAAGTTTACCAAATAGGAAAGTTTCTAGAATTAATTTTATTACTAGCCAAATATGATGATATTTTGAAACAATGCGTACAAGATGTTGCCGTTAAGTCCAAGCAAAGAAAAATTAATAATCCTGCTAGCAGGGGTAGAGGAAATTTAACAACTTTTCTTAGCAAATCTACGATTAACAAGTTAATATTACTTATTGGTCAAGAAATTAAGTATAAAATTAGTCAAGAAATTCGCCATGCTGAACAATTTAGTGTCCAAATAGATTCAACTCAAGATGTTAGCACATTGGAACAATGTTCATTGATAATGAGGTATGTATTCGATGGAGACCTCAAGGGAAGGCTTTTCGCTGTTTTTGACGTTAAAAAAACGACCGGAGAAGCATTACATTTATCTCTAAGGCAAATTTTAGGAGAAAACAATTTGAAGGAATAGAATATTATTGGGTGCAGTTTTGACGGAGCATCTAATATGTCGGGTCCTTATAACGGCCTCCAGGCTCATATTAAAAATATAGCTCCAAACTCAGCTTACACTTGGTGTTATGCACACATATTCAATTTAGTGGTTAGTCATAGCAGTCAATGTAATGTAAGAATAAAAAATTATTTCGGATTGTTGAACAGAGTAGCTTGTTTTTTTCCGAATCTTATAAGCGTACGAAAGTTTGGGATCAGTTTGTTGAAGAAAGAAATAAATCTCACAAACGCCTGAAAAAAATTCAAGAAACTATATGGTGGAATAAGAACAAAAGCGTATTGACTTTAAATAACCAAGATAACGAACTCTACTCAACGCTTTTACAAGCCCTCAACTATCTTAGTGCTCATTTGGAATATGATGCAAAAACCTGCTCAGAAGCCACCTCCTTGTTGAAAAGCTTCTGTCAGTATGAAACCATATTAATGTCATTCGTTTTTCTCGAATTGTTTGGATATCTTAATCCAGCTTCTAAATACTTACTAACCGAGGGCTTAGATTTTATGCAGGCCTTCTACATAGTGAACAACGCAAAACAAAATATCAAAAACATGTACGAAAAGTTCGACAATTTGATAAACTTAGCTGACAAATTCATCAGATATTTAATTGACAAAGACGAGCTATCAGATGTAGACATAGAAAGCGAATTTCCAAAATTAGGAACACGCAAAAAGAAAAAGATGCCTGGAGAACTAGCTAATGACTTTGTTCAATCTGATCAGTACAAGGAATTTGAAACTGAAGTATACAAAACGATAATGATTTTTCATTTTTCATTTCTTGACCCAAGAAATTTCGCTAAGGTGCCTGGACTTCTCCACAACAAGGAAAAATAGCTGAATATATCAAATAAAATCAACATGGATCCAGATGACCTTTATACAGAACTTGGGACATTTTCAGAAATTGTTCAAGGTTTAGAAAAAATTAAAACAAAGAATTGTATCCAAAGCAACAATAATAATTCTGAGTGTAAAGAGTGCGTTCACTGCTGCTTTCAGTTGATTAGACAGTTTAATATGCACATTTCAACGTATACAAACCTGTATATTGCATATAAATATATAATTACCTCATCTTGTACCCAAGTTGCTTGTGAGCGCGTTTTCTCAAAATTCAAAATTGTCAAAATGCGTTTACGGTCTAGTTTGTCTGAAAATTTATTAGAAAGTTTTATTCTTATGGGTGTAGAAATGGAAACGCTGCGTTCTATATTTGCGGTTCTTCGCCCCTATTTTTATTTACTTTGTTCCTTTTTGATGCCAAAAGTTTATTTATTAGGTCTTCAGTTCCTCGTTTTAGAGTTTTAGAGTTTATATTTGTATTTGTTGTATTTATTTTTATAAGAATATTTATTTGGTTTGATTTATTAAAAAATGTATTTATTTTTATAATTTGTTTATTTTATCTTTCTGTGTTTATTTCATTTTTTACTCTAAGACAAGTGTAGAGCTGATCTTGCACATTAATCATTAATAGTACGAAAACCAATAATTTGTTGAAATTTCCGTAAGCGACTCATGAAATAGAATGAACCTGGTAATTGGGGGTCCCAATTTTTCAAAATCTCACTTGGCAAAGATAGGCCAGTCCGGCACTGTAGCCACCTCGCTTGTCTAAAAGACGGTGGTAGAGCCAGAACCTCGTGAGACGAAGTAACGTTAACTTATCTGTTTAATTTTGAGGACTAGGTGTTCGAGTGATATTGTGATATTCTCTTAGCAAGCATCGGGTTACTTATAATATGGTTCTCTCAATATAATTTTAAATAATGTTAACGGTTTTCAAATATCCAAACAGAGTGTCATTGAATGAAGATAGTTTTGTAATGAGTAATGTGAAATATTACTTCCTATTAATAGTTAATATAAGTATAAAGTTTTCACACGAGTTCCATTTGGAGAAGGAGAACCAACTTTCTCAATTATGTGGATATTGGTTAACCGGATTCAACGCCGGGACCCATGGAAATATAAATGAACCACGATCGAAGAGAAAACGTAAGAAAATAGAAGATTTCCACATGTTGGAAGATTGCATCATAAATGGTCGAAGAAAACCACGGCGGCGTTCGCCATTTTGGCCTATGTGACGTAGGCAACTAATCGAAGAGGACAGAAAAACGTCACCACAGAAAGAGGCGTGGCTGATTTGTGCCAAAGAACAAATTTCAATTCCAGCAACAAGTGTAAATTGCGAAGTGAATAGTGTTATCTGGGAGAGATTCCAAGTACTCAAAGCTAGTAAACATTTCAAATAATTTACAGGTTAGATCTATTTCATCATATTTTGACATATCCATAAACTCTTATATGGTAAAGTAGATAAAAGAATTTCAACAAAATTAAAAATCAAATTAAAGTGGATACACTTATTTTGAGCTCTGCAGCTAGAAATAGGATAGATATGATATTAGACTGGTTTAATAATATTAATAGGAAAGAGGACCTAACGAAGGGTCAATTAGAAGCTAGATTGGAAATATTACCTAATTCATATGAGGAATATTCCAATTGTCAGGATGAAATATTCGGCATATTGGAGAATATAGACTTTGTAGATGAAGATAGAGATTTATTTGAATGTAAATATTTTGAATTAATTGCAAATATTAAAAATTTAATATAAAAATTTCAGACACCGGTTACACAGGTAACAGAGACGGTTTTAGTAGATAATAATAATGGCTTGAGCAGCGGAGTGAAGCTGTCGAGAGCTGCATGGCCATACGGGCTTGGTCACAAACGGTGCCTCTGGGATACCTGGCGTCCTTCAAGAGTAACGAGCCTTGGTGGGGCAAAGGCGCACTACCCCGCTTGAGTTATGGATCGTCCCAGCTCGTGGGAATATATATGACAGATAGAAATATAAAACTAAAAAGCGCTAGGAGTAGCATTATAAATGAAGGCGAAATAATTAAAGAAGTGGTGGAAAACCAATTTAGAAAAGGCAGCGTAATAGGTAGAACACCCCCAAAATTAACAATTGAAGACGTTCAACAAGGAAACGATAGATTAAGTTCGGCAATCGGAACACCGACAATTAGTTCCGCAGAGGAGAAAAGCAATGAAGGCGAGGGATTCACAGATGAGGCTCGATTTACGTCGTCAATATATAAATTAGCAGATGACGATATAACTTTACAAGAAGCAGACGATCAACTAGAAACAGACAGATTTGAACAAAAAGATGAAAACACGGAAAAAGAAGAAAGGAAAAGAGCGCGAAAGGGTTCAACCCCCGAGGAATATAGTAAACGTATCAAACACAGAGACAGTATAGAAGAGTTAACATGATTCGGGAAAACATATAGAAGAATAGCTGACTGCTCCGCAAAACTCATGACTCTAATCGAACAACTAAAATATACCAAACAAGAAGTCAAAGAAGAAATTAGAGACTTGTATGACTATTTACTACAAATGAAACACATAATAGACACCTTTCCAACTGCTCCAAAGGAAGCAGTCATAACAACACAATCCAAGGACATGAAAGAAACGTGTGATATAGGAATACAGGCCAATCTCGACTCGAGGAAGAAACTGTGGAAGGAATTGGTAAATCACGTTAAGTATAGAACACAGGATTGGATGATCATAAATGAAATAGTGGCAAAGCCATGGAATGATCAGGTTTATATGAACACGACCATTGAAACAGGAAATCCCACTAAACCACCCGCAAATCAAGACCTGGCAATTATCTTTGACCCAGACAAAGAAAAACATAAATTTAATATGATGCAGAAAAGACACGTAAACAATTGAAAACAAGCTGGTCGGCAAAGGAAAGACGGCATTCCTAACGAATAGGAAAGCGCTAGATATCATAGGCGAAAATATAGATCTACAGGAAACATGCACTTTCTTTATAGGTGCTGATTTAAGCATGGGAGTAGAGCAAGCACTATTTACGGCCAGTAACAATCTTAAAACCCTGATGGTGAATAAAAAACGCACTCAGGGCGTGGTTGTATTAGATACGGAAATGCTGAGTGAAAACTGCAGGAAAATCATAGAATGAGCCTTTGCAGAAACTGACATAAAACTCACTATATATGACCTGGGGATGCTAAATAGGAACAACAATGAAGGATGGAATGTAAGAGACAAAAGATAAAGTGAAAGTTATAATAGTAAAGCAAAGGGGAAGACATATGCAGACTTATTAAGAGACGTTAAAAGTAGAGCAGATACAAAAGAGGCGAAGGACGCGGTACAGTCCCTAAGGAAAACACAAAATGGAGATTTACTTATTAACCTTAAAAATGGCAATGATGTTGATAAAGTTCAAGGATTAATTAGTAAACACTTAAATACGTCCGATATAAAACAGGCAGGAACCAGATATTCAACATTGTATAATAATGACTTGAATGCGGTGATAACTCGCGAGGAAATAGAAGACGCAGTTGCAAAAAAGTAGGACCGGGGGGATTCGAGATTAAATCACTGAAGGAAGTATATGGAGGTACACAAGCAGCTACAATAACTATGGAGGATAATAAAGCTCTAAAGATGTTAGAGCTCGGGAAAATTAAAATCGGTTGGACCTCCTGTCGTATACGAGAAAAGATCGTATTCGAAAAATGTTCAAATGCTGAAGATTTGGCCACAAAGCTAAGGACTGTAGAGGTCCGGAGATGGAAAAAAGGTGTAAGAAATGTGGAGGTTGTAATCATAAAATGAACGAATGCCAAAACAATGATGAATACTGCTGGACTTGCGAAACTAAAAGACACAAAGACTTTCAGTGCTCAAGATACAGAAGAGCACTGCACCAGGAAATTAGGCGCGTATCCCAGTGAAACTCTCATTTTATCACCTTTTTACATTTATATATACTTTCTCTTTCGGATTATCAAGTTTTAAATTTTGTCTGTATATACATATCAATATGAAAATTTTACAAATAAATGTTGGTCGATCCAAAATAGCGCAGGACCTGGCTTTTCAAACTGATATTATTCTGGTATCGGAAACTAATAAGAAGGAAGTCAAAAATCTTAGATGGATGGTGGACAGACGTAAGGATAGTGCTATACTCTGTGTAAACAAGAACGTCAAAGCGCTGCAACAAGGGTAACGGCAATGTTAAACTTACTCTGGAAAAAATAGTATATTTTTCAGTTGTTACATTTTACCAAATTTGACGAATAATGAGTATAGTCTGAGACTAGACACAGTTATGGAAGAAGTGAGGAAATCTGGAAATGAATTTATTCTGGCAAGAGACCTAAATGCCAAATCGCCCCTGTGGGGCGCGCCGGTTACGGACGCACGAGGTGAAATTCTTACAGAATGAACCGCAAGTCTAAATCTACAAGCGGCAAATGAAGGAAATGCTCCAACTTTTGTAAGAGGCGAATCCCGTTCACATATTGATGTTACATTTGCAACAGAGAACGTGATTAGAAATATTGAATACTGGATGGTTCTGGATGATGAAAGTCTTAGTCTACACAAATATATTACCTTTGAAATTGAGAACACCAAAATGAGACCAAGATTTTCAGAGCTAGGTAGATGTTGGTTCAATAAGAAGGAATTCCACAAAGAACTCGACAAAAGAAGAGATTATATCAGAAACACAGAAACTCTTATTTCCATTGTGAAAGCGACACAAGAACAAAGTGGAAGGTATCGTAACGTGAGGAGAATCCAGCCATATTGGTGGAATGAAGACATACAGGAAACTAGTAGCAGAGCAAATCAAATTATACGACAAATAGTTAGACTCAGGGCAAATAATTCGGACGAGAGGGTAGGCGAAACCATATACCTCCGGAGCAACTTTGAAGAAGTCCGGAAAATACTCAAAAAGGAAATGATAAAATCAAAAAGGAAATGTTGGCGGAATCTTTGTGCCGATCTTGAGAACGATATCTGCGCTAGATATAAAGTAGCCATGAAAGGGCTGAAACATTTGGGAAGCCCCTACACTCTGGCAGATGAGGAAAAGAAGAAGCAAATTCGAGAATTATTTCCGGAGAGTAATGAAACACTAAAAATCCGAACTCCAGTCCAGAACTGTCCGCCAATCACTGATATGGAAGTGGTGCCCGCGGGAGAGAAACTAAAACAAAAGAAATCACCAGGTCCAGATGGCACAACTCCAGAAGCTGTTAAAGAAGTAATTAAGTGGAATGCTAATACGGTCAAGAATATCATGAACACCATTTAATACAACATATTCTGCCCAAATCATGGAAAACTATTAAGGTTAGTCTAATACCGAAGGGAAAATCAGATGAAAAAGGCAACCCAACATTCCGTCCAATTTGTCTAATAGATCCCTTCTGTAAAATATTCGAGATAATTCTCAGGGACAGACTAGAGAAGGAATTGGAGAAAAAGCATGGTCTTTCTGATAGACAGTTTGGATTTCGTAAAGGGAAATCAACGATACAAGCGGTATTATAATACGTAGTCCATAAGTTATCTAGCAAAAACTGGACCACACTTATTGCCATCGACGTGAAAAATGCTTTCAATACAGCCACATGGAGAATAATTATCCACCGACTTAAGGAGATAGGGGTCAGTCAGTACATCATTCGACTGATCGAGAATTACTTCCAAGGAAGGGAATTAATAATTAACCGGACACAGAAGATGAAGACATATATGGGAGTACCTCAAGGTTCCGTAATTGATCCAACCCTATGGAATGTTATGTACAATTCAGTTCTTGAGATGGAAGTTCCGACAGGATGCTGCACCGTAGCGTATGCTGATGATCTCGCCATAATAGTAACAGCAAACACTGCAGATGAGCTAATACGAAAGGCAAATATCACACTGCAACTCATTGCCAATTGGATGAAAACCAATAAACTGAACATAGCTCCAGGGAAAACCGTGGAGATTATCCCAAAAGGCAAACGAGGCAGGAGCAATGTCATTTTTAAAATGGAAAACTCATCTATAAATCCTGTGAAATCGATGAAATATCTTGGATTCTGGCTCGACGACAAATTAAGCTTCAGGACACATGTAGAAAAATCGGCCAAAAAGGCTACAAAAGTTTTAAGCAACCTTCAAAAAATAATGCCGAATGTTAAAGGACCAAGTTATAGCAAAAAACGACTACTGAATGGAGCAGTGAATTCGACTATACTATATGGGTCATCAATATGGGTTAATATCCTGAGACTAGCCAAATATAAAGATATCCTGGAAACAGTGCAACGAAAAATGCTTCTGAGAACCTGTTCAGCCTTTAATATAACCTCCACAAAGGCCCTACAAGTTATAGCCGGAGAACTGCCAATATATTTGTTAGTAAGAGAAGGGGCTCTAAATTGGGAGCATAGAGAAGAAGACCCATCGTCAAGAATAGGGAGAATAAGAGCACAGATGATACAAGAATGGCAGGACGAGTGGAATCAGGAAACTAGAGTTGTTCAATGGACCAAACGGTTAATATCCAACTTAGAGATGTGGATTGCATGTAAGCACAGAACTACTACCTGACCCAAGTACTATCAGGACATGGAATTTCCAAAAAATACGCACATAGATTTAAAAAAAGGAGAACCTCTAGATGCAACTACTGCAAAGACATTGATGATGCCCAGCATACCTCATTTGAATTTCCAAAGTGGGAAGATATAAGATATCGAATCTACATAGAACTGGAAACACATCTAACACCAGGTATCCTAATTCCACGCATGACACGAGTAGTAAAAAACTGGCATATTTTTATGAAAAGTATAGAGAAAATAATGGAAACAAAAGAGATTGACGAACGAATTAGATGAGATAGTAAAATTTTCAGTCAGTGTCATGCACTCAACCGAGGTGGGGTTCCGGTGACTGGTACAACGAGCAACGTGAGGCTTGGTGGGTAGGCAGACACTGGCACCTTGAGAGCTCTGAGTCCCACTCACCCCTTAATGGGAGAACATGAGTTTATTAACAAAAAAAAGTGGATAATCTTATTTTGGATTCTAGGGTAGCTAGAAATAGGATAGATATGATATTAGACTGGTTTAATAATACTAATAGGAAAGAGGACCTAACGGAGGGTCAATTAGAAGCTAGATTGGAAATATTACCTAATTCATATGAGGAATATTCCAATTGTCAGGATGAAATATTCGGCCTGTCGGAGAATATAGACTTTGTAGATGAAGATAGAGATTTATTTGAATGTAAATATTTTGACTTAATTGCAGATATTAAAAATATAATATAAATATTTCAAACACCGGTTACACAGGTAACAGAGACGGTTTTAGTAGATAATAATAATGACTTGAGCAGCGGAGTGAAGCTCCCATTCATAAATATCATACTTTTCACAGGTAAACCTTCAGAGTTCAAAACATTTTATGATCTTTCCTCAGCTCTAATTATTGATAATCGGAAACTAAAAAAAAATGTTGAGAAATTCTTTCATTTAAAATCTTACCTAAGAGATGATGCCCTTAAACTCATAGACCATATATAAGTCAATAATGATAACTTTGTAGTAGCTTTAGAAATATTGAAAAATATATATTCTGATAAAAAAAATGTAACAAACGGTTTAATAAATAAACTTTTGAATTTAGATGTGACTAACAAAAGTAAATTTAATAATCTAAGGAAATTTCTAACTGATTCTACCGCCATTGTTAAAACCTTAGAAAAAACTGAGGAATCTTTTGAAAAATTATATAATTCACTAGTAGAGTATGTTCTAGAAGAAAAACTAGATAATTTTACTGAAAAAACCTATGAGGAATACCTAAATGAGGAGAAAAAAGAGCCGGTGATAAAAGAGTTGTTTAAATTTCTAGAGAATAAATGTATTGTGTTAGAAAGCACATTTTCAACTAACGAAAGCACGATTGAAAGTAAAAACGTCAGTAAACCTCATAAATATAAAAATAATTTCAATTCTACAAAAAACTCACAAGTAAATTTTGTGTCTAATCACAGACAACAGCAACAAAGACCTTTAAACAAATATTTTAATCAAAACAATGGCCATGGTAATTTCAATCAGAAACGAGCCAATAGAAGCAATTTGAGTCAAAACAAATTGGAAATGGCTGACAACACATTTAATTCACCGGCTCAAATTGATTTATTATTAGTGTTTTAAATGGAACTCACTGCTTCTAGCTAATTCCACAATATAATAAAAATTGTTGAAAATTCTAAAAAATTCACAATTGTTTCGAAAAATTAATATCATTTAAAACACTAATATGAGTAGATTCCACGAGGTAAAGGTCGAGACAGTTAATTCGATTTACTATTTTCAGCAGAAGTGTTTAGTCAGATATTAAAGGGCGGAAGTATATCTTTAGGTAAAAACTTTTCCACTCTTTTAGATACTCATCTAGGCTGGATACTGCTTGGCACAGTACCAGCAAATTGCTTGGAAACTTCTAAAAAGCAGGAGCTAATCCAATTATTTTTTGTACGCACACGGTCTGATCTGATTCTTACTGAAGAACAGACAGAACAATTGCAAAAAAAATCTATACAAAAAGTAGTTGCACTCTCAAATTTCGATTCTAGTTCTATTACTGTAGAGAACAGGTTAGACACTATCCTCGAAAAATTTTGGTAGCAGGAAGAGTTGCCTACCTCTCAGAATGAGATTGAAGAGGACTTTCTTGCAGAAGAGATATTCAATAACACTACAAAAATATTAAAAAATGCTGGATATCAGGTAACTCTACCATTAGTTGAAAATTATTCATATAATAAGCTGGGTGATTCTTTGTATAGGGCCAAAAATAGATTTTACTCATTAGAAAAAAGATTTGCTCAAGAGCCTTCTGTTTTTAACGAATACATGGAGGGTAAACAAAAATAGTAAGCGAATGCCTTTTGCACTAAAAGAAATAACACCAATTTCCTATATTTCTGTATTATCTGTAAAGAAACTGAAATTAGAAATGGAGGAAACAGAATTAAAGAAAAGGAAGATAGAGTATTTAGAAAATACAGCTACGGTTAAAAGGGAATACCTATAAACATTTTTTGGAGAAAGAACAGAAGATAGCAGAATTAAAGGAGAGACTAGAAGATTATTCCTACGCCAGGTGCAAAAAACTTAGGAGCGTCTGGAAAGTATAGCGTATCCGCGTTCACCGTTAACAATAAAAATGAATATACCTATGTAGGAGTTTTAGCGGATAAGGGCAAAACGACGTCTACTACTTAAAGGGTTACCACAAAAATACGTTTTAAAGCGTTTAAAAATAATAGAGAAGCTTGTGTTGCAGACGGTTATGTCACATTAACTTACAACAATGTAATGGAATTAATATGTTTGCCAACCGAAAAACCACCTTTACAACAAATGGATATACGAGTTTCAACGATAACACATTTGCCAAAATCGAAAACTTACAATTTTACACCGACGCATGAAAAAATGTAGACGTTCCATTTACCCAAGTGGAGGAGGAGATGGTTAACGTCGTTACAATGCAAGAAATTGCAGATAACATAAAATTCAGGGATTGTTATCGCATAGAAGAATTTGCAGAAGGTACAGAACTGGTAATATGTGGAATTAAAGAAGTTATGCATAGAGGTAGAGTTCGGTACATATTAAAACTGGACAATCTAAATGTATGGAACAAGGAATAGACTTAGATTATAGGATAAAAATAAAAATTGACGTGTTAAAACATACACCCAACAGAAACAAAGAAAGAGTTGTATTTTGTGTACAAGTTTTGGTTAACCTATATAAATATTGTAATAAAACTTTTAGAGACATAGTTGTGTTACAAATTTTCCCACCTTTGTTTGTATTGGAGGATGGCAAAAAGGGTGCGGAGCTACAGGAATGGGGGTCGTGGCAACTCGATCGTGGAAGGTAAGGTAATCTAAAATTTTACCTATATGACGTAAGCAGTGCTTTCGAACAATTAAATTGAAAAAAATCCTGGCACCCCGGGCGTTTGAACCCTCATCTATCAATTCACAGACTAGCGCGGTATACACTGCCCCACGAATACGATAATAAATGGAATCAAAATATCTGTAACCATATTGTTACCTTCCAAATTTTCCAACAGGAGCTTGCCATGTTAACAGTTCCAGCGAAAATCGAATACTAAGCGTTGAAAATGGTACTTTCCATAGTTATGCTATCGCAGAAAGGCGTAGGAGAAGGGGTAGGTGGTCGCCGAAACTGCTTCGCCGAAAGTATAGTAATGTGGTGGTCAACATCATTTTCGTCACAACGTTTTTAAAATAAATACCTGCTGATAACGAACCGCCATATCTGGTAGCGGCTATCTTGGATTACTGATAGCGACTAAGGTCACTATCTGCCTGTCTGCTTCAAATGAGGCCATATATATCTACTATAGATAAAGGAGAGAAGTGCAATATAGCCGACGTGGTGAGGTGGATTAAAGAAAGGAGAAGAGAGAGGAACCTGCCTGTAAATATAATAACAGCTGATAGAATGGCTATGATAGTCCCGCAACTATAGCCCAACGGGAGAAGACCAATCGGTAGGCCCCCAAATGATGACACGACATCTAGCAATCAACGTCTGCAGAGGCACCGGAATTGAACAGGCGAAACACTTATAATAATAAGAAGAGGCAAATTTATTTTAAATACACTAAATCAACCTATGGAAACAACTTTTATACAATGTCAAAAATTTGGATTGTAAATGCATTATCTTTACGTTGATCCTAACAGAAAACCCTCGTGTATGGATGTTAGTCTGGCGTCCGTCGGAGTGTTAATATGCTTCACAAAAAAATTCACGGCCGTAAAGAATGAATTAAATTGCTGATTGATTTAGAAATCTTTATTATTTCTTTACTCACAAAAATACGAATACTACGCCAACCCTCTTAAATAACATCCTTTTTCATATCACTATTACCTGTGTACTATTTTTGTAGTGTACAGAAAGCTAAGCCCGAATATAAAAAATATATATATAAACCACGATAAAATGGGTTAACCGGAATTATGGCCCCCCGTACGGTAAAAACATCAATCAAACTGCGAACCCTACTGAACAATAAATAAATGATCCTATGCAAAATGCATTCTTGGTGGTCACGTGACGACATTAACATTGAACCTTGACCTATTCTGAGGGGGTCAAATCGGGTGCGCACGTCTTCTAAAACCTACGTCGCGACGTTCAACATCATCAGCGCCGCATTGTAGGGCTAGTGCAACTGTTGCTTTCTTGTTTAGAGGGCAACCGTGAACTCGCGAAAGGCTAACAAGTACACGCAGGGCGCGAATTCTCAAATCGTGCGCAAGTTTCAAATAAATTAATGATATTGGGAAATATGTGTTTTATATGAGAATTTTCTTTTCTGCATTTTGTGAGGTGGAAAAGTGTGTTTTAAAGTGTTAGTGAGGTTATTGTATTCAATTCTGATTGAATAATTTGCGTTAAATGGTGAGTATGTTTATATTGAATAAATACTTAGTTTCTTTGTTCAGAACTATATTTTTGATTTCAAACGAACAAATTCGTCATTGAAAAATAAGTTTGAACGATCGAATATAGGGGTAATATTGAAAGTTATATTATGTATCAAGATTTTCGAGCAATTTGTCAAAATTTATACATTTTAAATTTTTGAAACTAGATAATATTGGAACCAAATATTTATTCAGTGTGGGAATTTGGATAACAAATATTATTGGTACCTGAAAACACTATGAATTAGAAATGGAAATATTAGTCAGATTCGATTATGATGAGGATTCAACAACAGGTGATAGGAATTAAGGAAAAATACATGCAAAATCAGTTTTTAGCCATATTCAATCCCTTTACTTATATTTATCTGTATTACGATGTGTTTTCTTCTGTATTTTTTTTGCAATTATCAATCTGCGACTTGACAAATTAGACTGATTGACTGATATAATGTGAATAGATATAATCTCATCTACAATTATGATAACGTGAACCAAAATGATGGAGTAATAATTTTTATAAAAAATAATCTATACGTCACTCATGATATAATATATCTATCAAATGAAATCAAAATTATACAGTTGAAAGTCAAACTTCTCAATAAAAATGTACATTTAACAGATCACGATCTACTTCTATTAATAATTTTATTGAAAGTTTATCAGAATTCATAGAATCTTTGAAAGACAACAATATTAGCAATCACATTGTGATAGGATATATCAATATTAAAATATGCCAGCAGACCGGATCTGCCCAGATGTAACACTGCTATATAATAGGAGGAGTCGAAGATATTGAAACTTTCTTTAACAATTAGTGTTTTGAATGGAACTCACGGTTTCTAGTTAATTCCACAATATAAAAACTTTTATTATATTGTGGAATGAACTAGAAACCGTGAGTTTCATTTAAAACACTAATATGAGCAGATTCCACGAAGTAAGGGTCGACACAGTTAATTTCATTTCTCTAACAAGTCTCTAAGTTGTATTTTAAAAACTTTGAATAAGTCAACTCACTTATTCAATTTGGATGCTTAAATAGTGTCAACAATCTGTAACAATATGCCCGTCGAATCATTTTCAGTCGATACATTTCCCTGTATGTCTAGGTTGGAATTGGCTGATAAGATGTTTAACATTTCGTCTCCTATAGATATGTTACTGCAATCAGATATATTTGCGAAAATCTTTAAGCCTGACTAAGTTCAAACAGCAAAAGGGGAACCGATTGCTGTTAACACTGAATTTGGTTGGATTTTAATGGGGAAAATAAATACCGCTAATAAACCATTAGTCTCACACTCTTTTCTTTCATCCTGTCTTACGTCCCTCGACAATACCCTTCAAAAATTTTGGGAACATTAAAATATTCCTTTTTCTTACCTATTTCTGATGATGATTAAAAACGTGAAATGATATTCCAATAAACTCATAAAAGTTTCAGTGTTGCTCTTCCTTACAAAACAGTGGATCCATTTATTGGAGATACCAGAATATCTTCTCTAGAAAAATAGGCAAAATCGTCTTTTGAAAAATTCACAGCTTTATGAAAGATTATTTTTCCAATGGTTTCATGGTTGAGACCTCTTCTACTTCTTTATTCCACAAAATCTATTATATTCCACATAATCACGTAATAAATCCTAATAGTGCTACAACCAAGCTCAGGGTTGTACTTGATGGTTCCTGCAAATCTCCCGCAGGTTTCTCGCTGAACGACACTTTTCATAGGGCAAAAGTGGCAAAAGGATATAATTGAAATTCTATTGCGATTCAGACTTCATCCCTTCACTTTAATTGCTGATACTAAGCAAATGTACTGGCGAATATCAATATCGAAAGAGCACCAGAATAATCAAAGAATTCTTTAACGCTTCGCTCCGGAAGTTCCCGTTCAAGATTTTAAGCTTACCACTGTTACTTATGGAGTATCGTCCGCTCCTTTCCTAGCTCTTCGCACAATTCAGCCGTTAGTACAAAAGGATATGGAAAATTTTCCTGGAGCTACAAATTGTGTATCCTCTTATATTTATATTGACGATATCATCAGAGATGCCGCAACTCTACAGGAAGCCAAACTTCTTCAATCAGAATTAATTCCCATGTTGAAAAGAGGAGGTTTTCTTCTTCGAAAGTGGGCATGTGATAGTCCATAATTAATGCAGAGTCTCCCTGCTGAGGTTTACCAACACTCATTGTCCTCCTTTGATTCCCATGACCTTGTGGTGAAATTTTTGGGATTTCGGTGGAATAACTCATCAGATGTTTTCTCTTGATATTCAACCCCTTGACAGATTCTGATCTAAGTGCATAATGCTCCCAAAGTTGCTCGAATGTATGACCCGATCCCCTTGGGTTCTTAGCTCCACTCTCCTGTCTAGCTAAACATCTCTTACGACTCTGGAGTTTGGGTTTAGATTGAGATCCAATACCCCTTTCGGACATAGTCGACAAATGGAATCAGTATAAAACTGAACTTCCGCTCTTTTCACATATTAATATTCCTCGCTGCTTACTTAATACATATATTTCTCGTGAACTGCATGGCTTAACAGATAGTTCAGAGAAAGGGTATTCCAGTGTAATATATGTTAAATTTTCATCAGAGAATAGCGCCTACAAAATATGCCTAATTTTTGCTAAATCTAGAGAAGCACAACTTAAAACTCTTTCAATTCCGGGACTAGAACTGTGTGCAGCTATTCTACTCTCCAATTTGATAGAATTTGTCCTTAGCGCATTCCGAGATAACCTCGAAATTAGTGAAATTTTTGCTTGGTCTGACCGTTGGCATTTTGTTGAAAGCTCCGATAATAAAGCCGATTTTGCCTATCGTGGTCTTCTGTCCAGTCAGATTCTTAGTCATCCGTTGTGGTTTGAGGGGCCTCCTTGATTAGTGCCTCCAAAGCCCCTATGGCACAATCTCAAAGTTTCTCCAGTTTCCTGCCCGGAAGAAAAACCCTCATTTCTTGTAACACTCATGTCTTTGGACACATTATATCTTCTATTGAATAAATACTCATCCTTGAGTAAAATTCAGCGAATTATTGCGTATGCGCTACGTTTTGTAGCCAATTTAAGAAATCCTAAAAATAAATTATTGGCTTTTTTACTGACTCTGAACTTCATAAAGCTATAATGGTTCTCACTAAAAGAGTGCAACATATTTGTTTCGCACAAGAAATTGAAAATTTACAAGCAGGCACCACCTTATCAAAACCTATTAGAAAGTTGAGCCGTTTTCTGGATAGCGAGGGTATTTTGAGCGTGGGCGGACGCTTGAAGTTCTCGGAATTGTCTTATAATACAAAATTTCCAGCAATTCTACCCCGACAACATCGTTTGACAAATTTAATGATTGAGTCCGTTCATAAAAAATATTTTCATCCAGGTTTACAGCATTTACATTTCCTAATTGCTCAGAATTTTTTGATTCTCTCTTCCAAACGCGCAATTCGGAGGATGTTGAGCCGCTGTATTCGATGCTTTAAACTGAAACCTGTGGCCCACGAATCTTTCATGGGAAACTTACCTCCTACCGCATCAACCAAATTAAACCATTTTCTTGTGTATGTACAGATTATGGAGGTCCCTTCTTGGTCACACCCCTTGAAGGACGTAGGATTAAATCACAAAAGGCCTATATTTGTATCTTTGTATGTTTCGCTACAAAAGCCCTACACTTAGAATTAGTATCCAGTTTCTCTTCGGATGCATCTATTGCTGCTTTGCGTCGGTTTGTTGCACGTCGAGGCAGATGCACCCATATCTTGTGTGATAATTCAACCAACTTTCTAGGGGCTTCTCGCATTCTCGATGAATATGTGCAAAATGCTTGTGGAACAGAAAAAATTGAATTTTCATTTTCTGCTCCACCCGGTCCACATTTTAACGGCATACACGATACGACAATTCGGTCGAAACGAAATTTTAATCGAATATAAATACTCATTCAAACGTTACAACGATTTTGTCGAAATGATATGTTAATCGAATCCAATTTATTGTTTTTGGGTCTGCCTAGAGCGTAAGTTGGTTTCTGACAACGGTGAAGAATTGATGTCAATACGTTTGCTATCATTTATTGGTATCGAAGACAACGACATAGAAGATATTAGGAGCATCCTATAGTAAGGCAGGTATATATTTTGGGAGTGGTCTTTACTTTCAATGTACTGTTTTTGAATAATTTTAAAACACGAGAACGAAAAGCAACAATTACTCAAGATACTATGTTTTGGCTAGTTTCGATGTAGTGTCAATTTCCAGTGATGTTTATCTCAATGCCTGTATTAGAGCTGTACATAATAATTGGTATAATATTAGTAATTTTTGCAGTATTAGTGAAAGCAACTTCATCAATTTGTTGACTTTCCTTTTTGATATTACATATTCTTTCTTCAGCAACCAAATATATAAACAAACTTTTGGCATCCCTATGGTAGCGAAAATAAGCCCAATTTTGGCCTGTTACGTGATGGATGATATGCTTGACAATGTCTTGAATGTCCTTCCATTCAATGTTTTCTTTATCAGGAAATATGGAAATATGTTGATGATATCATGCTTTCCCTTCATCAATCACAGTTAACAGAAACTTTGAATGTTTTCAACAGTTTTGACCAGTACACACAATTTACGATTGAAAAAGAAGACAATAACTGTAGTTTTCCTTTTTTAGACACGAGATTTTATCGTACTTCGAACTACAACATTCTTATTGATTGGTATAGAAAACCTATGAGTTCGGGTAGATACATCAACTATTTGTCCTACCACAGACAATCAACAAAAATCAACTTGGTTAAGCAGATGAATCATCAAGTCCTACAAATCTCCAATCCTTATTTCCATAATAAGAACCTGAGGATTTTCCACGACATTTTTTGTCAGAACTCTTATCCTGTTCCCCTATTGAACAAGATTTTGTATAGCACACCAACTGTCAGTCATTCCCAGGATAATAATCTCGTCCAAAGCCATATTATTTATCATATTTCCCATGATAACTCAAATAATGATAATAATATTAATAGTGTTAATAATTTGGATGTTGTTATAAATAATAATAATGATAACATGGTTGATGTTGCTCTCACTGATCACATATATGTCTCTTAGCCCTATATTGCTGAGGTTACTTCCAAACTCACTCGTGTTTTCAGCAAGGTGAGTAATGTTAGGATTGCTCATTGAACAATTCTAACTATTTACTCCTTATACACTAAAGTTAAGGACAAGACTTCACATTTAAATCAGTCCAGATTAGTTTATTGTATTCCTTATTCTAACTGTTATCTTGAATATATTGGCCAGACTGGTAGGCTGTTAAAGGACCGTGTCTCCTCACATAAGAGTAACAGTAGATTGCATTCAGAGAGATGTGCACTGGGTGAACATGTTTTCCGGGAAGGTCACAACATGGACTACTAGGCAATTAGAATATTGGCTACCTCCGTAAGATCCCAATCACCAACACCCTCAGTCATCCTACAACCCCCTGTCCCTGACGAGGACGGTTTCATCCTCGTCGGTAAAACCAAGAGCCGACCCACAACACCCGACCAAATCAATCATCCTACAGCAACCCCCACACACAACAACATACAAACCCTTAACCTGAGAAACCTTCCGTCTCAATATTCCACACAAAAAGCCCTTTTCCACTCCGTCAAGCCAACAAAACTCTTATACCCGCCTTCTATTTCGTCTGCAGGAATGTAGACACCACAATCAGCCTCGAAGAATTCTAAGAAATTCCTCACAACCAACAAATTCAATTCCGAAAAACTTGGCGAATCGTCTCCAAAGCCACCAATAAGCCCACATCGATGTTTCGCATCGTTACCACCTCCGAAACCCACTACCCCCAGGCCCTTACCTCCGGCCTCTCATTTCATGGTCTCCCACATCGGTGCGAGCCATCCAATGCCAATCCGCTACCCCCAGTGCCAACATATTGCAGTCAATGCACCCAAACCGGACATTCATCCGAATCTTGTCGGTCTAAACCGATATGCCCTGCTTGCGGCCAAACAGGCCACCGACCAGAAAATTGCCCCAAGCCCGGAACTCCCAAATTCACAAATTGCGGTGGTCCTCGCCCCGCCTTCGACCCACGCTGCCCTCACAGGTTAATGATACCCAAAACCCCACAAGAGACCGCCCCCGTCTCACTTGAAAAATCACCAGTTCCCTTCGAACTTTCGACCGACACCAAAATCCTAATCGAAGTCATCACAGTCACCCTCATGAACGCCATCCCCAACGCAAGGGATATCATAGCCGACACACTTCGTCACGTAATTCCTTCCATCTATCGACACAACTGTTCTATAACAAATATAGGCAGGCGTGCTGACTTTGCTCTCACTCCCATCAGGAGCGAAAGACATTCAACTTGATGCGCCAGCCCCATCCACCCCGTCGGTGCTGCAGGTTTTTCACATTTTTTCCTATAGCATAGCGAATTTATTCGCTAGCCAAATGGGCCGACGTACGACGAAGTTTTTGGATTTAAGATTATTATTATGCCAGCCATCCACTCAATAATCATTTTATCTTGTCACTCAAAATTCATATTTCAACAAGTAACTTACAAAAATTCATATTTCAACATTTAAACAAGAATCTACAAAATTTTATATTTTTCAATATACAAACCACTTCAACACAGATATTATATACCTAACCAACTGAAATCCTCGAATTCGAAAAAGCCAGTCGCCATCACCCGACGTCTTCTACACATCTTTCAATGTCTCCTAATCACTTTTCCAACAAATTCGAAATAAAATTTAAAAATCCTAAAATAATTCCTACTCTTCTTATTAACTCTCACGACATGGGAGACACCCAATCCCAAAAATATTTTCTAATTTCCAACAATTTCAATCACCCACTTCATTTTCTCTTAACTATCCGCAACGCAACGTGGTTCGTTTTATTCATTTTCTTCAAATTTAGCACTATTTTTATTCATCAAATGCGCATGCGTGGCAGCACATTCGTTACTTCACCACCATCCCCCGTTGATCTAATTTATCTGTCATTCGCCATTTTGGTTGTTTATATGTATAGTTTCTGTGTATAATATAATCTTTGCTATAGTTTTGTGTTGTGATCAACAAGTTTTGTGATATTGTGCATAAATATATTTTGTTGAACCTCCCTGTACATACGTAAGTGTAAATAAAATAAGACTTTCAGACATTATCTCCAGTAACAACAAATTTTGTAATGGTGGACCTGATATCTGTGGACCTGTAAATTTCTTGATATGTAGTTGAAATGATTTCAGTAACTTAATTTATTTGTAGAAAACACTATTTTGATAGAAATTAGAAATCAAAATCACATGATCCGAGGCATCTTGGTTGATATTCTCCAAGAAATAAGACAACTTAAAAATTCTCCTAGAGATGCAGAAGTTTCATTTTTTGTCCGATACCCCAATATTAATTTCCCAATTGGAACAGTGGATGATATTGATAGATTTGAAGAAGAATTACAATATCAAGAAAATTTCAATGATGCGAAAAATAAATTTTTAACAATACCTACCCTTCCAACGATTTTTAGACGATACATGAGAAAATCAAGTATTTTACTGATTCTAGGTAAATGAATCGGCAAGATATGGGGGTTCAAATCCTTCTAATTTAATTAAGCTGTCAGCTACCGTAAAAAATGAAATATTGAAATCATAAAGTTGGTTGGGAAGAAAGGGGAAAAAACCTCTGGATAAATCTCCCATCGCAAAACTGTTGATTTGTAAGTATTATACAGGATGTCCCAGCAAAAGATTGCGCTGCATTACACTTTTTGGAAAAATTACTGTTTCAAAGTAAAGGTTGCCGCAATGTAAACATTTCCTACTTAAGAATTATACCATCTTTAAAAAGGTGAGTATCTTCGTTATTGATTGGAGTTTTGAAGAATTATAGCTGTAAATAATTACTTTTGCCTAGGAACATGTAATAAAAAGATTGTGGACTGCATGTAGACAAGCGGTTAAACAAAATATCGTTCTCAGAGGAAGCCTTATGTTGCGACGACTGTATATTGTTTGGCAACTTTTATATGCCCATATATTTTTTCAATTAGTGATAATAATTAATTATTATCAGGTGCTGCAAGTAAGTGTAATTTCAACCAGAAGGACGTGGAGGGGGCGATCCAGAGTTTTATAAAAAGAAGTAGCGAAAGAATTCAAGCAAAAGAAAATAAAAAAGTGTAAAACTGTTATTACATATTATATACACAGTGTGGCATACTATGGACCAGTACACCCTTTTCTATAAAATTTTTGGAGATTACGATTTTTTTATGTATACACATGTATCTATTGAACCTATTACAGTGATCCAGCTGATAATCCCAGCCTGCAATGATTTTTTTGTCTGCAATTTTTTGGAAAAGCAGAATATTTTGACTTTTTTTCGCAAATTGGACTGACTTATCAGAATTTCGTCAAACTGTGTCAAATGATAGAGTTTTAAAGTTTTTATTTTTTATTTTTTTTCAATTAAAAAAATGGAAGGCATCGAAAATTTTGAAAATTATCATGTCGTGGTCCTTAGTCCTTATATATGAATGTAAAATTTAAATATTTGAATAAATGTTTATAAAAATATTATGGTATTTATTTTCCTGTGTCCATTAAAAAGATCCTGAGAAGGTCCATTAAAACGGTACCCCGTCGAAATAGCCCACGTCCAAATAGCTCCGACAAAACAGCCCCGACAAAACAGCCTCAGAGAAAACAGCCCCGGACAAAATAGCCCATGGCGATGTTTTGATAATTGCAAGCCAGAGAAAGAAAAGATCACTTCAAAAGGTATTTTATTTGAAAATGTCCAACAAGTCAAAAATAAAAGAAAACGCAGATTATTGTTACCAAAAAATTACATTTCCAGATTATGGGAAACGCTCTGAAGAAAGTCTAGACTCTCCATATTTGCATAATTTCCAACTAACACTTGTAATCGGTGATTTAGTTGCACATATTTAGACTTACTTGCCTCCGGTTGGACAATTCCAGCAGCAATGCGAGCTAGTCGGATCCCGATCATATCTTGCTCCTTGCGAAAATGCTCGATTAGCTTAAATACAGATGGATGATGGCAATCAACAGTTTGCTGAAATGCTCTATGCCATCCTTCCACTGAATCATTTGTTCTTGTGAGCCCATCGAGCACACGTTGATGAACATTCCAGATATTGATAGGAAAACTTGGTTGCAGCCGTCTATTACGCCTAATTCGTCCTATGTAAGTATTTCCCCAGTAATCGATGATCGGATTTATTTCGTCGGGGTAGTCCTCGACAATCTCTTCGAAAAGTCTGACAACATCACCAACAGGTGCAAAACTCAGCGCAAGCAGCATTTTGATGTGCACACGTACATTGTCATCATGCACATAACGTTCCCTCAAGTTTAACTCTTGCACTTTTCGCCATAAAGATTGTCATAAGTGAAACAAGCAGTCAAAAATTTCTGTGTTGTTAAAAACTTGTGCCACAGCATTCTGAATGGCCTTTTCGTAGTCACTCAAAATGCTTCTCGGATTTAAAGTTGGTTTTCGTTCCAACAGCTTTTGGAATACACGAATATATGTCGCTTCAGATTTGTTTTTCAGTTGGCGTTTCTCGTCGTTGTCTGGAGATGGATTGGAATTATAATCTCTGCAACAGTTCTTGGATTTGGATGTGGATGACTTGTTCTTCTTGGGATGCGTTCGACTGTTCTCTGGATAGCAGTATAGGTTGGAAGTTGCACTGCTGCTTCCAGGGATACCTTACCAGAGCAGACTTGATAAATTTGCCTGGGCATAGTACTTTGGGCTCGGTGTTTCATCTGGGGCGTGCACTTCAAAGCCAAACTTTTCGCTGGATTTGGAGCATGGTTGTGGTCTGTTACGACTTGGCAGTCCACATTGAATATTTTCAGACGTCCCCTACACCCAGGCAATGCACACCTCCAATATTGTCTCTGGCTTTCCGATACCGATGTCCATCTTTCAAAAGCATATCTTTGCCTTTTTGCGTCAGAATCTTCTCCATTTTTACTTTTCAGCACTGGATTAACTCAATAATACAGCGTTACCGCTAAACAGCAACTTACGGAATAACTTGAAAACTGGCTTTTTCATTGTCTTTATACATCGATGGGTGATATTCAGTGATCGTTGGTTCTCTATATCCCTGATTATTAACCAATCACGAGCCAATCCTATTTCTATAGAATTTTTAACTACCTATTCATGACTAGTATCTTCCAAGAAAGTCATCAAAGTGGTTACGGTTAACGAGGTGATGAACGGTCGCTTCTTGTAAAAGCTCATCACCGTAATCCGGTATACCCCCTAATCCCTTATTATTATAATTATCTGCTTAACTATCGGCAAGTATTTAAGTGTTGTGCATTTGAACTTACTCCATAAATCCCTTCACCTAAATGCCTATTATCCCTTTGGGTGCTTTGTAAATCGGTAACTTGCTAACGGTAACAGACGGCATGGACCGGATTATTTACTTTTACACGAATTATTTTTACAGCTAAGAATTAAACTAATAATTTCAAGTCATTTCTATTAATTTTGTTTCTTATAGCTACAATATTTACTGTTTTTTGCTTTGAAAAACATTCTGAGGAATATAAGAAATAGTTTGTGAATTAAAAATAAGTATAATATATAGATAGACGAGCGACTGTCATAGACATTCCTCAAATAAATACTCAGGTAAATCAGGTATTTACCTGATTGCTATTATGACGGGGCTATTTTGTCCGGGGCTATTTTGTCCGGGGCTGTTTTGTCGGGGCTATTTTGACCTGGGCTATTCTGACGGGTCACGCATTAATACATATAAGAGGACGTACTTGGGAGGTACATTATCAAAATTAAGGGGTCGTACTTGGGATGTCCTAATTAGGACTTCCAAGGGACGTATGGTTTAGTAACAAAAGATGTCCTCAGGACGTCCTGAGGATGGCTAAGGGTCTGAAACGGACGTACCGGGGACTTCGGATGTCTGATAACGGACATCCTGGGAACGTTTTAAGTACGTACTTGTGCTGTCAGGGTATATCAGGGCCAAATTCCAACACTAACAACCCCAAAATAAAACATTATAAACCCCAACCTAAAAAATCTTCGAAATTCTCTCTCTCTCTCTCTCTTTTTTCATTCCGTCTTACTCCGACACTCCGAACGAAGACGTTGACCAGCAAGTAGAAGCATCCCTGGAAATTCGGTCCCTGATTCAAAACGAATCACTCCAGTAGCGGCTTGCCATCGTATTCGCCGATAATAACTGATATTTTAATATTAATATGTTCTTCATAGGACACAAAAATCCATGTTTCTAGCAAAGAAACTCGCACAACCTTCGGTAAGTTACAACTATTTCTTAAGATGGATCCAGTTTCCATTGTAATTAAAATCGTAAAATATTATCGTTGTTCTAACAAATTATCAAGAAAAATAGTTCGTATTTTTAACTTGGTTATGAGAAATAAGTGAACTTGTTCGGACAGTAACATCATCGAGCTCTGGTTGGTATTCGCAGTCACTTGTTAATGGATATAAATAACGCAATTTAAATTCATTTTATTTAATTTAAGAGGAATAATTTAGTTCTTAACATGTTACTTCAGGTTTCTGAAAACTGTCTTTAGCTTGTAAAATATAACTTTCCATGAATTTGTCAAAATCCCTAATGAAAAAAATATTAGTCATGATATGAATTAAATTACTTATCCTTTCATCTGCACTCCGAAAATATTGAGCATTGTTATCAAATAATAAAATATCAGTGTCAATTAATCTTATTCTCTTCACAGTATTGAACTTTAACTTTATACTCACCTCAACCAATACCGCGATGTCACATTTGTCAATAGGTCTTGAAGTAGATTCGGTGAAACATTTCCTAGAAATGTATAGGATGGATGGATTTACCACAAAATTGAGAATTGGATTTCTTTGCAAGTAACTTCATTCATCTTATCTTTTCAAAGGAAAATATCTCACGTGTGCAACTGTCAACTGTAAGGGTTGGCTGGGGAGGAATCAACCAAAAAACAGTTAAAGGACGTAAGTGTCGTCAGACAAGATTCTTGTGGGGGGTTATTTTGTCTTGATTCTCAGATTTATAATATTTTCTATTTTTCAATTGTTTATCCAAAAAAAATTATTATTTCTAGTAATATTGCGGTTTTTATGGCAATTAATAAAATGGGTATTGAACGTTAACCCTGGTACATCACACTTATTTTTTGAGACAAGAACTTTACACTCGGGTCTCAGAAACCCAAAGCTATTTTTTAGCAAAAAAACACAAAGAGATATATTTGTTGAAAGTGAAAAAAAACAAAATAACATCCAAACATAAAACATTTTTTTGAAAAAAAATAACATGAAATTCAAATTATTATCTACGAATACAAACTCTATATCTATCCTTGTAACAAAAAATAAACTCTTTTGACATTATCAGTCTTAGTTATTCTTAGCCAGGTCTTCAGTTTCTTGGATCTTGATGTTAGCATTCACAGCATAGCTGGGCTCTATGCTCCATGCAGTATGGCATGTGACACGCAGAACACGCAAAATTAGTTTTTCTATCTTTCCCTTTTGGACAGAAGGAGCATCTAACTTTTTTTGCTAAATGAACATCATGTTGTGGTGGGGGGACTTCAATTCCGAGAATTTCAGAAATTTTTTGCCGCAATGGTTTTTGTAACGTAGTAACTGTCAAACGTTCTCGTAAACATGGTTCAATTAGACTCATTCCTAACTGCTTCAAAAAAGATTTTCGATTATTTTGTCTATCTTCTTTCCAGCGTAGATTTTTGAGAGAAAACAAAACCATTGCATTCATTCCACTAGCATCAAGTATATTGAAAAAAACTCGTAGCGGCCAACGTCTAGTCTTTCATGAAGTAGTGTACGACTGGCAGAGTTGATCGAATGTATCTGTCCCTCCCTTTGTTTCATTATAAGAATGTATAATATTGGGCTTCCCTGTAATGGCATTTGGGGAGTCATCAGAATGCAATGTTAACAGCAAAAGTACAATTTTGTTTGGTTTAGGAGTGTATGAAACAAGAGTTTTATTTCTATCAAAAGCAAATAGCGATGTACCTACTTCTTTTTTTTGTAGAAAAGAAGTAGGTATTTCTCTCTTATTCTTTCTCAAAGTTCCTAGGGGAATTAACGTAAACCAATTGTCAACTGTGAGGTTTCGAATAGTTCCATGTATTGGTTCTGAAAGTTTTCGGATATAATAAGCCGGTAGTGATTCATTGTTTTCTGTAGTTAATCTTCCTGCGTATGGAATTGCATTGAGCATATAATAAGTTTTTGAATCATTCAACATCATTATTTTAATTCCATACTTATCAGGCTTACTAGCCATGTAAATTCGTAACGTGCATTTCCCTCTGTATCCTACGAGCTGTTCATCTATAGTACAGCATTCATATAGTGTATAGTAAGATTTACAATTATGCACAAAAATGTCAAATAATTCCCGTATAGGTGCAAATTTATCAACCAACCTTCTTTCGGCTCTAGTATCTTTACAATCAAACCTTAGATATAATGCAATAAACTGAAATCGCTGCTGTGACATTGTCGCCCGAAATATTCCATTTCCAAATTTTACTGACAAAAGTTCATCTAAGTTACAGTTTGATACGCGTAATGCACATGATAACAATAGCAGCCCAATAAAAGCCTTGACATCTGCTTTATTTACTGGCCTTGTATAACTCTGTTGTCTAATATCATTGCATTTACGAGTAATTTCTTCATTTGTGTATAAAACGATAATATATATCATTTGTTCGTTGAACAACAAATGCCAAGCTTGTTCAGGAGACTGAACTGTCCTGGCTTTTCGTTTAGGGCCAGGTAAATGCATTACAATGTTTTCTTGTCTTGTACGACCCTGCCTTGCTGGGGTTTGTGTGCTCCATCGATGACCATTTTTCCCCTGTAAACTATGGACATTTCTTACTGGTTCATCCAATACTTCGTCTTCATTTTCGCTTTGGTCACTGTTGCTATCTGAGAGTTGCTCTTCAACATAATTTTCGTCAGAATCTTCTCCTCCAAACATATCGTCAACGATCTCGTTTTCGCCCTCATTCTCCCATAAATTTTTTGCATTTCTCTGCAATTCCACCTCGGTTAATCGACGACGATATTCTCTGCTGGTAGAAGCCATTATACTAAAGTAAATAAACGTAAGTTAAAACAAAATAATTACCATAAACATCACACTTGGGTCTGTGGAACCCATGCTAGTATTTTTGAAAAAATCGTACCTCGCTGTTTCACTCAAATGCAGCAAAACACCCGTTTTCTAAGTCGGCTAACTGTAGACTCAATATAGATAGACTGGCGACGCAAACAAACCACTCATGCGCATGTCACATTACAATGAAGGACGCTTTGGGTTTCTGAGACCCAACAGTGCAGTTCCAGGGTTAATTATTTGGAATACCAAGTTTGATGAGTATTATTTAAAAATGATTAAGTAGAATGTCAGACAAAACTTACAATATTCTGCCTACCATATTAGTAATGTGGAATTCTATTAAGTTTGATGAAATTTAGTTGAAATTAATCAATTATAACTAACAAAAAAATCTATTTGTTCATTCCAGTTCGGTTTGCAACATTCCGTAGTTCCAGTTAATTTCCTGAAAATGAATGAGCCGCAGAAATTATTAAAAAAAACCAGACAAATGGAATTTCAAATAGAATTTGTGTTTGTCAGTTTTAAATATGAACTCCCAACGTTTCTGTGGATGTTTGTATGGACTGAATATTGCCGGAATATAGAAATTATTTCCAAATAGTGATTGAAAATTTAGATATCACGTTTCTCCACGATCATTAGTGAATTAATTTCAACATTAGATTGTAAAAATTTTCGCTCTAGATTGAGAATATTTATTCTGACACACATGCTTCTTAAGTGTTGCTTGTGATCTGTTTTTAACAGACATAGAGGCAAAGTGGCGTATATATACCTCATAAATAATATCCATAGGGCGTGGAATACATTCTAAACTAATTTCTTGAACAACTTTAATACACAAATAGCAGCAAATAATGACATTAAGGAAAATAAAAATCTTCTCAACTGACATACATAATGCACAATGACATATGAATTTCAAAACTAAAAGAGACATTTTGCACTTTGTTTTCGCGGATTGACTGATAAAAGGAAACGGAAGGTAATAAGAGCCAGAAATAAAAAATGTTTGAAATAATTTCAAACAGCATGTATTCTCATTGTTTGGACGGGAAATTAGTGGACTATATTTGATCTGATAATTACCTAATTCAATGTATGTCATTCAAGAAAATTCTAAAGTCCTTTGGAAAACGCTAAAATCATATAAGGTCATTCCGGATAATGCCAATAAGACTTTGCCAAATAATTAAAAAAATCCTAATGGACGTACCTTATTAGCTCTCTACCATACATAGAGCTCCTGTTGAGCTACTAGCCTTCTATAATAATAATATATGTTTATTTCCAAATTTCAAATATTACAATAAAATTTTTTATAATGATAACAATAGAATATTGATAAGGATTGTAAACATTGAGAAGACCCATTAGAACCCCTATGTCGCGCATAGCCTGTTACTTCTTATCTAATAAACCAATACACAGTTAAATCATCATCATGAAACAATATTTCAAGCATACTGTGCATAGACAATTGAAATTGTGAAGATTTTTTTTAATTTTTTTTTACTTCATGAAACAACCAGTGCAATATAAATATCACGATTTGCTTTCGATGAATTGTATAACAATATCTATCTCCAAATTCAGAAAATACTCTTTTAATATATTTTTTATCATTTAAACTTCAATTGGCCTTTGTTACAAGACAACTGGAATGTCAAAGTTGAAAAAGAAAATGCATCCGAAGATTCTTCTATTGATATTAGTTCTTCAAATCTATGATTTTTGTCTTCAGAAACATTCATTACATTCTCAATTCGAGGTTTCAATTGATTATTCAAAAGTAAGTTGCTTGATTTATCTACGCCTATAACCTTCTTCTCACAACTATCATTGAGAGCTCCCTCTATCTCATTACTCAGCTATTGAATGAACCAAGGTACCAGCTAGTTACTCAGACCTCTCTAACAGTTCGTTGAAATCTCGAAAGTAATTCGTTTCAAGCCTCAAAACTCAAAACTAGTGATATATTTCCACCCAACGTTACATTTGTTCATCATCGATTTACTATTACAGGTATCACATAGAGATAAAAGCACAATAAACAATTCAACATAAAATACTTTGCTCTCATTAATTGAATGTGAAACCGCAAGAAAATATTGAAAATACAACTCACTGAAGGAATGAACAAACAAGTGTAATTAGAGGCAATAAAAATTATTCTATACGTTTTAAGACAGCGGTATTGTATATGACGTAGATCGTCAATTAATTACGCTACGGTGTGAGTTGATTGAATAAAAAGTCTGTTTTAGGATGAAGTATACCAGTGACGCATCTGAAACGCTATCTACAAAATTGATGGTATCATTGCGACAAAAATAATTGCGAATTCGTTAAATCAAATTCACTAACAAAAATAATAATGATTTGTTATTCGCTTGCTGTGAAGACTGCATCTATTTTTCTCTTCACGACATAGTTTCACGTTTCGCGTGAAAGTAAAAACATATTTTTACATCTATTTCAAACCACTTCAAATAATTTCCTGCTTCAAATTTGTTGCCTAATAGTTGGTGAGTTTTGTATTACTATGTTTGTCAACCTGTATGACTGTCTTAAGTCAAGTTACTGTCGGTGAAACATTGAAAAAGAATATTAGTGAAGCCGGTTCAAGTTATTTAAGAAGGTTTACTAAAATAAATAGAAACAGGATGATACAGTCCCTTTTTCCCAACACGGTAGCAGCCCGAGGTTGAAGGTAGATAAGGATTGCTGTGAAAAAGGAAGATTTAATATTGCAAATGTTTGATGGTGTTGAATACGATAAATCGAAGTTGAGGCTGAATCTGTTTTTGAATATGAAAAGTAATACATAGTTAATAGTGTCAGTAACACGCAGTTACAATTGATAATTTCAGAACCTTCCGCAAAGAAAATGATAAAAAAAATTGGTGATTCGTATTTGTTTAAAAGTAGCGCTGTTAAACTGTTGTGCAAAAAAGAAGTATTAGATTTAAAACTGAAGGAGCATGAGTACCCATTGGAATTTAACAAATTATTGAACTGAAAATGCCGGAGAAACAGTGTCAAATGAAATTATTTTTGATTCGCTTGTAACGCGAAAAATTCGCTGAGCTGTCGTAAATTTAATATTGGCTAACCTGTCGACTGGGAGAAGTCACAGCGCTCTCGGTACGTAGTTAAAAATTTCAGTCCTCCATTTGCCGTCAAGGTGTAAACACACCGCTTCAACTTAAAATTTTCGCATGTGCTCTGGGAGCCATAAGTGCTTTATTGAAAAATCCGACAATTCCGGCATAGGGGAAGAGAAATACGGCTGGAACCAACAATTGGCAGCTCCGACCCGATAGGTTTCTGGTCCAAAAACGGTCGATTACTGTGGGTTCCATAAAAATTTAGTGGAATTGCGTTTTGAGGTAAATTTCCGTAGACGGCATTAGTTAGAAGGATTCGTTAACAAGGGGGGTTTTTGTATATGGACATTAAAAAAAATCACTGATTGGAATTTAATGGGTCAGTGAGACCAGTTCCAGGAGAGCTGGGATATTCTGGAGAAACTTCAGTTCCTGTTCTGGTGCCGGAAAAGGATAAGTGAACAGTTTTCCTTTTCTTATTTCTTCAACTTCATTAGTAAACTCACATTTATGCTTCACATATAAAGTTTTTTTTTTTTTTGTTTTTGCGGCAATTACTATAATTTCGCTTACATTTGTATTTGATATTTGAAAAATTTAAAATCTTTGCTCATAGATTAAGATACGCTAAGACACTAAGGTACGTACCTGGTATTGCGTTATTTAGTGGTTTATTTTTGCCTATTTCTGATGATTTTTTGAATATAACTTGCACCGTACATAATTTGGAGTTGTATTTTCTCTAGCAACGCTAAACTCGTTGCTATTTAAATTTTTGGCTCATGCAATTTTTTATATTTATATTGATACTGGTATAAATTGCGGAAGTGTGAACCCTTGTAACTGTACATTGTTGATTTTGATATATATATATATATATATATATATATATATATATATATATATATATATTATCGTTGTATTTTTGAGGTATTGTACATGAACAATTTGGTCGATTCTCTAGAATTTTAGAATCGAGACATCGGTGTAGTTTGGGGCCCTCAGCTCTTCTGCACTCTGAGTTTGAAGCCTTCAGCTCTGCTCAGAGTTTATATAATCTGCTTGACAGTTATTTACTTGAGTTGTAACTGATAAGTTAGTGAGACATTTTTGGATTTATGTAGTTTTCGTCCTTCAGCCCATCTACGTTCTGAGATCACAGCCTTCAGCTGAGCTCAGACGTTATTTGTAACATTTTTGGTAGTGACATTGTAATAAATATTTTGAAAAGAGACCTTTGGTCCACAAAGACTAATTAAATCTACAATCAGGATATACTTGCTGACTTTTATTTACTTATGATAATTTACCTATCAGTTTAACCTTTGGAGTGTGTAGTGAGTGTTGTTAACCCACTGAGGAGTTGTGGGCTAACTTAGGAAGTCTTGGGTGCTTGCCAAAACTTCTCTGACCCCCTTTTGTAAACTTAATAATTTTTTTTGAAGAATCCACCCCTTCTTCGACTCGAAGCTAGTCGACTGGCGAGCACGGGTTGTACCACGTGAGACAACCCGCATACCTATAACGAGCACTGAGAGGTTTAGTAGGTTTTCTCGTTATACGCTCTACCGGAAAGTTTAACAAATATTGCGAATATAGTTAATGCATTGGCAAATGATGAAAAAACAGTGGAACATGTTAAAAATAAACTGTTAATAGAGTGCCACATACAAAAAACTTCAGGCAAAGGAAAAAGTTACCTTTAAGCTTTCTCATTACAATCATATCAGAACGTACATTGAAATAATGATCAGATTTTTCCAAACAGCCAAGAAAGACATACAGAAAGAAAATGTTTCAAATGTAACACGCCAGGGCATATCCAAAGATACTGTATAAGTAACTACACAAAGTGTTTCTAGAGGACATAGTTCAAATTTTACAGGAAATAGTTATCGAGGAAATTCATATAATGGTAAAAGACTGAATCGAGAGAATGTAGTAATAAATACGACAAACTTGGAGGATAGCAATCTGTGGTGGTTGTGTAGCAAGTGCCCTCGTATATACTTCTTAAACCATCAAACCATTAATCTTCGGAAAACACTTACCATTTACTCATTGGGGGTAAATAAATACTATTGTTTATCAAAACTCATTGGGATAATATATTTATCTCTAAGTATACAAGTTACTGACCATGGATAACTTACACTATAAACATTTCTACCATTAATCATTATAGACAAATGAATTCTTTGTTTTATATAGGAAATTCTATAAATACCTTGTTAAACCAAAACATCAATAGTCGATGATTTTTCGCCGACCTCATTGTACTTACATTATTTATTATTGAGACGCGTCAATAATATATTTACAAAACAGTCGTGATTCCTCAGTTTGTTAGTAACCTTACTACACCTTGTCAGTGACCTTCAAGTTCACTAGCCGCTAGCAATAATTGAAATTAAAATCTAGTTACATCTAATTCAATCTAATAGTGTGTTTTGGGATCATTACATCATCCCCTCTTGGAAGAGAAAAATTATCCCTGGTAAATTTTCGATACTAATTATAACGTTAATGATTCTCGCATTGTTTGTTTATTACACTAATTGTCTTGTTTTCTTTTTCAACACTGCATGTTTGTTTACTCTCTCACTTCACTTGATTACAAATATTGTCGTTATTGCATTTATACTACCGATTTTCTTGAACGATTTGTTTTTAATTGTTTTGAGATGGAATCTAACAGTTTATTCCTCTTACTTCCGCTATTTTGACTGGACCTAAATAATATGGATCGAACTTATTTCTTTCTTCATTTTTCAGAATTTCTCAATCTACTACCCTATAGTTTAGGGGTGACGATTCCTTTTTGCTTTTATTTACTCTAATTAGCTTATTTTTTATCAAAAACTGCTTGGCTTTTTCATTCGCGTACTGTAACTTATATTTCAATTCTTTATCATACCTTTCAAAATTGTAACATGTTTCTATTTCTACTTTTAAAAATTCGGGTATATTGGGTTTTCTACCGTATAACAACTCAAAAGGAGTGTATCCGTGATACGTGTTTGGGGTTGTATTATAACAATATGCAAAAAATTTTACAAACTCACACCAGTTATCTCTAGAATCTTTATGTACTCATTAAACGTTCTGTGTAATTTTTCACAACTGCCTATTGATTCGTGATGATAAATTTCTCTTTATGACTGGTTTTTGCTTTATTCACTTGACATTCATGGCAATTCTTCACATACTTCCGTACCTCTTTCTCCATGTTTTGCCATCTAAAAATTGCTCTCAATTTTTTTAAAAGTCTATTGTTGCCTACATGCCCTCCAAACTTTGGATCGTTGTGATATCTTTCTAGAATTTCTTCTTTTCGCTGTATTGTTTTTGGTACTTTGCATATACCTACAAACTTGTATGTTTTTCAACCTTTTATTCCTTCCTTCTATAAATTCTTCTATTGTGCAGTTTTTAAATATATAATCATTTGCATATATATTCATTATTTTTACTTCAAATTTTACCGAAAGCTTCTCAAGCTTTTCCAACGTTAGTCCTAAGTCGAAATTGTGTATTCCGGCAAATAAGGCCTCACTGTTGTAATTCAAACACTCTTTTTCGATTATGCAAGCACGCCACTTATTTTAAACTCTTTCAGAACCTTCTAACTTGGCCGGCTTATCCCCAGTTAACGACTGCGCATGAAAGCACCCGTTTTGCGAGCGAAAATGCCGCACGCAAAGGAGAAGTACCGTACCCTTCCTAGAGTGATGAATTAACAAGTCCCTTCTCCTCACGTGTTCTGTTTTATCCTCTAAGGGGTGTTAATATATTTTTCCAAACCACGAAGTGGTTAAAACTTCCCTGTCCTGTAGTACCTATATCCATATTTCCAGCGCTTGTAGTGAAAGTGAATGTGATTAAGTACGTATTGCAGTGTTTTTGTGCATTCTTTTGATAGAATTTAAGGTAACATTTAACTTTATCGTATAATTAATGGATGAAAATAGAATTACAACACCATCACAAACTATTTGTTGCTCAGTGTGTAAACCACTGAGTCTCCGGTCCTTCGCAATTTTAAAATAAGAAATACATTCGTTATTTTTATCAAAAACTGGTATTTATTGAGCACCTTTTCTTACATCGATTGGAATCAGAGGCCAGCTGTGTTATCGAAGGATTGCTGTTCTCCACACAGATATAATTAGATTCATACAATCACTAAATTTCAATTTATTCTTTATTCGAATGCTCATCCTTAGCGAGATACGGTTACTTTCAAAGTGTAAAGTTGGTAATTTATGTGCCTCTAGATTATTTAAAACTTTTATTACTAAAGGTTTTTCTATTCTTTCTTCCTCTGGTTCCTCTTTATTCTTTAGATCTTTTCCTGGTCGAGCGTTTTCCTTGCGCGTTTGTGCTCTTGTGATTGCCAAGACATGTGAACTATATATGTATAAATCCTTGAGTTCTATGGATATTCTTGATATACTGTCTGCGTAGTTCACTTCACCTTTAACGTACCTTATTTCAAAATCTTATTCTTCTAAATCAAGTCTTATTCTCGTGAGTTTCGACGTCGGGTCTTTCATTGCAAATAAATGAGTTAGTGTCTTATGATCTTTTTTTACTATGGAGTGGTGAGCCGTATAAGTGACGCTTAAAATGATTGATTCCCAAATGAATCGCTAATAACTCTTTTATGATGATGGATTTATTAAGCTCACTTTTCTTAAAGGTTCGTGATGCGAATGCGATGGGTAGGTCAATCCCTTCGTAGTTATGACTTAGTATAGCTGAGCATGCGCTATTTGTAGTGTCTGTAGTTAAGATGAATTGTCTATTGAAATCTGGACATTTTAAAATTGGTGGGTTGATTAACGCATTTTTTAAGACCTGAAATGAGTTTTCACATTCTTCGGACCAAACAAATTTCACGTTTTTCCTAGCTAATTTATTTAGAGGGATACATATTGCGGCAAAATCCTGAATAAACCGTTCATAATAATTGCAGAATGCAACAAATCTTTTGACTTCACTAGCACTTTGGGTACTGCATAATGCTGAATGACTGAATTTTTTGCTTTGTCTGGTGAAATACCATCCCTTGGTAAGTTGTGACCTAAATATGTGACTTCTCGCCTGAAGAATTGGCATTTTTGTGGATTTCGCTTTAAATTGAATTTACGACATGCGTCAAACACCTTTCTAAGATTGTTTAAGTGATGATTTTCTGAAATTCCTATGACAACTATGTCATCCATATAGAGAAATGCTTTTTCTGGAGTTAGGGCTGAGAATGCTATTGACATATTTCTCGAAAAACTATTAGGACTTATATTTAACCCAAAGGGTAATCTTGTGAATGAAATGAACCTTTTCCTGTACTAAACGAAGTGTATGTCCCAGAAGACGTTCTAAAGGTATTTGATGAAAACCTGACATAAGATCTAGTACTGAAAACCATTTTGCTCTGCCCAATTAAATAAAAATCGGGTCTATACGGGTTGAAGGAAATTTATCTGTGACTATTTTCTCATTTAGATGCCTGAAATCTATACAAAGTCTTTATGCCTTTTCCTGACTCACCGATTTCTTCGGGACAATTAACACTGGACTGTTATAATTTGGTACTGTTATTGATATAAAGGTTGATGCTTATTTGACCTAACATTTTAGCTAAGCCTTCAGTTATCCCCTTAATGCTCATTTTATTGTCAGTTTTAATTAAGTGATGCGGAAATTTTTTAGAAATTTTTATTAGAGAAATGTCTGCTCCGGTATCTAATATGAAATTGTAAATATTATCGGATATGTTTGTCCGAATCTCTATAAAGTTTGAAAGCGATAAATCTAAATAATATGTTGAATAAGTTTATGAAATCGTGCATTCGACATTTGTTTTATTATTCAGTCCCAATTGTTTCTGATTCACTTTTGATTTCTCATTTTCTATCTCACATATTCTCACATTACTGTTATTCCGATTATTGTAATTGACATTCCTGTTAAATTTCCTCTCCTTGTTGTAGTCTATGTATCTGCTATAACTGTTTTCTGGGTTGTATTGTCTGAATGTCCTTCCTTGTGAGTTGCCGTTGTACAGTCCGCTGTTGCTTCATCTCCTATGATTATCGTCACTGTCTTAATCGTTGCTTCTTTGATGTATTTTTCTGCTAAGCTTTCTTCTTCTTCTTCTCCCGACACTTATGCTGCCTGTGGCTTTTGTACCCGTTTCTCTATTTCTGTCGCGTATTGCGTTATGTCCTTCTCATTTCGCCTTATTTTGTTAAGATTCGCTATGAGAAAGCTTGGGTTATCTCCTCTTATTCCTGATTTGAGCTTGTTCCTAACTTCTGAGATCGAATTTTCTGTCGTTATCAGGCGTCTTGCTTTCCCAGTCAGTCTTGTTTTAATTAGTAGAATCGCAATTTCTTCATTACCCGTCGCGTTTATTTGTAACAAATCTAACGAATCCAAAAACGATTGTAACTTACTTGCTTCTCCATTGAATTCGGTAGGTAATACCTTACTCGCGAAGTTAAAAAAATCATTCATACTCATCGTCATTTTCAACTGTTTGCTTATTGCTCATAATACGCCCGTATCGATCTCCTCAAATATAGATGTAGGTATTTTAACAGTACAGTTTAGCGCCTGAAATGCCCTAAAAGTTTTATCCCTAATCTTATCCGAATAATTTTTACAACTTTCTTGTTGCACTAAAGTTTTTCCAATGTGTACCTATCAACTTAGCAAAATTATTATAAAGAATTATTATACCATTAATTACTCCAACGTGTATATCTGGATTTCCTTTTTCAAAACCCTATTGTCTCTCTTTATTTATTTCTTCTACGATTGCCTTTAGCTTATCTTCGAAATATTCCCACGTTATTGACATTTAAAAGATCTACCATTCTTTCATAAAAATAGAGTGCATGAGTACTTACAATTTTATACAGTCAAAGTTCCTGACGTCTGCTTCGTTGCTATCCCTCGGTTGATGTATCTTTTTAATGCCCTTCGATGCGTTTTGCATAGGGACCACATGAATTCTAGAATGAATGCTACCGTTATTGTGTACAATAAGACCATTATTTGTGTTGCAAAATTATCTTGCTGCACTGTGAAATTATTGTTTACCGTACCAGTTTCCTCTACCTCTTGCTTAGTAGGTGCACCACCCCTAGTTCTGCTCCTACAAGGTCCAAAATTCAAATAAAAGACCTCGCTCGTTTGGATTACCATCAGTTCGCAGGACTATATACAGGATTATTGTTGAATATTACCATTTAGTTTGCATGATCATTATCGTTTAGCTTGCAGGATTATTACCATTTAGTTTGCAGGATCATTACCATTCAGTTTGCAGGATTATTACCATTTAGTTTGCAGGATTATTACCATTTAGTTTGCAGGATCGCCATGTGGTGGTTATTTAGCAAGTGCTCCTCGTATATACTTCTTTAACCATGAAACCATTAATCTTCGGGAAACACTTACCATTTACTCATTGGGGTTAAATAAATACCATTGTTTATCAAAACTCACTGTGATAATATATTTAACACTAAGTATACAAGTTACTGACCATGGATAACTTACACTATAAACATTTCTACCATCAATCAGTATAGAGAAATGCACTCTCTCTTTTATATAGGAAATACTATCAATACCTTGTTAAACCAAAACATCAATAGTCGATGATATTTCGCCGACCTTGTTGTACTTACATTATTTATTATTGAGACGCGTCAATAATATATTTACAAAACAGTCGTGATGCCTCAGTTTGTTAGTAACCTTGTCAGTGACCGTCAAGTTCACTGGTCGCTAACAATATTTGAAATTAAAATCTAGTTACATCTAATTAAATCTAATAGTGTCTTTTGGGATCATCACGAATCTATTCAATGTCGAAGTTTTGACAGGTACCTGACGAAGTTCAATAAATATAGAACAGTTTTAATTTTGAATTATCTCTAATCTAGTTTGGGTTTCATATCTTTTTTACAAATAGTTCTTATTATAAAAAATGTTTATACCAAATTACAAGTTGCGAAAACAAATATTTCTGGAGATATGAATTTTAAAGTTATTTTCAACGCAAATACAGTTATGAAAGTCGATGTCAACCGACAATGATGTACTGCAGTGTCGCCAAACCTTTGGACATTTTTCCCCTAAAGAAATTTCAAGTTTTTATCATTTACAATTTAATAAAAAAATTTGACATATTTATCTAATAATATTAAATAATAAAATTGTATTTAAAATGAAATAAATGTTTAATACTATAATAATTTGATAAACTTTGGTTTTGAATAAAAGTAAATTCAGCACATAGTTTTCTCATAGAGAATAAGTCACATATTAATTTTATTTGTCTATGGTTTTCTCCCCCGAACTTGGAAGTGGAAATCACTGTTTTACTGGCGATTCGTAATAAAAATTGGTGCTATTTTACCTCCGAATCGACTCATTTTTGTCGTATATTGGTGTCGATGTGGTTACTATGGAAATCATATTATTGTAAAATTTTCGATTGATAAAGCTACTCCGTGTATAATCAGGAATTATCGAAGTTATATAAGGTAACAACTAAATTGATCGTTCTGATTGGTTGAAAATTATACAAAAAAATACTTAGATTCACCCTTCCCCTTCTTAAATAACTTGATGTGCGCGTTAAAAAGTATTAAATATTATTCAAGAAGGGGAAGGGTGAATGCATTACAAACCATATTTCCACTTCCTTTCCTTTCGTAAATTCAGCTAGAGGCACACTAAATTCAAATTCATTAGAAAAACTCATATCTCCGACAGGAGGGTGTTCCATTGTCCCTTTTTAGAGTGGGGCACCCACCATTTTCTGCCCCTCTCCAAAACTCGACCAGTAGCGTACTAAATTCGAAATCATTTTGGTGGAGCGAGGGAGGATTCTGCCCTCCCCCTTGCCCCCCAAAATTCGATTGGAGGCATTCCTAAGTTTAACCCTTCTATGAATCTCAAACATGAAAGAGAATCCTGTAAAAATTAAGGTAGGATCTTCTCACGACGTTTTTAAGCAGAAATAAATCCCAATTTTTTCGTGCATTGCTAGGTCTACAGAACATTGACAATTAATGATTCTGTTTTTAATTGATTAATTTTGTTTAGTTATTTTATTCAGTTTTCCATTCTTTTTCAATAAAAAATTCAAGGAGGTAAGTTAAATTATGTCTAATAGTTGGTAATTTTTGTATTACTAAGTTTATCAACCCGTATGACTGACTGTCTTAAGTCAAGTTACTGCCGGTAGAAATAACAATAAAATATGGCACAATGAAAATAGTACATTGTTTAACAAGTGACGAAAGTAGCAATTACTGTAAACAAGAGAACAGTTTATATTGTTCTTATGTTGTATAACATGCTTCTCGACGAGTAAAATACTGTACTTTTTCTATTACCATGGTTTCCTACATAGGATGTACAAGTAGTTGGAAAGAGTTGATTTATCTTTAAAGAGATCTCGACGAAATCAGCGATTTACTGGTAAACTCCATTATAACATGCTTGTTTTTGCATCTACCTTCACCATATTATAATTGATCTTTTCCAAACCATTGCTGCTGTATCACACTAATATGCCCGATTGAAAGCGTCGCATAGCAACCAAAACAATACCCTCCGAGAGCACAGCTACTTGTTGCCACGTACTACCAAGTTTGTGATAATTGCTATAACTCAATTTTGCATTTATTACGTTATGCAACGCCAGTTTTTTGTAACAACATTTATTTGAGAAACATAGTATTGTATTCTTCACATTTGCAAGAGATCTAAAGTTCTTCTTCTTCCTCAATTTATCAGTAATTGTTCTCCATATTAACTAAAATAATAATAAATATAAAGGGAACAAACAACGAAACTTTTGCTCCTAATACTCCATTGTTAATACTGGCGGACCTCAAAAATCTGATTAAATTATTCCACGGTTTACATATTACACATCCACTGAATGGGCCTTTATATTAAATGTTGTTTCTTATCTCAGAAGATTTAGCTTTGATCATAGAGACAAGCTCTAAGCACCTATCTGATACTCCCACTTTCATGTAACTTGTTATACTTCTGGAATTAATGTTTTATTAGCTTTGAAGTCTAAGCTGAATATTTCGTATTTAAAAATAAGAGGTTTCTACTCTATAATATAATCGAGAGAGGAACTATTCCTTACTTCAAGGTTTGTATTTCCACCTCATGTTTATTATCTCGAAGTACCGAAGATTTTTTATTATAATAATTATAAAAATCATAGTAGTATCGTCATGCTTCCAACAATTTATGTAGCAAGAAAAGGGTATACACAGAATTATCCACAATTATGAGGACGCAGACTAAATAGTATAAATACGAAACCTGCAACAATTAGTCCAAAAAATAAGAGTTGTCACGACGAATATATGGTTTAAATTTGATACAAGAGTGTGGAATTATAATGCGATATTCTGAATGACTGAAATTACTTTTCATAAATTATTTAATAATTTAATGCGTCTTTGTTCACTATACACCTCGATCAATAAGTGTACAGTAACTTGTTAGTTTGATAATGAAATATACATGGAACATATTGAAATGACATACGAACTTGAAAATGTTGTATTATACTGAATTAAATAAATTACCTTGTGTAGTAAGCATGTATTAGTGATGTTGACATTGATATGAGTTGCCTACCAAGCGATATTTATATTATACAGTTATATATCGTTAGATAAAGTACGTAGGAATGGAAAATATCAGGGAAATTACAGAATTTCAATCTTTCTCTTTATCAGCTATTGTTGAGGAAGTTTTATAGCTTTGGTACCTGAAGGGGCAGGCGAATAATTTTATCCTGAAAGTATGGTTTCATGTATAAAATTTGACCTACTTTCTGTTTACTCTTTTGCATTAATCATTTTGTAGAAAATAAATTTATCCGTTCCTTTGGGACCTCATATACAAATATTCAGGAAGTTTTTCCTAGGTTTTGTTATAATATAAACATATTCTGGAACCATAGCTGGCAAACATGTCATTACTAATTTTGTATCTACTCCACAAACATTGACCTACTGTTGAACAAAATAAAAGTAAATTATAATTTTTGCTTAAAAATGGTTATGTTTTGGACAAACATTCAACAAAAAATCAAAATAATCGAAAGTTTCCGATGTAAAAACTCGACTAACGATTGAAACATGGCATTTTCATTTTCTTGTAGCTCACGTCTAATATTTCAAGTAAATAATCCTTCCTAGTTTCACGTGTGGTCAAAACTAGTCTGCTAGTTTGGTTAATGTCACGCGAAGTACAAATTACTTTTAGATTAAATATTACCTAATGTCCATGGTACCTACTATCCAATAGAACAATTTTGAAGCGATTCTTTATACATGGTGAATCATGAGGAACTTTACATACTTCCACAAAATGTAGAGTCCCTCGTGGGGATATCATGTGACTACTAAAAAGTGTCTCTTCTTTATTAATTCACAGAGTGATTTGTGAAATTGGCTATAATGTTTACATGGCTCATTTTATGATACGATACAGTAGTCCACTAGTATCAAGCATTCGATTGGTATTAGCTAAACCTAGAAATTCGAGGTCCGTCTTTGGAAATTTAATTTAGGGATTTCTATTCAATATTGCACCCTGTATATATACACACACACACACATATATATATATATATATATATATATATATATATATAAACGAAAACAACGTAAGTTCTTTCTCGACCGTCTATCGTTATTTAATTAGTTTTTGGAGTATCGGGATCCGGTCTGTTAACTAAAATAATATACGGTCACATACAACTATAATGAAATGTCATGATAAAATACACTTACAGATCAGAGTATAAACTCTATCAGCACACAGTTAAAATTAAGGGCAATCATCAGCATCTTACATGATGTACTCCACCAGCAAGTGAGGCATGTACTACTTTAAAACTTGAAATTCTTAATGAAAACAAAATACCTAATCACAATAAATTAAAACGATAATTATTTCTTTTGTTTTTTTATAATTTTTCCTTTTTATAATAAAAACTTTATAATTCATACAATAGTCCAGTGAAAGTCAACGATAAAAGAAGAAAAACAGCCAGAATGTTAAATTTTAAGGAGGTTCGAGTAGATGGTACTTAATTGGTTCACATCTATTTTGTAGTTGACCACATGTGGTTGCTTTTTAATTTCACACATTTCAAGGAACAGCATCCTTCTATATTTATTCTCATGTCTGATTATGTCAACATTATCGTAATCCAGTGGTTTGGTGGTGATTTACCGTGGCACACACATTTTTTCCTAATCGGCAGTCACTTCTGTGTTGTGTCAACCGTTGTCTGAGCCATTGAGACGTTTGACAAATATAACATTTGGGACAATTCGAGCAAGGAATTCTGTAAATCACATGCGAATGAAACTGAAGTGGAGTCACATCTTTTGTTTTTGTAAATATCGATCGACTACTTCTTACATTGTATTTGGCGATTTTTATATTTGGAAACGGTTTAAAAATAGCTGTAATAGCATTTGTTAATCCTTCTACATAAGGTACCTTTATATATATATATATATATATATATATATATTGCAGAGAACTTCCACTCTCTCTTGGACCATCAAAAAAGTCAGAATTGTATATAAGTTTTTTCAAAATATATCCTGGGTAACCGTTGTTGAGAAAAATATCGTACAATTTCTTAAGATTTTCATTTAAGAGGGTGTCATCGCTGATATGTAAGATTCTGTTTTTATATTCATTACACTGTTAAATTTCTGACTTTTGGATGGTTAGAAAAGTAATTTCTAAACCTGCCAGACGATGTTGGCTTAAAGTACCAATCAAAAATTATGCCGTTTTCGCTATTTCTAATCAGCTTGGTATCTAAAAAAGGTATACTGCGATCGTTCTCCACTTCAAGGGTGAATTGTAGGTGTGGATTGAACGAATTAAAGATGTTTAGTGTCTCCTGAGTTTCATAAGCTGTGCTGATAGCGTTTATACTCTGATCTGTAAGTGTGTTTTATCATGACATTTCATTATGGTTGTATGTGACCGTATATTATTTTAGTTATCTCCTGATGAAGCAATGAAATAATTGCGAAATATAGAGATTTAAAAGGAAAAGAGTTATATTTATTGTATGCACAGACCGGATCCCGATACTCCAAAAACTATATATATATATATATATATATATATATATATATATATATAACTGGTGAATATTGGGGTATTGCAGCAAGAGAAACGGAACAAAGTGTACTCTTAATGGAAAATTTTCAAGCTTTCGAGGATGATTGTCCTCACCATCAGGAATACTGAAATGGAAAAACAGCATTAAGATACTGTAGTTGACAAACAAGATACAATAGGAACGAAATCACAACAGGTGTGAACTCACCTCCGAGTTGAGGTTACATTCCATTATGTTGAATAAAATTGAACCACGGATATTAAAAATATGATCCAGTTAACTAAACAATGGCATTAAAATGACTAAAAAAGCCAATATCTAACACCATTTTGCAGACATAACGGACACGGATTCAAATTCAAATAAATCAAACTAGAGAAAGTGATTCAAACTTTATAATGTACCTTGTCAATACATACAATAGATATAGTGAGAATTTTAATTACTTGAAGAAAAGAAATCACCTGGTATAGAATATAAAAATCCACTTCTCAAATGGGAAAGTTCATGATTTATTTTTGAACATGTACTTACCTACGTCGTGAAACGTTCAAAATTTTTAAATGTTCATAAAGCGGAAATTTATGCAGAGAAAATCGTTATACTTAATTCACCTGCGGAAAAAGTTATCAATGATCGTGTCTCTTCAAAGAAGTAATATCTGCTCCTGCATCTACCAGGATAGTGAACGATGTCCTTCTAAAGCAATGGCTAGTTTACATATCGGGATCAGCATGTCAATGTCAAATCATCCTCACTTTCACTACCCATTTTCGATTATGAATTTTTTTTTGCAATTCCGAGACTAAAGTGGTCACTTTACTCTCACATGCTAGAAATTAAAGTGTCACTCTCAGACCCAAGGGATATAAAGTGACAGTTAAAATCCCGAGGGATTTAAAGTACAAATAAAACCGTACATCCTCGATGCATATCCAAGCATTTTAGTAGTCCATCCTCGATGCACAGCCAAGTTTCGTAAAAGTCCCTCCTCAATGCCCAGCCAAGTTAAGCAAAAGTCCATCCTAAGTAGTATTTATTTTTATCAAAAATGTATATAGAATTACCTGAATTACAAAAAATATTGTATAGACCTGTCGACTAAAGTGACAGTAATCCCTTAGGTGGATTAAATGGGTCACTTCAGTCGCTTGGTGTATAATATACATTATAAACGAATTTTGTGAACACTGATGTGAAATGTAAAATTATTAGACAGACGTTAACAAGCATGACTCTATCATATATTATAATATAATGACAGTCTACTAGCTCATGTGGGAAATTAAACATTTCGATAGCTAGTCCGTGGGAAATGAAAATCTGTACTACAACGTGGTAGGTTTCTTAATCGAACACGCACTTGAAATGTACATTTTTCGTTATGGTCGCAAAAAAAAAACTTTTCAATAAAAATGAAAAAACATTACAGTATTATCTAACATAAAATATTAATCATTTACAATCAACACACATTAACACATACATGAGGTTTGTCTCTTCAACCAATTTAATGTATTATTTATCGAAAATAACGCCCCAACGAAATTTTTATCTGAAAATGAAGAATTGAAAAACACTTGATTATGCCCAAAGAGATAATAAAAAGTGACAGTAAATGTGTAATAAAATTTATACATAATATATTATATTGTAGGTACCAATTTTAGTTAAAATAAATGAAATTTGTAAGATTTGTTTAAAATTAAACCTCATTACCTGATACGTCATTATGGTTGTTCTATTTTTGGCGAGATTCGATTATTCACTAATAAAAGTGTAACAATATTGTCGCATATGTCGTCTTCATTGGCCATTTATATGGTTTGAAAATCACTTATTGCGGTTGAAAAATATATATATACAGGGTGCAATATTCAAAACCAATTCCTAAATTAATTTTTCCAAAGCCGGTCCTGGAATTTCTAGGTTTAGCTAATAGCAGTCGTATGCTTTATAGTAGTGTACTGTATCATGAAAAAATTAGAAAAAACAAATGTGTCATGTAATCACTATAGTCAATTCATGGTCAATTTCACAAATCACCCTGTAAATTAATAAAGAAGAGGAGTTGACACTTTTTAGTAGCCACATAATATCATTCGAATTATAACTTTTTAACAAAGAAAACTATTTTTAAAAACTTTATTTTTACAATATACTCAAAATTACAATACTTGCTAATAGTAAACCGACAATGCTAAGAATGAACTAACTTTAAACGACGACTTTTACCAACTAACTACCAAGCTTAATAACAACTTATATTCAACAACAACTTGAATAATAATGGATATGAATATATATTAAAATGAAAGCTAACCCTGCATTTCTTATATCATTTACTTCTCCTTCTTCCACTACTTATCCATTAAAAGATGTTTGCGATCACATGTACCCACTCTTCTTTATTTCTGATAGTGCTGAATAGATCTCCTACTGTTCTCAGCCCTGTCCATTGTCTCACGTTTCGGAGCCATGACAACTTCTCCCTGCCGACTTCTCTCCTCCCCTCAATCTTTCCCTTGATTATTAGTTGTAGGAATTGGTATCTTTCATTCCGTATTATGTGGCCTAGATATGCTGTTTTTCTGCGCTTAAAGGTTTCCAGCAATTCGCGTTCTCTTTTAATCGTTCTTAGGATCCCCTTTTTCGTTTTCCTGGCCGTCCATGGGACTTTCAGTATTCGCCTGTAGGTCCACATTTCGAAGGCTTCAAGTCTATTCATGGTGTTTGCTTTTAGCGTCCAGCCCTCCATACCGTACAGTAACGCTGACCACACGTAACATTTTACAAATCTGATTCTTAGGTCGGAGTCAAAATCTGTGTTGGCAAGAACTTTCCTGAATTTCATAAATGTGCTTTGGGCAATTTCGATTTGGCATTTGATTTCCGATTCGGACGTCCAGCTTTCACTTAGCCACGTGCCTAAATATTTAAATTTATATACTCTTTCAATGGGGCATGTGTTGTATGTTAGGCTTGCATTTTCATGTTCTTCGGGCTTGCGAGAAACTATCATGAATTTTGTCTTCTTGGTGTTGATATTGAGGCCGAAGCTGTTGCTACTATCGCCCACGGCATCAAGAAGGTCCTTCATATTGTCAGCAATTAGGACCGTGTCGTCTGCGTATCGTATGTTGTTGACCCACACTCCGTTCACCCTAATACCCAGGCTGCGTTCCTCGAGTGTCTCCTGGAAGATGTTTTCAGAGTATAGATTGAAGAGAGTGGAAAGAGAACGCATCCCTGTATGACCCCTCTAAGGATCTTTGTTGGTTCTGTGTGTTCATTGCCAACCTCGATTTGGCTGTTTGGATCCAATAAAGGCTTTCTATGCAGCGGATATCCTTCTGATCTATATCTATCCTTCTGAGAATTTGGATGAATTTGTGGTGTTGAACCTTGTCGAACGCTTTCTCTTATGAAGCATAGCATCGCATCTTTCCTCTGATCATTGCAGTTCTGGACTAATACTTGAGTTGCAACTATATCCTCTCTCGTGCCTAGTCCCCTTCTAAATCCAAACTGTGTGTATCCGACACCTCTTTCGCACTAGAAATTCCGTAGTGAATAATCTTGAGGAATATCTTTAACGTATGACTCATTAGACTTATCCACCTATGATCCTTGCACTTCGTTGCATTGTTCTTTTTTGGCAAGGAGAAATCGTTATGTGGCCGTTTGGTGTGCGCTGAATCTGAATTTCATGTGGTTTTATTCAGCACTTTTGACTTTTGAAATATTATAACCGAATAATTGTGTAAATTGTGAACAAACTTTCATTTAAGCAAAAAGAGGATGATTATTTGTTCAAAAAAGAGCTTCTTCGTATATGCTCTTGCGATCTATTTATATTATATCATGAACAGAATTATTTCTGTAATACATCTTTACATAGATATCTGGTAATTTATCCCAAAAATCGAACGTTTTGTATACCTATATATTGATCCTATACAATATAAAAATAAACAATTGACAAATCATTGATAAATAAACGTTAGCGTACTTTATTCAATAATACTATTAATATATAAATCATTGTAATTTACCTTTAATATAATAATTTCTTAGCTAGAACAACTCTTGACCATTTTATTTATAATTTGTGTCAAGGTTAAAGTCAAATGTCAAATAAAAATATAACTAAATATAATAACCAACTGTACACTAAAAATTACTATAACAGTGTTCAAAGAGCTTAATTGTGACACTGTAAACAATGTTATAATGAAGTCTTTGTTATATACGAATTATAAAAATAATTTTTGAAAGCGAATGCAAAAAACGGCATTCCGATCCGTGCTGTACTAAAAGATTTCCTATCTTTGGCCTTTTTAGTGCTTCATCGCCTCGTCTAATAATCGTTTTCTATATTAGAGAAGTGTCTTTCTCTGTAAACTCCGGACGCCTCTCTTATCTTTGTGTGTAGGTTAAGTTCATCGTGTACTTCCTGTAGTTGTTATATCTCCTCGCATTGTTTCTTCAACCAGTCATTCTTTGCTGTTTTTATTTTTGTTCTAATAATTTTTTGGATGTGTTTATAGCTCACAGAATTTCCTTGATTTTTACATTTTCTTCTTTTTTCGAAAAGTGCCAGGATTTCTGCTGTCATCCAATTGTGTTTTTGTGTTTTCTGCTTATTACCTAGCTCATTTTCTGCGACCTTTGTCATGGCCTGTTCCACTCCTCCTCATACGTCATCTATACTTGCATCCTCCTCCAACTTCGGTTCTACGGAAGTCATTATTCTTTTATTAATTTCCGCAACCATTTTGTTCTTAATATATCCGCTTCTAATTCTATCGTAGTCTATCTTTCTCTGTTCTGTATGGGTTTTGATGTTCGTTATCTTAGTTCTGATTACTGCTACCAGGAGGACATGGTCCGAGGGAACGTCGGGACCAGGATATAAACATACTCTTTTTACTGATGTTCCGAAACGCTTATTAATTAGTTTGAAATCTATATGATTACGTACGATGTTGTCTGGGCGATCAGCTGGAGCTCTCCATATGTACAATCGCCTAGGTGGCAGCCTGAACCCGATCATTTCGTGTTCCTAATCCATAAGGGCCTACTATTTCCTCGACTCTTCCATCTACAATTTTAGAGTTAAAATCTCCCATTATGAGGTTATTCTCATGATTTTTAACCTATTCAAGTACCTGTTTTAGTCTCTCGTAGAACGCATCGATATCTTCTTCAGACGAATCCGCTGTTGGTGCGTAGGGTAAAGTGGGCAAATGGCGGTCACTTAAGTAATTTTTTTTTCTAAGTAAAAAAATAAGTCGTAATTTCAAATAATCTTAAGATAGCAATCACTAGTGCACTTAAAAACTTTTTTGATCTGAAAATCTTTCAAAATGTTTTCTATACTTTTATGATAAGAAAAAAAAATGTGCATTTGACTGGCATTGTCATACAGATAGGGGAATTCCGGTCACTTATGCGGGCAATACCGGTCAAGCAGAAAAATGCTTTAAATATAATTAAGCAAACTTCAAATAAGCATTTTTTACCAAAATATTGTTTATTGAAATAAAAAGAAAATAAAAACCAAAACAATCTAACTATCTAAGTAAAAGGCTGACATTCATCACATGTGTATCCTACAGGTGTGTCCCATCCACTGCATTCAGAATGTGCATATCTTCCGCATAGGGTACATTTGTACCGTTGCTCATTATTCTTTCCATAATCATTACATATCAAACATATATCTTCATCTTCATTATCATCATATTGAACATCAACATCAGAATCTGATGAGTTCTCATAAAATAATTTTCTTTTATCGGATTCTCTCTTATTTCTTAAATTATTCCTTTTTTCATTTAAGAAGGTTGTACCTTTAATTTCTTCTTTTCATTTAGCTGTTTCTTGGCTTCATTTTTTTCCAACTCTTGCTTCAATGGTGTAGCTGTAAGTATTTTCACGTGCTGTTTTTGCCTGCTTGCTCTCTTCTTTTTCTCTGCTAGTTGATGAACGGGAAGAATTTGTTGGAAAGAGAGAAATCCTGAAGAAGTTGAAGGAATTTCGTGTTGCTCTTCATTTGTAGAAGTCTTTGGTAGAGCATCATCGCTTGCTACAGCTTGGGGATCATTGCTGAAAGACATATCAGCTTCGTATGGCAATGACGTCCTGATTCAATAACTCGGAAGGCAAAAAGTCTTGTTCAATCAAAACGTTGCAGTTAAGAGGATAGATACCAACGCTTCTGAAACCAGCTTCTCCATTGCTAATGGTAGCCACAGTTGAATAAGCTTTATTGAATAAAGACGCTCATAAGGAGTGATACTTTTCATCAACTGCGTCTTCATAAATAAATTGCACTGATTTCTGTATTCGTCTTTCAGGGGCCCGTAGAAGACCACATCTAATGGCTGTATTTTATGTGAACTGTGTGGTGGAATTGATACCATAACAATATGATTTTCTTTGCAAAACTCGTACGACTTCAAAGAAATATGGCTGGAGTGGTTGTCTACAATTAATAAAACCGGCTCGCCTTTCGTGGGTTTAGCGTGATTTCTAAAATGCGTTAACCAGTCACAAAAAATATTTTCATCGATCCAGCCATTCAGTGAATATTCATAAAGAGCTTCTGCAGGTTCATCTTTTTCCAGGAGAGGGCTTAGTCTCTTTCTGGGGAAGATAAACATGGGCGGATTAAATGTCCCTGCAGCATTCATAGCCCACATGACGGTAATATTTCGGCCTCTTTCGCCGCTAGTTACCACACCAACTTATTTTGTCCTTTGGTTGCGAGTATCTTTCCTGGATCCTGGACAGTTGTGGTTCCCGTTTCGTCTGCGTTATATATTTTGCTAGGGGAAAGTTATATTTGGACATCACTTCTTCCACCAGTTTATAAAATCTAGCTATTTCATCCTTGTTGAAACCAGTCAGACGATTTGGACTGGTAGCCTCAGCTTTTCGCACTGATATGGTGGGATTGCGTCTGATGAAACTTCTCAGCCAGTCTTTTCCAGCCAGCCTTTGCATTGCAATAACATTATGTATATTATGGTTTCTCTCAGCAAACTCAAAAACAAACCTACTTAGTTCTTTTGTGGTAACACCGTAAAAAATGGACGCCAAGTTTTTAATTTGATTAGCAATTTCCAGTTCCGGTTCAGTTGAAAACACAGGTTTTCTTCCCATTATAGGTGCTGAGTCTTTTTTATTTTTCACCTTTTTTTGTAGCGTTGAAAATGGAATTGCGTATTTTTTTGAAGCTTGTCTTATACTCGTTCCATTTTGAATGTCTTCTATCGCTTGCTTCAAATTATCTCTGGTCAATTTTGCTTTACCAGTTAATCTTCTTTGATTTCACGACATCTGTAAAGACAATTAAAAATGAAATAACCATTAACATAAACAGTGGGTAATGCCGGTCACTTGACCGGTATTACCCACCTGTGTTGACCGGCATTACCCGCCTATAACAATTTTTCTTATGGGTGAAATTTTTATGAGAAAAAAATGTATTTTATTCTATCTTTTTATAGGACGCTAAGGAAAAAAAATCAACCTTCATGTATCAACTCAGTTTTTATGAAAAGAGAGAAGGATTTTATCTCCAAACCTTATTTCACTTACCGTAAATCTTACATCAGAATTGCCGAAAACACGTGGTGATCTGCACTAACCAAAGTTTTAACACAAACTGAATATCAATCGGCTGTCAAAAATCGTAGGTCAGCTGGCATATTTGAGGCCACATTGCATTGTTGCCAAACCTAGTAATAATCATTTTCAAGGTCTGACCGGCATTGTCCATCTGATTGGTATTTGCCCACCTTACCCTACACCTGAATAAAGTTGATGTTGACTGGTTTGGCATGAATTTTAAGAAGTGCGATCCTGTCTGATTGGGGGAGGAAATTCACTACAGATCTTGATATTTTTTCAGTCACTAGTATTCCTACTCCCTTTTCATGGTTTGGTTCATTGTTTCCTGAGTAGTATATAACTTCGACGGAAACGGGGCATATTCCGGCATCAGGCCACCATGTTTCTGCAACGCCTAGAACGTCGATTTCTAATCTTTTCAGTTCTTGTATCAAGTTGGCTAGTTTTCCAGCTTCGTATAAGCTTCTCACATTCCAAGTACTGATCTTGGCTTCTCTTCTTAAACTTAATCTTTCATTTCTATGCTCACTTAACACAGTTTCTCCCAGAGATCCGATTGGGGAACGATTTAAACCCCGGAACATTTTGAGGTAAATGTATTCATTTCATTTCATGTGATTCTCTTGGGATAAAATTAGTGGAGGTGGTATCCCGTTGCCTTCCTCCACGTTGTACTGTATTTTTGCGATACCGTCAATGTTTGGTCGCCAGAGCTTCGTTCGTTTTCTAGCAGGGTATACTGTATGACATTGTCATCACTCTTGCAGGTGAGGTTGACTTTTGGGCAGCTTTGTCGGATCGTTGTCTTTAGCGCCACCCATTACACCCTATCTCATTCACAGTAACATAATATTCTTATTTATTTATAAAAATTTCTAGTTCTATAACTTCGGTGAGGTACTCAACATATGGTAAAAGTATGTAAAGTTCTTCATGAATCATCGTATATGCCGTTTCTCTTAATCACAATTAGTTCAAACTTTTATCCCAGATTCTCAAATTTAATGTAACCCTCATTAGTTCAGGACTAACAAATTGTCCTTGCTTGTAGGTCAAAACTGATTAATTGATATTATTATCCACACGTGGCCTTCTATCACACGATGTTTATTTTTTCCATTAACCTTTGGATAAAAACTGATTTTTTTTCATGTAATTCATTTGTGTCATGCGAATAGTTGCATTAGATGTGTAGATAAGTCGTTACTCATTGAATAGCGTGTCCATTTCTAATCTTCACACGGCCCATTCTTATAAATTCGATTATTGTACAGGTTGGATAAATAATCCGATCTCCAAATTTCACATCAGAAGCAATGTTTTTTTTTTATAAATTGGGGACGGAACTTTTCTTTTAAGTCTTGTATTATATTAAGTAACAATATTCTTAACATCTTTTTGAATATCTGCATTAAGTGTAGGTCTGCCTTGCTTTAGAATATTCCTAACATGTCATAATTCTCTGTATTTTATTTCTATTCTACTTACTGTAGATTGAAAAATACGTTCACAATTTGGGTGCATTTCATGAAAATATGTACGGTTTCTAGGAAATCTTTATTCATAAATCATAAATTGATACTTGTATAAATTTAGTTATCAATTTAATGAAGAATCACAGATACAATTCTGACTCAAAACATATTATATTAGTTCAAGAAAATGTTCAGAATAGTTCCAATTTTCACCACTTGGAAAATAGTAACTCAATCAATCATGACACCTTATACCGAATTGAGAAATTTTGTGGCAAACCTCAGGATAATTAACAATTAAAAGCTGACATTTATAGATAGCTTAGACACTTGTTTCAATAACACTACATAGTGTCTGTTGTTGACGGATGCGTTAATTAATAATCTAAATGTATTCAAGACTTCAATACACCGACATTATTATCAACCTTAGGCGAATTACTAGGAAACAATGATCTAGCTTGTGTGGATCATGTGGAAGTTACCATTGTGTGCATTATGTAGAAGAAACCTTCAAAACCGTGGAACCACATTGCTGAAGAACTGGAAATGCAAAAAGAGAATGAAAATCAGAACATTGCATTTTTTTGTGTAAACCAAACAAATTAACGAAAATGCTATACTTGTTGCAAATAGTGATAGAAAACAAAATTGGTAGGTACCTAGTATATTCCAGACGAATTAAACAAAGTCTTCACTAAATCGTTCTGAATTAATACGAAAAATATCTTTTATTAATTTCATTTCACGTTGAAAGTAATCAAACAGTACTACCGAACTCAAATTTAAGTAAAAATGCGCAGTGGCAATGAGTTAAAACGAAACAGAACTCTATTTATCCCTTAATTACTACCACCCTAAAATTATTTCGTAAACAATATGAGTGGGTCACAGAGACCCAGTTTTTTTTACTCATAAAAAACAATAAAAAACAATATTTTGACATTTATTTATAGACACATAAATAGAAACATAACTAAAAACAATAGCTATTAATAAAAAAATTTAGGCGCAGTTTGGGCACAAAGTTTTTGCACATTCTATACACACTGGAATATTACACATTTGACAGTAGGTGCTGGTTTTCCTATCTTTTTTGACGGGACAAATTGCACATCTAATTCTTTTAGAGGCTCCCACTCTTTGTTGAGGTGCTGGGGGTGGTGGAAGTGTATCTCCAATCAAATTAAAAATTTAAGTTTTCAAACCGCGCGGCAACGAAGTTTGATACCTTTTTTGCATATGCGGTATACATAAATTACGTCAAAGTTGTTTTAAAAAATTGTACCTTGAAATGTCTTCACCACCTGTGGCAAATTGATAAATTTCTCTACTATTTACCCCTCCAATATTCAAAAGAGCATGAAAAATGGTCATTGGCCATCTTCGACTTCTACGTGAAGTTGTGTAATTGGCACATTTTTTATCAAACGCATCCACTCCCGCCTTAGTACTATTGTAAAATAGTATTATATCTGGTTTTTTGGTTTGTGCGTCCACTTTATCATCATGGTGGGTACTTGAAATAACAATAACAGATTTATTTTTTTGGGTACGTATGATACTATTGTCTCCTGAGCAGTAAACCCAAAAATGGATGACTCTGCTTTTCTCTTGGGAGATGGCGTACATTCGAAAGGAATAAATGTTTTGTTTTTTTCACTGTCCCAACAAATTTCAACTTTAACTTCTCTAATTCTCTCATTAGTTCAACTGAGGAGTACCAGTTATCGGCTGTTATGTTTCGAGAAGTATTTTTTATTGGTTCCACCAAACGACGAACTACTTGGGTTGGATTAGAAAAGTTGTTTGTTTTTTTCTCTGTAGGATCTTTTCCAGTGTAAATTTCAGCATTTAGCATATAATTTGTTCGAGAATCTGCAAGAATTTGTGCCTTTATGCCGTACTTTGCGGGTTTGTTGGGTATGAACATTCGAAATCCACAACGGCGTCTAAAAGATATTAACATTTCATCTATAGTCATGCTATCACCAGGTGTATAGTTTTGCTTTGAATTAGTGACAAATTTATCAAACATTTCAGAAATTGGTGCTAGTTTATTTTCTTTCCTTCTATCCGCTCGAGTAGTCTCGTCATCGAAACGAATGCAGCATAAAAGAAATGAAAATCTGGCTAGTGGCATAGTAGCTCTGAATAGATCCCTTCCTGTACCATCCGTAGCCCATAGACTTTTTAAGTCTTCATGGCCTTACTTGAACAAACCTTGAAGGTAAAGAAGACCAATAAACGCTTCAATTTCCAATTTGTCTGTATTTTTGATAAATGTTGGAAAAAATGATCGGCGTGCATTTTTCTTTCTTTTGCATCGACTGTATTTAGCAGCGACTATGTCAATACGTTGATTCGTGAATTGCACAACACTTTCTATCATTGAGTTATCAAAAAGTAATTTCCAACTTTCTAGAGGAGTTGTAGGAGGATGTTCACGTGCTAAACCTTTGACGCCTGCTAAAAACGTAATCAAATTGTTTGAGAGTGTTTTACATTTTTTTGGAGGTGTCTTTGACCATTTCATTTTGTCTTTTTTACCATACCAATAATTTTTTCTTGTTTGTTCATTTTCTGGCGCTATATTTTCTTTTTGGGATTCATCAATTTGTTCATTATTTTCAACCACCGTATCATTCTCAACAGAATCGTCACTCTCTAAATTTTCATTATTGTCAGGTTCCCACTCTTCTTCACTATCAGTGTAATGATCGCTTTGTATTTCTTCATCTTCTTCTTCTTTGTCGCTTTCATCTCCACAGTCCAGAATATTTTTACAAGCATCTAGTTTATCACTGCTTGAAAGAGGTATATTTTCATTTTTTTCTTTAGGGTTGTCATCATCTAGCCAAAATTCGTCACTTTCAGTCAATTCTACGAGTTCCTTTTCAGTAAGAGGACGGTTATTCATTTTTCTAAAAAATAAAGTAGTTATTAGGAAATACAGTTATATTTAGTGAATATTATTTGGTAGGGAACAATTACCTACCTGACTCAAATATAACTTTTACACTATAACTGGGTCTCTTTGACCCAATATGATCATTCTAACAGACTTGCGATAATTAATTTAAACTAAAAACGCCGCCGCATGTGTTCTCTCTGGCTACCTAGAGCATACTGAGAAGCCCAAGCAATAGAATCTCCGTAGAATGGCGCACTGACAAATTACCAATTGCGCATGGGTCAATGTGACCCAGTGGTAGTAGTTAAGGGTTAAAAAGTTAGTTAGAAAGATAGATAGACAGATAGATAGATAGATATGGATTATCGACGCATCGGTATCTATGACCTTTTAGCGTCTTTAGTATATGTGATATTATATGAGTGTTTTCTTATTTTATATTAACCTGTATAAGTTGGTATCTTTTAAGTATCCTAGTAGTGGTTCTAAGGGTTTTTCTGAGAAAAGCAATTTGATATTCGTAGGTAGATTATATTTGATTCTATATGGTGTATATTTCCTGCAATGTATAATTATATGTTTAACGGTAATTGTAGAGTTACAGGTCTCACATATTGGTGGTTCTACCGCTGATAGTAAATATTTATGAGTTTACTTTGTGTGTTCAATACTTAGTCTTGTGAGGACTATCTTATCTTTTCTTGGTAGGTTATGTATTTGCTTTTTGTTAAAGTGTCTTTGATTTCGTAGAGTTTATTGTCTCCTTCTTGAAGGTCCCACTCTAGCTGAATTAAGTAGTTTAACTGACTGATTGTTCATATCTTTTAGGTTTAGTACATTTATCATATTTGTAGTATGCATTTGTTCTTTCACCAGAAAGTCTGCCGTATAATTGCCTTTAATACCTATATGACTAGGGATCCAAAGGAATATGATTTCTTCATTTTTAATATTTGCTCTATATAACTGATATTTTATTTCCTTGGCGAGAGGGTGACCTGGGTTGTATGCTTTAATAGAGTCAAATGAGCTCATGGAGTCTGTTGCTATCAGCCAGTTGCGATAATCAGTATTTGTGATGAAATATATTACTTTATGAATTGCAAATAGTTCTGCTGTAAGTATTTCAGTTGATTTATGGAGGCTGAAACTGTTTTCTGATGTTTTTGTGTGATAAGCGGCGCCTACTTTTTCATTCGATTTGGAGCCAACTGTGTATATAATTTGATGTTCTTTGTAGTTTTCTGTAATCTGATGAAATTTTTGTTCGAACAGTATAGGTGTGCAATTTTTTATCTGTATTGTCAGCTCCTTATTTATTTGTATGTTAGAGGTGTTCCATGGTGGGAAATTGTGAGGGCTGTAGTCATAAGACGGGAGATATTCCAAGTTGAGTCTATGTTGAATTTCTTTATATCGATAATTCGCTCCAGGTTTGAATTTTTTGTTTGTGGGATGTATATTTGGGTAACGGATATTGACAAATTTGTTAAAGGAAGGATGTTTTTTGAATGTTAAGGAGTTTACATATTTAATAGTAAGCAGCATCCGTCGGTGTTCTGGTAGTATTACTTCTGCTTCACAGTAGATACTGTTAATGGGGCTTGTGTGGAATGCTATGGCCATTCGAATTGCTAAGTTCTCCAATGGGGCGGCAAGTTTTTGTAGGTAACTTTTTGGGGCAGATACGTAAGCTATGGAATCATAATCTATTTTCGATTTTATTGTTGCTAGGTATGCATTTATTAAAGATTCCTTGCTTGCTCCCCATTTTGTATTTGATAACATGCGTATCATTCTGAGGTCTTTCGTACATTTTTGTTGTAATTCTTTTATGTGATTTTTGAAGTTTAGTGTTGAGTCGAAGGTAAGGCCTAGAAATTTGTGGTGTGTATTACTCTGGATGTACTGATGGCTGATAGTTATGGTGATATTTTTTGTACAGTTTCTCTTGCGACAAAAATGACCCCAGTTGAATGGGATGGATTTACGCAGTTTTGTAGATTATGTATGCTAATTTCTGGGTCAGAAGCTGAATGATAGATAAGTAAATCATCTGCATAAAGTATAAAATTGATATTAGGTGGCATGATATTTTTTATACTGTTAGTTGCGAGTTAGTTGCAAGTATGTACCAAGTTAGTCTGTTGTTAATGATCTTTTCCAGTAGTTTACATAGATGACTAGTGAGAGCTATTGGTCTGTAGTTTTCTTTTCTGCATAAAGGTTTTCCTGGTTTGTGGAATGAAATAAGGATTGATAATTTCCATGCGCTGGGAATTTGGCCGTTTTCCCATATTTTGTTGTATAATTGGAGTAGGCTATGCATTCCATTTTCGGGTAGATTTTTTATCATAGATATGCTTATGTTGTCTGGTCCAGAAGCTGTGTCTTTTTTGTTCTTCAAGGCATAGGTTAGTTCATTTATTGTGATTGGCAGGTTGTATGACATAAATTTCATGTGATGCTTATTTGATGGTTGATAATTATTTTTGGCTAGATTAAGAAGTGTTGTTATTGAATAATATATATATGAATATAAAAAAGAAGACGATTTGATATTACAAATATTGAAGCTTACACATTTTTAGCCCTATGGAGTTATCCTGGTCATCTTTTCCCATTTCGGATCTGTATAACTGTGCAATGATATAGAAAACTAGAAAAACTATATCTGCTGATCTTTATACAATTATTACTTGAGAAGACAGTTGGAAAATGGAGAGCTCCCTACACTTATCTGTTCATTGACGACTTGGTATTGTCGGTTTCTTAAGTGTCTTCTAATTTCTAACTCTTCCAAGAAATCCAGTTTTTGTTTTTTTATCACAAATATGTAGTAGGGGAAAGTTTTCCACAATGAGACATGTTACACAATGAGACATTCGCCATCACTTTTTTAACTTCCGTACTACTTAGTTTAAAAAATATGGCCGACGAACATATTTAGTTTTGCATATGCTCCACCAATTTTTAAGAAATTTAGGAAATTCTAAGCGTATTTAGTGATTTACACAACTCAAATTGATGCAAGTTTTTTTTATAGTCGACATTTAAATTGGTGATTAAATAAAATCCGATAGTTTTTTGATAAACCTGAAATTCAGAAATTGTTTGGGCACTTCTAGGTTAGGATTCTGTATAAACTAGAGATGTTCAAAACGATCGAAAAATTTTGCTAACTTCTTAATATAATATTGAAATCGAATAAGTTCCACAATGAGACAGTCGGTTGAACAAAATTTTATAACGTGTGAGTATCTATTGTTTTTCATTTTATTTCGATGTTAGGGTCAAAACTATGGCTCGTGGAAGACAACGAAAATCGGAAAAGGGTTCTTACACAGACGGCCAAATAAAGGCAGCTGCAGTTTTGGTTCTTGAGGAAAAATTGAGTTTAAGACAAGCATTTGAAAGGACAGGCATTAAATTTCAGACGCTTCGTCGCTACGTCAAGAAACAAAAACTTGCAGGCGAAAATGTGAGAATAAAATAAAATCCTGACTATGCCTGTCTGCAGATTTATACCTCAGAGCGGAATACGCCATAACTTGTTCGAGAAAGTGCTACGGCAAAACTAGGAAAGATTTGCGAATATTCGCTTTCAAAGTAGCCGATGCAAATAAATTTAACATTCCCGAAAAATGGAAAATTATTAAACGGGCAGGGAAGGAATGGTTATTTTATGTCACAGAACTCTGAGTTGAGTGTAAGACAACCAGAAGGCTGTAGCCTTTCCATAGCTACTTCATTTAATAATCATAATGTAGTCCAATTTTTTGCTAATTTGGTGTCAATCTATCAATTCATAACAAATGACCAGCAACTGACTTACTTAACTAATTTTTTAGAAGCACTTTTATTCTTTTTTGAACTTCTTTTTAATCTGAATACAATGTAGCGTTTAATAATTTTATTTTTCAATTTATGACAATCGGGTATTATATTTAGAACTAAATTTTCTTCACACATGTTTTTGACATGTTGCGAATTGTACCTTCTGGTCTTGATGAGCCACTGCCTACTTTAATTATTATGCAACGTTTTATAGATCTAAGAGGGTTTAGAAATAACAAGAAACAACAGGTAAAACTCGAGAATACATTTATGTTTTAATTTAATGGATTAATTAAATATCTAAAACTGTTCTCAAAATCCACCGTAAGAACCAAGGACATTTGGTTATAAAAATCCAAAATAGATATTTATTTGAATAGTACATATATGCATTAATCACTAATTTTGTTACTCTAAACCATATATAACAATACAAGTACAGTAATCTTAAACTTATCTACTATACTTATAGCTTAACCAAAAACCTCAAGGGAAAATAGTGTATGAAATAATAATTATAATTCCAAAGCAATTAATAATACACTAATAAATAAGTCTTCAGTCCAGAACGTTCATAAATAGCACTTAAACACCAAATTTTTCACGAAATCTTCCAAAAACCAAAAACTGTGGTAAGAACACAATAGAACCAAATAATAATTAAACAAACATTTAGCAAACTAATGGCGGCCGATACCACGTGACATAGGTAACCAATCACTAGGACGACCATAATTGTCGCCACTGTCTTGTATAAAGTCACTGTCTTTCACACTACCGTCTTTACGATAATAAAGAAAATAATGGTCTATTATTTGAAGTTTTCTTTCATATGGCACCCTCTACTAGAAAATAGTATAAGTACAACAACTGCATTCAGGCGCAGTGGTTGTGTCTCTAAGTTTTTAGGTTTTAGCGGGACGCCTAGATTTTCATTCTATCATCGTCCGTATTTTGTAAGAGAAGCTTGCAATAGTTCATTTTCACGCTCCCAATTCCATCAGTCACCGTTCAAAAGAAAAGAGGGGGGGCGACACTTTTGAGAGTAACTGTATGTAGCATAAGTACGGTTCTGGTTCTAATTATCACGGAATATTTTTCTTGAAGTAGCTTCCAACATAACGTTTGATATATAACCGAGGACTTTCTAATTTTTCTGTAGTATTTCTCCGACGAACATAATACTTTAATGAGAGAGAAAATGTGGATCTATTTACACAAACTATGCGGATTCACATTACTCAGTTGGTGGAAACGCTAGTTTCTATGCACTTAGACGTAAGTGGCTGCTATTTTCTTGTTATCTCCCACATTCAGTTTTCTCAGGCAATATAATTTTTATTTCAAATTTCCCAATTACTAGGTTCGGGTAAATGGATAAATCTGCAAACAACACATGATTAAAAAATAAGCATCGAAAAATACGAAATTTACTATTATGATAATCATATTTAGATCATAAAAGGTGCATTTCTAAAGTTAATGAGAAATCTCGCACATATCATGAAACAAATTATTCAATTTTCTCAGTCTACCGTGACTTTTTGACAAGCCGAGAACCACGTCGTTGCCCGATTGATCAGACATCAGATGTCAAGAGATGAAAAATAATCAAACCGAGAGACAAACATTTTGTGCTTATAATTCCTAAGTTCATTGTGAATAAAGTTTTCTCAAATTACATGTGTTTAATATGAAATCAACTGTCTCGACCCTTACTTCGTGGAATCTGCTCATAATAGTGTTTTAAATGAAACTCACGGTTTCCAGTTAATTCCACAATATAATAAAAGTTATTGAAAATTCTAAAAAATTGACAATTGTTCCGATAAATCAATATCATCGTCAGAATGACAGAAGTTACATTTCATTTGATGCCTACCTGATGTTTAGTAGTTATTTTTGGCTATACCAAGAAGTGACCTAGCTTGTGATTGATTTAATATATGTTTATAGAAAAAAGAAGAAGATGTGATATTACAAATATTGAAGCTTAGATATTATTAGCACTATGGTGATATCCTGGATATCATTTTTCCAATTAAGATCAGTATAACTGTGCAATGATATAGAAAACCAGGAAAACTATGTCTGCTGATCTTCACAATTAGTACTTAAGAAGACAGTTTATTAGTGGAGAAATCCCTAGATTTAACTATTGACAACTTCATATTGTGGATTTATTAAATGCTAATTACAATTCTTCAAGGAAATCCAGTTCTTGTTTCTTTTCACTAATCAGCACTTCTAGTTTTGTGTTAGGTGTCCATGAATGATTGGTGTCAAGTAGATGTTTTGCGTAGTGGGATTTATCTGGTTGTTTTAATCTGTATGCTCGTACGTGTTTACTGTATCGGATTTCAAAATTCCTAAATGTAATGCTGTCTATTTGGGTCAGACCCTTAGGAATTTTGAAATCCGATATAGTGAACACGTACGAGCATACAGATTAAAACAACCAGATAAATCCCACTACGCAAAACATCTACTTGACACCAATCATTCATTGACACCTAACACAAAACTAGAAGTGCTGCATATTTGTGATAAGAAACAAGAACTGGATTTTCTTGAAGAATTGGAAATTAGAAGACATTTAATAAACCCACAATATGAAGTTGTCAATAGTTAAATCTAGGGAGTTCTCCACTAATAAACTGTCTTCTTAAGTGATAATTGTAAAGATCAGCAGATATAGTTTTCCTGGTTTTCTATATCATTGCACAGTTATACTGATCTTAATTGGAAAAATGATATCCAGGATATCACCATAGGGCTGATAATATCTAAGCTTCAATATTTGTAATATCACATCTTCTTCTTTTTTCTATAAACATATATTAAATCAATCACAAGTTAGGTCACTTCTTGGTCTAGCCAAAAATAACTACTAAACATCTGGTAGGCAACAAATGAAATGTAACTTCTGTCATTCTGACGATGATATTGATTTATCGAAACAGTTGTCAATTTTTTAGAATTTTCAATAACTTTTATTATATTGTGGAATTTACTAGAAACCGTGAGTTTCGTTTAAAACACTAATGTTTTCAATATATTCATTATACAACACAGTCAGAATGTGTATTTCCAAATTGTAATTGTATCATTTTCACTAGGCATTAAAGTTTGCTTTCACAATTTTATTTTCGAAATTTGTGAAGAAGAAAAACAAGCCAAACCATATGATGAATCTATTGGTTAATTGTTATATTCATTTTATTGGAATTGAATGTATATTAGATGTAATAAACTGCTTAAAGTATTTCACCTACATCGCATAGAATTTGTACTTGGTAATCTCTTCTATCTCATAGTTAAGGAGAAGAAGCTTATGGTCGCTATGTTTTGGTTTCACTCTGAATAACTTCAAACTGAACCTACTCCATAAACGTTATGTTACGTTCTCGCACGTTGGAGTAGATACTAAGTACGGTTCTGTAGCCTTATGTTAACGGTGGTAAAAAAATGAAAAGGCACCGAATTCTGAGATAGTGTATTGGGATTTTTTGTAACCGTTCTTTTATACACATGTTCTCCGAAGATCTTCTAAGGATTGATCCCGCATTCGAGAAATATCCCGGAAGGCAATTGTTTTGTATAAGTCGCAAACTAGAATTATCTAGAAAAAAAGGCCACTTATATATAAAGGACCGACCAGCGGGAGAAGTTTAGTTTATAAAGTGATCTCGTGATATAATCGCGCGTGGTCTAACTAGTGAAGTGCTTATATAAATTAATGTAAGTGAATATACTGTGTAGATGATATAAATTAGTGAATAGTGTAGTGAATAAATAAATTAAGTTAGTAGACATAACGTGTGCGTATAAATTTATCTCAGCCGTAATAAAAACGTTCAAATAAATAAAAAAACATTACATTGGTGTCAGGTGTGGGGTAATACAAATAAATATCTACGTAAAAATGGGCAAGAGACTATGTGACCTGAGAGTTACTGAACTAGAGGCAGAATTGAAAAATCGCGAGTTGGAAACATCCGGTAAGCAGAGTGAGTTAGTAGAAAGACTCAAAGTGGCTCCGGTACGTGATGGCTTGGATCCAGAAACATTTTTATCCAATTACGAGGCTTCCACCTCAATCTCGTCAATTTCTGCTAATTTTTCCGCTGAAATGGACGAGAAAATTACCACAATGAAAAACGATATTTCTGCTAATATGGATGAGAAGATTACCACTATGAAAAGCGATATTTCTGCTAACATAAACAAGGTTTCTAGTAATATAGACGAGAAGATTTCTGCTATGAAGAATGATATTTCTGCCGATATCTTATTGAAAAATGACATCTCTGCTGACGTCGAAAATAAAATTTCGTCCCTAAAATTGGATATTGAGGAGAAGATAACAACGATAGAAGGGAAAGGCAAGAAGTTTGAGATAAATATGGCAGATTCAAGAACACAAGGCACGCCAGCAGGAGAAAAAGTTATAGAACAATCTACTAGTCCATGGGTGTCTCCAGTAGTGCTCGTCAAGAAAAAGGATGGAACTACAAGATTCTGCGTGGACTATCGCCAGCTAAACAACGCGACGAAGAAAGACAGCTATCCTCTGCCTCAAATCGACGATACGCTAGATACTTTGGCCGGCAGCAATTTGTTTTTCACCTTGGACCTGAAGTCTAGTTATTGGCAAGTGGAAATGGACCCAGAAGACAAAGAGAAAACTGTTTTCACCACCGGATCTGGATTATGGCAATTCAAGGTCATACCATTCGGACTCTGTAATGAGCCCGCGACATTTGAAAGACTGATGGAAAATGTCTTGAGAGGGTTGTCTTGGAAGACATGCCTGGTCTATTTGGACGACATCGTAGTATTGGGGAAGATATTTAACAAACACCTGAATAATTTGGAAGATGTATTCAAACGATTTCAAGCTGCCTAACTCATGTTAAACCCGGAGAAATGTCAGCTAGTTCAAAACCGACTCAACTGTCTAGGTCATATAGTGAGCAATGAAGGAATGGCGATGAATTGGTCACTTCTATACACTCCGGAGGTAGTATCGTGCTAACAACCCAGAATTTCTGCAAAAATTACCAAAAATATGGAATACAAACGAGTTTGCACAAAAAAGTCGGGTTATTCGAGAAGGTCCTAAATGTAATATCGGCAGTCAACGTATTAATAAAAACAAAGACCTATTCTCATGAACGATGTTATTCTTTAGGTTAAGCTGTATCAACCGAGAAAATATAATATTGAATTATTTTCCATTATCTTTGAAATTACATTCATCCATGTCCATTGTTATTTCAAACTTTTATTTCTGAAAATTTTTTCGAATCTACTGAAGATGAGTATCTATTCTTCGATACAAACGATTGAAATATAATTTGCTAACTATTACAACGGAACCGATCGTTGTATAAAAGGTTCAAAATTACAATTCTTGCAATTTCCAAGTGCAATTTATATGGTCACTGTCGTTATTTCTGAATTTTATTATGATATTCTTTATCATCCAATACAATGAATTACTTCATTTCCTGAGTCTGTTTATTTATGGTAGTTTCTTCTTTTCGATCTTTATACTCGTTCGACAGTATGTATTAGTGATTTTTCTCTAATAATGTAATGACATGTATCACTTTTTTATCATCAGAATTTAAAATTTATTCATATAAATTAATGCCGTTCAGTTTGCTATCTTCTTAAATTGTCAATTTAAAAGTGTTCATTGAAAATATTTTATATTAATTCAACCCGATTTTAACTTTTTAACCTTAGTCAACTGGAAAATATGTTGAGAGTCAAAACTCAGTCTAAACTTGTTAATATCATTCAGCTCCATTCAGGAACATTTTTTAAATATAAATAAAACTGATTAAATACATAGTACGACTTTTCTTTTTCTTTATAGAAAATGTCTTTTTAAAAAAGAACTATAACAAAATATATTTCAACGAAGAGCAAAAGTAATACACAAATGTATAAAGAGTGAACTGAGAGTGATGCAAAGAACGAATCAAAATGATTTTCAGACAGAATGTATAATATCGTACAAAAGTGTTTATTATGCGGTTTTCCAAGTGTCCCCTTGATAGTGCTGCAGACATAACTTGCGATCTATAATTTTTTATTACCGAAAACTATTTTTTCAAACTTTATTTTCACAATGTAATCAAAATTACAATACTTTTAAGATTAATGAACCAACTATGCTTTTAATTAGGATATTATATAACACTAACTTCGATTTTCTACTACACCTGCTTTCAATCGAATTTTCGATAATTTCGACGTATTGGCCTGACCGTTCTTCAAAGGGAAAAACAACTACATTCCTGGCTAATACCACGCAGAATATTTAATTACATCTCCTTCGAAAACCGTGACATCGATCAACCATTTTGCCGATACGGATATCTGTGGTGATTCGCAACTGAAAGCGGTATGGCATAGTACACTGACGCGTCATAGTTTTCACGGTGGATTGACATTTTACTGGATGAATCTCTTTTTTGATTTTCATTTCCTATGTCTTGTGAAATTATCGTAGATCTAAAATTTCCATACAATCTTCTTTATGATGGTACGAATTGTGATTGATGTATTTTCTGTTTTGGGCGCATTAACAGTAGTGGCAGATCTTGGATTTCTAATATTACAAGGTCTAAGTTGATTGAAATGTCTTTTAATTGTGTAACCATCATCTAGTTCTATTATATAATTCAATTTCCCCAAGCGCTGTAGAACGGTTTCATATTTTTATAAAACGTTTCCATGATAATCTCGTGATTGTACGCTTGTTCCGATCAGATAAAATTTATCAAATATTGGTTGTTTTGCATTATTTTTATCTGATTTCTGAGGTCGGATGAAATCTATTTTTGTTTGATCAAAAAGTAACTCTGCTGGTGTCATCCCATTCGAAAGAGGCGTTGATCTAAACTTAAGCAAAAATCCGTGTAATGTTTCATGCAAAGTCCTGGTTCTTCCAAATTTTTTTTCATTTTATCTTTGAAAGTCTGTATATATCTTTCTGCTTGTCCATTTGTTACAGGATGGCCTGGAGCAATGAATCTTTGTCTGATTCCATTTCTGTTACAAAATTCTGCGAAATCCATTGATTTGAAAATAGACGCATTCGCTCACAAGTATTTCGGGTAATACGTAGCAGCTGAAAATTTCTCGTAAGTAATGTATTGCTCCTGAAGTTGTTGGTGCATTTCTGCACATCCTAAGTTTTGGCCATTTTTTTGCATAGACCACTATGAAGAAGTGATGATTCAAAAAGGGTCCTGCATAATCTATATGAACCCGTTGCCATTTTTTTGCTGGCTCCTTCCATTGGTGTTGTGGAGCTTTGTCACAACATGATTTAAAACTTTTTACTAGATCTTCTATATCGTTGTAGATACCTTTCCAGTAACAATATCTGCGAGCTAGAGACTTAATTTTAACTATTTCTATTTGTGTGTAGTATAGTTCTTCTAATATTCTGTCTTGAAGAATTTGTGGTTTAATTACTCGATTGCTTTTGGAAACTTTGCCTTCTTCTAAGCTGAACTCTGGATCAAATATATACCCATTGAGTAGCTTTTCTTTTAACTGTTTTAATGCTAGATCTTGCTCTGTCTCTTGTGCAATAATGTTTGAATCTAGTATCGTAGAAGTTTGTTTAATTGTATAAATATTCAGAAAAAATTCTAGAGGTAGGGGTTTCCTTGATAAATAATCCGCGTTTGTACGAGTATGATAGGAAGATTTTTAATATGCTATAGTATAATCGAATCCGAATAAAAACTGTGCATATCTGATCACTTTTGTGGCTGAAAGTACGGAAAATTGTTTTGCTGGGTTGAAAATGGACATTAGAGGTTTATTGTCCACAACAAGTGTGAAATGTCTTCCATAAATATAATGAAACAGTGTTGTCCTTTAAATTGCGGCTGCTTCCCTATCTAATTGGCTATAGTTTCCTTGGGCTTTTGTGATAGATCTTGGAATGATCGACACTGGTTTATGTTTATGTGAAAGAACACCAGAGATACCATGTGGACTCGCAACAGTAGCTAAAATTATCGGAAATTCTTGTGAAGAAGGCATCAAAACTCTATTGCTGGCTATTTCCTGTTTAACTTTGATGAAAGCAGTTTCAAATTCCGGTGTACAAGCAAATTTTTTATTTTTTTGTGATAAATTGTTTAGTGGCTGTAAAAATGTTGAAGTGTGTGGTGAAAATTCATCATAATATCGGACCATTCCAAGAAATTGTTGTACTTGTTACATATTTTCTGGTTTTGGTGCTTTTCGTATAGTTTCAATTCTTTATCTGACCTTTTTAGACCGTCTTTGGTTATGATATGTTCAAGATGTTGAAATTTATCTTTAAAAAAATTGGTTTTCCCTTATTTAGATGTAAGTTGTATTTTCTTAGCTTTTCTTAAATATGGATCAATCTTGTCTTGCATTCTTCAAGTGAGGACCCTTGTATTAAAATGTCATCGAGGTATGCAGTCGTTTTATCTAAATCAATAATAATTTGATCAATAATTTTATGAAATTCGTTTGGTGCAGTTCAATTCCGAAATTTAATCGTTTGGAAAGGTATGTCCCTCTATGTGTGGATATTGCCTGAAGTCTGGCACCTTCATCATCTACTGGTACATGTAAGTATGCTTTGTATATATCAAGGGTACAAATATATTGCCCATTTTTCATTTTATTAAAAATATCTTCTATTTTTGGACGTGGATAACGATTATCTTGAAGTTGTTGATTGACGATAGCCTTATAGTCTGCACATAATCGAATTTGTCCATTACTTTTCGGTACTATAACTAATGGTGTTCCCCATTCTGAATAATCAATTTTTTCAATTATTCCTACGCTTTCTAATATATCTAACTCTTTTTTAACTTTTTCTTGTACAGCATATGGAACTTCTCGTGATTTGTAAAAAACTGCTTTTGCATCTGGTTTAACTTTCAGAGAACAATGGATGTCTGGAATCTTTCCTATAGTTGGCGTGAAAACATCTTCGAATTATTCCAATATATCCTCCAAACTTGATATAATATTTCTATTCGGCATTGTTATACTTATATGGTAAATGTTTATTTTAAATTTTCGAATCCATCTTTTTCAATGAATTGCATTTTCATCTCCAGGTATAACAAACAAATCTACAATTATTTTGTTATCACTGAAATATACAGGAATTTGCAAGAATCCCAATAATGGATTGAATATATGGTTCGTATAAGAGAGAACTTCAATATTTGTACAGGTAAATTTAAATTATTGGGGTTATTATGTACAACTATCAGTAACAGCTGTAAATTTAACATCGATGTAGTTAAAATCGCAATGTTAAATCAAATTCAACAGCGCGGTTAAAAACCGTATTCTGAACAATCCGATGTAAAAAAGTTATTGACAGCACAATATTACATCGCAGCTAACTTCACATATATTATGTTGCGAAGGAGAATTTGCCTAATTTTTAGATTATTGATCGGGTATTGTGGGGTATTGTGAAGCAAGAGGCCAAGTAACCAGAAGAAGAATTTTTAGGTTATCGTTATATGTATATAGATACTTTATTAGTGGGTTTATTAATATTTATCATTTTCACCAAAAATGGATGAATTAGCTAACACATCATGTGGACAGTAAGTACTTAGATAATATAATTTGTAAAATGAATTATTAAACAATTAACTATTGCATTGTAGACTAACAAAAAAACGAAAAAGAAAGACATCTGATGAACAATATGAATTGAATCTGAATGAAATGGAAATTGATAATGTATTTAGGAGTGGAATAATTAACCCAACTTTGGGTGAGAATTACATAGAAAATAAATGGAAATCACTCGTGAACAAATTAAATTCAACTGGTAATGGACCGCAATTGCCTGTCGAAGAATGGAAAAGGGTATTTTTGAGAAAAAAATGTGTATGTATGTTACAAATGATTTAATTTACAGAGGTTCAAAGATTGGAAGAACTCTACGCGTTCTAAATACAGGAAAATCCAAATAAGCAGGAACGCAACAGGAAGAGGTCCACCATCCAATTTAAAGTTAACACCATTAGAAGATAAGGGTTTATCTGTTTGAGGAAGGGTTACGGTCACCGGATTTGAAAATGTTGAGGAAGGTGGGGTTCCAATAAGTTCCAGTGAAATAATGCCTCTTGTGGACCAAGTAGAGCCAACAGACTTGGAAGCAAATGTTACAGAGTATGAAGTGTTATATAAAAATAATAGCACCCTGTATCAGTTTGGCGATATAGATCATTTTATTTTCAAAAAGGAAAATGTAAAGAAAAAAGAAGATAAAACAAACACAGGCGACCAACTCTTTTAAATGAGATAGCAAAAAATATTTGGAGGCATTTGATAAAAGCATAAAGCCAAATGAAAATAATGCAGCCTCAATTGAAAAATTGGCAGAAACTTATAAAGTAATAGAGACTGAAAAATTACAAATTGAAAGAAAGAAACAAAATTTTGAAATTCAAAAATATAAGTTTTAACATAAATAATTTATAATTTTTTTGGTGCATGTCAACTTTGTTGGTTTTTTCTTATTTTGTTTTAAGTTATATCCAAAGAATATTATTTATTTTGTTATTAAAACAATATCTATTATTTTTGAATGAAAATTTATTTAAAAATTACGATAAATTGTTTATATAATATACCGTAGTTGCTCGGCCAGCTTCCAATAAATTATTGTCCTCATAAACTGCTCAATTAAAAAGTTAGAACAAAAATCCTTACCGACATTGTCTTCAAATAATTGTTCCTCTTGATTTTCATTGAGGATAAAATCATCAAGGCACAGTCTGTGATTTATCGCAATGTTGTGCAAAACACAACATGAGTCTTTCCGGCTTTTTCAGGATTATAATGAAGAATTCTTTCTTTTGAAAGACATCGAAATCTCGCCTCCAAAATACCATTAGTTCTCTCAATAATATTCCTTGCACTTTTAAATCGAGAATTAAATTCTGTTTCTGGAGTCCCTTCATTCGGGTTTATGTAGGCAGTTAAAAGCTATGGCTCTAAAGGATAGCCACTATCACCTAAACATTTTTTTTAATATAACAAGGAAATCTACTTCATGTATACCTACCAATTAAAAATAAATTCCTATGGCCATTGGAATATTCATTCAATAAATAATTCCGGGTGTTAGACATTGACCATATAGCTGAATCGTGAACCGATCCAGAGAACCTAGCATTTACTGCTAAGATTCTACATTCTGAATCTGGAATCGTTCAAACTATCAAGTAGAAAAAACTTTTATGATTATTGAAATACTTATAAGCATTAAATTTAAATCAGTAGTTGGTGGTTCAACAATTTCCACATGGGTGCCATCTATTGTGCCAATAATTCGTGGCATCCTCCACTTGTTGTTAAATCTATAAAATAAAATATATATCACGAAAATTTGTTGGAAGTTACACCACAAACTATATAGCTACAAATAACCATTTTAACTAACCCGATCTTCACATTATTTTTCATTTCCAAAGTACATGGAAATTTCATAATTTTGGGCATGTAATGTTGTACGATAAATCCACATATTTCAGTTACACATCTGCTAACCGAACTTTGACATATTGATCCAAGATAAGTTGCCTGTCGGTATTTGGTAAGATCCATTTGCAAAGAAACTCAAGGCAGTGAATATAAACCTAATTGATTATTTATATTTTAATATATCAATAGAGGTAATACCTTTAATCGAAATGGTAAGGCGTACTAATTCCGTAACTGTTTCTTTGTTTAGCCTGTAATAAGAAATGAAGAGGTCTTCCCGTATATCAAACGGATTTTGTGAATCACGTAATACTCTCCTTTCTATACGCATATAATTCCTAAAAACATATTTCTAATTATAACCTCAAAAATTGACTCATTTTTTTGTTAAAAACATATTTCAAATTATAACCTTCAAATTTGGATTATTTTTTGTTTCAATATTGCTAATACACACTTACCGTCGGTAATCTGCCTCATGTAAACCGTATGCCAAAATTGGGATCATATTGTTCATTTTGATTTATTTCTTGAAAATTTACTGTTACGAAACAGCACACTGGTATAGTTCCTAAATCCGACTCTGTCTAAGCCAGGTATGAAAGTTAAAATTATGTCGGATACGCAGGTTTTTTTTATAACTGTTTAAGGTTGTGACTATCTTATCTGGGCATTGTATTTGTGACCAGTCTTACCTAGAAAATGCAATAGCCAACTGTTTTTGTGTAAGACGCAATCTGGAATTCTCCAGTAAAAAAGGCACTAATATATATATATATATATATATATATATATATATATATATATATATATATATATATATATATATATATATATAACAAAGAAGATGTAGGAATATCGCGTGATATGTTAACAACAACAACAAAGAGAATCATGGGTAATTCATGCAAAGTAAAGGGCTACTGAAATAGAGTGGTAACCGTGAACATGCATGTTTCTGGCTCATTTTGCCTCATCAGCACGGCATAACCAAATAATGATGTGAAATTTGGGAGCAAAGATGTTAATCGAAACATGGAAAAACACAAAATCCGTTATTTTGTGTTTTTCCATGTTTCGATTAACATCTTTGCTCCCAAATTTCACATCATTATTTGGTTATGCCGTGCTGATGAGGCAAAATGAGCCAGAAACATGCATGTTCACGGTTACCACTCTATTTCAGTAGCCCTTTACTTTGCGTGAATTACCCATGATTCTCTTTGTTGTTGTTATATATATATATATATATATGTATATAACAACAAAGAGATTCATGGGTAATTCACGCAAAATAAGGGCTACTGAAATAGAGTGGTAACCGTGGACATGCATGTTTCTGGCTCATTTTGCCTCTTCAGCACGGCATAATCAAATAAGGATGTGAAATTTGGGAGCAAAGATGTTAATCGAAACATGGGAAAACACAAAATAACGGATTTCAGCAGGAAAACCAAACGCTCATTTGTGTCTTCAATTGGAAGATCCCGAGTTTTCAGGACAACAACCAACATCGACACGGAGGCCAATACGTCGAAATTATTGAAATTTCGACTGAAGGCAGGTGTAGTAGAAAATCGAAATTTATATTTCATATAGACACCTCGTATTTCATGAAATTATATTCATTTTATTTCATACGACTAATACGGTCGCATTTATCTGAGGTGTTGGTTCGCAACTGAAAGTGTAGATGGCGCCAGCTGACTGCTTCTCGCTTGTGTGTAACTACACGAGCCAAGTGAAGTTGTCGGAGGGCGGTATCTTCAGTTCGGATTAGAGATTCTGAAGTGGAAGGCATTACGGCACTCTTGAAGAGACCCAAGAAGGTCGAAACGCGTCAGTGTACTATGCCATTCCGCTATCAGTTGCGAATCCCCACAGATGTCCGTATCGGCAAAATAGCTGATCGACGTCACGGTTTTCGAAGGGGATATAATTCAATATTCTGCGTGGTATTTGCCAGGAATGTAGCTGTTTTTTCCTTCGAAGAATGGTCAGGCCAATACGTCGAAATTATTGAAATTTCGACTGAAGGCAGGTGTAGTAGATAAACAAGTAAATAAGTGAATATAAATGAGTGAATTAGTTTAAGTGAATATACTGTGTATATAATTAGTGAATAGTGTAGTGAATGAATAAATTAAGTAAGTGAACCTACGGTGTGTTTAAAGTTTATCCCACCCGTTCACTGTATGAATAAATTAGAAAAACATTACATTACAATTCAACTTATGACTAACAGTGTCAAAAGACTCCTAACGTGAATGTTTTGGTCGGCGTTATTTTAACAGCGGAAATGTTATTATACATCGATGTAAGTTACATTAAAAGCGTACAGAATAGCATTTTGATAACATCTCTCGATCTTGAAAATTTACAGCTTTGTTTACCGCTAACATGTTTGTACAGAATAAGCCCATAAGTGTATTAAAGTCTGTTTCCGAAATAAGTGTTACTGCACTTCCCGTGTTATACTTAAAAGTGAAAGGTTTATATCCAATTTGAAGTTGATTAACATTTTAGGTTCGTAAATTCGTTAAGAATATTCACATTATTTGATGTTTTTTGTAACGTAGTAATGTAAACCTTGTGAACGTGTCCTCGTTTTTTGCAACTTTGGCATATGAGTTTGTAGGAAATTTTACATTCGGAATTTTTGTGGTTATTTCGTCCACGATGGAGACAGAGTCCTGAAATTCCTATTTCTTGTAATCCACTTTAGTTCGGTAGTGTCCATGTGTTTCCTGTTGTCTATTATTCTCATATTTAACATTGTTCTTAGAATTATAATCGGAAATTTCGTTTACGAAAGAGGTGGAAGGAGTATGATAAATATCTTTATTTTGAATTTCTGAATCTTCCATTGTACTGTTCGGTCAAAAGAGCGATTTCTGATTCTTGCTAAATTTTTTCACGAATATGTTCATCAGATTTACCAAGAATGAATTGTGCTCTACTGTACAATTCTATAGCAGATTTATTGCAATCAGTACAATCAATAAGATGTGTACATTCAATTTTTATGTCACAATTTTTCATTTGTTTTTTGAGAGAAGCAACAAATACAGAAATTGATTAGTTGCATGTTTGAATTTTCGATAAAAATTCATGTTGTTCAGTAAGAATATTCATTATTGGAGATAAATAATTTCGCCATCAATCAATAAGGTGATTGTAGCTTTTTGTACTTGGTAAATCAAGAGATGTAAGACTTGATAATGTTCTGTATTGCTTACTTCCTATCTTCCTAAGCAATTAATTAAAACCATTACTTTTGCATCATTTGTAGCTTATCCCTTGAGTTTGAAACATTTTTTCAGGCGTTCATAATGATTACTAGATAATTCGACTTGTTCATCAAATGGTTCAAAATTCAGAGCTTGGTGTTTGAGTGTTTCTTTAATATCATTTGCATCACTTACTTTTTGTTGTTGTATCATCTGGATAAGTTTCGTTACTTTCAGTCATATTGGATTGAGATATTGTGTTTTTTAACTTGCTTGTATGTTCTTTGTAGTTTCTTTTTTATCAATAATCGCCAAATTATTATATATTTTATACTTTATTCAAATAACACATTGATACTAATGACATATTTATTTCTGATTTGACAGTGCTAATTCTAATTTGACAAACATGGAAAACAATCAAATAACATAAAATAGTAAGTGACCAAAGTTTATATATAATACTTATGTAGCGAGAACAGTAGAAGTAATAATTATGAGTTCAATGTTTCTGAAAAAGAACATTATACATGTTCTCAAGTGAAAACCCTCTCCACTTGCTGCTAACTATCTGCTAACTTTTCCTTAACGAAATATTTTGAAAATCTGAAGGTTAAAAAATTGCATCGCCATTGAAAATGAAAATATCAAGTACGAGCCAATGAAAGTGAATCGATAATGTTTTAAATAAGTAATGGAAATTTTAAGCATAGTTGGTGAGATATTCAAGTAGCTTGAAGCTAACATTTCTACTCATATTGAAACGATCGTTAGTTATATACCCTTAAGTTGAAAATTTATAGAAAATGACAGAAAAGTGAAATCATCAGTTACAAATTGAACGAATTTTTGTTCTACTATACTTTTATATAAATAAATATACTCATTCATATCCTGTAATAGTTTACTTCAGGAAATACAGTCAAATGCTTGTTTGAAATCTATAAATATAACATGTAAGTCCATATCATGTTCGTAGCATTTTTCTATTGTATGTGTTACAATGTGTATTGCATTTGTGGTCGACCTATTTTCCCGAAATCCATGTTGGTATTGTCCAATTATTCTTTCAGCATATTTATAGTTAACTTTCGTCGTATAAGTGTTGTAAATATTTTATAAGTTGCATTGAGCAGTGTTATACATCTATAGCGTTGGCATTGTATTGGATCTCCTTTCTTTAGTATTGGTGTTATCCATCCTTCTCTCCATTCTACATGCATATCTTCTTCTACCCATATTACGGTTATTAACTTGTAGATTGCTTTTAGTGATTCTTCTCCTTCGGTCTTCATCAATTCGTTCACGATCTGATCAGGACGTGGGGCTCTTTTCTGTTTCAATTGATTGACTATTTCCTTGAATTCTTCATATGTTGGCTATTCTTCTATTTCTCCCTCACGGTTCTCGTTTGTGTCCTCTATATTTCCATCCCCGTTTTTAAACATCTCTTTGAAGTAATGTTTTCAATATTTTTTGTCTATTTTTGGAGGTACTTTATTTCCTTTGTTTTGTGATTTTATGTATCCGAAAAGTCTTCCACTATGCCTGCAATTCCTCTCCAGATCTTCCATTTGCCTGTCTATCCACTGTCTTTTTTTGTTTATACAACATTTATTTCATCCTTCTTCAAATTCTTATATGTTTGTCGATCTTATTTTCTTTTTGTTTTTAGCCAGTTCAATCTTGCATGATTCTTTGTCCTAACTTTATTATTGCATTCCTCATGATACCATTCCTTACTTACTTTTAATGTAAATGGCCTACTCATAATGCTTTCTTTTATGTTTTTCGATAGTACTTCGATATTATTTCCATTGACAAACTCTAACTTTTCATTTATTGTCTCCACATATTGTGCCTTACTGGTTTGTGACTTCAATTTTTCTATGTTCCCTCGTTTTTTGATGTTGTATGTATAGTTGCTCTTTATCATTTTCAATTTCAATTTTGCTACCTATTACTAATATATGAACTGATTGTATTGTATCATTTTATTCCATTTTTTGGGTATCAAAACATGGTCTATTTGGTTTCCTCCTATCGTTCCTGGTCTCATCCAGTTAGTAGAATTGATTTTTTTTGTTTTCTTCTTCATTTTCCGTGGGTACGTATGCATTTATAATAGTTATGTTGGCTTGTTTACGTTTGATTCTTATGAGTAAAAGTCTTCCAATGATTGCTTTAAATTCTATTATTTTAGCACTAAGGTTTTCAGCTACTAAAAATCCTGTTCCATTTCGTCCTTGTTGTTTTTCTCCTAAATAGTGAAATGTGTAGTTATTCTTCTCTATTGCTCCCTCCTTTTTCCATCTCATTCCTTGTAGAGCCAGAATATCTAAATTATATCTTCTCATTTCTTATTATTTTTATTCACCTTTTACTTTGCCTGGTCATCTACATTTATTTCTGCCGTGCCTCCGGTTTTTATCAGTTTTTTTCATTTGTTTTTATTATTTTTGTGGATTTTCCTATGAGTGTCCTTCTGGGGATCGCATGCTAGCGGACTTTCTCTCATCCTGGGTTTCGTTATCTGGTCCCCTACCTAGCTGTGAGTCAGTTAATTTATACTCTTTCCCATTTATATACAATCTGTTGTGATCCAGTTTCACTCTTTGTCCGTTGTCTCACACCTCTTTCGTGTATCTGATTAAATTTTTTCTCTGCTGTAGTATTTCTTTTAGATAATCTTCGTTGATTCATTAACTTAGGAAACTATTGAATCGAAAATTCTCCGACTGTTCGATTAGAAGAGAGGGAGCGGTACTATGGCCTCCTAGATCATCAGATCTGAATCCCTCAGATTTTTTCTTCTGGGTATTTTTAGAAGAAAAGATTTACATCAAACCTGTTGAGAAACTAGAAGATGTAGTTGCTCGTGTTCAATCTGCTGTGACATTTACAGATGAGAAGTTTGCATTGAAGTAGGAGACAATTGGTTGGAACTCCCTTTATGAATTAGTTTATTGTTTTGGAGAGTATGTATTTTAGATCTTGGTTTTGTATTAATAACTCGGTAAACAAGAACAAAACGATACATTTTTATACTCACGATTTAATTTGTTTTATTCCCCCGCCATCAATTTAAAAGGACGGGCATCAATTTTCACTTTTTGAGACATCCTATCTATCCTATTATTATATTCCAAACCATAGAATATGCCCTAATAAAGTCTAATTAACTCGGTATACTGGAAACTGGGAAGGTTTTCAATATATATTTCTGCCTCGATATGTTGTCGCATTCTGTATAGAAAACTAATTGACAGGTGTTGAATATAAATAAATTTTTTGCAGGAAACGAACAATAAAGGTCCTGGGTGTCTCATTTTGAGTCCGCGCACGATCCTGTCTATTATATGAGAAACAATGAACAAACCTTAATCAAGCTCGCCACGATGAAACACCGATGAAGCCATTAGATCGTTATTAAAAACACAACGATTTCCAGATATATCAGAAGTGTGGAACTACGTAACAGGAATCGGAAATCACGTAGAGGAATGCTTTCAAATTGTCATGCAGGTGAGTATTTTTGTTATTATTTATCTAAATCTGGCGCATATTCAATTAAAATACTAAATTTATTTGATGAAAATGTATAACTCTCAGTGTTAACAATTATTTGATTCTCCAGATTTTTCAACGATACAATTTTTCGAAACTACTCCATTTACTTCAAGAGCAGTATTTTGTTTCAACGTCTAGCGATAATGTATTGAGTACAAACGAATGTACTGAAGTGAGAAAAACTTTGAATATCGAAGTCATGATTGTGTGGAAATAAAGTTAAATAAAAATGTAAAATAACGTGAAAGATGAAACAGTGAAGTTGACAAGAATCTCTGATCTATTAATTAACAAATTTATATCAAATACAATACAAAATTGTCAACACTGTATAAAAAAATGTACTTCCAATATTTTTTGAGTGATTTTTTTGTCGAAATTTAAGTAGTACCTGAGTAAATTACACGTTCAAATATCGAGTTTGTTCAGTTCTTCTACTTCTTCTACTAATTTCCTTCTACCTTCTCAGTATTTCGTAGTTTGAGGTGATAACAACGTTCTTCACATCGCCTCTGTTGAACTGAAGAAAACTGTGAGTAACTCTTATTCTAACTTATCTGATTTTACTAAGTTGCTCAAGAATGATCCTACCTCAGATATAATATAAAACGGAGATTCATAAAACAGTATTTAGTTCTCGAAATGAATATTTATGGCTGGGAACAACTAGACCTCACGAAATTTCTATGTTCAGAACTGGAAATAACTCATTGAGTTTTTATCTACAAGTGGTATTATTTACAATAATAAACTAAAGCAAACCACACACTATTGAATTTTTAATCTACACAATGAATGCATTGACTATCAAAAAAATATTAGAAGAAGCAACCGAAAAAATACTAGAAGAGCTACAAGATACAAAAACTGAATTGAAATGTGCCATTCATGAAACAGAGAAAAAACTTTTGTTAAAAATTGGAGAACATAGCACAAGGATCAAACGTGTAGAAAAGGAGGTCGAAGTTATAAAAGAACAGATAGGTAGGGAAAAACGACTTAACAATATTGTTATATTCGGTTTAAGCAAACCAATTCCAAACAATAAAATGGAAGATATCTGCACTGAAATAAATGAGAATATAAATACTAATATAAATGGAAGTGACATAAATAATTTCTATCCGCAGAGTCTGTTCCAGTTAAAGTGGAATTTGTGTCATATTCAAAGAAAAAGTCCATTTTTACAAATATTAAAAATGTCAAGGGCTCGGGACTCTCAATATCCAATGACCTAACACCAAATGAGAGAGAAACTTACAAAAATTTAAAGGCGTACCTTATAAATTTTCGTAAAACAAGGGAATACTCTAAATGTTTTATTAAAAATAGTAAACTTGTTTTGGATAACAAGTCTCACTCCCATCAGCCCACCCAATACTCCTAATGTGTCTGAAGATCAAAAAACAAGTGAGTTAAATCCACAACTACCACTGATAGTCAACGCTGACACTAAGAATCCTAAAACTCGCTCAGCATCACAGACTAAATAATGGAAAGGAACTATACTACCTAGATCTTTATTATAAATTTTAGTTTTATCAATTAACTCTAAATAGTTTAAGTTTAATTCTTTACTACCACTTCTTTCTGCTTTTTAATTGCAAATTTCATCTGTATATTAATATGTGTAGTTAAATTTCCTTATCTGAGTTCGTGATTGTCTTTATCTAGAGATTCTTGTTTAATTAGTGTATATCTTTGACATGGAACAATATATACGAGATTTCGAAGTACCGAATATAGAGACATATAAATTAGGAACTATTAAACAATGTACAGAGGTTTGTCCATCAACCTATTGAATTCAAATTTTAAAGTAGTACTTAATAATATTCGCAGTATCAAGAAAATCTAAATGAATTCAAAATTTTCCGCACAACATTAAATTCTGATATAGACTGCATTGTATTCACTGAAACATGGAATATATTGGTTACAAGTCTACACCATATTGAAGGTTATGATATCATTTATAATGAAAGTAAATACAACCAAAATCATGGTGTTGTTATGTACATTAAGAGTAGTTATAACTATACTTATAAAAAAAAGAGACCTACACAAATATTAACGCTCTACAGGTTAAAATCCAACTTATTAAAAGTAATAGCGTAGTCACCCGAACCAAACGTGGCCGCATTTGAAACATGTTTGCAAAATTAATTTGAAGCAAGTGTTGATAATGATGAAGATATGTACCTTTTTGTTGGGGATCTAAACATAAATATATTAGAAAGCAATATTTCAAGTGAATATAATAATACTCTTAATGAGTTCGGATATAGCTCTACAATTAATGAAATTAACTATCTCGACCTTTACTTCGTGGAATCTACTCATATTATTGTTTCAAATGAAACTAAACGTTTCTCGCTTATTCCACAATATAATGAAAAATATTAAAAATTCTAAAACATTGACAATTGTTTCGATAACTGAATATCATCGTCAGAATGACAGAAGTTACATTTCATTTTATGCCTACCTGATGTTTAGTAGTTATTTTTGGCTAGACCAAGAAGTGACCTAACTTGTGGTTGACTTAATATATGTTATTAGAAAAAAGAAAAAGATGTGATATTACAAATATTGAAGCTTAGATATTATTAGCTTTATCTTGTAATTTGCATGTTTTCAATTTTTTGATTAGTTCTATTGAATTTCTAATTGAGTACTTAGATTCATATCCGTAATTATTGAGTATATTGTTAAGCTTCTTTGCCAATATATTATTAGGAGTATTAACATAAGAAACAATAGGTCTAATTGGTTTCGTTATTTTATGTAATTTAACGGTTCCATATAATTGTGGACAATGAGGATTCTTACGAATCATGGACCTCTTTTCGTAAGCACTTAAAAGATAATTTGAATTATTAACAATATCCCTAACATTATTAGAAAACTTCTTTGTTGGGTCTGCTCTAAGAACTTTTACATCGCTAGATTATATAAAGTTATATATTTTTGACTTATAATTTTCAGATGTCAATATGACAGTTGTGTTCCACTTATCAGATTTTGTATCTGTTAGGTTATTATCTTCTACTTTCTTTTTTATTGCATTTTAAACTGTAATGTCATTTTTTTTTTGAAGTTTAACTTTTGAAGGTTCAATATTTTTGATTAAATTGGCAATTTTTAATTTCTCATAAAGAAAATCATTTGAATTAGATTTTAAAGCTATTTCTGACTCTGTAACTATAATTTGTTTAATATTATTCGTAAATTTTGGTGGTATGCTGTACATTAAACCTTCATTTAAAAATTCTATTTCACTATCTGTAAAATTAGTGTCGGAAATGTTTTCAAATCGTGGTGCAAAGTGTGTTGGAATGTAGGTACTTACAGTTTCATGATGTTTAGAGTATTGAATTTTATGTTGTGTGTGTTCAAGTTTCTGTAGCTTTTGTTCTTTTTTCTAAAACTTCTTATGCTTAATCGTGCTGACACTTTCTCTAATTTTGACATCTAAACAGTCAAATTCCACTGAATGTAATTGGAACGTGAGTTCTGAATTTACAACGTTTATGTAGTTGTCTAAGGAGTCTCTCACTTTGAACCATTTCTTACATTCCCCTTTTATCCAAACTCGTTGAGCACATTTTATAGCTTTTTGTGCTTGTGGTGTTTTAGTGTAACATTTTATATTCACATAATTTGGTATTACCGTTTTTTCAAGGCATTCTTGGTTAAACCAAATGTTTTATGGTGCTTTGTAACGTACAGTCGGGTCAAATCTTCTCTCGTAGATTTTTTAATGAAATTAACTGTCTCGACCCTTACTTCGTGGAATCTACTCATATTAGTGTTTTAAATGAAACTCAACGTTTCTAGCTAATTCCACAATATAAAGAAAAATATTAAAAATTCTAAAACATTGACAATTGTTTCGATAACTGAATATCATCGTCAGAATGACAGAAGTTACATTTCATTTTATGCCTACCTGATGTTTAGTAGTTATTTATGGCTAGACCAAGAAGTGACCTAACTTGTGGTTGACTTAATATATGTTATTAGAAAAAAGAAAAAGATGTGATATTACAAATATTGAAGCTTAGATATTATTAGCCCTATGGTGATATCCTGGATATCATTATTCCAATTAACATCAGTATAACTGGAAACGTTAAATTACATAAAATAACGAAACCAATCAGACCTGTAGTTTCTTATATTAATACTCCTAATAATATATTGACGAGGAAGCTTAACGATATACTCAATAATTACGGATATGAATCTAAGTACTCAATTAGAAATTCAATAGAACTAATCAAAAAATTTAAAACATTCAAATTACAAGATAAAGCTGAGCTTATTACATTTGACGTTACTAAAATTCCTCCTAAAGAATGTCTAATACTTGTAAGAAAATTACAAGAAGATAAAAATATTAATCCGGAATAATATCAGATATACTCAATTTATTTGATGTATGTATTAATCAGAATTATTTCACTTTTGACAATAAGATATATATTCAAAATGAAGGTTTACCAATGGGAAGCCCTATATCACCTATTTTGGCAAACATTTTTATGGACAGTTTGGAAAGGAAAATATTCCAAAAAATGTTTTATTTTGGTATAGATATGTAGATGACATATTAGCTTGTTTTATAGGTAGTGAACGACAAATATATATATTTTTCAACCACATTAATAATTTACACACAAAAATTAAATTTATATTAGAAGTTGAGGAAAATAACTCTATCAATTTTCTTGATTTAAAAATTCAAAGAGTTAGTAATGTACTTGATTATGCAATTTACCGAAAACCAACACACACTGATGTGACAATTCCTTATATTTCCAATCACCCCCTGTCACATAAACTAGCAGCATACAATTCAATTATACATAGAGCATTTTCAGTTCCTATTAACAAATGTAATTTTGATAGAGAAATTAGTACAATTAGACAAATATCCAACGGTTATCCATTACATATGATAAATAAGCTAATTAATAAAAAAGAGGAAAAAGTGGCATTACAACTAATATTTCCTGAACAAACTGAAGAAATAAAAACTTATAAAACCATCACATATGCAGGAAATATTTCTAATAATATTTCAAAGATAATATCTTTAGCAACGAATACAACAATTGCTTTTGAAATAGAAAGTAACGTAAGTACAAAATGGTTAAATGTTAAAACAAAAATACCAACATCAAATAAATCAGGTATATATAAACTCAAATGTCCAGAATGTAATGCTGTCTATTTGGGTCGGACCCTTAGAAATTTTGAAATCAGATACAGTGAACACTTACTAGCATACAGATTAAAACAACCAGATAAATCCCGTTACGCAAAACATCCACTTGACACCAACCATTCATTGACACCAAACACATAACTAGAAGTACTACATATTTGTGATAAGAAACAAGAACTAGATTTCCTTGAAGAGTTGGAAATTAGAAGACACTTAAGAAACCAACAATATGAAGTCGTCAATGAACAGATAAATCTAGGAAGCTCTCCACTATTGAACTGTCTTCTTAAGTGATAATTGTAAAGATCACCAGATATAGTTTTCCTGGTTTTCTATATCATTGCACAGTTATACTGATCTTAATTGGAAAAATGATATCCACGATATAACCATAGGGCTTATATTATCTGATCTTCAATATTTGTTATATCACATCTCCTTCTTTTTTCTATTAACATATGTTGTCAATCACAAGTTAGGTCACTTCTTGGTCTAGCCAAAAATGACTACTAAACATCAGGTAGGCATAAAATGAAATGTAAGTTCTGTCATTCTGACGATGATATTCAGTTATCGAAACAATTGTCAATTTTTTAGAATTTTTAATATTTTTCATTATATTGTGGAATTAGCTAGAAACGTTGAGTTTTATCTAAAACACTCTACAATTAATATTGCCACACGAGAAAAATCCTGTCTAGATCATATATTCATAAAATCAAAACAACATATTATAGATCAAATTGTGCTTATAGTAATCCAGACGAATATAACTGATCATGCAACTACTATCTTGCAAGTAATGCTAAACTCAAAGAACGCATCATGTATAAATAAAAAACTTTATGCTGAAAGTATTAACATAAATAAATTAAACAATATCCTAAAGAATACAACGTGGGATTCAATTTATAGTATAACCAATGTAGATACTGCAACCAATAAATTTGTGACTATACTTAGTAACACTATTGGTAATTGTACTGAGAACCGCCTAATAAAAAGAAAACACACAAAAATTGCACCCTGGCCCACCAACGCATTGCTAAAATCTATCAATACAAAAAATAAAATGTTTAAAAAGCTACAAAAAAATCCTAATAATCTACTACTTAAAACGCAATACCACACTTTTAAAAATAAACTTAAATATTTGATAGCGAAAAGAAAATACCACTATTACACCACGGAGCTCATTAAAAACCATAATAGTCTAAACAAATTGTTGGACATAGTTAATAATATAACTAAAAAGAAAAAACAAAACACACTACAAATTCTGTTTACAATGATAGCGACCAATTAATTACAGATAAAAAAGTATCGCTAATGAATTTAATACAATATTTGCCACAATAGGCACAACTTTAGCTAATAATATAAATAAAGATATGAATTACGTACAAACTAGGAAAAGCATCTGTAATTCGTTTGCTATAACACCACTTGATTCCAATGAGTTACTCACTATTATCCATGATTTGAAAAGTAAAAAAGCAGTTGTAGCAGATAATATTAGAGCGGAAACAATCAAATCAGTCGCGGAGTACATAGTCGAACCATTAAAATTTTTAATTAATGAGTGCTTCCAACGGGGCGTATGGCCCTCAACTTTTGAAAAATCAGTAATAATCCCAGTGTATAAAAAAGGTAACAAAAGTACGATTACAAATTACCGTCCAATTTCTTTGTTACCTCATATCTCAAAAATATTTGAAAAGGCTCTCAAAAAACGATTAATTTCGTACCTAGATAAATATCAAATACTATCTAAACAGCAGTTGGGGTTTAGAGAAGGAACGTCAACTGAAGATGCGATTTTAGTTCTAACATCAGAAATTACCAAATGTTTTAATGAAAACAAAGGTTGCTTATGTATTTTCATAGATCTGTCCAAGGCTTTCGATACCGTCCTCCTCAATTCACTAGATGGCATAGACATTAGGGGTAACTGCTTGAAATTATTCAAAGAGTATCTACTTGACAGGCAACAAAGCGTTGAGATAGATGAGGTCTATAGCGAGTACATAAAAGTTCAGTTTGGGGTACCGCAAGGCACAGTCCTAAGACCACTTTTATTTAACATTTATCTGAATGATATCTTCTCTTTAGGTAGCGCCGGTCACATTATTGGGTTCGCTGATGATACAGCTAATTTTTATACCGCTAACGCCTGGGATTAGCTCAAGGAAAAAAGCAGAAAATTATTTTAAGTTTCGTACAATGTATACATTATCACTGGTTTGTCTTTCCGGTCTGAAAACTTGCTGCCCGTTCTTCATCTAGCTTTAGTTCTATGCAGTGTCTTAGTCCTTTTTCCCAAAATTCTTGTATAAAGTTTGTAACTTGTTCGTGCCAAACATATTGTTCTATAATTTTCGCATTTATTCTGTTCCCGTTTTTCATAAATAGGAACTATTGGATTATTTCTCTATTCTCGCCGTATCTGCTTCTCTCCCATATTTCTTTGAAAATTATCCGCATCTATTTCAATTTCTCCCTGCCATTCGATTAGTTCTGGTGATATTCCATCTTCTCGGCTTCCTTCTTCTGTTTTAATGTTCTGCATGGCTTCTTCTACTTCTTTTCTTGTCATTTCTTGTTACTCTATCTCTATTTCTTTTATCGTTGTATATTCCTTCACAAGTATTGTTTGGAATTTGTCTACGTAGTAGTCTAGTATTTGTTTTACCTCTATTTGGAGTTGATTATTTTAGTAAATTATTGCTTTTGCTTCCTTCTTTATGCTTCCCCGGAATATTTTTACATGTACACAAATGTTTCTATTATTTATCCTAGGTGATTTTGTTATCTCCTCTTCAAATTCTCTCCAACCTTGTTTTTCTCTTGTTTTATTTCTATGTTTCCTGCGTTTCTTTTCCTAGTGTTGTCTTGTTATTTTATTCTATAAAATATATCAACAATATTTTCATAGAATACCAATTGATATTAGATTGTGTTTTGAAAACATTCGTTGAATGTTATAGTTGGAGATTCAGTGATAACCTCTGTCGCTTGTTCAGCTAAGCATTCATTCAAGAAGACTTAAGATGTAGAGTTCTTCAACTATAAAATGACCGTACTTGCGTCGTTTTCTATTATTACAGATTTAGAAAATCAATGTCGATAACCAGGTCAGATAATATTGAGGACTTAATGAAGCTGTTGGTATCTAAATCGAAATTATATCTGCAATCGTTGCAAAAATATAATTTAATAAAAACATTCTAGAGAGACACGAGTGAATTCAAATGATCTCACTGAATAACTTAAGTTTGAAACAAGCGAAAAACGATAATTATATAATCATATATAGCTCATTTTCCAAATTTATTCCGTTTGCAATGATAAAATTCATACACAATTTATTGGAGTTCATAAAGAAGTAAAGATATGTCTTTGAAGTAATGCTCCTGGTTTTCACAAACAAATTCATACGTACTTCAAAGAACTTTCATTTTGAATTAAATGTATATCCACAGGAAGTAAAACTGTCGATAAACGTAAAACCTGAATCCTGTTTATGTAATGGGGATAATTTTTTTCACTCTCTTATACAAAGAGGTTATTCATCAAAGACTTAGATATATGTGTTTTTCTAAATTAAACGGGAAGACATAAAATTGTTGAAACTTATTCAATAATATTCAAATTAAGTTTCCTCCCATTTCCGCGAAGGCAGGTAGAAGGTTTCTGGTTCAATTTCTACGAACTGTTTCTAAATTGGCACAACTGTCTTTCATAATGACGCAGAGTTTGAGCGTCATCTGTCATTTAGTTTTATCACAGTGCTACATTTCGCCATTCATTGTAAGTGTTTTTGCGATTTTTTCTTTCTGTTCAAACGATGTTATAATAAATATGCCATTCCAAACTTGGATATCAACAAGATAAACGTCATGTACGTAGAAGGTAGACATGTACTTACAATCAACGTAACTGATATGTACGGTGTATCCCCTTTTGGGCAATTTTGCGGGATACCTCCCTTATCTTTAGTTTGCTACTTTTTCATGCAATTTTGATAGCCCTTTTGGTAGTTGAGATACAGGGTGGAATTGAAAAGTGCTACTTTTCCCTATATCTCAGTTATCTTTAAACTTATAGAAGACGTTAAAAAATGTTTTGATATAATTTTTTTCATGAAGTCTAGTGACAAAGTCAGTTCTTTCCCACCACCTCTTGTTTTTTAGGTACGAAGCATACATATGTTTTTCTAAATTGGACCTAGAACACTACAAAGAGAACTAGACGAGGCAAGAGAAGAAAACGAGTTAACAATAATTATGGAAGATTGTAACAGCAGAGTAGGTAATGGTAAAAACAGGGGAATGGGATGCATGGGAAGATAAAGTTGATCGACTTCTGCAGAAGAAAGTATTCAATAATCGGAAATTCGATGTGTTACCAAGAAATGGATGAACAATACACATTTATTGCAGATGAAAGAAATGCCAGAACTCTAATGACTGAATTGTATATACCCAAAGTTTAATGAAAACTATACAAAATGTACAAACAAGAAAAGAAGCAGAAGCGGGAATGAATCACAAATTAGTGACAGCGCAATTGAAAGTGAATCTTGGGAACGATGAAGAGAAAACAGAATATACATGAACACAAAAAGAAATAAAAAAGAAATATAGGAAGGTAACCAAGGAAGAATTTTAAAAACGGGCAAATGAAAGGGAAAACTGGACATAAGAAGAAAAGTAGAAAATATTTCAAGAAACGGTGACATCCTTAGCAGAGAAAAATAAAATATGAAGAACTAAATGGTGGGCTGAAGAAATAAGAAAGCTTACGAAGGAAAATGAAACGGCATGGAAAAAATATCTCAAACAAAGATAAAGAAGACTACAGATGGAAGAGAAACGCTGTAGAAATTAAAATAAAAGAAGAGAAAATACCAAGTTGGAGTGAATTTGAAGAGGAGATAACAGAATCAGATAGGATAAAAAATTTTGGACACAGATAAAAAGATTTAGGGGAAGCAGAAAGAAGGAAATAAAAGCAATACAAGAGAAAAACAATCAACTACAAACGGGGGTAGAAGGAGCAGCCATACAGAACATTGAAACTGGAAAAGCAAGCGGAGGAGACGGAATAGCACCAGAATTTATTAAATGGCTGGGAGAACAAGGAGTTGATTAGTTGTGGATAATGGTCAAAGAAGCATGGGAGAAAAAACAAATACCGAGGGAATAGGAACATACTATAATAATACCTATCTATAAAAAAGGGGAACGAACTCAATGTGAAAATTATAGAACAATATGCTTGGCACAGACAAGTTACACACTCTATGCAAGAATTTTAAAATAGAAACTGAGATACTGCATAGAACTAAAACTAGAAGAGAACGGGCAGCTTTCAGACCGAAAAGATAAACCAGTGATAATATATACGTTTCTATTAACATATATTAAGTCAATCACAAGGTGAGCACTTCTTGGTCTAGCCAAAAATAACTACTAAACATCAGGAAGGCATAAAATGAAATGTAACTTCTGTCATTCTGACGATGATATTCAGATATCGAAACAATTGTCATTTTTTTAGAATTTTTAATATTTTTCATTATATTGTGGAATTAACTAGAAACGTTGAGTTTCATTTGAAACACTAATATGTTATTACTATATTGTATAAACTATAGTGTTATTATTTATTCTCCGCATGCGAAAGCTCTTAATTTTAAGATACTAATAACAGTATGGGCCAGCATAGAGGGATTATCATTAATGGCATTCAAATTATGTACCAGAGCATCAACATTATCCACATTATTAAAAAATTTATTTTGTCTATGAGGGCTGTAAATGGGGCATTTGAAGAGAATATGCTCCAACGACTCTGGTGTATGCATATTACAAACGGAACAGATTTCCCCACAGTCAATTATATAGAAGTTTCCTTTAAAGGAAAATTTCAGTATCTTTTTACTGGAAGTTCTGATTTGTGCAACAATTCTCGTTATGAATATAGATGCGGGTATTCGCCAATAATTTCTCCCGGTTTCACCAATTAATAGTTGAGAGTATAACAGGGAATAGATATAAATTTCGTAAAGTCGTTTTTCAAAATTTTTTAGAATAACCCCATCTAATTTATCTGAATATGTATTTAAATAGTTTATCCATAAATGTTCACACTCTGCAAAGGTAAACCATTCCTTAACTTGAGTGACCCAATTATATTTAGCGTTCTCCGTAGCTAATAGTAAAAGTTGCATATAACAGATTTTAGACATTCTAGAATTATCCATTATTTTAAGTTAATTTAACCAATTCAAAGCATGTTTAAAAATAATTAGTGATAAATGGGGCGAATATGTCTCAAGGCGTACAATAAAATCTGGAGTATTCTGAGACAAATTCAACAGTTTTTTAAAAAATTTAACCTGAACCCGCTCAATAACAGCAGTATAGCGTTGCCAATTCCAAAAGATAGACAAGATAAAATGATAGAATTATACAATTTAATTCTGGAATCCCATGTATTAATTATTGATCGACACATAATATCCATAACTGCTCCAATGGCACGACAAGCTTCAATTTTAGTATTCTTAACCATGGTACAGAACATAGCTGTAGAAGAGAAAACGACACCTAGATACGTAAGTTGCTTTACTATTTCTAACCTAAAACCGTTGTAATAAAACGTTTGATTATAATTATGTTTGTGCCCTCCTTTTCCAAATATTAATACATTATATTTATCACTGTTAACTGGAAGTTTATTGGTACAACAATAAGTATCAAGTAATCTCAGTTTGCGTTGTATGTCTATTGGGTAGTCCCCCAGGATAACTATGTCATCTGCGTATTGAAGCATTAACACATCATTCTTGCCATCAATATTAATTCCGCGTAAGTTACTTGAACGGAAGTAATATTCAATATTCGATATGAAAATAGAGAGAAGCAGTGGACTTAGCGGTTCACCTTGGAGAACTCCCTCAGCGATAGCATATTTTTTACTATATAGGCTTTGGTGTCTATTTAATAATGTGGCGATGTCATATAAGTGTTTTACTATTCTTATATACTTAGTACTAACCACAAACTTAGATAGTTTTAACCAAAGAAGTGTATGATCTATACTGTCAGATGCTCTCCGAAAGTCTACAAAAACAGCATATACTTTCCTGCGGGGGAGCCTAAGAGTTATTTACAAAACAGAGGTCGAAATAAAAATATTATCCGAGCATTTAAGAGGATTAACGACAACACCTTGGCTCAACAATTAATTAGAGATATACCACGATAGTTATTAGGATCCTTTAAGGGACCTTTTTTGTGGAGCATTGTGAGAATTGTCTCATGCCAACCGGAAGGAATAATTTTGAATCCAAAATTTTATTATATAAATTACAGATATATAAACGCCAGTTCTGTGGTAAATGCTTTTAAAACCCGTAAGTAATACCATCCTTACCTGGTGATTTGCTATCTTTGCACAAAATCAAAGATTGATCAAGTTCTAGGAGTGATATGGGGGTATCTGGAAATTCGTCTCCGATCCCAAAAAAAGATACTTCATACTTAATTTTAATTGAAGATATGCTATCGTAAAAAGATTCCCACTCCCCGATTGATACAGGACAACTTCTATCTTTACGTCTAAATAACCTTAAGGTTTTCCAGAACTCCGAAGGATTTTTTTGTTGGAAAGGGCAGTTACAATATCTTTTTCATAATCATTTTTCTTCCTTGAAATTAACCGCTTATATTATTTTTTGTTGGAAATATAAGCTGTCCTATATATTTCGGAGAATCCTTGTTTTTTACATATTTTCAATGAATTTGTTACTTGACGTTAGGATTTCTTACAGTCATCATCAAACCAATGCTTAGACCGTAGTGAGTTAATGCCATCAAAAAATTTAACTCAGACTTAACCTTTAAGTTTAGCTACATCCCATATTATGCTACACATATTATCATACATAGCGTCCACATCTCCCATTGTTCCCACATTTGGTACGCATTGAATTGACATTTTAAAATCAATTACTTTGGTACTGTTCCATTTTAACCCGAGAACGCTCGCGCCTGAAAAGTTACGTTGATGCTCGCGGCTGGTCGTTTAGACAGACTAGGAAATCCTTAAATATGTCAGTATTTGTGTTGTTTATTAAAAGTATTGAGCTATTGATATACTTTTTATAGAAACTTTATTGGCTATAAACATAAAGTAGGTATGTTTTTGAGCAAAAATGAAAATGACAAACTCTTAATGCAATAAAAAAAACAAAGTGATATTCTTAACAAAAAAAAAGGTGCTAATTTTCTTAGTTTCCTACACACCTTACACAAATATCTACCCTGTGTTCCTTGCAAACGTATCTTGAACAAGTTTGACAGGTTGTGGTGGTTTTCCTATTTTTCTTTGAGCTACAATATCCACATCTTCCTACAACACTATCAGCTCTTGTGGTTGGCTGCACAGGAATTCTAAGTACGTTGTGAATACTGGTTCGAATATTCAAAGGTATATCCATTGTCAACCGTCTGTGTATATGCTCAGAACATAACTCCGTGGCAAGGCTCCTCAAAAATTCACGTCTCTTCTTGATTTTCTTTGCTTTGGTGTTGAACTCAAATGACCTGGCTGTTGATTCCGTCAATATTCATTTGACAGAAGAAAATTGTTAGTGGCCACCTAGCAGTTTTCCGCGAAACTGAATAACTGCCTTTCATCTCATCGACTTTATCTACACCACCCTTGGTTTTATTATAATACAATATAATTTTTGGTTTTCTCTTCACAGATTCCTCAACCTCACCCTGATGATGCATCGTCGATATCAAAGCAACCGTCTTACCTTTTTTAGGTACATAGGAAAGCAGAGTTATGTTCTTTGTAAATCCAAAAATTGTGGTTTTCACTTCCCTTTGTTTAGAATTGACGAATTCTTTTGGAAGCTCCCTTTTATTTCTTCTGATAGTCCCGACAATTGTTAGTTTTTCCTTTAGTAAGTCTTGAGCCAGGTCAATAGAAGTAAACCAATTGTCCATAGTTATATTGCGCCCTGATCCCAGAATAGGGCCAATAAGCCAATTGACAACGTTGGCAGGACTACTATTTAGCAAGAAAGGATCCTATGCCTGTTTCCCAGCATAAATTTTCATATTATAAGTATAATAGGAACATGAGTCCGCTAGAGAAAAAATTTTAATGCCATATCGGGCAGGTTTACTTTTTATGTATTGCCGGAAACCGCAACGTCCTCGAAAACCTTCCAGCATTTCGTCTATTGTAGTATCTGCTCCAATAGTGTAATTTTCTTGACATCTTTTTACAAATCCCTCAAACGAATGCCTAATGGGAGCTAACTTATCTGCTGTTTTTCGAGCTTCTCGGGCATGTATATTGTCGAACCGGATACAGCGCATTATAAACTGAAACCTAGATCAAGTCATAACACATCGGAAGTATTATATTCCGGTGCCATCGGTGGCCCATAAATCCGAAAGATTTAGGTGTGAAGAACGTGAAACGCCGGCCAAATACAACAATCCCATAAATGCTCTTACTTCAATAGCGTCTGTATCTCTGGCATCTCTTTCCCGTGTATAGTTAGCACGAACGGACTGAATTTTTATATTTGTACATACCACTATTTCTTCTATAACTTCATCAGGGAAAAATAACTTCCAAGAGGTTAGTGGTGCAAATTTCGATTTCTTTGTGGGACCTTCCCGAAATCTTACAATATTCGCTGCTTTTACTTTTGCGACACGGCTTATCGGAGGATATTTACACCACAACATCCCAGGTTTTCCCACATAATTCTCAAGGCGTTCAGACAAAGGCACATCGTCGTATGACTCATCATCATCACTATCATTCTGATCAGGATCTGACTGCTCCGAGTTCGTATCATGGTCGCTTTCTTCTAGAATATCTTCTTCAGGGTCCGAATCACCTCCAACTATCTCTTCGTCTGTTTCTATTTCCTCATACAATCTTTGTAAACGTTCGATTTCTTTTTCATGATCCATTCTACAAAATAAATAGATTTCTATAATATGTTATCTGCTATTATCTATTTGATTTTGCCACATTTATTTGATTATAAACCCCCAATTTCCCTGTAAACAATTAATAATTTGGTACAAACCTTAAAATGCTCACGCGTCGGTTAAAACGACCAATTATCAGTTTTCAGCTTCTAGCAACACTCTCTAACAAAAACCAAAAGTAGACTGGCCCGTCGGTTCGACTTAGGAAGACTCCAAAGCGCGTCGTAAAATGGCGGCCCAAATAAATGTGGGAGGGGGAAAAACACATCCTTGGCGGCAAATCAACCAGGATGCGAGCGTTCTCGGGTTAAGCGAGTGAAGGATGATTTAGTGGGAGTAATATTATTGCTTCCTATTACCGAGCCGACGGATATAACTATTGGAAAGTGATCAGACAAATATTGATCATCTGGCACACTAAATTTTTCAATTAATTCAAGCTTATCAGTATTACAAAAACAGAGATCTATTACACTTTGCCCTAGTGTATTACAAAAAGTGAAGTTAGCAGGTCTGTCTGTTTTTATATGACCATTTATTAACGAGAAGTTTCTATCTGACATATATTCCAAAAGACGATGACCCTTATACAGACTTTATCATAACTTAGCATATTGGGGAAAAATTGAGTATTTGCTACAATTTCTTCTGGAATTTCACTTGTCTCGCCAATTCTACTATTAAAATCTCCAGTTATGAGAAATAAACAATCAGGATATTGTGTATAGCATTAAGTGACATTCCAAAAGCTTCCAACAATTGATCATAGTCACATTTAGGTGAAAAATATACAACACAAACAATAAACTGAAAAGAAGATTTTTCAAACTGATACATCAGCCACCAGGGAGAAGTTTCCAGAACTTTTGAATAGTAACAATTTTTGTAAAATACTGCTATACCACCTTTTGCACGTCCTACTGATTTCTCGTGGATTGCTTCTGAGTAAACAATACTATAGTTACAACTTAAGGCGTCAGGTACTTTTATGACCGGATACCAAAAATTATTGAAGTTTTTAAAGCCCCGCATATTCCAGAATATCATATTAACAAAAGGCAAGTTATTTCAATCATTGCATTTTGTTTCGTTTGGTTTGGTTGTTCTTATGCAAGTTTCGGGTTTTTTAAAAAATTTTCACTAGTTGCACCTTCGGATTCTGGAGATCTCTCGCTTACTTTTCTTCCTTTGGTTTTCTTGGATGTTTTTGATGGTTCTCCATGCAGCCTTTTCCACCCAAAGGGGTTTATAATGGACAAAGGAATTAAACGAGGGGACAGTTTAAACCCGTTACTATTTATACTTATTATGGAAAAGGTTAAGAATATAAAAAGATAAAGTAAACATCTGAGTACCACAATTGGGTACAGAAACAAGGAACCCGTAAAAATGTGTAGATTACTATATGCCAATGATGTAGTTTTAATAATGAATTCCAAAAATAAAATTCAAAAATTAATACACGTCTGATCTGCGGAGATAGAAAAAATGAGAATGGAGGTCAACCTAAATAAAACCAAAATCATGATAATAAATGAAAATAAAAACCGCCAAAATAAAGAAATAACATTTAAGAACCATACATTAGAAGTGGTAACGACATACGAATAATTTGGAAGTATGCTGACAGAAGACCGAAAAATAGATGCAGAAATAACTAACAGGGAAATAAATCAACAAAAATCTACTACGCACTAAATAACAAAATATGAGGACATGAAAATATTGATATTGGTGTGAGAAAAAATATATAACGCAATAGCAGTAACCACTGTTACATATGCAGCAGAAAATTGGTTAATTAGGGGGAAAGACAAGATAAAAATAAACGCAATGGAAATTGTTGTATATTGTAATTAAGCATTTGGGTTTCGACAGTCAGAAAAACTAGTTTCCTTATCTATGGTGTTGATACGTATTTTTATGATTTGAGGAATTAAATGTTTTGTACTCATTAGCCAGTCTTGAAATAAATTGTAAAGAATAAGGTAGTGTTATTTCATATTAATTAATACTCGCAAATGAACAGTGGCGACGAAGATTTTGTGTCGAATTAACAAGTAAAATTGTTTAGTTTTGATATGTGATTGTGATTTCGTGTTGAAAATGCAAGCCTTTTTAGGAACTTTACCAGAATTTGATCACAAACATTCCGAATTTTCGGTATTTGATGAAAGACTGAACCAATTTTTTATAGTAAATGGTATTGAGGAAGGAGAAAAGAAAAAAGCGATATTATTAAACACATTATCGGAGAGTTGTTATGTACTAGTACGAAATTTATGTGTTCCAAGTTTACCTGCGGATAAATCATTTGATAAGCTAGTAACGTTACTAAGTAAACATTGCGTACCGGTAAAATCATGGTTTGCCGAAAGGTTGAAGTTTTATTCAGCACGGAGAGATCATAATAAAAATGTCTCCGATTGGTCAGCCCGGGTTAAAAAGTTAGCTTCCAATTGTAAATTTGGAAAGGAACTGGAAGTAGTTATGCGAGATATTTTTACCATTGGTATGAATGATGATAAAATTATGGACCGTCTTTTTGAAGAAGATGCCTCGAAAAGTGTTACAACGTTGAACAGGATGATGAAAGTAGCGTTATCGAAGGAGTCAGCTTTAAAGGAACATTCTGACAGGAAATCAGTAGCGGGCGTTCACATTAAACAAAAAGATGAGTTGAATTTTCATCAACAAAAAAGAGTTCAACAAACAGATAGGTCGAGTGGTATTAATGGTAACAGAAGAAATTCCTCGGTAAGTGAATCACCTTTTAATCAGAACAAAAAAAATGTTTTGTGAGCGGTAGAGGCAATCACCTCGCTAGTGATTGTGCTTTCAAAGGTTGCACTTGTTGTAGATGCGGCGTTAAGGGTCATTCAGCACATCAATGTAAAAAAATAGTCACAATTTTTTGACGGAAAATAATATTGATAATGATAAACAATGTTCAAGTGATTTGAATAATTTTGATTAAACTGAGTCCATTTTTATTGTAAGGGATATAAATAACATAGAGGGTGACGATTCTCCACAAAGTATTAAGCCCACTTTTATAAAACTAACCGTGGAAAGCACCCCTATGCATTTTGGAGCGGACTCTAGTTTCGCACATTCGGCCATTTCTGAAACAATGTATCGTAAACATTTTAAGGGTTTAACGTTAGAAGAAAATGATTTATCGCTTAGAGATTATATTGGTATGACTATTGAACCCTTAGGATTTTTAAAATGAAATATTTGAAAATAAATCTTATATATTAAAAACCTATGTTATTAGAAATGGGGGACCACTCCTCATAGGCAGAAATGAATTGAAAGTGTTAGGTTTAGGTATTTGTAAACTACCAAATTCAAATTTGTTGAATAATATTGCACACAAAAATGTAGGTTTTCCGACAAGACTTCAAAAATTGCTTGAAACTTATCAAGAAATTTTAGAGCCAAATCTTGGTTGTATTAATAAATTTAAAATTTCTTTAAAATTAAAAGAAGGTACTATTCCCAAATATTGCAAACCCAGACCAGTTCCTTTCGCATTGAAACCAAAAATAGAAACCGAGATAGATAGATAAGTAGCCAATGGAGTTTTAAAACCTACTCAATTTTCAGAATGGGCGACGCCTGTTATTCCTATCCTAAAACCAAATGGTTCCGTAAGGCTATGCGAAGATTTTAAAATTACTTTAAATTCACACTTAGTAACACAACACTTTCCCCTTCCTCGTATTGAATATCTTTTTTCTCAACTTCAAAACGGTCAAAAATTGACTTATCTGAAGCATATCAACAAGTTCTACTGACAGAGGAATCTCAAAAGCTTGTTACGATAACAACACATAAAGGTATGTTCTCATACACGCGCTTACTTTATGGTATAAAAACGGCTCCATTCATTTTTCAAAATATTATGGAACAACTGTTTTTAATTCCAGGGGTAGCATGTTTTCTAGATGATATTCTTATTACAGGGAAGGATGATCAGTAGCATTTGGATAAATTTGAAAATATTTCTCACATATTGCGGGAATGTGGTCTTAAAATAAAAAAATAAAAATGTTTTTTGTTTCAAGATCCGGTAAAATATTTAGGGCACGTGATTGATAAGGAAGGGCTACATATGTCGGATGAAAGAATTTCTGCAATCAAAAATGTTGGAACTCCGAGCTCAACGATCGAACTTAAATAATTTTTAGGGATGATAAATTTTTATTACCGGTTTATACCGAATGTCTCACACATTTTTAAACCTTTATATAACTTTCTAAAAAAGGACGTTGACTGGCACTGGGGAAATGATTGCAGACATAGCTTTGAGGCTATTAAAAAGTTATTATCGTCCTCATCGGTATTGTCACATTTTGACCCAGAAAAAAAGATAAAATTAATGGTAGATGCTTCTAGTTTTGCTTTAGGTGCCACTCTCTGTCATATATTCGATGATGCGACGTCTAAGTGGTTGGAAGTCTTTGAGGTAAAACATTTGTCGCCATCTGGAACAATTGAAGTATTTAGGAAAATTTTTAGTAGATTTGGGTTGCCGAGAGAGCTATGCGAAAATCCTAAATTAGAATTAAATCTGATATTGCAGAGATTTTTGTTTCATTTTCGGAATACGCCGCATACCACAACAGGCGAATCACCTGCGAAAATGCTTTTTGGCCGAGGATTAAGAACCAAATTTGACTTACTCATGCCTTCAACCGTGGAAATGATAAAATCAAATCAAGAACGACAACAACAAAAATGTTCGTCTCGCCTAAAGGATATTATTTTCGAAATAAATTGTAAGGTATGGATAAAAGATTTTTGACTACATTCTAGTTCGCCTTGGTGTCCGGGCATAATTACAGAGGTGTTGGGTCGGAGAACTTACATGGTTAAGACTGATAAAGGTATGAATTGGAAAAGACACTCTGATCAATTGAAATTAAAACATGAAACTACTTGTAGTGTGAATCCAGAAGTGGTTTCAATCATACCCCGATCAGAAGTGAATAATAATGTTGTACTTGATGTAAATAATGTACAAAGCAGTGAAAACAGTGACATTGAGGGAAGGACGTTTCTTGATACTAATGAGTCAAAAGAAAATAGTGGTGTGAGTGTAGAAATTGTCTATGTAGGAAAAGAAGGAGATAACTCCGGAAGAAACTTACGTCGTCGTAGCAAAATTGAAAAACCGCAACGCTATGGCTTTAATGAATAATTATAGTTTTTGATTAATTTATTATTGAGGAAATTTGTTTTGATAAGAAATATGGGGGTAGTGTGGGTATAAAAGAGGGAGACGTTGTATATAGTAATTAAGCATTTGGGTTTCGACAGTCAGAAAAACTAGTTTCCTTATCTTTGGTGTTTGTACGTATTTTTATGATTTGGCGAATTAAATGTTTTGTACTGATTAGCCAGTCTTGAAATAAGTTGTAAAGAATAAGGTAGTGTTGTTTTATATTAATTAATACTCGCAAATAAACAGAAATGAAACACCTAAGAAGAATAGCGGGAAAAACTAAGTGGTACAGGATAAAAAACGAAGACATTAGAAAAGTAGTAGAAGAAGAACCAATAACAGAATAAATAAACAAGAAACAACTGAACTGGAACATCGTAGGAATGAAGGAAGATAGATTAACAAGAAAAATAATAGAGGCAGGAAATACTATTAAGAAAATAAGGGGGAAATCAAGGAAGAAATGGATAAACCAAATAAACGAACTGGATGCAAAAATATAAAAAACTTGGGAGAAAATGAGAAAGATGGCAAAGGACAGGAGACAGTGAAAGAAATTGGTACAAGAGGGACCAGAACCTCTCTCCGACACCTCAAAGGGTAAAAGGAAATGGGAAGAAGAAGAAGAAATAAAACACTCCTGTATATTTTTTTTCTATAAACATTAGGCATAAAGTGAGCTCTCCAAAAATGTATAATTGTTTTGAATTATTTTCTAAAACAAGCTCAGGATTTGACATTTTGAAAAATTTTCTTTGGTGCCGCAATTAATGGGTAGTAGGTTATGGCTAAATTTTATTAAAAACAAAACCTAGTGCGTGATTATTACTTATTATACTTTCAAAATCAATTCAAAAAAATGTTATTAATTCTCAATCTATATTTATTTATTACAGCATTTAAACCTAATTATTATGATGAATAATGTGTGTGTGATTTGGTTTACCTTGGCTGCGGATACTATGTCCATTCGCCAAATGATGAATAATTGAATCTCACTTAAACAGCAAACTTATTTGACCTAAAGCTCAAAGTATGAAAAACAAAAATGAGCAGAATTTTGAAAAACCAAAAAGGTATTATAGGTGGTTTTCAAAATGACGACCATTTCCCCGTATGCAAATTTTTCACAATTTCCTTATCCTTCTAACATCATTAAAAAGAATCACAGGACAAGGAGGCACTCCTACAGTTAAAAAACAAATGGACATGAAGATATTGCAGCTCAATCAATGTGAGGCCGCGCAGGAACGGCTCATGCAGACCGTGAGCGAACTAGAGCTAGACCTGGTATTAATAGCATAGCCATACAGACACTTAAGCAGTCAACCATGGGAAACGGATAGCAGCACTAAAGCCGTCATTTGGTCTTGCTGCAAGCTTCCTTTCCAGAGTGTAGCCAATAGCAGAGAAGCCGGATTCGTAGAGGCATGGATAGAAGAAGTTCCATTCTATAGCTGCTATGCGCCGCCCAGTCTTACTATTGATGAATTTACTGACCTTCTGTATCGACTTAGCGAGGATGGTAAGTAGCATCATCCAGTGCCAATAGGTGGTAACTTTAATTTATGGGCAGTCGACTGGGGCAGTAAAGTGACAAATGCGTGAGGACGAGCACTACTGGAAGCCATCGTTGCACTGGATGTAGTCCTGCTCAACAGCGGTGATACACCAAAGTTCATCAGATGAGACGCTAGCTCTATTGTAGATCTCACATTCGTCAGCAGCTGCCTCATTGAGGAAGACCACCCCTGGAAGGTGATGGATATCTCTGCAGCCAGTGAACATAGTGCAATATTTTGGGAAATATAAACTGACCAGAATACCAAGAGAGCAAAGAGGCACACTAACGTGATTAGGTGGAAGGTGAAACCTTTCGATTTCGCTACTTTTATAGTAATTTTAGATAGAGACACATACATAACTGGAAATGCGGAGGATTTAATGATAAGATTAACTCATGCTTGCGACGGGGTATGCCACGAAAACGTTGCGTGAACCAACGTCCATTGGTGCACTAGTGGAATCATTACATCAGCGCTCTTCGCGAAGAGTGCTTAAAAATAAGACCACTATCTCAGCGTGGCTATCGGCGACAAAACTCTGCTGAACTATTGACAGAGTACAATAAAGCACGGCGAAACGTGAACAAAGCTATCAAAGATAGCAAAAAGAATTTCTGGGGGGAACTTATAAATGAGGTAGAAAAGGATCCGTGGGGCAGACCGTATAAGGTGGCTATGATCCGTCTGAAAAAGCAATCAACTCCCTCACCTACATGCCCACAACTCTTACAAAGGTTCGTCACCGCCCTCTTTCGTCGACAACGAGAATTTTACTTCTTGGCAGAGCAGTGTGATTTCGAAGAAATGCCGTCAATCACGTCAATCTCAGCCCGAAAAAAAAAGTAATCTGATTTTGATCATCAGCCCGTAGAAGGCCCGTGGATTCCGAAAATGCGAAGGATGTGATGGGCCGGCAGTTCGTGGATTCCAGACTGGAATCCACGGGGTGTAGAATTTATATCATTCTTCAATTTAATATCTAACAGGAAGGTATATATTATTACATTGTCGTGGAGAAAATGCTTTTCTATAATATATGATTCAAAATCTATTTCACATTCGAGATTCAATTTCTTATTACATCTAATTCTCTTTCCCGACAAATCGTAATTGCGGATTTGTCAAAACTCCTCGTAAGTTGTCGTTCGTATGAGCAAAAGTATTGGAAAATTCTTCACAGAAGATAAAGACAGTACTCATAATATCTATCAAATATTTTTCAAATTTGAAATTCAATTCTTTGATTATATACACCTTATTTCAGATAAATCGTAATTGCGGATTTGTCAAAACTCCACATAAATTGTCTCCATATTCACGCGTTCGTGATTTATTTTTGATTTGCTGTAAATACTTCGCTATTCTTTGTGTTACGTGTGATCATCTTGTTTATATAACCAAACATATAGCTACTAGATGGAGAAAATTGCGTTTTATTGGCGACAAAATGAATATACATTTTTTTCAAAACGACAAAAATGTCAGACAATTTCTGTATAGGAGTTGACTTATGAATAATGATGTATAAAATTGATGATTTTGTTTCCGCACTAAAAATAAAAGACTAACGTTTCATGGTCGATAAGAAGCCAATTCATATAGTAAAATTGACCGATCATGGCAAAATTATGTAAAACAGTTGGAATCAATAATTTAAAGTTGGCTTAAATCCAGATTTATAAATTTTATTTTTGGCACATTAAAAGCCTGTATCTGGGTCAGTTATCGAGAATCAGTGGTTAAGGGTACAAAAACTTTGTTGAAATGGTTTTTAATTGAAAAAATCTTCAACTCTACCACCATCATTTCTTAAATGGGAAAATTCCGAGACATTCCTTTTTTTATTTTATTTCCATTCAAATAATTATAAGTTATCTAACCACAATTGTTCAGATAATGCTTTGAATTTGGCTATAAATGGAACAACTAATAGAAAGAACTTTATATTCCATATACAGGGAACTTACAATGAAATATAAAAGTTCATTCAAAGGTTTTGCCAATATTAAACACAAACTGAAGGATAATTTCTCCAGATTTGTGACGTTACTTATTCTGTAATTAACAGATTTAAAAGCTTGCCGCGTAATATTCTTGTTTGGCATTATTTGAATTTGTTATTATGTATTACAATAACCTACTTCACACATGCGAAGGAATTATTTTCCCATTTCAGTGCATTCGAAATATTATTGTTTCGAGAAGGTTTAATTAAATGTTAATGATCTGACTCTCCAGGAAATTTGAATTCGCGAGTTTTTAGGGTCGGTAATTCTACATTAAAATGCAATGGGAATGATCTAATGATGTGGATCTGATATAATCATCCTGTTCAGAGAATAACAGATTAAAAAGCTTGTCAAGAAAGACTTTCTGATATAACACTACATATGAGTACTATTCAGAATTATTGGTATCTGAGGATTTTTGTAAACAGATTGTTTTGGCAGTTCAATGATTCGAGAAAACTTCCTCAAGATGGCCAACAAGTTTTGTGATTTAAGGTCCTATTCTACTCAATATTTGTACCCAGAGCTTTTAGGTGTGGAAATTCAATTTATCTAGGTTACCAAATGTGCGGATTACGGATTCCTCATGAATGGGATGAATGAAGTGAATGAATATAAATAATTACTTCAACTGTGTGACATTTTGTGTAGTTCACAAGTTTACATCGGTGTCAATCCGTAATAAAGCTCCTTAAAAATACGAGCGATAGCTCATTTCATTGCAAATTATGTCTAGAAACGTGCAATAATATTACTTTACAGCACACACAAAATTGAGAAGAAGAAAAAGCATTTAGTTCTATGCTAATCATTTATTCAGAAACTATCAATTGTTAAATAATTTACAAAAAATATTCTTGAAGGTGGGGAAATTTTCAATTGAAAAGTCCCGTCTCCCGGAACTCTATCTCCATTATTTATAATTTTAATTTAGCCGAAAATACAGCTCGGCGCTGCGGCAAATAATTTTTTTTTCTAAAAAGTTTACAAAAAAATTTAGAAGTTGTTTATTTTGTTTGTTATCATTTTTTAAAGTTAGCAACTAATGAAATTTTCAATTTTTAGTATATTTTCTTGTTGTTTTTGTCTGATAATGGCATTAAATAACGTAATTTATTTATGTAGGCAAATGAACAATTTTTTTTCATTCAACATATTATTGTCTTATAAATATGATGATTTAAACAATTAGTTAAGAATTTTTTCTATTCAAAAATCATAATTGACATTTCCCAATAGAGTTACAAAAAATATGAATAATTACATTCTTTATCCAGTTATACCCAAATTCTGACTATCATTGTATTATTTTCTGAAACAAAAGAATTACAAATACAGCCATTTGTTACCAACGCTTTTTTTATTTTTTTATGATAAATTTTCATACTTGATTAACTTGAAAAAATATTGGAATAGAGTGGACGCAGAATTCGATGCTCTTCACGAGTTTTTCTCTTAGAGTATTCATTTCCAAGCTGCAGACTCATATATAGTACAACAAATCAAAGAAAGTCTTAAAAATTTGGCAACGAGATTTGGCAATGTTGTAGTATTTTATTTTCCGTAATATTGTATAGAATAATATTGCATTGTGACAGGAAGACGTTCAAAAGTGGGTATGCCGTTCACATAATAGAAACGATGAAAGTCGATGAACTTCCAAATCACGAATCATTTGGTTTGGTCAGATAATTCATCGAGTCAGACACATTGAAAAATCATCAGTAACAACGGTAAACATTTCCATTAATATAACATATTTTGCCAAACTAAGAGCCCCTTTCGATGGGAATCACACAACTTATCCTACCCTTCAATTGCAATTACTAGGTGATAGGGTCTGACGAGTAAAATTATTCCGAATTCAAAATGGTAGGTTACTCTGTAGAGGAGTTACCGAGAATCTGAAAACGGTTCATGATTACATGATTTGGTAAGATAGGCGTCGTTAGCAGATAGCTCAGAACTTACAGGGAAAAGAACTTGTAATACCGATACTATATTAGAAATTACCAGATTAATGGGCAATAATCCAAAAGCATAAAATAAGTAATAAAAAGCCTTTTAAAAAAACAAGTTTTTATTTGAGCTGTACTAAAACGAATAAAATAAGTTCAAGTCATGATATATTTATTTTTTGTTAAATTATTTTGTTTCAAATAGCTGGTCGTGCGAATTGGGGAAAAATAAATACCTCAACTACTTCTTACTAATAAATCAATCACTCCCATGAAGTTAATTGGTGCCTACTTTTATGAACATTTCGCGAGAGAAGCTTTTTGAAACCAAATAATTCAACAAAAAAATAATGATATCATTGTGAGCGATAACATGAACTGATTTTATTCGTTTTAGTACAGCTCAAATAAAAGCTTGTCTAGTAAATGGTTTTTTATTATTCATTTTTCTAAAACTTTTTATTTTACAAACAGTATGTAACTGAAATAAAAAACTTATTACCTTACTCCTATGGGAGAACATTCCAAAAATCTGGAGTTTTTTAGCCTAGATTAACGAGAATTCAATGATTGATTAGACGAAAATGAATTCCAAACAAATATACTCACAGAAATTGATGATTATTCAATGACGTCAATACTCATATAGGAATAGTTTATATATTTCATTTTATTTTCCTACGATAGTCATTCAGTATGTGATCATTTTCTCATCGGAATTTTCAAAACATATACCAAACATCTAATTGTGCATACCAAACCTACAATTTTCACAATGCAATGTTCCTCAAGCGTCGTGTATCATCATAACAACCGTTGATTTACTTTTAAACTTATTAATATTCATCATATAGACGAACAATATTCAGTAGTTTGAATGAATATAATTGAAAACTATTCTCATACATATGCATTAAAAATAAAATTAGTTACTTTTAAAAACAAGTTTTTCAACAAATGCCCTAAAAAAGAAAAATTACATTTTTTCATAGATCTTGATTGTTGGGTAATAGATTCAAAATTTTGTCGTGCAAGAATACCTATTTTGTATTGGCAGCAAACTTTTCAATTTTTGCCCACCTAGGTCAAAAAATCAAATAAATTATTATTTTTACTTTCAGTTTTGAATATATTAGAGTCATAATAAAAGAAGCTGTCGTCATCTACCCAAAAAAATATATACCTACCAATTTTTATTCCTATACAGATTTGAACATATTTTATACAGTTAGGTACAGATATAGACGAAAAATATTCTTCGCAATTTTAACTTTCATCCCAATTTGGATAACTTTCGAGGTGACCCCATAGTAATACATACTTTATACTTATACTGATTCACGATTATCACCAATTCCTCTCGCAGAATTAATGAATATCAATCAACTTCGAGGCGCTGATATATCTGGCACATTTTACCCAAAATCAGACGCAGAGTTGCATATATGGTGAATGAGAATATTCACGGATGCAGAAAAATCGGTAATATGTACGGGTGCAGAAATATCTGAAAGATGTATAGTAAATTTTGGAAAAAAATTATTTTTGTTTTAAGAGTATATTGAAATTTCAAAGTATCCATGTGTTTGTCTCAATAAGGACATGGAAGGATGGAAAGACGCAGGAAATATAGTCTTGTTTATATATATATATATATATATATATATATATATATATATATATATATATATATATATATATATATATTATTGTGTCTAAGGAATCGTACAAATAATTATTTATGTAAATAACCACATGAGCAACTCTGTATTTGATGTTCATATACATTAATTTACCTTAGTAGAAGAATACGGAACCATTTCGAATAAGTCTGCAATAGGCTGAAATAAAAACAAACAAAATTTAGTAATAAAGTAAAATATAATATAATAAGTTTTTGATATACCCTGTATATTGAATAATTCAAGCAGGAACTAAGAAGAAAAATAAACAGGAATGCAAACTTTGAAATATAAAACTTTTAAAATATCAACTGTCAAAGTAATGTTTACAAATCTACATATAAGACTAAATTGACAATTAGGATATTAAAAATAATATCTTAAAATAGGAATCACATGCAAATTGAAGCAATTAATTGAAATAACATAAATAAAGTAATAATATTTTGCAATATACAGAAACTAATTAAGTAACTAACTCGTAAAACATTTGTGATTGGTAGAGATTTGAAACAAAAATCTAAGAGGGTTGTTTGTTAGAAACAATTGAAGGGGAAAAAATCAATAAATGGTAGATGGTCTCATGAGAAACAGGGCGAAATGTTACTCCTGTGATAGTTTAACAATAGAAGTCTGATAAATGCAAAACTTAAACATGTGCTAATGGTTCTACTGGTGTGATGTTTGTATACAGGGTGGCCCAGACCAACATACAATTATTCCTACAGAGTGAACTAGAGCTCAAAATAGGGCGATTGAAATCTTCCTTCATATGCTCCATTGAGCCGTGTGAGTTTGATGAAGGTTTTTTTTTCATACTCTTGAATAATTCGAAACCCGTGAAAAGTTCTGAATTTTGAAGGACAATTTTGAAACAGGATTTCAAAAAGAAAAATGTGAACACGACATTTTTAAAAATAGCCTTCTTGGATTCACTTGAATTGCTAGACTTAGGTGTCACGCTAATGAAGATCATATCAAAAGAATAAGGAATCTAAAGAGATAATGAAGTAGTGAGGAATCCATCATGACTGAGTACATGTTTTCAGATCAGTATCATCATTAAAGCTTTTTATATTGTGCGTTTTACATGGAATAAAAATAAGAAAAATATCTTATGAAACTTATACAAATGTTCGTACAAAAAATAAACAGTACATATTCCAATTAAACATGTTTTCTATTTATGTATAGTTTGCCAACGAAATTCCTACCCAGCCCGCTATTTTGTTATTAAATATCTGACTGTCATTTCCGGTTCAATCGGAAACTTAACGAACTTCGTCATTACGCAAGGAGCTCCCTAAATGTCTTTTAAATTTGGATTCTAAGAAAAAGTATGTTAAACATTTATCGTATCCTTGACTTATCAATTTTTATATTTAATCATATTTTGAATTTATTTTAAAATTTAAATTGTGAAGATCAGCAGATATAGTTTTCCTGGTTTTCTATATCATTGCACAGTTATACTGATCTTAATTGGGAAAAATGATATCCAGGATATCCCCATAGGGCTAATAATATCTAAGCTTTGATAGAAAAAAATAATATCTCATATCTCCTTTTTTCTATCAACATATATTAAATCAATCACAAGATAGGTCACTTCTTGGACTAGTCAAAAATAATTAAACATCAGGTAGGCATCAAATGAAATGTAACTTCTGTCATTCTGACGATGATATTCAGGTAATATCGAAACAATGGTCAATTTTTTAGAATCTTTAACATTTTTCAATAAACTGTGGAGTTAACTAAAAACAGTGAGTTTCATTTTAAACACTAATAATTCTGATATTTTTGGTAAGACTTGAATTCCCAGTGAATAATAGAAGAACTGGAGACTCAGCAGTTGGTTTAGTTATAGCCAAAATATGGTTGAATCTTTTGGTAAATAGTTCTGTTGTTATCCATCCTGAAGCCTGCACATGGAACACTATACCCGGAGGTGCTCCTTTTTGAAACTGAGGGATCATGTAGTTTCGTGGATATATCACCATAGGTGAAACATAGTCTCTTCCAGCACTCATACAAACTACAATCGTTATTAAAGCCCCTCCATCTCTCTCTGTAGATGTAAGTGACCATAATTGTCTTTTTCCTCTGAGCCTACGACTGGTTCTATTTTACTCTGTACCACTGTGAGGACACTTTAATCTACATTGAAAATTCTGTTGGGGGGATAGTTGTTCTCGTTGAACACACCTTCAAGATTGTCAAACAGAACAGTGACAGGTTCTCTCTTGTGATGCCCACAGCTCTTGCAAATGATGTACCAGTTGGTATACGAACAGAAAGTCGATTTTTATTTCCTTTCATAAATAGTTCTAACCACGCTTTGCCAGACATGTGATTTTTTAGAAAGTTTACCATTCTTTCAATACGAGGTCTGATAAAAAAATAACCGCTATTTTCAATTTTTTCAAAATGTATTCATCAATAACTATCTTGTCCCCTTCAAAGTAATCCCCGTCAGATATAATACACCTACGCCAGCGTTTTTTCCAATCCTCGATACATTTCTGAAACGAGCTTTTTGATATGGCCAACAGCTCCTGTTTCGATTTTTCTTTTATCTCCTCAATCGTAGCAGAACGCTTTCTTTTCATCGGTATCTTCAGTTTTGAGAAGAGGAAAAAGTCAGCGGGGGCCAAGTCCGGTGAATACGGTGGTTGAGGCATGATAACGGTTTTGTTTTTGGCCAGAAACTCATGCTCAAGCATCGATGTGTGAGCTGGTGCGTTATCATGGTGCAAAATCGATGCTTGTTTTTTCTACAATTCTGTGCGTTTCCGACGAACTGCTTCGCCCAAACGGCGCATAACTTCAAGGTAGTATTCCTTATTGACCGTACGAGCTTGTGGCAAGAATTCATGATGTACCACGCCATTGCAGTCGAAGAAAACAGTGAGCAAAACCTTCACATTTGACCGAACTTGATTTGCTTTTTTCGATCTTGGCTCTTAAAATGTCCTTGCGCATTTAATTTAATTTTTTACACAAAACTTAATACATTTTCTTTGATCCATTTTTTCGAATAGTAAAAAATCGAAGAGCACACCAAAACACGACTAACCTTTTTATCTGTCAAAAACAAACTGACAATCCAAAATGGCTGATATTGCCAACATATATAACAGACATGTGTACCAACATAACTCACGAAATTTGGAAATAACGGTTATTTTTTGATCAGACCTCATATATTGAGAAATTATTTAGAAACAGTTTCACTTAAACAATTATAGGAAAAACATTTTTACAGGAACGGCCATTATATTTTTACTGTTTACAGCTCTGAAAAAGTTCTGTAGTTTCGTAGAATTTACAATTCATTGTGAAATTCGGAGTATATTGTTTTTGAAATAGGTTGCATATTAATATATTGATTAAATGAATTACGAATTGTTATTTGATGTTAATATATCAAAATTAATCATAATCGAACCACAAATGGGTGTTATTAGTATCGAATGAATACCTCTTCGTTATTATATTACGTAAATGGTATTTTATTCACAATAATAAACTGATTCCATTTCCCATAGAAACAATTCAAACAATACATCATATATACAGTAAGGTAAATAGAAAAATATCTAATTCAAATTTTGAATGGTTATTTATCCTTATTTCCGTTTAGATTGTTTTGTACTAATGACGAATGTGGGCTGAAAGTGTAGCATGTTAACAACATAATAGAGAATAATCGATTGAAGCTCGGTGGGCCATCATTGTTGCATATTATGATTTAAGCCCCTTGTTAATCAATTAATGGAGGAGGGTATTTAGAAAATTATAATTCTGGGAATGGTATATCAAATAAAAACGTTCAATTTGAAAAGGTCTTAGCTGTGAACTTTACACCAAACTTATATAAGGCTAAGGATATCAGGATTTTCAGAGAAACGTTTTGCTATAATTTTGGTCATTTCACCTTTCAAGTTTTTTCGGTCGTTGAACACGAATTAGAAGTTTGCGGGAAGTGTAATAACCTAGGTAATTCTGTGATAACCTAAAAAAACTATTCGCCATAATACTAAAAATACCGCTGTCACCCCTGTCATAACCTCGTATATTCCTGTAAAATCCACGAGGAAATTCCGCTATAATCCAAAAAAAACGCTGTCACCAAATGTCTCTAATGGACCGAGAAGGCAGCGTAGCTGGCTGTCACCACCCACGATTTCGTGGAAAACAGGAGTCGACGGCTCCTGGAAGAAATATACGAAAGAGTTGGCTTCGGCTTCCGCTGCTACCAGTTGTCGTTGGTAATGAGAAGTCTTGTGTTATAGGGTTACGTCACTTAAAGGGGTGTGTTGAGGAAAAATCTTAGGTGTGTATATGTTAGGTATTCATGCTCTCCTGGTTGAGAAAATAAATTAACCGACAATGATTTCTTAAGCGAGTTTAATATAAAAAAAATAAGAAAATAAAAATAAATTACACCAAATTGACAAAGCGTCAGTAATAATCGTGTGTAGAGTCTTGTGACTGTAATTAAATGAAACCAGTGATAGGATCGAGAGAAAACTTGACATACACTTTTATATTAACGCGAATGGATCGCAGAATAAAATGAAATTTGTTATTTCAAAAATAATCGCCACAACCTAAATTGTTTCGCGTATATATGAAACTTTGAAATTAGCAATTTAATATTCACCCTCAAATTTGCTCCCTATTCCTGATATATACGGTGAGATATCACCATTAAATACTCGTGTGCGATATGAACTATCATGACACAAATTAAATTATATAGATATAATATCATAGAATGCGGGCTGGCAATGTTAATAATCTGACCAAACTACAAAAAAGTCATCATACACAGTTAGTATAATGTTTTAATCAGCTTTACCAATTCCCAGACTGGGTGTTCACAAAAACGCCGACGGCCACGATACGCGTTTCGAACGAAAAAAACTTTCAGAGTGCATACAGTAGACGCTCCCTTGAATCTTCTATTCCCCTTTCGAATAAAAAAATTATACTTATTGTTAAAACACTACTTTAATTATAAATTACTGAAACACAGGACTCCTCAAAAACCGCTATCCGCGAAACCCAGAAAAAACTAGACCGTTCCTGACCGCGAGTTTTTACCAACTGCCCTTCAATTGTTACATTTTCGTCGTTTCGGCATTTTTGCCTATGTCAGCAATCTTCTATTTTTTTGTTCCTGTTAATTTTTGATTGGTGGAACTTATCGTTCGACGTAATTGTGTAATAGGTTTTTAACCTCGATTAACAATGAATTTTCATTTGATTCCGCAAAATTTCTTCTTCTTTTCTTCTTTTTGCAACAAGACTGCTTAGATAAGTGTTTTTTTCTACATTGTATGGGTGTTAACGACCGCTTTCTATAGTTTAAACGTTACAATATAAAAAGTAATTTGTTATACAGGATGATCCTCCCCATGTTTCTTATTTTGGTATTTATCACAGAATAACATAAGAAAAAAGAGCTGGCACCAAGTAAATAAAAGGATGACTCTTCTCAAAATAGGAAGATTATAAAAACTTTGTATTATCTAAAAATTCATTCTTTGTTCTCTCTCTCTCTTATCCGTTTGTATGGTGACCTCATGTCTCAATTGCTCGGATCGTAGTTCTCCATCCTTCTCTATTTTGAGCTGCAAGAGAAGCAGACCGCCACCGATGATTTCCTGGGTTTGATCCACCCAGCACGTCGTAGACCTTCCCCTTGGTCGTTTGCCATTTATTTTGCCTTCGACAATAAGTTTTTCCAGCCCATTTGTTTTTCTTGAATTGTGTCCAAAATACCTTAGATATGACTGGTTTATCTTAGTTGAGACCCTTGTGGTGATTTTTAGTTCGTCAAGAATTGGCACGTTAGTACGATGTTCTGTGTATGAGATTCGCAGCATTCTTCTATAGGCCCACATTTCAAAGGCACCTATTTTTCTTCGATTGGCAGCTTTCAATGTCCAGGTCTCAGAGGCATATGTGGCAATGGGAAATATCAAGGAGTTTAGTAATTTCAGTTTATTGCGTTTGGATATTGCGGAGTCTTTCTATATTCGGGTTAGTTTTATTGTTGAGTCAGGTGCTATTGCCAGTCTGCGTTTGATTTCCTCGTCGCAACTGCCTTTGTTTGTAATAAGTGATCCCAAGTAATTAAATTTCTCAATTATTTCAAAACCATCGATATGTTTAACATTGGTAGGGGTTGCGGTCTATTATCATAATTTGTGTCTTTTTTTTGTTCAGCGCAAGACCATGTTCTCTGCTGATCCTGTCCAACTTCCTCATGATTTCCGTGAGTTCTTCTTCTGAGCAAGCTAGTATTGAGGTGTCGTCTGCATATCTTAGGTTAGTAATTCTTCTTCCTCCTATGGTTAATCCACCTCGCTAGCCTTGTAGGACTTTTCTCATTATATACTCGTCGTATATATTATAGAGTATCGGTGACATAATACAGCCCTATCGTACACTGCACTTTGGAGTAAGAGACTTAGATAGCGTGTTGTTGACTTTTACTTTCCCAAAGCTGTTATCGTAAAGATTTCAAGCAAGAGAATCATATGCTTTGGTACTCTAATGTTTTCCAAGATAAGCCACAATTTCTTCCATTTTACACAGTCAAATTCTTCGTTTAACCGTTGCATAATAAAGTTCTAATTATAGTTGTAAAATTGATTTTGTAAACCCAAGTTCGTAGTTTTAATATATAATTGGCGCAGTTAGTAGGATACGCGCGGATTTCGAATAAGTAAAAAAACATTTTTGTATTGTGTCGGGACCTTGCAGTTTCTACAACTGAAGTGCGTATAATTAAACTCAAAACTGTTGGACTTAGTGGCAACGAGAGCAGGGAAACCCGAAAAAATGATCAGGAGAGCAGAGCGATCGAGTTGACGAACAATCCGTAAGTGCATTCTCCTCTTTTACCTTTCCAAACCTCTATTTATAAGAATTATGGCAAAGATAGTTATTGAAATGTGAAAATTCCATATAGTGCCAATCACCCTATGTCACATAAACTAGCGGCATATAATTCAATAATACATAGAGCTTTTTAAGTTCCTATGAACAAATGTAATTTTGATAGAGAGATCAATACAATTAGACAAATAGCAACATCCAACGGTTATCCATTACATATGATAAATAAGCTAATTAATAAAAAAGAGAAAAACGTGACACTACGACTAATATTTCCTTATCAAACTGATGGAATAAAAACTTATAAAATCATCACATATGCAGGAAAAATTTCTAATAATATTTCAAAGATAATATCTTTAGCAATGAATACAACAACTTCTTTTAAAACAGAAAGTAACGTTAGTACCAAATTGTTAAATTTGAAACCAAAAATACCAAAATTAAAGAAATCAGGTATATATATATATATATATATATATATATATATATAGAAAATTCGAGTTTTTTTCTTGGACCTTAAAGTTTATATTTTTTTCATTTATATTTCTTGGGCATTTTTGGTCCTGGATTAATTAAAACATTAGATGATTTTTAATTTTATATTGTAATACATTAACGTTTCGGTCGTTTTTGACCTTCATCAGAATATAAAAAACACTAAAATAGAAATTGGTTTTTAAAATCCAAGTGTATACATTGTAAAACTATGACATACCTGTGGATTATATTCCAGCGAGTGCCACATCACATATTAAATTAAGTTAAAATAAAATGAACTTTAACGATACATTTAAAAACATTTTACAAGTAACGGTGTGTGTATCTCAACCTTCATAGTAGTACTGGTGTCTATGGCTAATGGTATTATTTGAAAATGTTGTTTTTTCCTATACGCATTTATTTCTTTTTAATAATAGTTGTTATGGTTTTTGTTGGGTAACATACATGAAATAGTTGTTTACTTTATTACTCTATTTTATTATATTATTATAAATTTTGCTTAAAGATTTTGTGTCGGTTTTGTAATTTAGGTTTTTTTTATTTCTCTGTATTTCTATAGTTTCATAAATTTCTCTTTTTCTGGCGTGACTTTCACTTTTTAAAATTTTTGTGTTCTCAAAATCAAAACTATGCTTTTTATCTTGCATATGTGTTGTTAAGGCAGTTTTATTTTTCTTATCGTACTTGTGACCATTTAACCGATTTTTTAAATATTGGCTAGTTTGCCCGATATAGACACTGTCGCAGTCCCCGCATGGAATTTGGTAAACTATATTGCTCTTCTTTTGATCAGGAATTTTTGACTTTAATTTACTGAAGTTGGATTTTGAGAGGTTGTACCCTTTATGTGCAATTGTAATGTTATGGCTTTTAAAAATGTTGTTGAATTTTTCGGATAGTCCTGGTATGTAAGGCAAGGAAAGGTACTTTTGATTGTTTGTTTGGTTTTTTTGGAGGTTTTGATTATGGAACTTATGAATGCGTTTTTAAAGATGGAGTTTATAGTATATATATATATATATATATATATATATATATATATATATATATATATATATATATACTCAAATGTCCAGAATATGATGCTGTCTATTTGGGTCAGACCCTTAGACATTTTGGAATCCGATATAGTGAACACTTACGAGCATACAGATTAAAACAACCAGATAAATCCCACTACGCAAAACATCTACTTGACACCAATCATTCATTGACACCTAACACAGAACTAGAAGTGCTGCATATTTGTGAAAAGAAACAAGAACTGGATTTCCTTGAAGAATTGGAAATAAGAAGACATTTAAGAAACCCACAATATGAAGTTGTCAATGAAGAGATAAATCTAAGGAGTTCTCCACTAATAAACTGTCTTCTTAAGTGATAATTGTAAAGGTCAGCAGATATAGTTTTCCTGGTTTTCTATATCATTGCACAGTTATACTGATCTTAATTGGAAAAATGATATCCAGGATATCACCATAGGGCTAATAATATTAAGCTTCAATATTTGTAATATTACATCTTCTCCTTTTTTCTATTATCATATATTAAGTCAATCACAAGTTAGGTAACTTCTTAGTCTAGCCAAAAATTACTACTAAACATCAGGTAGGCATCAAATGAAATGTAACTTCTGTCATTCTGACGATGATATTGATTTATCGAAACAATTGTCAATTTTTTAGAATTTCCAACAATTTTTATTATATTGTGGAATTACCTAGAAACAGTGAGTTTCATTTAAAACACTAATATAAAGATAGTTAAGTTCTGTTCATATCGAACAATAGTCTATCGCAGACATTAGATTTTAATTAATTTTAGTTATTTAATTAGTGACTTAGATGAGATAATTAACGGAATTATCATTATACAAATAAATAACAAGAATAATATAGATAATCAAGTTACAAATGATCCAACAATAATAAATCGAAGTTCAATTATTACACGAAACCTGCCAGAAATGAACTGGGATCTTTTAAAATCTAGAATTGATAACATTGAAACTTATGACGCAATAGTAATACATTAAATACATTTTTTATAAGATGCGAAGACCTCATTAATGATTATAGACAATTGAATGACGCACAATTATCTGAACACATTTTTCAATCAATTCAAGAAAAACTTATGGATAAAGCTGATATATTAGTAGGTAATTGTGTTAATAGATTGGCCTAAATTAAAAGAGGCATTTATACAATGTTTTGCGGATCGTAGAAATATTGATTGTTCAGTACATGAACTAACAAGGATGAGACCGTTTAGGAACGAACAACTGATAAACTTTGGTAGCAGAATTCAACTGATAAGTATTATTGCACAAAAAATTAGTAATAATCCTAACAATGATAATGCAGAAATAATTTGCCAAATAAATCATTACGATGAAGTTGCACTTAGCACCTATATAGCTGGTTGTAGTTGAGGAATAATTTACATCTTGAAAATCCAGCTTCACTAAAAGACGCAATACCAAAATTCGAAAAACGTAAAGTACTAGCTCAAACAACAAATAAGTTAATAAGAGATAAAAATATATATCATAAAGTAAGTGCCAGAAAATCAATAACTAACAAAAAATAACTGTTTCAGGAAAATGGCACAGATGAAAATAACATTCCTGATACTTCTGGCAATACCAATAATATACACGAGTAGTGCTACAAGAGATATAGAGACTCGACGACTGAAAATAATCCTTTATTACCAATACAATTAGGAGACGCACGTCTCATTTATACTAAACATACCTTTATACATTATTTAAATTTAGAACCTATTATTAAGATGGGAGAAAGATATCCGGAATATACCCATAGGGTTAATAATATCTAAGCTTCAATATTTGTAATATCGTATCTTCTTCTTTTTCTATTAATATTTATATTAAATAAATGACAAGGTTGGTCACTTCTTGGTCCAGCCAAAAATAATTATTAAACATCAGATAGGCATCAAATGAAATGTAACTTATATCATTCTGACGATTATATCTATCGAAACAATTGTCAATTTCTTAGAGGAATAAAAGAATAAATGCTCTCCAAGTTTCTGTTTTTATTGATTTTAAAAGTTTCGCCTTTTAAAGCTGCAGCGCCTGCGGAAGTAGATGTGGATCGGACATGGGACGGAGCCCAAGTGTCAGTGCAAGTGAAATCCCATATAACTGGTCTGCCCCGTTGCCATGGAATGAGGGTCATACCATCTAGATGTTTACCATCGTCGCGGTAAGTACCTAACGATTCCAACGAATGGGGAATCATTGCAGATGACAGGCTTAGTTTGATCGGGTCATTTACTGCAGAATGACGTGAAAAACGGCCGGCACTTAATTTTCAGATTAGGCCGTGTCCACCATATTCATCAACATCAGCTCCGCAACGACAGCGATGTATTACACAAATTTGATAACCTAAACGGAGACCAATAGAAATACGGAAACTTTCGTCACCTAAAAGCGTACCTAATAAGGCCGAGGGTACAGCGTTCAAACATGCCCCTGATTCCTTTGAAAATGCTGTATTTAAACGAGCCTTGTCTGGTAAATTGATAGCTTTCTGAAGCAGATTTTCTTTTCCAATGTTCAATAAAGGTATATCCTATGATTTTTGAAAGGATTTATATTCTTCGGGTACAACTTTGTTAGACTTTAATGACCAAATATTGTCTGCCTCCAATGATAAAGGGTCTTGTGTGTGAAAAAATATAGACAGAATGTAATTAATGCATTTTTTTGAACTATTAAATGATGACAGAAAAGGAGGAGGAGCTCCTGAAACGATTGAGCCAATTCCTAAACCACCATTTGAAACAGGTAGTGAAGCTTGTTTCGAAGAAAAGGCCTCTAAATTAATGTTAATTAATGTCTAATGAATGACGAATGGTATTGTCAAAATTGATTAAGATATCATTATGTAACCAAGTTGGACTACATCTTAAGATATATGTTAACTTTGGAATTAATAGTCTATTCTTGAGATGGTAATAAGCAATATGTTTCGGTAACCAGGATAAACTAGATTATATTTTTTTGAGAAAGGTCAGTTTTTCATCGTCTGGTGCTTGTCATACCCTCGTCTGGTGCTCGACTCTGCTGACGTGATCGATAACGCTTGTGATAGTACACCTCCATTCGACGCTTGTGCAGCGGAGTTGATGACCTTGTTGACCTTTGAGTTTGGTTTGGTTAAAAAGTCCAGAATGAACCTTAGCGATTTCCCATATTATTTTACATAATCTTTGCGCTAGAATCAGTGATTCATATATACTGTCTAGTTGTATCTGGATATACCAGTCCATGAATTTTTCGGATCGGAATGTGTTCCTTATAATGGATGAAGTATCCCTGCAACTGAGTACACTGCTTTCTAACGATTAGTCTCTGGGTTAGACTCTGTACTCCTTTCAATTTTGACAGACACTCAACTTCTCGAGACTATTTCTGTCATGTCAGTTTTGATGTGACAGAGACATTGTAAGAAAAAGATCACAGAGCATCAAGATTTCATTTATTTATATGGTGACCTCCCAGAGATGGTCCCCATGTTGGTTTATTCATTTAGGTTTTTTTAAATGAATATAATTGGATATTTAAAAAAGAATAAAATCACCTCTTTTCAATCCGAGTCTAGAATATTGAATTTTTTTTTGCTTTCATACTTGTCATTCGGCCAGTCACAACAGGAACGAACTAATAATATACAGTGTGACCCATTTAAAATGGAACCACCCCTGTAAAATTCGCATTTCTCAATCAATCTCCCAAACATTTTTTTCAACTATTGAGGATCCAAAACTGTATCTTAACACAAATTTCCATAATTTTAGTTCAATTTCCAAGGCACTCTATGCTTTTTTACTTTGCCAAAAACGGCAAAAGTTTATTAGGCAATTTTTGTTTTTAAGTTTGACTACACCACTGAAATTGTAGTCGTCAGACATAAAAACCATCAAAATTTCATAAAAAAATATTGGTTGGCATCAAAGTTATAATAACTTTGATTAACGAAATGTAACTTTTGTCATTTTGACAATGATAGCAATATCGAAACAATTGTCAATTTTTAAGAATTTTCAACATTTTTTCCATATATTGTGGAATGATCTAGAAACAGTTAGTCTCATTTAAAAAAGTACCTTGTTTATTTAGTTATTTACAATTTTTTAAAATGAACTAATTGGATATTTAAAGAAGAATAAACATCATCTCTTTTCAATCCCAGTCTTCAATATTTAATTAAAATTAATTTATTTATAAAATGTGGAATAACGATCCACATATTTTTCAAAAAAAGTTAGCACGCTATAATGGGCTGTGTGACAGCTTCATATTTATGATTTATATTGGCCTTAAAGGATAAGGCTTTGATGTTTGATGGCCGAGTTCCGTGCAACAATATTTCTGTTCACGTTGAATGGATAATTAGTGGAGAAGCTACTAAAAAATAAGTACAGGATGGAAAATGAATTTTTGGTAGTTGACGATGCGCGAGAAAGTCATACAACTTGACAACATTGTAAACGCAGATACCGGGAAGAGAAGGCGACGTACATTCCGCAAGCAAAGTTTTACAGGTTATGAGGCTGCTAATACGTACGGGGGTAACAAAATATTTTGAATTTGGATTTAAAAATAATAAATTGTGGCACATGTATAATGCTATATGAAATCATGTTCACAAAACAAAATAACATCTATGTGTTCTTTATTATTAATTAAATGAATAAGGAAATAAAAACCATTATATTCCTCTACGAAAAATTTTTTTTGTACAGACATAATTATTTATTGTTTCAAAAACCATACGGGGAATTCTATAATTCCCGTTTATTATTTTATGTGATGTAAATAATAAATCGATTTCAATAGAAATAAACTTTCATCTTCACTTCAAATTAATGTCTTCTAAGTGGTCCCTTCATAATATTCGTCATTGAGGTTTATTTGTATATAAATTGGAAGTCAGGTAGATTTTGAAGATAAAGCATACAATATCATAAGGATTGTTAAACGACTTTCTAAATTTAACAATGGCCAACAATTTTCCTACCTGTTCGTAGTAATAGTTAATGACATACCTACCTGTTAAGCTTTCTAAAATTGTTATTCTAAATAATATGTAGTAGATAATAATGTAAAAAATTTTGGTTATTACATAAAATTTTAAAAACCTATTGGGGAAATCGCCTTTAGAGATGGTCTAATAAGTATACTACTTTCATATGTAAATTTTTGGATTTTTTGCAAATATTTACTATGAAATTAGAACATCCCTTTTCACAGAGTCAAGACTTGCAATACAAAAAATTTTGGTTCTGGGTGCCGTCAATTATTGTTTATTTAGAACTATGTACTGATGTGCTACAAATATTATATTACTCTAGTGGAATTCGTCTCTAATATCTACAATTTTATAACACATATTTACATTTTTACATTCGTTGCGTTTAATGTATTCAGTCATAACACCTACAAACAAACACTATAATGAAAAATATGTTTTAAATGTATTGATATTTCATCAATTTTATAAGTTTTATATTGCGGTTCGTACATTTTTGTAACGGTATAAAGATCCGGTTTTAACATTGGTTCACTGTAATATATTTGTTTCTTTCAGAAAGCCAGTTTTCTTATTGTGGTTTAGTCCAAGCAGTCGTAGGTAATTTTTCATTTAGAACATTGTGATATGGGGCGTTATCAATGACCACAACAGCGTTTTTTCGTAGGTTTGGAATAAGTTTTTCTTGTACCCACTTCTTATAATTTTCGTACGCTATTTCATTATGATAATCTCCTGTTTTTGGGACTTCCACATAATACCAGCTTTTGGTACAAAACCATTTTCACTTCCGGCATACACAATAATGAACCTATTACCTTTTGAAGTGGGTTTTCTTAATATGCCGTTACACTTGTCGCTCCATCCTTTAAGATGCGTGTGACATTAATGAATGTATGTTTGATCCATATAAATTATAGGTTTGTTCTGTTCTCTGCACTTTTTTATGTTTCTTAAATATAGTAGAGCGTAAATGTCTGATTTCTTGACGTTCCATTAACAAGCTATTCTTTTTCATGTTGGTCCAACGAGAAACCAAAGAATGTATTGTTTCTGCAGAGATTCGCGACTTCCTTTGAAGCCATAACTATCTGCAAAGGTTTGGTGTACATTTCTTAACGTGGGTACTTTTTTCTCGGATATGTAATAATTTATTATGCACCTTCTAATTAAAGTTTTGTCGAATTTATCCATATGGATACTGTACGTTCTTTGTTTTTTAGTAGGCACATCAAAGTCAGCATTACTTCCTGCCAGAGCTTTTTTAATACGGGAAAGCGTTCTTTAGCTAACTTTCGTATCAGCAGAAACTCGTTCAATGACCTGACTAAAATAAGTCGATATAAACGTTGTATTAAAAGTCCTACTCATGTGTATTTTCATACAAATAAAATGAGGAAGTAGTTAAATTGGTTTTCAGTGACCGTTCTTTGAAATAAAAAATTTTGTCGCGGTTTACGGCCATTTAAAAGAAGTATTAAATTTAAAAATATTATATTACGTTTCCGTTCATTAGTTGTTTTAAACGATCTTGAGATTTTAATTCAAACAAATTTTAATATGACCAAACCGCAATTGTAACTGAAATCGGAAGATGGTTCAAAACAAATAATAAAACCGAAACGTAATAGAGATAGGTATGAAATGAGTATAATAATTATAATTATAAGCTAAAAAACATATTACATTTGAATAGGTATCTTACACAAAATAAACATGTGCTCTTTTATATACTCCTGTAGACAGGAACCGAATAGTTATTTATGCAACAAGTGCATAAAGTGGTGGTTTTTTTCACGAATAGAAAAAATGACGCATGGGCCGCAGGTATGCAAAAACCAAAAAATGTCTCATTTAGGTTCCTCTAAATGGAGTAAAAATGGCGTCGATTTATTTGTTATGATATCATAACGGTGCATAAAATTGACACATGAGTGCATGAAATACTTTTTCTACTTCCGCTACTCAAACCGCACTTTGAATACAGGTTAGACATGCACAAAACGACTCTTCAAACACTAGTGTTTAAAATGCGAAAAGTCACATCTCGTTTATCTTTTGTTTTTAAACGTCAAATCAAGTGTATCTTTTGTATGTTAAATTTCATGATCCGTGATAATTTTGTTATTCTACGTCATTTGATTTGTCAGTCACCTGTCAGCCATCGTTCTTCCTTCATGTAATGAATATAATTCAAATATAATATAATTTTTTCCTTCCCGCTGGCGAAGAAAAAGTATAGTAAGCACCTCGTGTTAAAAACATCTTAAGTCGCTCGTTTCACAAGGAACTCGTTCCGATTCGCTCCACTCGTGCCTAGTAAAACTCGTGACTAAAGTAACCTTTTTGACACTTGGTACTTAATATACAATTGTCTCACCCTAATGTCACTTTTTTAAATCATTTAACAAATAAATATTTTATGTACGAAAATCGATTTAAAAAATTTACAACGAGTGTAAACTTGTTAAATAATTACTTTGGTTCAAAAATGTTATTGCAATAATTAAAACTTACCTTTGTTAATGGAATTGTCGACTTGCCATTGTTTGCCTCTTCGGTCATGAAATTTAAAACATTCATGATTATGCGGAAGAAAAACGTTTCGTTTATTGTTATTGTTTTGGAAAAATGGCCAGTGATATTTCAATTAGTGATGTTCAATCAAATACGTATTGGATTTTTTTAAATATAATCACATAAAGTAATCTGAAGAAAAAATTTGAATATCCATAATGATGATCATTGGATAGTAAACGCTGATCAAAAATAAGACAAATACATTCTGTTGAAACAAGCAACTCTTTACAACTTAAAGATGACTTCGAAAGTAATTTTTTGGAGCAAATTTTTGCGTTGAAATTATTCTAGGAAACTTTGTAACTTTATTCATTCCCTGGTATTTTGTATTCGAAATTTCTGCTATCCTATCATTCAGTTGAATTGCACTTTAGAATTGACAAATTGAAGCGTTTTGTTTTGCCAAATGATATGGAAGGTCTTGAGTGTAATATTTCAATTTAAAACTTGTAAGTTGCTAACTGAGAGTGTGGAAACAACGTTGAAATTGAAAAAACATGGATACATTCCATTTCTACTATGAATATACATGTACTTGTTATTCACACATATTTTGATTTATATGGATGTTTTCAAACGGCTTGGGGAAAACGAAATATTTTTAACCAAAATCTATGAAGTTGTCACTAGATTAAGTAAACATTTTTTACAACAACTGCATTCATTCAGTTAGTGTTATCATTTTTCGCTGTATATATCTTCCTCTTCTTATCTCCTTCTGCCATTTCAGGAATTAGATTGAAATTCGGGTTCTATTTATTACCCACTTTCTCAATCCATTCCTCAGTTTCGTTGTTCTATATGTTATAGAGACAAAAAAGAACCGCAAAACGTCGTAATAAATTCAACAAAAAAATATGTATGATTGTTTGGATACAATCGTACCAACTTCGGCAGTTTTCATAGACATCCGTATTATTTTTGATACTGCCGATCAGCGGTTGTCAAACTTTTTTGATGACGAAACCCTTTCGGATAGCAAAATTCTTGACGGAATCCTACAATAAAACAATTGTTCTTAAAAATATTCTTTATTAATGAGGTAAAAGCACCATATTCCGCCGCAGTTTAGGATTTTTTGAGTTTGAGTTCAAATATTAGAAAAACTAACTTTGTTACATCCAGTTTGGCATTTTTTAAATGTAAAATGATATGTTGTGAATTATAGGAAAATATATTTTTCAAATAATATAACGTGCTTCCTTGGTAAAACAAATATTTTTGAGAAAACGCCACAATCCCCTTATTCCGACGTACATTTTTAGCTAAGACCCTAATGCCGACCTGAAAGGTTCTTAATTTTATATTGTTTTTTCTTTCAATATGGTTGTAATTGAGACAACAAAACATTGAATTCGAGAAAAATATACAGAACGATATATTTATTGAAGTAAATTAAAAAATAATCCGCTTATAGGAACTAAAAAATAAAAACTTGTAACAACTTTTACGTATAGGTTTTTAAGAATTTACTTACATCAAATATAAAATTTATATTAAGTATATCACTAAAACAAATATTGCAAGTTTAGTCTATATTTTCTATCTTAGGAACAGAATAAAATCCCCTCCTATTTATAAGTCGATGAGCACTCATACGAGAAACAATTTCATCTTTTTCATACCATATGATATCCTCAACAGCTGGCCATCTCCAATGTATCCCAATCCGCTCCATCGCCTTAATAAAAAATTTGGATTCATTTTTATCAATAACTTGTCCTGGAAAATATTTATTTCCATATATAAAAATTGCTTTGTTCGTCATATTTTCTGATTTTTTTCTCCCTTCTCTTCTTTTTCTTCCGCTACATTCTCCTGTTCATAAATTTTTGCTTCTTCTGCTAGTTGTTCTTGGGTTATTTTTTCTGGGTCTGCCTCTTTTGTTTTTTTTGCCATTTTATTTCTTAGGGATTGTTTTAATTTTCGCTTTATTTTTCTGGGAAAGTCTTTATTTTCTGTTTTCCTCTTCTGACATTTTTCCGACTTCTAGTCGCCTTTGATACTCTACAAATTCATCAGCTGTGGCTACAATCGGTGTTATCTTTTTTGTTACTCATTTTTTTCCATTCTGTTTCGGCTTTTTGGAAAAATAAAATGCATTTTTAAAGGCGTAGGAAACTCTAAAATATGATTCCTCAGATAGTGGTGGGTTGACAAAATCGGTTCTATCGGAAATTGTTTGATTGGGCGGTGTAAGAAAATTCTTATTTGCAGAAATATTTTTAAACATGGAATGTGGTGTCATGAGCATCAGGTTGTACTGATGAACTGGAAGCTTGATTGGTTCAAGGCATTCTATTATTAAAATTTGAATTTTTATTTTGGTATTGTTGTCAATAGATTTACTATGTCATGGTTTTCGAGAGGAGGTTAATTTTGCTGTTGAATGAGCTACCAAAATTGTTTGTTGTTTTTTTATGGTTGTTGATTGAACAATCACTTGTCATGTATTCGTTATTTTCAGCGACCAGTTCTAAAAAGCCATCTCCTCCAATGCTAAATATACTAAAATCTTCATCATAATTTATGTTGTTAATTAGTGTTGAATGCCCTAACTGATGTAACGAGGTCTATTCATCATCAGTCAGCAGTTATTCAAGGTTTTGGACAATATGTTGCGCAGTTTCATTTGATAGCTTATTCGAGAGTAGCTGTCATCCACTTCCTCTTTGGGGTTAAGTGATTCCCAGAATTCAAAAACTTTGTTATAAGATGGATTTCCTAAACAACCTGCATTACTAGATTGTTTGATAAACTGACGTACCGTTTCAGGAGATAGTTTGCTTTCTAACTCTTTTCTAAAATCTGGTCCTGGTACAGTGATTTCGGAACAGGCCTGAGAAGAAATAACGTGTGGGGCTTGAGTTCTATTTGTTTGGAGTTTCTCTAATTCAATTTTTTCGACGTTAAAAGGATATAATCCAGTACATTCAAATGCACTTTGAATGGTTTGAGGTTTTTAGGTGTTATAAAAACATTATTTTACTAGCACGGAAAAATCTGTTCGTCTAATTTAATCAAATTAATATTCAATTCTAAAATCATTGACTATTGTTCGCCACTTATCCTTAACGAGACGAAACACTGCTACATCTAATGGCTGCATTATAAGGGTGGCATTCGGAACCAACGCTACCAATACAATTCCATTAGCTTTGTAGAACTCACTTAATGCTAATGAAATATGGCTGGACGGACAGTGTGGTGTTGTTTTTCGTTAACCAGTTCTAGAAAACGTTGGTTACCTAATCAACAAAGGCTTCCGCATTCATCCAACCACTCTCGGTATATCCACAACCCCAACCGGTTGACTTAGATTGAGGGATATTTTTTGGCATCCGGTACTTATATGAAAAAACTACCATCGGCGGAGCAATTTGACCGTTCGCAGAAACGTTGGCTAAAACTGAGGCATTCCTTATCATCATTTAAGACTCTATTATGACAGTCTTTGAATCTTTTTTCACTAGCACTGGTTTTTCTGAAGGAGTCAAAAAAATTTATAGATTCTGCTGGGGTTTCCTAAAACTCCCGTTATTTTATGTTCTACAAAATGTTCAAGCACTTTCACCAACCAATTCATAATGGCCTTCTCAGTTATTCCAGCTCGGCTTGAAGTAAGGTTTTGTGATATTCGGCAAGACACATCTTAGTTTCGTTTTAAAAATCCTTGGTACCAAAGTTTTCCTGGTCTCCCATCCTTAAAAGGATTAAGTCGATTTAGGTTTTCAACCAATGTGGATACCACGTCAAATAGTTCTAGACACTGGAAACCCAGCATCTCCCAGAAAATGGATTCAATCAACCACTAGCTTCTCTTCTCCAGCTGTTAAGATAGGTGGTTTTCCAATTGTCTTGAAAATATCTTTTTGCTTTTTCTTGTCCTTTAATGTATGTCTGTGGTATGCCGTAAATTTTGGAGGCTCTATAAACAGACATAGATACCTCGTTTTATTTCTTCAAGAGATTGTTTAACCGCGGCTTCTGAATACTTGTTTTTTCAGTTATTTTTAGATTTAATTATTTCTGTAGATGCCATTTTCCTGAAAATTGAAAAAAGTTCTATTTAGGTCAGTATCAAAATATCATAACACATAGGTGCATGAGTCAATTTAAGGCGCAATTACCTCCTGGACTATAAAAATCGGATCCTTATGCCAACGAACTTTTTTCAAGGTTCTCCGATATTTGTATCAATATTTCGAAACAAAATAAATTGAAATAAAATCTTGAACATACTCTTTAGTTGTATTGAAAGAAAGAATATTTTCGGTTTAATTGAAAAATTAAAAATTGCTTTGGGTATAGCTATAATTTAAAATAAACTATTTTTCAGACACACTCTCTAAACATAAAAACTTAGTTTTCTAATGATAAATCTAGACATAGTTGAATTTTTAAATTTTTCTTAGCATATGTCCTTTCTCAACAATATCACACCACATACTACTCATCGCTTCGAAATCAACAAACTATTTTTTCTTCCCGTTGTTATGGACAAGATTAATCATCTAACTAGATTTTCTCACAACTATCTACATATCGGTGGTCTTTTTATTTAATCTCATATCTTTTTTAACTATATTAGGATATTTAATATTCTTTCCGTTTGCAAAATAATTTATTCTACGGAAATAAAACTCAACTTCTCTGAAAACTATCCCTATTCATAAAAAAACCTCTTAATATGCATCACTTCTCCATTCTCATATAAACAAATCTTTAATCTAATTACTCTGAAATACATATGCAATCCTTTTCTATTTATTTTAGAATTCTTCTACAATTATAGTTCATTATAAATTTAGCCTGAAATGCTGTCGCTAGCATTTCATGCTTTCAAAATAATTTTGACGTTCACATATTGTGGACAGATCTCGGCGTGATAATAATAATAAAATCTTAAAAATGGTGATTTTGCTTCTAAATTCTTGTTAAATCGTATGTATTATAATGATCTAAATATTTGTATTCATTCTTTTGAGTATTTCTTTCTCTATGAAGTATATGCCAAATTTACAACTGATTATTTTATCTAATGAGGATTTATAGCCTGATATATGAGTTGAACTATTTATTGAAGTGTGGACATCATGGTAAATATTTTGAATATTATTTTAGTATTTCAAAATTTATAGTAAATAAATGATATCATAGGTATGCATTCAATATTTAATTCACTTCAACCTCATTCAAATATGATAAAAACAAATAATTCCCTATGTTTAGGTGATTTCTAACCAACTTCTTGCTTTATAAACATGAAAACCTCTCACATGAACATTTTTAAATCCTTATAGATATTATGATGTTTAAAATTCGCAGGAATAATTTAAGATCAATTATCAAATTCGTATAAATTCAGTTTCTTTTTTGTTTTCTGTTCTTCAGGAAAATACTGGTCAAAAGATGCGCGCATCGAAGTAAGATATTGGACCAATTCTTTAAATACATCATCTTGAAACATTTCTGAGTTGTTATCGCTAACAAACTGATTGAGTGACATTAAGCTTCCTATTTTTCTCTCACCAACGCAAATAATCCAAAAATCGAATTTTCTTTTGATGGCAGTTATTTTGATAGAGGCCTGGAATACTGTTGTCTATCTACCTTGCAATGATAAACGTAGTTCGTTCAGTCCGCCATCAGAGGCAGTCGGAACAACCAAGTTTTATCATACAAACAATCTTTCGAATCAAAAGAAGTATCTGAAAGAAACATTTGTAACTCGGCTCTAAGTTCAAATAGCATTGTTAAAGTTTTAACCCGAGACAGCCATCGCACTTCTGTATGGATCAGCAGTGTTTTATGTTTGTTGCCATAATGAGTCAAAATCGGGATTGCTGTGGTCGTGATTAGATAAAATTAATTATTTTTACGGATTCGTCCATAACTAATTCCAAATTTAACGGCATTTTCTTCATCGCAAGTGCTTGTCTATGGTGGATACAATGGCTAGAACTACAGTTGGGAACTTTTGTAGTCCTAACATCGAACTCGAACATTCTCAAACATACTCGAGTCGGCGCCTTTGATAAATAAAAAGCCGAAATAAATATAGAAATACAAAAAATGTAAACAATTTCGACTTTATGTTGAAATTAGACCCGAAAGACGGTTGTTCATAACTATAGTGTCTTATCTCAGAGGCGGCTTTTTTTAAAGGGACTTCAAGCTCACAAAGTCTTTGATAAATAGAATGTAGGAATAAAAATAGAAATACAAAAAATGCTGTTCAAATAATTTCGACTTTGTGAGCGCACACAAGTAGATATCGGCGGTGGCGACATAGTAAAATTATGCTGTTGTGGGTGGCGACTTAGTTTGGATGCGCCTCGTGGTACACCCGCGACAAAACGTTCAACCAGAGAGAGATGTTTCGATTTTTTTTTCTGAATTCTTGCGGATGCCCTATAGCCACATAAAACATCAAAGGGTTGACTTCTTTCAGTCTCGCTTGTAGGCCTGAATAAATTCCAGACATATTTGAGGCGTTGTCAAATGACTGATCACGGCAGCTCTGAATATATAGACCGCACATATTTAAAAAGTCAAGTACTGATTCAGCTAACTGCGCGCCTGTATGGCCTTGATTTTTCAGGAAACTGACACAACGCTCTTCCGGATGTCGCTATGGGTAACATCGGGAGTGGAATCAACAATGACTGGAAAATATTTCGCTTTTACTTTTCCGCCCAAGCTTTGTATATGCGAGAAAAGTATTGGTTTAAACCAAATAAAGTTGGAATTTTGAATTTTTTTTTCGAGTTATTTTAACGTTTTCCATCAACAACAACACGAAAACAGGGTTTTTAGTAAAATAAACGGTTTTAAAGATTAAAACTAACTTTTCCGCATCTGTGGCCCTGAACAATATTCTATCATAAAATTGTTACTTGTATACACTTCGGGGGATGTATCGTGCTAACAAACCGAAATTTCTCCAAAAATAACCAAAAACTTAGTATATCTAGGACCCGCTGTACTCGCTCTAGTCAACTGAAAATCAATAGGGTACATCTGTGAGACACCTTGAACAATACTTATTCATAAAGTTGATCAATCGTATACTCTCTGGAGGCTGTATCGTACTAACAATCTGAAAATTCTCCAAAAATGACAAAAATTTGGTACTTCAAGTACCACAGCACCCGTTGTACTGGCTTTAGTGAGCTCAATATCAATATGGTTCATCTTTAAGACGCTCTGAATAATATCCAATCATAAAATTCATCACTTGTATATACTCCGGAGGCTGTATCGTGCTAACAAACTGGATCTTCTCCAAAAATGACAAAAATATCGTACATAAAGTACTATAGCACCGGTTGTATTGGCTCTGGTGAGCTGAAAATTGATAGGGTTCATCAGTGAGATGCCCTGAATAATATTCAATCATAAAATTGGTGACTTGTTGAACTCCGGAGGCTGTATCGTGCTAACAAAATGAAATTTCTCGAAAAACGACAAAATGTCGTACTTCAAGTACCATAGCACCCGTTGTACTGGCTCTGGTGAGCTGAAAATCAATAGGGTACATCTGTGAAATGTCCTTAAAAATATTCCATCATAAAATTGGTGACTTATTGCACTCCGGAGGCTGTATCGTGCTAACAAGACTTGCCAGGAAAAGTGGCCGACGACAACGACGACGACGACATATACACAGGATTTTTTTTCTAAAAACCGTTTTTTCGTGTTGTTGTTGATAGATAACGTAAAAATAACTCAAAAAAAATTTCAAATTTCCAACTTTTTTGTGGGTAAACCAATACTTTTCTCGCATATTAGATAGGTTGGCGGAAAAGTGAAAATCCTGTGTGTATGTCGTCGTCGTCGTCGTCGTTGTCGTCGGCCACTTTTCTATACATGTCTTGTTAGCACGATACAGCCTCAGGAGTGCGATAAGTCAAAAATTTTATGATTGAATATTGCTAAGGACATGTCACAGATGATCCCTATTGATTTTCAGTTCACCAGAGCCAGTACAACGGGTGCTATGGTACTTGAAGTACGACATTTTTTAATTTTTTGAGAAATTTCAGTTTGTTAGCACGATACAGAATCCGGAGTATAAACAAGTCACCAAATTTATGATTGAATATTCTTCAGAGCATCTCACTGATGAACCCTATCGATTTTCAGCTCACCAGAACGAGTACAACAGGTGCTACAGTACTTTAAGTACGATATTTTTATAATTTTTGGAGAAGTTTCAGTTTGTTAGCACGATAGAGCCTCCGGAGTATAAACATGTGACCAATTTTATGATTGGATATTATTCAGCGTGTCTCAAAGATGAATTCTATTGATATTCAGTTCAGTTGAGCCAGTACAACAGGTGCTATGGTACTTGAAGTACCAAATTTTGTAATTTCTTGAGAAATTTCAGTTTGTTAGCACGATGCAGCCTCCGGAGTTCAACAAGTCACCAATTTTATTTTTGGATAGTTGTCAGGGAATCTCACTGACGAACCCTATTAATTTTCAACTCACCGGAGCCAATACACCAGGTGCTACAGTACTTTAAGTACGATATTTTTGTCATTTTTGGAGAAGTTTCAGTTTGATAGCTCGATACAGCCTCCGGAGTATCTATAAGTGACCAATTTTATGATTGCATATTACTCAGGGCATCTCAAAGATGAACCCTATTGATATTCAACTCAGTTGAGCCAGTACAACAGGTGCTATGGTACTTAAAGTACCAACTTCTCGTCCTTTTCGGGGAATTTTCAGTTTGTTAGCACCATACAGCCTCCAGTAAGTATATGATTGAATATTGTTCAAGGTGTCTCACAGATGTACAGATGTACCCTATCGATTTTCAGTTGACTAGAGCGAGTACAGCGGGTCCTATAAATCCAGGTATACTGAATTTTTGGTTATTTTTGGAGAAATTTCGGTTTGTTAGCACGATACATCCCCCGAAGTGTATACAAGTAACAATTTTATGATAGAATATTGTTCAGGGCCACAGATGCGGAAAAGTTAGTTTTAATCCTTAAAACCGATTATTTTCAATGCATTGAAGATTGTGTCAAGAACACTTTTACCCATCAATTCAATTAATTCTTCACACACTGTTGAGGAAAAATGGCGATAAGTTCCATCCATGTACTTCGTAATCTTCCCTAAATGCAAGACCTCATGTTGCCAGTTGTTTTATAACACAAAGAACCCTATGCAGAACTGCTCTCCAATAGTTGATCTCTTCCTCAACTTGTGAAATAAGTTGCTTATTAATCATTCGATTTTCAACAGCTCTCCGAACATTAATAAGCTGTCGAGATGAGCACTTGAATTTTCATGTTCTTTTATACGCTGTGAACCATGTTTCCAGTCACTGAGTCCTTCATCTATGAACTGACTAGAAGATTTGTAAAATAGTTTGCACGGACCACAATACACCGACCACCGACTACTAAGAGAATAAACTAAATATTCCCTGCTAACTATATCTCCACTACCGAGTTGTTTTCCCGTAACTGTATAAAAATCAATAAACGTACCTTTCAAGTCGGTTTATATATTGTTTTGACAAAATGACGTGTTGTTTGCACTCATACTGTGTTAACGCTGTTAGGTTTTTATTGGTTTAACGTGTAAGGTATACATTATTTTTCCACCGATGCTTCAACAACAAATGGGGAGATATATGTGAATTATGGATATGCCGGATGACATTGGATTCATTACAAAATACAAGCCCAATACATCATTTTGATGGAGACAAATCATATTTCAAACGGTTTGAAGTAAAACTCCAAAATGTTTCTGAAAATATAATACATTTGAGTATTTGAAGGAGAACGATAAAGCTGGAGAATAGTAGTTTCATAAATAAGTTGAGGAGAAACGGGTGAAAAAGGGATTCATTGAATATGGATACAATGAAAACCCAAAAATTCAATACGAAAAAGTCGGCTCAGACGACGGTAAGCGTTATGGCACTGCAATTAAACTTTTACAGCGAAAACCAAAAACATATAACAAATGAATTGAATTTTCAAACTTCTTTGTTGAAAAATTTTACTAACAAAATTTTGGCAAAATTAGCAAAACTTCATAACAATCTAGAAAAATTTCAAGCATCTATAAAAAATCAAATTGACATTTCAAGGTATAATATCGAGATTGCTATCCTATTTTCCCATTTAAATACTCTTCATGGTTCCATAATATCACGTTACGAAATTTTAGATTTAATTGAACATTTGAATCAAATATACGAAACGGATCAAATTCCTGAATTCAATAATATCTTGATATAAGGTAATTGTACCAAATTCAGACCCTGCACCAAAATCGGATACTTTCCACGTTAATTGCTAGAATAAGATTTCAGTTTATCAAACGACGATTTAGATACATGTCGAGCAATCTATGATAATGTGGTCATAATGTATTTCAAATGTCAGGCTAGCCAACCAAACAAATCATTTCTAGCAGCTCGTTGAAACTGACAGGGCGTAGACAGGTGTGTTGTGTTATAAGCCTAACGAATTTTCGTTATATTTTCAGGTAAGATTATTATTACATTTTTGTTGAAAAAACATATTTCATTACTGTAGTATATTTTTATATGATAATTGTACATGAATTAGAAGAAATAATTACTTTTTTATATTATTTCCTCGAATTATTAGGGTGTCAATATTACGGCCAACCGAAATAGAATTCCTGAATTCGGACACGGGGTGTCCGAATTATGTTCATATTCCAATATTTTAAGTTATGTATCTTACATTTTTTTCTGATAAAAGGAGCATTGTATTCCACGTTCTTCGTTCATTTTGGTAAATTAAAGTATGGTGTCCTAATTCTGACACGGGGTGTCATAATTACATCCAATCACGTCCGAATTATGTACATGTAATGTTATCGTTGTCACAGAATGTCCTTAAAGAAAAATTGTAAATATCCATCAGACACACTAATATCCGCATTAGTAGCTACAAAAAATGGAATGACTATTGAAGCTGCAATTAGGGAATATAATATTCCCAAAACTACCCTTCACTCAAAATTTTATGGAAAGTATCCTGTTGACTGTGAAGCTGGTGCCCCTACAACTTTATCGAAAGAAGAAGAGGACACCCTAGCAAAGTGGATAATAGCGATAGCTAAAGTAGGATTTCCGGTGACCAAGGAACAACTACTTGAAAGTGTTTGTGTGCTTTAACAAAAATAGAAAAAACAGATCCCTTTAATAACAAGGAAAAAACTTGCCTTCCTGGCAGACAATGGTACGAAGGCTTTTTGCGACGTCATAAGGAAATCTCTACACGAATGACTAAAAAATTAGTTCACGCTAGGGCTCAAATCACTGAACGAAGCCTTCGAAACTGGTTTGTAGAAATTGAATAATATTTTTTGCCAAAAATTTGATGTAGATTACACAAGATCCTAGATGAACAGTTAACGCAGATGCGACTGCTTTCATCTTATGTCCAAAAGGATCAACAGCTTTTGCACTCAAAGGAAGTAGAAACGTTTACAACAGTACAGCTAACAATGAGAAGGAATGTTTAACAACTCTTGTTACGGGTAATTGTCTTATTCCAGAACCCTTATTCTCCTATTTTTTTTCAGTTACTTATGTTACTTATCTACTGTTTTTATTTTACAGCAAATGCGGCAGGATATTTAGCGCCTCCTATGGTGATGTTCCCATATGAAAGAATTCCACAAAGTGTTGTTGCACTAATGCCAAACGGTTAGGGCCTGGGAAAGTCAGAGTCGGGTTGGATGACAGACGAAAGTTTTTTTGAATATACGTCAAATATTTTGTATCCACGGATTCTTAAAAATGACATACCATTGCCTGTAATATTTTATGTAGATGGGCACAAGTCGCACTTGACATTGCATCTTAGCAACTTTTGTTCAGAACAAGGTATCATTTTAATTAGTCTGTTCCCTAATTCTACTCATATACTGCAACCTATGGATGTAGAGGTTTTCAAACTTCTCAAAACTGGGTGGAAGAAAGCGGTTGCTAAATTTAGAATAGACACTAATAAATAAAAAATTCGAAATGACAATTTTGCTCCGTTATTGGATACTATATTTGAAGACTTCATTACACATATAATGGTGCAAAATGCCTTTAAAACTTGTGGATTATTTCCATTTGATGCAGGTGTAATAGATTATAGTAAGCTGGTAACTACAGAAGGTACAACAAATACTACAATTACAGACAATGCAGTGAAGCTCCAAACTCTGGAGAATGTTGAATTCAATACAGACCATTTGAATTTCATTGAGAAATTTTTTGAGAAAGGTACACTTGAGAAATTTAAACTTTCTCTTTCCACTTTGAGTGAATGGTCAGGTCCAATACAAAATTACTCTATATAATTTATGGAAAAAATTAAAACAGCATGTCGAAGAAAATCCTAATGAGAACTGATGAGAACTTGCAAGTTGCAGACAATGTACCAAAAAATTCTTCTGTTTTAGAAGCCGAGTGGCTCGATGAGTATTTGTTCAATACAACTAACAAGAACAAAAGAAATACGACCGAAATAATTATTGGAGGAAGATATGCTACAAGGGAAAAGAATGAAATCAAGTGATAAAGAACTAAAAAACATGAGATTGGAATCAGTAATAGAGGATGAAATAATAAAGTCAAGCAATAAGGAACCAAAAGAAATAGAAATAAGGGAGAAATCAGTAATACAAACGGAAACGTTACAAACTACAGAAACAATGATCCTAGTAGAAAAGGGAAGTTGCCAAGACACAAATAAAGTGAAAGTTAATTCAGTAGAAGAAAGTAACATCCATGGCTCGAAAGAAGTCGGAGTAAAAGTTAATTTAATAGAAGGAAGTGATAACCATGACCCAAAAGAAGTTAGTTCTAGTAAATTTATGGTACCGTCACCGTTTAAAGGTATATTATATTGGCCTAAAAAATCAAAAGAAGGAGCGAAGAAAAAAACCTCAGCTAAAATACCTGCTGTTGTTAGTTCAGAACAGTCGAAGGCAAATAAAAATTTTGAGAAAGGAGATTATGTTATTGTTAATTACATTGACCAAACATTACCAGGCCTTATACTTGAAATAATTGACGAATAGTAGGCTTACTTAATTGCTATGACCCCAAGTGGAAGCAGCTGGAAGTGGCCTTCTAAAAAGGAAGTTATTCTGTACAAATTTAACGATATTGAAGAAAAAATTAGCAAGCCTCTACTAATAAACAATAATAAAAGAGGTCTATTTAGGGTACCTGCAATTCCTGTATTGTTTCCAATTCTTAACAAAAAATAAATTAAATGTTCAAGAACTCAGATTAATTTTTTTCATTCGGGTGTCACAAATGCGAACCAAGTTACCAAGAAAGTGAGTAAAGCTATTCCTTAAGATGTCCGAATTTGGTACATTTACCTTACTATACGTTTCTTGGTACCCAAGTGACCTTTTCTAGCTCTACATTAATTTTTGCAATTATTGTTCCTATCCTAAAACCAAAGTCCATAGAATTTTATCACATATTTCCTATAATTCATAAGAATATAGTGTTCACTCCACCTTATCCTCACTTGGCACTTGATAATGAGGAAGCCCAACTAGAGAAAGTAGAATTCCCGAAACTTGAAGACATCTACTACTGTATTCCGGAGTTTATTCCTGCTGACAACTGCACGCTGCAACTCCTAAACGGCCGATCGCCAACTGGATGTTGTGCGACCCAATTATGTAATCAAAATCAAGTTACAAATAATGAACTGATGATCATCCCTGTGCAATCCCAAAATATTATTTCAGTGTCGAACTCATCGAATATTTCAAGTATGAACACCTTCCTCAATGAATATTCCAGAAAATTGTGAATTATCAATTAATAACCTCAAATTCAATCAAGCAAGAAATTAAAAAAGAAAAGTCACTAATTTTACCGAGACTGGAAATGGAAAAATTCGGAATTCCGAGAAATGATCCAGCTTCAAACCCCACAAAAATAAAACTCGATGAATTATAGTACCAGCCATATCGACAACTTCAATATCAATAATTTTATTCGTAACAATAGCAATTTAATACTTATTGGAAACAAAACGTAGTCAATCGATACCCAATGAAGGAGAGAAGTTTAGATGAAATTACAACGGGTTCATCCCACAAAAATAATTCCATTATTTTTTCGTCCCAGGGAAGGAGGAGTTACGAGCCAACAATATGCCACCATAACACCTAAGGAATAGGATACCTCTTATTAATAATTGTATTCTTAATTCTCTGTCACTAGTTCATTATATTTCACAATTGTTTCAGTTTCTGTCTAACGTTTGTTGTATAAACATACCATTGTAATTGAAATATATTTTTAAAAACGGTTTTGAAATTAATAAATATTTTTATCTCTCAATTTTTTATATTATTACAAATGACATAATTTTAATGAAATTAACTGCCTCGACCCTTACTTTGTGGAATCTACTCATATTAATGTTTTAGATGAAACTAACTAGCAAACTCCACAATATATTGAAAAAATGTTACAAATTCTAAAAAATTGACAATTGTTTCAATATAACTTGAATGTCATCGTCAGAATGACAGAAGTTACATTTGAAGCCTACCTGATGTTTAATTATTTTTGGCTAGTCCAAGAAGTAACCTTGTGATTGACCTAATATATGTTAATAGAAAAAATGAGATATGATATTACAAATATTAAAGCTTAGATATTATTAGCCCTATAGGAATATCCTGCATATCTTTTTCCCAATTAAGATCAGTATAACCGTGGAATGATATAGAAAATCAGGAAGACTATATCTGCTGATCTTTACAATTATCACTTAAGAAGACAGTTTAAAAGTGGGGAACTCCCTAGATTTATCTGTTCATTGACGACTTCATATTGGGGGTTTCTTAAGTGTCTTCTAATTTCCAATTCTTCAAGGAAATCCAGTTCTTGTTTCTTTTCACAAATATGTAGTACTTTTAGTTCTGTGTTAGGTGTCAATGAATGATTGGTGTCAAATAGATGTCTGGCGTAGTGGGATTAATCTGGTTGTTTTAATTTGTATGCTCATAAGTGTTCAATGTATCGGATTCCAAAATTTCTAAGGGTCTGACCCAAATAGACAGCATCACATTCTGGACATTTAAGTTTATATATACCAGATTTCTTTAATGGTGATATTTTTGTTGTTATATTTAACAATTTTGTACTTATGTTACTTTCTGTTTTAAAAGAAATCGTTGTATTTGTTGCTGAAGATATTATCTTTGAAATATTACTAGAAATATTCCCTGCATATGTAATGGTTATATAAGTTTTTATTTCTTTAGTTTGTTTGGGAAATATTAGTTGTAATGTCACTTTTTTCTGTTTTTTATTATTTAGTTTATTTATCGTATGTAATGAGTAACCGTTGGATTGTGTTAATCTCTCTATCAAAACTTCATTTGTTCATAGGAACTGAAAATGCTCTATGTATCATTGAATTATATGCCGCTAGTTTCTGTGATATGGGATGATTGGTACTATATCGAATAGTCACATCAGTGTGTGTTGGTTTTCGGTAGATAAAATAATCAAGTACATTATTAACTCTTTGAATTTTCCAAATCAAGAAAATTGATTGAACTATTTTCTTCAACTTCTAATGTAAATTTAATTTTTGGGTGTAAATTATTAATGTGGTTGAAAAATATATCTAATTGTCGTTCGCTACCCATAAAACCAGCTAATATGTCATCTACATATCTATACCCAAATAAAACATTTTTTGAAATATTACTTTCAAAGATTTTTCTTCCTAAACTGTCCATAAAAATGTTTGAGAAAATTGGTGATATAGGGCTTCCCCTTGGTAAACCTTCATTTTGAATATATATTTTATTGTTAAAAGTGAAATAATTCTAATTAATACATACATCAAATAAATTAAGTATATCTGATATTTTTCCTGGATTAATATTTTTATCTTCTAGTATTCTTACAAGTATTACACATTCTTTGGGAGGAATTTTAGTAAACATATTGGTAACATCGAAGGAAATAATCATAGATTTATCTTGCAAGTTGAATGCTTTTAATTTTTTGATTAGTTCTATTGAATTTCTAATTGAATATTTAGATGTTTATCCGTAATTATAAAGTATATTGTTGAGTTTCTTTGCCAATATATTATTAGGAGTATTAACATAAGAAACTACAGGTCTAATTGGTTTCGTTATTTTATGTATTTTAACGGTTCCATATAATTGTGGAGAATGAGGATTCTTATTTATGATGGACCTCTTTTCGTAATCACTGAAAATGTAATTTGAATTATTAGCAATATCTTTAATATTATTAGAAAACTTTTTTGATGCATCTGCTCTTAGAACTTTTACATCGCTAGATTCTATAAAGTTACATATCTTTGAATTACAATCATCAGTTGTTAATATGGCAGTGGCGTTCTCCTTGTCAGATTTTGTAACTGTTAGGTTATTATCTTCTACTTTCTTTTTTATTGAATTTGAAACTATAATGTCATTTTTGTTTGACGTTTATCTTTTGAAGGTTCCATATTTTTGATTAAATTGGCAATTTTTGGTTTCTCATGAGGAACATTATTCTAATTTGATTTTAAAGCTATTTCCGACTCTGTAGCTATTATCTGTTTAATATTATTCGTAAATTTTGGTGGTATGCTGTACATTAAACCTTTATTTCAAAATTTTTAACTATCTGCAAAATTAGTGTCTGAAAGGTTTTCAAATCGTGGTACACATTTTGTTGGTACTTACAGTTTCATGATGTTTATAGTATTGAATTCTATATTGTGGTGCTCAAGTTTCTGTAGCTTTTGTTCTTGTTTCTTAAATTTCTTGTGCTTCATCGTGCTGACACTTTCTCTGATTTTGTCATCTAAACAGTCAAATTCTACTGGATGTAGTTGGAACATGTATTCAGAATGTACAACTTTTTTGTAGTTGTCTAAGGAGTCTAAGTCTAAGCTTTTTTCTTTTAAATTAGTCGCATCCACCAAAAGGTTATTAGCGATGGAACAATATGAGAGCTATACAGTGATTAGCTGGTCTATTGGAGAATGTTCACCAAGCAACTCTATCAGATTAATAGGGATATAATATGTTTTGCGTTGCTCATGATATTTGTTGCAATCTATTAATATGTGTTTCACCGATAATATTTCATCACATGCATCGCATTTGGGACGTTCTATTTTAGTCATTAAAAATGAATGAAGTTAACTTAGTGTGTCTCAGGCGTAATCGTGAAAGAGTCACCTGATTAAGTTGACTTAAATGGGTACCCCCCAAGATGTCATGACCGATTTTATATGTCTCAGCATTGAGTCACTGCGATACCACTCGTTTTGCCACATACCGGACACTTTGCTTTTAGGTCACTGCTGGCATATTTTATAACTGTTCCCGAGTTATCACTATTTACTGCAAGACGCGCACTTTTATCAGCTTTCTCGTTATCAGTGATGCCAATGTGGGATGGAATCCAGATGAGTTGAACGTTTCTTGAGTCTTCTTGAATTGTTTTAAGTTCGCATTTTATCAACTTTTCAAAGGGATGATTTGGATATAAATGCTGGATTGTTAAAATAAAATAAAATAATATATTTATGTAAAAAAGTAGAATACAATAATGTAACAATAAAGCGAAATATAATTATTTATTGTATGTATGATATTTATTGTGTCTTATAATGAAATGAAATATACCATAAATATACATAACAATTAATTGTACTACCCGTAATTTTGATTACTAATTATTTCAACTATACTAATTTGCAATGAACAACACAATCCTAGCATGGACATAATTATAATCAATGATTATTATCAACATAAAAAAATGCCAAATTATAAGTAGTTACTGTAGATGCTTAAATTGTCATAATTGGTAGACGATATTCTGAGAAATGAGTTTCTTTCATTTTGCTACATCGATTTAAAAAAAATCATCAAAATCGGCCCAATAGAAGCCGAGATACAGCAACTTTTTGCGCAGCGCTCGATTTGAAGCATCGATTTCAACTTTACAAAATCGCGTAAAAATGATAAAAACTTGAAAATTGTTCATTATAACTATTGAGTATTATAGTTTAGAGGTGTGAGCCTGGCATGAACGCAAAAATCACGTTAATTTTTTCGCGGAAATTAATGAACAATTAATTCATGTAAAAATTATCAGGCCAATTCAATCGGCTTTTGGCACATTATTTTATACTATAATGAGGTTCTTAAATCCCAATTTATAGCGTGATTGGAGAATTTCTTATCTGCGAAACAAATGCTTTAAAATAACCTCGTTTTTTAGCTACTTTTTTTGCATTTATCGCCATTTCTCAACGAAACAATTGAATATATCGATCTTAAACCAATTCTATCTTGTAGAGAATTTAATAAAGAACAAATTAGTAAGTATACTTTTTTTCTCTATCTTACATATTCAAAGAGCTATATTAAGATATATTGGAAAAAATGAGCGATTTTTGCGTTTTTTTGCAGTTTATGGTTTTTCCCGCAAATAGCACAACTTTTTCAGCTGGCGGATCTTCATATTTTCTTTTCTTAGATGATTCTCGAGCAATTCCAACCAATATCTAATCTACGTCACGACACAGCCATATTTTAAAGGTTGGGGTCTTATTCTCCTGGACTATATTAACAATTCGTTGGATTAAAGTATTTTTTTAAATAAAGTGTACTAATGATATGAGTACTTTTTATAATACCTACTAATAAACTGTTGTAGATAAAATTTTGTACGTAACACGCGGGATAGGAATTATTAACAAACTTGTGAATACACGACTCGGCCTACGACCTCGTCGTGCAAACTTCACATGCGTGCGTTAATAATGTTCATATCCCACTAATTATGTAAATAACTATTAAATCTAATAATAATAATATATTTACATTACATAACAATATTGATAAAAATGAGTACTTTGATCTCAGTTTTTTGAAGTCAAATACATACCGATTTTTCATAGGTGACTGTGAATTAGAATTAAATAATGTTATTCACACAAAACACAGAGAAAATTTGAAAAAATACTATGTCATGACATCGTTTTTATCAGTGTTTTAAATGAAACTTAATGTTTCTAGCCAGTGGCGTACTGACATAGTTCGGGGCCTGGGGCGGCTATAGAAGAAGGGGCCCTATATATATATATATAGTACTTTCGTGAACGTATACGTAGTGTGTGTTGAATGTGTTTTAAATGTATCGTTATTGTACAATTTTGAACGAAAACAAGAGTGCAGAAAACTAATTACCATAATGGAGCTTTATAATCTATGAAGAACACCTCACTTGTTTTAATCAATTAAGAACCAAAAATGCCCAAGAAATACATATAGACTATAGAATATAAATCATAAGCTCCAAGAAAAAATCCTTCAAATTTCCAATATATATGGGTGGTTATCTGACATTTCGTTAACTTCTGACGTAATTTTGAAAGTGGTGTTTTTAGTTAAAAATCAGAACAGTTAATATTATATGCTGTGAGTATAACATCTACTTTGCTGCATCTAAAAGGGACACTCACTCGAAATTTTTTTATAGAAATTCATGATTTTTCAAAATCAGTGTTCTAGGGACTCACGCCAAACACGGTTATTATGTCAAATCACATTTTTATTGCGAAATCAACTAAAACAACAAATTATCTCTTAATTTCACAAATTCTATGAAGTATAACCAAATCATAATTTGAACACAATATTCAGACTTTTATTATTAATAAAAGATCACAAATATTTCAAACTTAAATTACCTAGTACTTCGTATTTATTTTTACCAGTATTTGCTTCACTTCTCGTAAATATTAACGGGTGCTTTAAATTTTTATAATACCGTATTTCTCTTGACGATTAGATTAGGAACTGGCAGTTTTTCTTTAACGTCTTCGTAAGGCACGTCGGTGATATCATTATCATTTATTTCAAATTCTGTGCTCTCTTGTTTGCAATCTTTAACGAATGTAACTGTCAGCTCTCTATCTTCCTCATCATATTTTGAGTAACTTGCGGCGTCCCTAAGTTATAATGATTACAATCAACATTATCACAAAAGCGACTTAATGACTTCAAGACAAGTAAATTAGGGTTATAAATATGACCCGAGACTAGATGCACTAAGAGAATTCCTTTAAACGGTTTCTGCTCTTCCTCATGTTCATTAATCATTTTGTTAACTTTTTCTATGTCAACATCTTCGATAACAGGAATCTGTATATTTGAACACCTTTCTCGAAGCACAGCTACAAAGTCGTACAAGTTTGTAATGTCACCTCTCTGAGGTATGAGTTGGTCTGCAGTACCTTTGCATGTAGCTTCGATTCCATCTGGTGTCCCTTTCCCGCCTCACGGAAATTCCACGTGTATTTCATAGCAAGTGGATAGAAATCCTCGATTCTGCAGCCCAAAATATAAAAAATTGTTTTATTTCGATATTGGGTTACAGGACCGCCACTCAAAAACTGCAGGTTTTCTACAGAGGATCGAAATCCTATGAGGACAGGCTGTAAATGTGCCCAAATGGCTCCAGCGTTGTAAAATAAATTTAACCACACCGTGCGATGAGATTTTACTTTATCCTTTGTGTAAACCACCGCTGCATGCAAAGAAATTTGAGTCCTGGAGCCACCAAAATGATATGTCTGAATTTCTTGTTTGTATTTAGTTGTGTAGATTTCCGAGAAGTCCATGTCAATTACTGCATCCTTTTCTGTACGTGACTCTTTCAAAAATTTGATAGTTTTATATTGATGAACGATGTTCTGTTCATGTTGGAATAATTTTGGAAGATCACTCTCTCCTAATTGAATAACTAAATCACGAGGTTTTAAGTTCTACATCTCTTTCTTATACTTTGTTACGTATTGATACTGTTTAGTTTTAATGTCTTTAATCAGTTCCTTGCTATGCTTCCATTGTACGACTGCAATGTTCATACTATTATCAAACTCCTCATATGGTAAAATCTTCATCGAGCAGTCCTGGCAAGTTCTCTCTGAGCATTTTTCCGAGTAACGATCTCAGAAAATTGTTTCCAGTGCAGTTGGATATGTTGCAAAGTCAACAACATTTGCATTTTTAAGGCACATAATTTCAAATTGATATTTTCATGAGTAACACAAGCACAGGTGTCACGGTCTGTAAGCTGTGGCACAACAACCCAAAATGGACGCAATTTGCAGAACAAATTATACCCAATTTTCATCAAACTCGTATTGCGAAATTTCTGATGCAAATTTTTCATTTTTTTGCGAGTAAGGCATTCTTTTTTTCCAGCCGCACAAAGACTATTATTGTCATGTTCATAAAACTTCAACTCTCTTTCGCTTAGCTTCATATTTTGTACGATTAAATCCCATGTTTTTATATCTAATGGCTTTGTTACCAAGTCTCCATATCTTATATTTATGTGTGAGTGGACTGGACAAAATCGTTTTTAAGCAGGTTTTTTGGTGTGTCTCAATCTTTTTATCTAAAATTTGCCTCTGAATAATATCGCAAAATAACGCTTTTTTATCAATTCTTTATTCTAATAACTATGTTGTACCTACTTAAGATTATTCCTTTAAATGTATAAAATTCACAAATAACAGGTATAAAATTATTATAGCTAGTCAGTATTATAACTTATCTTTAAGCTACTAGTCGATAGAAAGCATAAAATATATTATTTGTATACGATGGCATCAGTTTCAGTAATTAAGAGTTCACGCGGTTGTGACTTACTAGTTGTAGAAAAGTTTCAGTTTTGTAAACAGGACGTATTAAAAAGTGGTGAAGTACGTTGGAGGTGTATAAAGAAAAATTTAAGATGTTTAGCCAAACTGTACACTGTTGGTGCGGAATACACAGTTACTAGAAGTGAATTAATCCACAACCACGAGTCCGATGAAACTACGTTGGAGAGAAAAATAGTGACGACTTCATGCAAGCGCAAAGCTGAGGAAGACATATCGGAGAAACCTTCAAAAATTATTAAAAGCGTTCTTCCAAATCATTTGCCAGAGAATTTGTCATCGATAGATGTCAGTCTAATAAGAGGAAATTTGTACAACAGCCGCCGTAAGCTCTTACCAGCCCTGCCTAAGGATATTCACGATGTACATTCTGTACTCGATAGTTATGGACCGAAAACCACAACAGGTGAAAATTTTTTGTTTATTAACAGCACAGCTGATAATATCATTGTTTTTTCTTGCCATACAAATATAATAAGTTTATGTAAAATGAAAGATTTTTACATGGATGGCACATTTTCTTATTGTACAAAATATTTTTATCAGTTATTTACCATCCATGGACTGGAAAATGGGCATTATGTTCCTCTTTTGTATTGTCTGTTGCCCAATAAGACCAGTGACACATATATGAGACTTTTTCTGTTGGTAAAATCTAAAATTTTTGAACTTTATAATATTGTTTTTGAACCGAAGGAGGTATTTGTGGATTTTGAAATCGCAATTCATAACGCATTAAAAGTTGTCTTTCCCAAAACCAAACTAAATGGTTGTAGATTCCACTTGCACCAGGCGTGGTATAGGAAAATACAATCATTAGGGTTAACCCAAATGTATAAAGATAAAAACTGCGAGGAAAGCAAATGGCTTACTCATACTTTTGGGCTAACTTATTTAGACCCCTCTGAAGTTGAAGATTGTTTCATATTTGATCTCATGTCATACAAACCGGACCATAAACTTATAGATAAATACGCAGACTATTTATTAGAAAACTACATAGCGCCAGAATCTCATTTTCCACCAAATATATGGGCATATGAAAACCCATCAATTAAAAGAACCACAAATGCCTGCGAATCATTCCATTCGCACTTTAATTCTAGTTTTTATTCAAGTCACCCTTCTATATTTATTTTTATAGAGAAATTAAAAGATTGTCAGATCGATGCATATTTAAAAATAAAAAATTTAAATATTCCAGCAAAAATTAAAGACAAACAAGTAAAAAACAAACTAAAATTTATCGAAAACATGGTAAATATGCTTCGATCTGACAATATTTCTAGAATTAATTTCGTTAAATCTGTATCACATCAAAACGTTTTTTAAAAATTTATAGTTTACCTAAGTTATAGAAATAAGTTGATGTAATAATTTAATTGAAATAAAGAAATATTTTAATATAAAGCATTCTGTTATTTCATTTGATTTGCGGCCGAAAATACCTATGAGATAAGGAAGCAACTTAAAACCTCCGGCCGAATTTACCTACCGGCTTTTAGTACCTGCCCTTTTTCCGGCCGAAATTACATCCGCCCGGGTCGTTGGCCATTTCTACAATTTTACCTTTAGGTTTGGGGGCCTATGATGGTGGGGGGCCTGGAGCGGACCGCCCCTGCCGCCCCCCCTCGGTACGCCCCTATTTCTAGATAATTCCATAATATAATGAAAAATGAATTCTCAACATTTTTCATTATATTGTGGAATTAGCTAGAAACATTAAGTTTCATTTAAAACACTAATATGAGTAGATTCCACGAAGTAAGGATCGACACAGTTAATTTCATCGTTTTTATCGGTTACAGAAATGGAAAATGAAGCCAAATAAGTTTGAAACCACGAAAAAAATTACTGGGTATTTGATTCAGAGTTTCTTATAGTCCTATTACTGCGAAAATATCAGTGATTGTTGCTAATGACATCATTATAAGCAGAACGGTTATAAATTCACTGCATAGCCTAGACATTAACGAGCTTTAAAGACTTGGTTTAAATTATTTTGCTAAGAAAAATTCCAAACATTCATTATTTTTTATACTTCCCAGTAAAGAAAGGAGTGATAAATTGTTTCCAAAACTTTAAATATTAAAACTACAAAGATTGAGTAATTCACGTGAACTTGAACATGTATGGCAATTCAAAACCGACAATGGAAAAAGTGGACAAACGATATTCAGAACAAGTTAGCAATCCGTTCTGTTGGAATATTATTGACAAATGTACATATAAATAGGATAATTATTATAAATAAATATGATAGGATAATTATCATAAATAAATATGTGCCAAAATCTGCTGCTCTCTTATAAGCAAATATTCCAATCGTATTTTACTGATATTTACAATTCGTTACCAAAAAATAAAGTAGATGAATCGTTTTGTTCGTGAAAAATGGTTTAATCCGTTCACTTCTGACACCCATTTAAAACCTGACAAAGGACGACACATTCTTCCATTGCTCTATAAAATATCCTCAATTTGTCCTAGTAATCTATAGTTTATCTTAGGAACTATATATGGTCAATATTGTTACGAAAATCGAACAATTACATTAAAGTTAACTTACTTTTCTCCAAGGTTAATTGAGGCCTATAATTTTTTTGACATGTTTTGATATTGTAGTTTCGTAAACAGAATTTATTATCAAATTTTAATCTTATTGAACATAGAAAATAAGTGGAATGTGTATTATAAAGCTATAATAGCATTATTTGAAAGTGGTATAGTTATTCTGTTTGCTTTCGATTCACATTACATTGGTCAATGGTGGTTTTGTTATTCTTGATCTAAAAATGGTTTCGATTAATTTTATACCAATAATTCCCGAAACTATAAATGATTTTGGAATACTGGCTATTGTTTGTTACATCTCCAATTTTATATTACACTGAAAAATAGAAATCATTATGAGAAAGGTATAACACCAATTTTAATGAAACAATAGTAATTACGTCACAATATTTCGTTACGAATATTTTACTAATACTCCGGCTAGCTCAATGAACAAGTGTAATTTATAAATTCAATTGTCAAGACAAAAAGTAGATATACACTACCACAATGCTTCACTTCTGTGGGATGTTGACGTCAGTAATGTTACGGGTCGTAAGTTCAGTGAATATTCATCTTTTCCTCAATGCTCGCGTATCTATTGAAATATCAGATGTCGTAAATGAACAAAATATTCAAATGATAAACGTACATTTAAAACATTTTATTACCAAAATGTCCTGAAAATTAAGTGTCACTAACTTGAAATAAACAAAATGTACCTGTGGGAAAAATTTATATTTGAAGAAAGCACAATTACATTCTCTTGTAGACAGACCATCACGTACATTTTGACATAGATAACATTGAATGTTTAAACTCTTTAAACATTTTCCAATAACTTTTGTAATACAATTACTTTCAAAATGAAATATTTTTCTTACACTCTTAAATTAATTTTATTGTTTTTAAGGCTTCAAGGATTTTTGTCTAAAAGATATAATACTCTATTTATGGTGTAAGCTTTTTATAATATTTTCATTTTGGATTTATTAAGTTACTTTCACATGGAACACTTGTGAAACTTTTCATCAAGTATCAAATGCTCTAATCCTTAGTAATTCATCCCATCCCATCAAGACGTCATATTCCATATTAGGTACTACCAATAATTGTAGTGACAACTTCTTACCAATCAATTTCGTGTCTAATATTATTCATTTCCTGACTCTCTCAAATTTTTTAATCAATCCCAATCCAGCTTACTTTTGGTACTTAAATAATATGTGGTTGTTAACATAATTTTGTAAGAATAGATTCGTTTATTAAAGATAACTCTGAACCATAATCTATACAACAAAATCAGAGAATTCACCTTTAACCGTAATTAATATTCATCTTGCTCTAGGGAGTCTACCGATTCTATAAATTCTCGGGGTGCACATAATTAAAAAGGCTGCGCGTTATGTTACCTACTAATGAAAATTCGAAGGTTTGTCAATTATAGGAAAATCAACAACACCGGAAACATCTTCAGGATACTCACTAACTATACAAGGTGGTGTACTGTCAGAGGAGCTCACTCTATCAGCACTCCTGTCCCTCTGTTGAAAATGTACATGTTCGGTGTTACCTGAATTGTAACTGTATTATTATTGTTCCTATTATAGCTGTTATTGTTTTGAGTGTTTGTCCTATTATAGCTGTGATTATAGTTATTATTGTTGTAATTATGTTCATTTGAAATAATATTGTTATTTAGATTTGAATTTAAGTTTGTACTATTAAAATTTTGGAAATTTCCTCTCTTAGTATTATTTATATTATACTAGTTTTGATCAAAGTTGGGATAATTGGTTTGGATTAGACATATTATTATTTATTCTATTGTTATTATTGTTGATCAACTGATTATAGCTTATCTTTCTGTAAGATATATAATAATAAGTTATATATATATTTCTGTCTATTTATTTTTATTCAATTATATGTGTTTATAGCATACCTATACCTTATCAATATATTAACGAGTTTTGCAAGAGCAGAGTACGAATAGATTAAACGTTGTTTTATTTGTAATTTGTGATTATATTCGAATTAATATTTTCATATACATAACAGTTTCTATTACCAATATAATTTTGATTGTAACCAGCGTTGTTCCCCTGATTACTATTACTATTGAATCTGTTGTTATTCGTCTTGATTAAATTTCTCTCAACCCTCATAAGGTAGGTTGTGAGTTATTCAAAAATTTTCTTGTTTTGGATTGCTATAGTCTCTGCCATCCGTGATTTGAAATATCGATAAAAAAACATGACAAGTTCCTCTTCTCTTAATTCAGGTTCCAAATGTTGTGCCCGAGGAAACAATTGTAAAGAGTGATTGTACATGTCGTCTTGGTATTGATTAAAATAACGTCTTTCCCTGATTTCACTCTGTACAATTACTCCCCAATATAATTTAATAAAAGCTTCTTCAAAATCTTTGAAATCACCAAATTCTTCCTTTTCACTATAATACCACAGCTGTGGTTGTCCCCCTACACTTTTTCTTATAATTTTCTTTATGTCCTCAAAGTTATTAAAATACCTTCCTTCATTTTTCAAAATGTTTATAAATGTCTTAGGATCTATTCTCCTAATATTCCTATTATTGTATACCCTTCAAGTTGCTTCTGTCTTCTATATTCAAATTTCTTTCGTCATATATTTTTTATTCTTTTAAATTCTCGTACAATAGTCTTTATTTTCCCTTCCAGTTCTTCTTTATTATTTGTAATGCTGACACCCATGAGTGTCATGGTTCCATCTTGTAAATTCCTCAAGTCTTTGATGCTTTTCTCCATTTCTTTACATTTTCTTACCACTTCTCTTTCTACTTCTGATCTGATATTCTCCAATCCCTTGTGTTACTAGGTTTGGAGTGCACATAGTTAAGTATATGGTCGAGAAAGTGCAATTAGATGCGTTGAAACGAGTCATGCTTTCATTGTTTACCAAAGCAGGATTAGAGTTATATATGAAGTTTTTCATTTTTCGACCTCTTGCATCTATTTTTTGTGAACCCCAAGATGTCCATTAAAGTCTCCCAAAATAATACGGGCATTTGTTATTTGGTTTATGAGTATTTCCAGTTCGTATTTCTCTAACACAACGTCTGAAGGTAGGTACAGGTTGCATATGTGTGATTTGGTTTCTTCTATTCGTACATCTATTGCTTCAAGGTTTGTTTGAAGATTTAATCGTGTTGTCTTCAAATACATTGCAACTCCCCCGCTTGCTCTGTTTCGGTTACGAGTTTTAGAAAAATTTATGTAGTTTTTAAGGATGTGTGTTTTGTCGTTTTTAAAGTGCGTTTATTGAAGTGCTATAATGTCTGTTGCGTTTTCGGCTAATAATGACTTGAGCATGTTTAGATGGATCAAGAGTGACTGCTCGTCACTCGCTCCATGTCACGTCTCGACTCCGCCCTCTTTTATATATTTTTGCGATAGACGACAGACACTCTTATACCGAAAATTTCGTCTTTCTCCTCTATTTTTTTTGAATAGTTAAAAAGTATATTATCTACGGACAGAGTATGCATACATTTGCCATATAATTCATATATGATCTTCCATTTGCAGCATCAATGATAAATTTCTATGTATTTATTGAAAAGATATTCAGTTCTAAAAAATAAAAGTTGTAACTTTTGTAAAAATATTTCTAAAGTTTAAGGTTTCTCATGTATGGTTTCGATATTTCGCTAAAAAAATCAATGTCGCTACCGGTGATTCATTTCTTGCAGGTGTGGTGGTCGATGATTGAGTTTCATCCGCACTGATGCCCTGAATCTGGAATCAGGGCGTTATTCTTGACGTCGTTTCCAACGTCATGCATACGCAAGCCTGTGATTGCTCTATTGGCGAATAGTTCCTAAAATTGATATTCTCGAGCACCGTTCCTAAAATCATCGAATTGTATCGTCCTCACAACTGCGTCAGTTGACGTCACAACACAAATGTCATTTGCCATTTTATAACGTCAAATTTAAATAAGTTTTTCAAATATGTTATCAATTTCTCCTATAAAAATGAATTCTACAATCAGTTAATCAGTAGTATTAAACCCAAATTGAACATTAGTATCTCGAACAAATTATGAAAGCCAATTTGTTAATTATAAATACTAAAAAATGTATGCCAGAGATGGACGAATTTACCTCAACATATGTTTTGGTGAAGATGAAAACACTATACCTAATTATACATAAAATCTATGAAGTGCATAGAGATTGCAGATAATGAAGAGTTATTTCAGACGTTAATTTCACAAAACTTTTGGTTGTGTTAATACGAAAAATTTGACATAAAGATTTTGTCATCATAGGAGCTTCATATTATTATTTTTGGGTTCATATGTATGTGTAGGTAACTTTATTTTATTTTTCATAGTATGATATTTTAAAGATGCACACAGAAAACATAATTTCTTTAAGTCAAAGATTTTGTTTATATTATACAGTGCGTCACTAGGGCACATGCTGGAACTAGACATAATAATCTAAATAAAGCTTCTTTGTATAATCTCTAAAAGGGACCTATAAATGTTCTGGAAGCACATCCCCAAGAAAATAGGCTGAGATGGCTTTCCACTAGACCGTAGTACAATATCTGCAAGTATTGACATTATACATAAACTTTTTTAAACACTTAAAGTTATAAAGCACAATCTCTAGTTTTTTTCTAAGAAATATGTGAAGCTATTCTTATGGTCTCTAGAATTAAGAAATGACAAATTATGTTTTATTGAAATTTAGAGTGAGTAATTTATGATGAAACCAATCCTCAATTAATCTTAGATCATTTTCAACTATTTCAAATCATTCCAATTATCTATTTCATAAATAATGGATGTATCGTCTGCGACTCTAATTGTTTATATCCAGTACTGCTCACTGAAAACAATTCATTTATACAAAGATTGAATAAGACAGAATCCAAAATTGTTCCTTCGTTATAATTATTTATTAAATAACGTATATTTTGTTGTTTATAGAATTGTAACAATATTACAAAGTTTGGTGTTTTTAAATGTGAAAAATTCCAATTTCTGGGTTGTTGGTCTCGAATTTCATCTTCATGTATAGTTTAATAATCATATTTCAAAAATAGAAATCTGAATAGTTTTTTCAAAATTGAACAGAGGGTTTTCCACTTTAGTTATGGTTTTCTAGGTGAAATCAATAAATAATTCTATTATGAAGTCTTTGTAAAATTCTTTTATTACCATTATTCAACCTTATTCTTCAAGTAATTGTTCGATAACTATTTACATTATTGAATAACGTATATTTTGTTGTTTATAGAATTTTTTGTAACAATATTAGCAAGTTTGGGGTTTTTAAATGTGAAATATTCAAATTTCTGGGTTGTCGGTATCAAATTTCATCTTTCAGTTTTTTAAATTTTTTTGTTGTATAGTTTGATAGTAATGTTTCTAAAATAGAAATCTGAATATTTTTTTTCAAAAGTGAAGATAAGGTTTTCCATTTTAGTTGTGGTTTTCTAGGTGAAATCAATAAATAATTGTATTATGAAGTCTTCGAAAAGCTCTTTTATTACCATTATTAATACTTATTCTTCAAGTAATTGTTCGATAACTGTTTACATTATTAAATAACGTATATTTTGTTGTTTATAGAATTTTTTGTAACAATGTTAGCAAGTTTGGGGCTTCTAAATGTGAAATATTTAAATTTCTGGGTTGTTGGTCTTGAATTTTATCTTTCAGTATTTTAATTTTGGTTTATGTATAGTTTGATAGAAATATTTCTAAAGCAGAAATCTGAATAGTTTCTTGAAAATTGAAGAAAAGGTTTTCCACTTTAGTTTTGGTTTTCTAGATGAAATCAATAAATAATTGTATTATGAAGTCTTCGGAAAGTTCTTTTATTACCATTATTGATCATATACTTCAAGTAATTGTTCGATAACTGTTTACTATATTAAATAACGTATATTTCGTTGTTTATAGAATTTTTTGTAACAATATTAGCAAGTTTGGGGTTTCTAAAAGTGAAATATTTAAATTTCTGGGTTGTAGGTCTCGAATTTCATCTTTCAGTATTTAAATTTTTATATGAATATTCTAATAATTATATCTTAAAAAAAGAAATCTGAATAGTTTTTTCAAAATTGAAGAGGATGTTTTCCGTTTTAGTTGTGGTTTTCTAGGGGAAATCAATAAATAATTGTATTATGAAGTCTTAGGAAAGTTATTTTATTACCATTATTGATCCTTATTCTTCAAGTAATTGTTCGATAACTGTTTGCATGATTAAATAACGTATGTTTTGTTGTTTATAGAATTTTTTGTAACCATATTAGCAAGTTCGGGGTTTTTAAATGTGAAATATTTAAATTTCTGGGTTGTCGGTATCAAATTTCATCTTTCAGAAATTTTTTTTGATGCATAGTTTGGTAGTAATATTTCTAAAGTAGAAATCTGAATAGTTTTTTTTCAAAATTGGAGAGAAGGTTTTCCATTTTAGTTGTGGTTTTCTAGGTGAAATCAATAATTAATTGTATTATGAAGTCTTCGAAAAGTTCTTTTATTACCATTATTGATACTTATTCTTCAAGTAATTATTCGATAACTGTTTACATTATTAAATAACGTATATTTTGTTGTTTATAGAATTTTTTGTAACAATATTAGCAAGTTTGGGGTTTCGAAATGTGAAATATTTAAATTTCTGGGTTGTCGGTCTTGAATTTCATCTTTCAGTATTTTAATTTTTTTTATGTATAGTTTAATAATCATACCTCAAAAATAGAAATCTTAATAGTCTTTCCAAAATTGATGAGAAGGTTTTCCGTTTTAGGCTGGCCACACTTTATATAGTTTGATTAAACAATATTTAAACAAGTGAAGAAAATATTTTGTAGATAGTCTAGTCTTAGAGAAAAATATTTTCGATTAAAGACTATAATCTTGTCACACATTGAAGAAATGAAAGTAAATGAACAATATAACGAATTAAAAGATTAAACTACAAAAATAATTGAAATACTACCAAAACTGCTATCTACGGATATCAGTAAAACTTGCGCCATGTACACGTCTCAAGCAGTGCTGCCAGACCTACCGTTTAAACGGTATATCTACCGTTCTCTCCGATGAAATTCCGCTCATCCGCTTAGCCACTATATTCTACCGTCTTTTTCTTGTATTTTTTTGAATATCGTTCAATGCATAGACTGACCAAATTAATATTTACAATATATTCGTAAATCGTCTGTTGAAATGAAAACTGTAACTTCTGGTTCGGACCGTTCACTATTAAAAATATATCTTCCTAGATGGCGCGTAACATGCGGACTTTACCGCTTTACAGATTACACATTTCACCTCTTTAACATTCATATATCAGTGCTTAAATGTGAGAAGTTTTTGAGTGTTCTTGATCGTTTTTATTTAGCATATAATTTGAAATATGGTAAGAACATTTTTAGTTTTATAAGATATACGAGTACCTTCATCACTGCTTTTATTTTAAGCCCAACATCTAGTTCAGACGAAGCAACGGACAAAGAAAGTACAAGTTCGACTCGCGTGCCCCAGCCCAAAAGAAAAAAGTACGATCAAAAATACAATGTTGAATGGGAAAGGGATGCAGAACTTCGCGATAGGCTAGCTCCAAATCATAAAAATGTTTACAGAGCATATTGTAAAGTATGTGATAAATATATAAACATAAAGTCTGGAAAATTGCAGTTAAGAAGGCACCTGGCTAGAGTCAGTCATAAAAAATTGTATGCACCTCAGATGAAACTAAGTGACATGCCGTCTATGAAAAGTTCTAATACTTTCGAAATTGCTAAAAAAGGCAGATATAATGTTAGGAGCTTTTGTATGGGAACATAATTTACCATTTACTGTTACTGAAAATTTGCCACAATTGATTAGTAGAATTTCTAAGCTTCATCCTGATATAACTGATAATATTAAATGCAAAAGAACAAAAACCACTGCAATAATAAAAAATGTTATTGGCCAAAAAAATTTGATTAATTTTTGCGAAATTTTGAAACACAGATTTCTCACTAATAGTGGATGAATCTACGGACAGGGGATGCACAAAATACCTCTCACCTGTGGTGAGATATTTTTATAACGGCACAGGTTGGTATCTAATTGAATGCATTGTATTGTATGTGCAATTAAAAAAATTCTTTTTTAGGGTGAATGATACATTTTTGGCCTTAATTCCAATGAAAGATGCCAAGGCGGTTGATCTTTATGAGGCTATAGTGCTTCCAACAATATGAAATACCATACAAAACCAACATGATTGGTTTTGCTTCTGATGGAGCCAATGTTATGTTTGGAAAACATAATTCTCTGGTAACACATTTACAGCATGATATTCCACATCTCCACGTATTTAAATGTATATGTGATAATTTTGCACTATGTGCATCCTACGCCTGCGTCAAATTACCAAAAAGCATTGAAGATCTCGCGCGTGAAGTATTTAATTATTTTTCTAACAGCCGAAAACGCATTGAAACTTTTCAAATATTTGCTTGAAACAGTTTCAAATATTTGCTCAAACAAAAGTGCATAAAATTTTACACCCATGTCAGACAAGATGGTTGTCACTACATATATGATGGTTCGACGACTGATTGAGCAGTATAATGCTCTAATTTTATTTTTCACAGATTGTACGGTGAACGATAGATTGTTGGTTTCAGTGGTATTCTCCAAAAATTAAGGGAGCCTCTTACTTTTCCCTTTTACCTGTTCTTAGATCATGTGCTTCCACTTTTTAATAACATGAACAAGGAAATGCAATCAACGTCGCCTCGAATCCATAAACTGCATAACAGTATGAGCAATGAGCATGCTTTACAAAACCTTTCTAGACTTTTTTATTGTACGCGATGTAATTAAAAATATATGTATAATGAATATTGAGTTCAATAATCCCCAAAATCATAAAAACCTCTTGAAAACATCTATCTGGGAGCAAAACTGACAAATTATTTATCAAGTCATAAATTAACTGATGAACAATTACTTGTATTAAGAACAAGATGTTTAGAATTCTATATTGAAAGCGCTAAACAAATAAATATATGAGATTAAATTTTGATGATGAACTTTTGAAGCAACCAGCTATAATCGATCCAGAACAGGTGATTAAGGGAACTCATGAATCTATTGTACCACTAGCACAACAATTCCCTCAAATAACAAAAAGTAACTTGGTAGAATTGGATAATGAATGGTGGATGCTGAGAAACTTTGAATTTGATAATGTAGAGGATTTTGAGTCTTTTTGGATGAAAATAATAAATAATGAGACATGTCATAATAAACTATCTTTTCCCAATTTAGGAAAACTAGTGGGCGCCCTTTTATCTCTTCTTCATTCATCCGCAAATGTGGAAAGAATATTTTCCCAAGTTAATCATTTAAAGACAAAGCAGAGGAACTCTCTTTATCTACATCTTCTATTAGTGGATTATTACATACAAAAGCTCATTTATCAGGAGATGCTTGTTTCAATATTAATCTCAATTCAACTTGAATAAGTTTTCACAATAAAGATATAATAAAAAAAAGACAACATAAATCTTAGTAGTAATTCAGATTCTGAATAAACGTGTTTTTTTTCCTATTTATTAAAATTAGAATTACCTTTTTATTTTGTGAGAATTTTTTTATTCAGTTTTATTTTGAAAATTAATGATTTTTTTATGTTACGTTTTTTATTTATTGCAAGTTTTTACGCTATTCTTTTCGAATTCTTATGAAAATTTGAATTATGAACAATCTACAGCTTTCTACCGTTTTCTAATGGTGCCATCTACCGCTCAAGCAAAAAACCATCTGGCACCACTGGTCTCAAGAGACTCTAGAAAAAATAAAATTCCATTTAATAAACAATTCAAATACCTAATTAAATAAAAATCACAAAAATTTTTGAAATCACGTATAATACCATGTCGTATATTAAATTTATCCACCTTTTTCTATTTTCAATTGATACTTACAAAGAAACATTCTTCCAAATAATTCTCAATTTATTGACTAAAATTTATTCAGATAAAATTTTTTTATATACATAGTTATTTTCCAACTAATTTTAAGCTGATCTAAAAAATCATTTGGCAAGAAAAAAAATGTATAAGACTTGGCCCAATTTTTGCAGCCTTATACCAAACATAGGGCCGATGACTGTCATCCGCCATGTCTTTTTAAATCCAATTGATCGCCACCCGCGTCAACAAGAATAGTCGCTAACGAGCGCCGGAAGCAGTGCCCGGAATAAGTTGCTGCGTCTGGTAGTCCCAGGTATATAGCATTTTATTTTGGTACGTTCCCTATTTTATTGATACCAACACACTGCCTGGTACATTTTCCGTTTACATAATTAAGAGAAAAAGGTAATTCTGTAGCCTCATTTACTGCAGAGCGAAGGTAAATATATTTTTTCAGTTTGGGGTAAAGATATTCTGAAAACACAAAAGAGTGTAGTCGCTTAGTTTTTGAATCAGGAATTTTAATAACAAAAGTTTTTCCTGTATCTTGAACATTATTCTTGTTTTCTGCAGGCACCGCTTATACCAATTATAAGAACAATCTGAAAGAAAATTCACATAAGTATCTATTAGTATATTGAGCACAATATATTTCACCTTCATAAACAAATATTTATTAATTGGTGCATTTTCTAGGGAATTATTAAAGTTGTCGTTTGTTAGAATTTAGGATTTTTGGGTTTAAATCCGTCAGATTTTCTTTTAAGTAGAGCTTGTAATTTGGAATAGCTTGCAATGTTTATATTTTGATTTATATATATCGTTGTGCTCAACATAGAGTAAAAACACCTAAGTGAAGAAGGCTTCATATTATTTGACAAATCTTGGAAATATGACATCATAACATTCACGGAAAATGATTTACGCCGTTTTTTAACCTCTATTCCATAAATTTTTGGTATATATGTTGTGTATAGTCGTTTTTGGCTAATTCGGCGATTTCAGTTATATTGGGTGGAGTTAAATCCGTTTCACTGTCACTCTACATTTTTTAATTGAACAAAAACTACACAAACAGAACCTAGCTATAAGATTATAAAAATGAAAATTTAATGACAGTTCTTGATTTTTGTTCTCAAATCCCTATCGCATTCTACTTAATTTTGATGGTTTGACGGCTTATATCACTATATATGTTTGTTTATAAATAATATGATACATTTAGTCAGCTAAAAGATGAGGAGTGAATGGAACAGAACCAATCATCATATAATTGCAAATAACTCTTAGTATTAAATGCAATCTCATATCTAATAAATGTTATCTACCATTTATATATAGAATAAAATTCATCGTCTAATATGTAAATAATAAATTTTGAATTAAATGGCGACTTCAATTGACAGTTGCTAAGTGGTTGCTAGGGAAGCCGTGCGATTTACTTTACAGTAGTGCGTTTTGTTTTACCGTGCGTAAAAAAAGTCTTACATTGATTGACGACTGTGTGTATTTGACTAGTTACAGGGGTGGTCGTAGGTAAACAAAATTAAATCATTTTCAGAAAATGTTTTGCTGGCTTATTCTCAAGAAGTTTCTGCAAACTTTAAACCGTCTACACTATGGTCTATATATTCAATGATAAGGAGCCTTATAAGTATCAAACATAACATATATATTTCAAAGTATACAAAACTTCGAGCATAGTTAAGAAAGCAAAACGAAAAAGCTGTGCCAAAAAAAATCCCTCACATTGACATCTGCTGAAATCCATAAATTTTTAGAAGAAGCGCCAGACAATATCTATCTACTCGTCAAAGTAAGTCATAATTTTAAAGATTATATTTAATTATTCAATCTATTAATATTTAGTAACCAATGTACTTCATAATATAGAAAAATCGAAATAACAAAGTTAAAATAAAATAAAGCAGCGGAGAGACCTAAATACAGTATTTCATAATTGTTGCCGCGATAGCTTAGTGGAAAACACATCAGCATTGGAACGAAGATGCCCGGGCTCAAATCCTGTCGACTTTTTTATATATTTGCAATTTATTTAATCTTTTTACTTTAATTTTGGAACTAAATTAAAATTTTAGTTTCAATCACAAATTTACTTGTAGGTTGTCATGGCTTTTGGATTAGCCGGAGCATGTCGAAGGGAAGAATTATGGAAATTAACTATTGATAACGTAAAAGATTTACAAGAAGCCTTATTGGTTACTGTTCCAATAACTAAGACAAAAATACCACGTACATTTACTGTAGTTGGAAAATTTTATGATTTATACAAAAAATATGCACGTCTGCGTCCACTAAATACAAATGAGAAGAGGTTTTTTCTTAATTACCAACAAGGAAAATACACGCGGCAAGTAGTGGGCATAAATAAATTCGGAAATATGCCTAAACAAATTGCAGATTATTTAAAATTACCTAACTCTAAATTGTACACGGGCTATTGTTTTAGACGATCTTCAGCTACAATTTTAGCAAATTCAGGCGGAGACTTAGTAACATTGTAGCGATATGGTGGATGGCGCTCAAATACAGTAGGGGAAGGATATATTGACGACTCGCTATCAAACAAAATTGATATTGCCAACAAAATTGAAAAATCTATTATACCTGGGGCTTCGACTTCATATAATATTATTCCTAATGAAAAACAAGCATCAGCATCTTCGTTGACAAACATTAACGATAACTTATCATCAAAAGTAAATAATATACCAGGCATAACAATTCGAAATTGTTCCAATTTTACTATAAACTTTTAACTAATTTTTCTATATTCTGTGTTCATTTCTCAAATTCGTTCTGTTTAAGTTAAATAAAATACATATATAAGTTACTTTTTTCTTTAATTAATAAACGTAGTTGTAGAAAAATTATTGTGTACAACTTGTACGCAAAGCACTTTTCCCACTCGCTGGATTCACGGCACTTGCCTTACGGCTCGTGCCATAAACTTCTGCGCTCGTGGGAAAAGTAACGCTTTGCGCACTTGTTGTACAAACTACTATTGTAGCTGCTGCAATGTGTTCTGATTCGATTGTAAAGTTAGTTTCGGACGCACTTTGCTTTCTTGCTTTCAGTTGACGTTTTGGCGTTTTAAAATCTGTGTTCATGTCATCAGATGGTGGGAGCTCCTCGCTGGATGGTGATACGATTTCCGAATGTGTTAGTTTGTTGGATAGTTGTTTGTTTAGTGTGCTACTGTTGTCAATTATTTGATCTTTCGCAGTGCTGGCGGTAGGCATCGGGAGAGTTAAAGAGCCTGGTCGGAAGGTGGTTGGTGGATTAAGTGAGGTAGAGGTGTATGTGTTGGTTTGTGTTTGGAGTGGAGGATTGAACGGTGTCAGAATTTATTAGCTGTACTGATGGTGTGTGCAGTGAATTGTTTGTGGCAGTGAGAGCTGCTGGTTCATTAGGGACGAACTGTGTATTTGGGCATTTCGATGCTTGGTGTACAGTGAGTTTACATTTGAACCATCCCTGGCTATCTTGTGTAATGAATATGCGATAAAAGGAGTTATCATCGCGAATGTCCAGGAAATCAGGGATTGAAAGGATGACAGGTGTTGCTATACAGTGTGTACATAAAGTAACGTAACTTGCTAATATTCCGATTTCCGTTAGATATACGAAAAAAATGTTGGATTAAGGTTTTTTCAAATAATCCAGACTATCTGCATAAGCCGATTAGAAGTATACAGGGTGCACTGTTGCTCCAAAATAACTTGTTAACATATTTTTTTGAATAGTACACCATGTATATATTTTCAGTTTTTAATAATCTATTAAATTACAAATACAACCGTCAAGACCGCATAATTTTTTCCTCATTTGTTCTACAGTTATTGAGAAAAATAATTTACGGGAACCTTTTTATTACCAAAATAATTAACAAGAACAAATACAATCTCATTCGATGAGATGTTCAAATTGTCTTCTTTCTTCTATTTGACAGTATCCAAGTCGATTATAAAAAGCTGATATGGTATTACGCAATTGCTGATTTGTTATTTGATGGGCTGTTAACAGTATTCTATTCCTCAGTTCATCCAGATTATCAGGTTTTGTCTTGTACATAATGCTTTTCAGATATCCCCAGAAGAAATAGTCTAAAGGCGATCAATCGGGAGATCTGGCTGGCCACTCAATTGTGCCCTTTCTTCCAATCCACCAGTCTTGGAAACCTTCATTTAAGTAATTTCGAACAGCAACACTAAACTGTGGTGATGCACCATCCTGCTGAAACCAAGTGTCATTAAAATTGTTGCCAACTGCATTTCTCACTGCAGGAACTATTTGATTTCTTAATAAATCTAAATATATTGTTCCGTTCAAATTGCCTTTGTGTTCTATGTTTCGGCATCCACCTAGGATTATTATCACTCCAATATCTACAATTATGGTGATTAACTGTACCATTTAATATAAACGTGGCCTCATCGGAAAATACTATCTTACTTGTAAAATGAGGGACTTCATCTACCTTTTGCATTATAGTTTCACAAAATTCTATTCTGCGGTCATAATCATCTTCAGATAATTCTTGTAATGGAGTTATTTTATATGGATGAAAATTATTCTTCTTAATAATGGTACAGACGGATCCCACACTAACATCATGTTCTAATGCAGTTTTCCGAATGGATGTGAAAGGATTTTCTACAAAGCTTTGCATAACGTCCAAGGATTTTTCATCATTAGTTACGGTCTTTGGTCGGCCAGTTTTCAAAAAGCTTCACAATCCTCCATACTGCAGTTTTGGTAATTTGGTTGCGATTTGGATATGCATCATTAAATAAGTGAGCTACCTCATCATAAGTTCTTTTAAGATCACCGTAACCTCTCATCATAAGAATCTTTATTCGTTCCTGTTCGGTGAACATAATTGAATTTTAAAAGCAACTAATTACAATAAACATCATTCACTAATGACAATGAGAAATAATTCATGACGTTTGAAAACAATTCATGACAGAAAAACCTACTACTTTTTTGAAATCAACATTTTTTTATAATTTTAGATTCAAACCAATGTAACTTTGGAATTATTGAAGGTAGAATTATGCGGCTTTGACGGTTGTATTTGTAATTTAATATATTATGAAAATCTGAAAATATATACATGGTGTACTATTTGAAAAAATATGTTAATAAGTTATTTTGGAGCAACGGTGCACCCTGTATACTTCTAATCGACTTATGCAGATGGTCTGGATTATTTAAAAAAACTTTTATTCAACATTTTTTTTGAGTACCTAACGGAAATCGAAATATTCGCAAGTTACGTTACTTTATGTACACACTGTATATACTTGACGACTAAAACTTAAAAAGTGTGTGTGTATGCCGGATCTGTTGCACCAATTCGTAGAAAGGATAGTGGAAATATTAATTTTACTCCTATATTTTTGAGCTCTGTAGAGATAGTTTCGTGCGGAATTGTAGGGTATACGTTGGATAAGACATTTCTCCTCGAGGGTGTCAATAGTCTTCTGGCTTTGATTTTTTCTCCAGTTACGGTAATTTCACCATGAATTTGTAGGAAATTATCGACACATATTTTGCTCGAGAGATAAACGCATACTTTGTTGTTTGATATCCTTGATGAAAAAGTATGTTTTTTGGTTCTACAAGTGGTCCTAATTGAAGAAGGTAGTCCTGAAGTTTAGCTCCATTTATGGCGTTGAAAATAATTGCTTGATCATTAGTAGGATATTTAGTCGTGGTTTGGCTTAGAACGTTGCAGTATGATTTCGGCATTGTGTTGGTAATGTTTGTAGAATTTTCGGGTAATGGATGAAGTCCACAGTTATCAGGTTCCATTTTCGTTTAATTTATAGCGAGTTTTCATAATATAGATTAGTGTGTTTATAAAATGTAGATTACTCACAGTTTAATTATTTCATCACTTTTACTGGACTACACTACTAGTTTTTGTACAGGTAAATAATAATTGATTTCCAGACCAGCTAAAGTTTGTCGATATATACGTCCGTTCTAATTCGACGTCAGAACGGTACCAATCAGATAATAATTATCAACTAGAAGGAAAATAGTTTGTAAAAAGCTCGTGTCATTGAACACTCAAGGATAATAACTCATGGTTCAACGCTAATAAAATAATGTTATCTATCCATTATCAGTATGTAACTAGGATTATACAGCAGTTTCAGCATTGACCTGATAATAAGGTTCGTTACCTTGCGAAGTCAAGGGCAGTTTCAGACGAGCGTATATATTTTCCCTTACGCTGCATTTAATATTATTCTGTCACACACGCTACTTTTTATTACGAGTGGATAATGTTTTTTGTAGACAATTGATTGATTTACTTTTGTGGTGGATAAATATTCACTGATTAAATAATTGCTAGAACAAATGTGAATATAAGCAATGGACTTCCACTATAAGCAACAACCATAGAGATGGCGCTTAGTAGAACATTATACGTAAATCCAATTGAATGGAGTATTGGAAATATACAGCACGTTCATAAATTAATGTATAAATACTAAGACGTCAACAACGTCTTCTTTCATATGCAACATTAGCAGCTTCGAACGTCTGAAATCCTACGCGTGCCCTGCTTCATCGTATCGCAAATTATGTACTCGATCAATCTATATAAAAATCTATTCTACATATTATTTCACCAATAATAAGCGCAATATATTAACTTTTTGCTTACACTACCAATTCCATCTACCCCTCCCAGGCATAAACAAATCCCTCGCTTGAATACCTCCATTAGTAACTATGACAAACATGATAATTCGACAGGTGGAGTGATACCAAGTTTCCTGGAAATTGTTCGTACAAATCATTATCCGGTTCTATACACAGTAGCTTCCAAACGCGAAATTGGTGTAGGATGCTCAGTAAAAACTGCTCATAAACATCTCAGGTATCCCCTCCCCATGCAGTCTCCATACTGGCGAACTATTCAGTATACTTTTAGTATTCAATAACATCGCTGTATCAAATGAGAAAATTGCCATTTGTACTGACTCTTTAGCAGCAACCCACTCCATACGTAACATATTCACCGACCAATCTCTCGTTCAAAAGAACCATGATACTTAACAAAAAATCAGACTATCATTTGGGTTCCATCACACATTGGCATTAAAGGCAATGAAATAGGTGATAGTTGTACGAGAAGGGAAATTCGCCTTAGCGATATTTGGCTGGTTCCTCTAAGTTTAGTTGGTTGATCCTTTCCTTCCCGACATGTTTTTGAGTATTTTAAAACAAGAAGACTCGCCAACCTTTTGTTGACGGGAACGCTGAAATTGTCGTGAGAATAAAGGAGTAATAAAAATACGGCTCACTCACAATCCCTCTATTTAAATTCTTACAAGAACGAAGTACCAAACTTTAGTATTGGATACGGCAACAGCGCTAAACTACCGTTGAACCGGTCTAGGCGACCATGAGGATACAAACAATAATTTTTAATAAAAATAGTACTTACAATACAGAAATTCACCGACCAATGTCGGAAAAGCACTTCACGTCATATTTACACTCTCATTTGTTGCAGTTACATTAAATTGATAAACGAAATTAGGTATGTACTTAAACCAATGAATCAACACTTGATCATATCGTCACAAGAGGTGAGCCAAGACTACTGATTGCCTTTCGTTGGCGGTAATTTTGCGGCTTATGGCGCGGGAGGTACCAATTGGTTCCGTGAACATGAATAAAAGGCGCGGAGATTTAAACTTCGAACCTTTCGCTTAATGTTAAATTAAGATCCATTGTAGGAATTTATGGGAAATTCCTACATACTGGGGGCCGGGGCAAAGATGAGAGGAACAGTTTAGGAGCAGAATCCAAATTTTAAGCAAGAAGGAAGGAGAAAAGAAAAAGAAAAAAGAAAAAAAAAATACGTTCTACTCCAAATGTAGATAGAACTCAGTCCATACATGGTAGAGGAGCTAACTTAGTAATAGGACGAATATAAACTCCATCCACAGTTCTTACACGTGCGGCACGAACATTGCCGTCTTTGCCAGTTAGTAGTTCCACTACCCTGGCAAGGGGCCAATTCAAAGGAGGACGGTCCTCCGATTGCACTAGTACAAGCTGATTAAGCTGAAGATTGTTTGAGGCTTTACACCACTTAGGTCGATGCTGCAGTCGATGCAGATAATCGGTGCTCCACCTCTTCCAGAATTCTTGGTTCATCTTAGTACATTGTTCCCAAAAAGTTAATCTGTTTACAGGGATGGTAGATAGATCGCGGTCGGGATAAGCGGTTAAAGGTGCTCCGATCAAAAAATGACCTGGTGTCAAAGGAGATAGATCGGTAGGATCATTTGACATCGGGTATAATGGTCTGCTGTTCAAGATAGCTTCGATCTGACTCAGAACCGTGGAGAGTTCCTCGAAGGTAAGGCACGAATTGCCAATTATTTTGGTGAGGTGGGATTTGGCGCTTTTCACAGCCGCTTCCCATAAGCCACCCCAGTGCGGTGACCGCGGAGGAATAAACTTCCAACTAATTTCTGTAGTTGAAAGAAAAGACTGTATCTTATTGATACTTTCGGAAGATTTGAGAAAAATGGAGAGTTCTCGTAATTGATTCCTTGCTCCAACAAAGTTGGAACCATTATCAGTATAGATAGTCTGAGGATTCCCTCTACGACTGAGAAATCTTTTAAGAGTGGCGATAAATGCATCGGTAGAGAGATCACTTACTAATTCGATATGGATCGCCTTTGTCACCATGCATATGAATATGGCAATGTAGGCCTTTTGTATTGGGGCTTTTCTTAAGCGCGAAGATTTAATTTGTACAGGTCCAGCAAAATCGATGCCAGTTTTGGAAAAGGGGCGAGATTTTTGCACTCGGTCAAGGGGTAACGGGGACATTATTTGAGAGGCGAACTGGGCATTAAATCTAAAACAGGTGATGCAGCTTTTTATCAATTTTTTGACAAGACGAGTGCCATTCAAGGGCCAGTACTGTAGCCTTAAATTTCCTAACACATTTTGGGCTCCACCATGGCCAAGACGGCGATGTTCCCGTATTATTAGCAAATCAACAACATGATCATTTTGTGGTAACAGCAAGGGAAATTTTTGATTGAAAGGTAAAGTAGAAAATTGTAATCGGCCACCCACTCTTAGAAGGCCGTCATTATCCAAGAAAATGTTCAATGGAATTAAATCTTTATTTCCAATCGGAACGTTAGTTTTTAAACAACGAATTTCGTTGAAGAAGTGTTTATGTTGAATTTGTTTGATTATAAAATCATGGGCAATTCGGAGATCGTCAACAGATAACGAACCAACGTCTCTGAATTTTCTCCTCGATAGGTTTATAAATTTGAATATATGGGCTATAACCCTATTTAAGGTTATAAATTTTGAGAATCGGAAAAATATAGGTTCCCAAAAGTTTAAGTCGCTGTTGACTATAGCAAGGTTGACCTTTTTGACTTCAGGCAAGTCGTCAATAGGTTCGAAAGAATCCATAGAATCAAAATCTTTAGATTCAAGTAGAAATCGAGGACCCTCGAACCAAAAAATCCAGACATCAGATGAGAATTTACCACGAGAAAGTAAATCGGCTGGGTTTAAATCGGATTTGACATGTCGCCATATAAACTCTTTACTATTGTTTTGAATGGTTAGGACACGCCGAGCTACAAAGGGAGAAAAATCATTAGAAGACCGTTTCACCCAACTGAGAGCGACTTGAGAGTCGGACCATAAATTTATGGAAGAGATGTGAAGAGAAATGCACAGAATCTGAACTATTCTGCGAGCTAAAGTGGACAACAGCTCCATTGCACACAGCTCTAACTTGGGAATAGTTAAAGTAATTTTCAAAGGATTCACACGAGATTTAGCAGAAATTAAGCGAGAGGATCTAGAATTATCAGCGTAGATCGCTACTAAATAGAGACACCCTCCGTATGCCTTTTGACTGGCATCGCAAAACCCGTGGAGAGAACACGAAATAATAATTTTTTGGTTAAATAGGTATCTGGGTACTCGGAGGTGAGCAGCTTCAGTTAATAAAGAAAGGAATTTATTAAACTGAGTAATTATGGATGTGTCGGAAATGGGAACATCCCACCCTATCTGGGATTTCCAGACCGATTGCATTAACAGTTTGCCAAACACGGTCAGATTGTTCACTAACCCAAGAGGGTCAAATGTACTGGCGACGGTACTTAATATCCTTCGTTTCGTTATATGAGAACAATCAGCCAACTTGGCAGTTTGGATGTGTAAAATATCAGACGCAGGATTCCATTTTAGTCCTAGAATTTTGCTTGGCGAATCGTCAAAACTACGATCCAATTCAGCGTTAGGTAATTCATCGATTGACTGTAAAAAGTTGAATGAATTTGATTGCCATTTGTGAAGTTGGAACTCATGTTTTCCAAGCATATTGGTCAATTCGGCATAAAGAGCCGGTAAGTCCATTTCCTTATTGGTTCCAGTTAAGATATCATCCATGTAGGTTTGATGAAGAATAGCCTGCTGCGCATTTGGACAATCGGGACTATTTAAGGCAATGTCTTTCAAGACTCGGGTGGCCAAGAAAGGGGCACAGTTCTGTCCGAAACTAAGCCTAGATAATTGGATACATTGAAGGGGTTTCGTGGGGTTATCCCTCCACAGTTTGTTTTGGAGATAGCGTTGCATGGGATTGATATCTATGAATCTATACATCATTTTGATGTCAGCACACAGGACATATTTATAGCATCTAAATCTGCACAAAATGTCGAATAGGTTATCCTGAACTTGGTATCCCTTCGACGTTAAATCATTAAGAGAGAAACCTGAATCGGTTTTAGCCGAAAAATCGAACACGATCCGAAGTTTGGTGGATGCGCTTTCCTCACGTATCACCGCCCTATGGGGTATAAAATACTTGAAATCATTAGACACAGTGTTATAGAAAGACAGAGGAATGACTTGAGCATGATTGAGTGTTAGATATTCTGAAATTACTTTTTTATATTCAGAGAAAAGGGTAGGATTAGCATTGAATTTTCTTTCAAGAGAAGAGAATCGTTGGATGGCTATACCGAATGACTGGCCTAGTTTTTTTATTCTGATTTGCGAGTAGAGGCATATCTACCTGATACCGCCCCGATGGTAGGATAACGGTTGTATCCCGAAATAGTTGTTCAACATATTCCTCGCTGGGATCTTGTGATGGACATTCGGGAATTTCCTCAAGCTCCCAGAATTTCTCCATTGTCCTTTGGAGGTCAGAATATTGATAGACTTGATCATTATAAACCGTCAAAAAGGAATAAGCAGACTTAGGTTTATGCTGGGAGGAGTTAGCATTTCTCAAAGGGATAGGACCCGCGATAACATATCCCAGGTGAGTATCTATGAAGGAAGGAGAATAAGGATCCGTTTTAAGTACGGTCCCCTTAAGCAGGTAATGATATAAATCACAGCCAATAAGAAAATCTATTGGACCGGATTCAAAGAATAAAGGGTCAGCTAGCTCAAGTTTTATATGGGATGGAATTTTAAAATTAGAAGGTGAGATAGAAGATTGTGGTAAACTATTTGTTATTTTATCTATGACCGAGCAAGATATAGTGAAAGTACTGTAAGGTGCAATTTGAGAATTAAATGTGATATCTACCACTTCTCTACTATAGGTGTAGTTATTGCTACCTAATCCGGAAATATTAAGAGTTTGTTTTCGAGAGACTAAATTCAATTTTTGTACAAAGGCACGGTTAATAACGCTCATTTGACTAGCGGAATCAAGAAGAACTCGTCCAACCAAACACCGACCATTGAAACCGTTAACATTCACTAAAGCCGTAGGCAATAGTACAATACTGTCTTTTGCTGACATGGCAGTCAAAGCAGTTTGATATCTCACTGACTCCGGAGGTTCAGGTGATTGATTAGGTGATGCAGAACTGGTATTTATGAAATTAGATCTATTAATTTGATCTGGGGACGTATTATTATGTACATTAATAGGAGAGGGGTGATTATTTACATTGGATAGAGAGGTTACATTGGGCTTCCGGAAGAGGAGGCTCTAGGATTATTACGATTGTTAGAGTTGTTTGGCAATCTGTTCTGACTGTCAAAATGTAAGTAACTATGATGAGACTTATTGCAAGTTGCACATCTCCTAAGGGATTTACAATCGGTAGTACTATGGGTACTATTCAGGCAATTTACACAAAGTTTTTTAGCTTTGACTATCTGATACCTCTCTTGAGGTGATAAGGACATAAATTTGGAACAACCGTATATAAGATGAGAGGGGTCTGAACAATGAAGACAGCTCGGTCTATTAACCCGTGAAGAACTAGAATGGTACTGTTGCGAAGAACTTAAACTAGATACCAATGTCACCCTATTTTTACTAACATTATTAGACTTGGGGTTGAATTTACCCTTAGTGTTGGTTTCAAAAAGATTTAAATTTTCCAACATTGATTGGCGTTGCTGTAGAAAATCAAAGAAATATTCAGCTGTAGGGATAAGCTCTGGCTTGCGCTCACTTTCGAAGGCTCGTCTTGAATTAAAATCAAGTTTTTGCTCCATTAAAAATATTATTAATGACTCAAAATTTACTTCCGGCGATAAATTCATATTTTTAATCAAATCAAATGTCTTACGCGTCGATATCTGAAATTCGCGCAACTCGACCGGAGTACTTTTCAAGACAGGTTTTTGATCCACCAAAGTTTGGTACAAAGAATACAGTAATTTATATTTATCGTCATATGCCTTTTTAAGAATATTTAAGGCAATATTCAAATTTTGATTTGTTACGCTTAAGGACTCAATCATTTCCAAAGGTGGTCCACGTAACAGCCCTTTAAGGTAATAAAACTTTTCACCCTCCGACTTTAAATTATTATTATTAAGTACCAGTGCTGTGAACAGGTCGATAAAGGATGGCCACTCTGATGCAGCCCCTGAGAAAGGTTTAATGTTAATTTTAGGTAACACGACATTAGATACATCGTTTGGCCTAGTATTTAAATTGAGTGATTCTTTTTGCTTATTTTCTATTAGAAGTTCAAGCATAGCAATACAACTTTCAAAACGGTCGGCGACAACGTTCTCGGCCTCATCGTCGGAAGAGTAGTTGTCGTCGTCCGGGTTAGATAATGAAACGATTTCCAATTGGACTTTTTGATAATTGTCATAGTGACCAGATATGCTTTTAAGTTTGACTTTAAGTATATAGACCTCTTCGGAGCCAGTCAGCTCCGACACAAATGTTTCAATTCGAGATAATTGCGATTTGAAACCCCCTCTTTTATTTTTCAAGTGATTTAGCGACATGATTGAATCAAAGTGTAACCAATCAAAGTTGAACTCCACCTGAATTAAAATAAGCTTCTAAAGTAGCGAGTAAATTTTACAATATATGGAATAACCGAATAGACAAAGAGCTTTTTCAATCAATGCTATAAGTATTTCAATAGCATGCAAATTACTGAAAATTAGTTTAACATTGTAAGAAAATACCTACCTACTTATAACCTACTTATAACCAAATACGGTATTAATATTCAAAATAATAAAGAAGAAATTACAGTGAATTATTTTTCACAGTGTACTAGAATGCATGTAAACGCAAATAGATAATCAATATTGAGATTAATAAACAAAATATCAAACATTGAGAAAACTGTAAATTATTTTTAACAGTGTAAGAAAATGTACCTACTTATAACTAAATACACTAATTAAATATCCAAAGTAATAATGAAGAAAATACTGTGATTTATTTTTCACAGTGTACTAAAATGCATGTGAGCAAATAGATAATCAATATTAAACAAAGTATCTACTATTGAGCAAACTGTAAATTATTTTTAACAGTGTAAGAAAGTGTACCTAGATATAACTAAATACACTAATTAAATATCCAAAGTATTAATGAAGAAAATACTGTGATTTATTTTTCACAGTGTACTAAAAATGCATATAAACGCACATTGCTAATTAATATTGAGATTAATAAACAAAATATCAAACATTGAGAAAACTGTAAATTATTTTTAACAGTGTAAGAAAATGTACCTAGATATAACTAAATACACTAATTAAATATCCAAAGTAATAATGAAGAAAATACTGTGATTTATTTTTCACAGTGTACTAAAAATGCATATAAACGCACATTGCTAATTAATATTGAGATTAATAAACAAAATATCAAACATTGAGAAAACTGTAAATTATTTTTAACAGTGTAAGAAAATGTACCTAGATATAACTAAATACACTAATTAAATATCCAAAGTAATAATGAAGAAAATACTGTGATTTATTTTTCACAGTGTACTAAAAATGCATATAAACGCACATTGATAATTGATAAACAAAATATCTAATATTTAGAAAACTGTAAATTACTTTTAACAGTGCAAGAAAATGTACCTAAATATAACTAAATACATTAATTAAATATCCTCAAACTTAACGATGTATTTATTATACCATGTATTATTGAGGTAACAAAAACCCGACATGTAAATAAACACTAGTTTCTTCAAAATATGCTGTTTATAAACACTTCCAAACCGGCTCCTAATCCTATACACCCCCCTTGAGCGAGGTGTCGTTGAAGTAAAAACGGCCAGCAGTTGACCATTCTAGATTCAGAACTCGCTTCGCGCGCTGTTGCCGGACTGTCTTTAATTTCCCGAGCAATCAAATCGCACTTATATACATATCACTGTTTCAGTATTTATTTTTTACAGTTTCTCAGCCCTCACGAGAGTCTAATGAACAACTTTTTGGAATGTTTATTAGAGAAAAGAAGAATAGGGTTCAGGCAGACCCAAGAAATCAAATTGCCGCAAAGGCGGAAATGGATATATCAAGTTGCTGCAGAGGCAAAAATGGATATGTCAAATTGACAGACTAGATCCGGCTCGAAGGACCAATAAAAACTATGTACGAGAAGGGAAATTCGCCTTAGCGATATTTGGCTGGTTCCTCTAAGTTTAGTTGGTTGATCCTTTCCTTCCCGACATGTTTTTGAGTATTTTAAAACAAGAAGACTCGCCAACCTTTTGTTGACGGGAACGCTGAAATTGTCGTGAGAATAAAGGAGTAATAAAAATACGGCTCACTCACAATCCCTCTATTTAAATTCTTACAAGAACGAAGTACCAAACTTTAGTATTGGATACGGCAACAGCGCTAAACTACCGTTGAACCGGTCTAGGCGACCATGAGGATACAAACAATAATTTTTAATAAAAATAGTACTTACAATACAGAAATTCACCGACCAATGTCGGAAAAGCACTTCACGTCATATTTACACTCTCATTTGTTGCAGTTACATTAAATTGATAAACGAAATTAGGTATGTACTTAAACCAATGAATCAACACTTGATCATATCGTCACAAGAGGTGAGCCAAGACTACTGATTGCCTTTCGTTGGCGGTAATTTTGCGGCTTATGGCGCGGGAGGTACCAATTGGTTCCGTGAACATGAATAAAAGGCGCGGAGATTTAAACTTCGAACCTTTCGCTTAATGTTAAATTAAGATCCATTGTAGGAATTTATGGGAAATTCCTACAATAGTTATGGAAGAAAATATGTCACACACAATAGTGGATTTTCCAACAGCCAAATCTACAAGGACTTGAAATCTGATATTAGAATTAGAAACACCAGACAAACCACTACCAAATCCGACCGACTCTTGATCGACCAACCTTTTCTTAGCCATCCAGAAAATAAATGATTATTTTAAGCCGACTAAGAACTGATCATTCAAAACTAACGCACGCTTATCCAATGGTATCAAGTGCAGCTTGTCGTAGAGAAGTATAGTTTATTTACGATAAAAAGACGATGATGTCATTTTTAGTTATTTTCCTGCTTATCAGAATAGATACTAATTCACCAACCGTGAACACAATTTATCCACAACAGCCAGGGCAATTTACAGTTAACGAGTTGATAAAAATTCAAGACGTTGTCAAATCAACTGGTAAAATTCCCCAGTTTGTTTTGACGTTTATTGATATTCGATCATCGTCTAATATTTTTTTGGTGCTTTTAAATTCCTTGCTTTTTTAAGATTAAGAAAACAGTTATTTTCATAACCAATTATTTAGGCAAATCTGCAGAGTGTGGTTAATAAAATGCCGAAGCAGCTGAACAGAAAATGTCAAGAGATGGTAACACCTTTATTGAGCTATTTTGAACTAAAAGGCCGAAATGGGGGCCCGCTTCTCCCGCTTACTGCTGTAAGAGACGTAAGTAATAGTATTCGCTATTTGTATTCATCATTATTAATATTATAGTTACATATTTAAATTTTTAAATGTAGATGATTAAATGTTTTAATGTTAGGTTAGGTTAATTAATTTTGAAAACATATTATTCTTTCATAAATTGAAGTAATTATATTGTAGAGAGTTGCAGAAGCTTCACAACTTAGCGTTGCCACTGTTAACCGTATTGCCGCCAAGCATAATAGAGGTGAACAGCCTAAAAGCCCACCTAAAAAGAGAGAACGCATAAAACCTACTGTTGAAATTGATAACTTTGATCAAAATGCTTTCCGAAATGTTACATACGAAATAAATGTATATTGAATTTACTGTTTTATTTTATTCACAATTAACTAACACAACATTTTTTCAGAGGAACACATAACCTTGAAAACTTTAAGCGACAAACTCCAGGAGCGTGAACTATTTAGTGGTTGTTTAACATCACTCTAGAAGATAGTGAAAAATATGGAATTCAAATACCAAAAAGATGATCCTCGTCGTAGTTTATTGGAGTTGCCACATATTGCATTAAAACGTGTACATTTTCTACATGAATATGTCAAGATAAAAAGGGAAGGTTTATATCAATTTGTGTTTTTGGATTAGACCTGTTGGACGTTCTTGCAAGAGTCTAATCATAGAAGCGTGGAAAAACCAAAATTGGTGGCCCAAGGAAATTGAATAATAGAATTTAGCAATTAATTTATGATGTACTAACATTCCTGCCATTTTAAGACCTTTTCAAATATCTACTAGTCACACTATTTTATTTAAATCTATATAATTATTAATAGTTGTTATGAGCTATGCAGTCTTTCTAGTAAACCTAGTAGTAATTTGTTATTTCCTTATTGTAGGTATATAGTTTTGCATACTGGTTCCTCTTCTGGATTTATTCCTGGAGCAGGGCTGGTTTTTCCTTCCAAAAGACAAAATGGTGATTACCACGGTGGAATCCACCGAGAACTTTTTTTGCATTGGTTTGAATATCAGATTTTAGTGAACTTGGAAGAACCTGCCACAATTGTGATGGATAATGCAAGTTATCACAGTACAGTGATCAATAAAGTACCAACAACAGCTACCAAAAAGGCTGGTATACAGAACTGGTTGATACAAAATGATATTCCTTTTTAAATTACTCTCCTCAAAACCCAATTATTGAATTTAGTACAACGGTAAGTTGATATAAACATTTTTCAATATATTATGGTTATACTTAGATAACTTATTTTGTTTAAATATATGCATTTTTGTAGGAATAAACCACCAACAGTACATGAAGCTGACATTAACTGAAAAATATGGTCACAAAGTGCTTCGACTTCCCCCTTACCACTGTATGTTTAACCCAATTGAACATATTTGGGGCATAGTAAAATTTTTTTATAGAGATCATGTGAGAACTGATGGTTCTTCAACAGAACAAGCAATAGGTGTATGGAAAAAGTCTTTAGAAAAAGTGACTCCTGATATTTGGTCAAAGACAGTAGAGCACACTGAAATAATTATACAAGATGGGTGGGATAGAGAAGTAGTATTTGATAGAGAGGATGTGCCTCCACTTATTATTAATTTTGACTGCGACGATGAAGATAGTGATGATTTTGTAGTGGAGTAGTGTAAATCTTGTGTTTTATTTTTTGTATATTTTTATCCAATTTGCTTTATTTCCACCTTTTAAAAATCACTAATAACTATTATTAAATTGATTTGGTACAGTTATTTTATAATACACAAATTAAAACAACGACCACAGTATCTCTAAATAAATAATACTGATAAAATGGGGAATTTTTTATTTTTATATCTTATAACAAAATTTTATTTTCTGTATCTATATTTTTCTTTTCCATTCTAAATTATAATTATAAATATAATAGATATTGTATGAAAAACCAATATTTAAATTCGCATGAAGATGATTACAGCTTGTATTGGTTCCTTCTAGCGTGAACCCTTGCAGTGCTCTTGAAGATGGTTCTATATAGCATAGAATAAGGTATAAGGATCTACAGTTCGTCGTTTAACCCTCTTCTATGTAAAATAATTAAATGGTAATTCGAATATAGAATGATTGGTTACTGTTTCTTGTATCTCATCCATAGTTTTTCATGAATTAATATTTATATTAAATTAATCAAGCCTATCATACAAGCCTTTTATTTTCAAATAAATATTTTTGACTTACGCCCCACGAGGCACGGAACAATGAAAAAGAAGGACTGTCAATCTAACATCAGATTTACTTTTCTAGTTCTCGTTATGTGAAGGAAAAAACTACAGCATGGCAACATCACAATATTTTGTTTTGCAACAGCATCGTCTTTTCATCGTAAATGAACTATAAAACGACATTGCATGATGTTAAAGATATAGGCGATGTAATTATTATATAAATTCCTAACACTAAAACAGAACATCCGAGAAGTTCATGTTACTGAAACTTTGTGCTTAAACACAATCGGGAAATACATACCTTCAAAACCCCCTGGCGTGCCCTTGGATAGATTTTTTTTACTACACAAAAAGACAAATGCACAAGACTGCCTTCTGGCATTTATTCTTCTTGAGATATGCTGGCCAAAATAGCAGCATTTTTAAAACTGGAGAATCCGAAACAGTACACAGGCCACTACTTTTGTTTTATTTGTTCAGTTATGAATTGCCTGATTTTGATTTCTCTTTTATGTCAAACTTGTCGAACTTGTATTGTTGACATTTATACAATAAGGAATCAATGAGGCCAACACAATTCCAGTGAATTTTTAACAAATATACTAGGCCAGGAATTTGATGTTCCCGACGGACTTCGAGTCTTACAAAACTGTCGATAGTGGCTGGCGGCATTAAAAAAAGTTATGCACTAAAAAACAGTTTCAATAAATTTTTCTAGATATCATTCTAGGTTAAATGATCTATCGCACGTATTTTTAGGTATTTTATCTCTATTTGTCACCATTTTCGACTTGTGAACTAGACAAATAGGTAAATTCAATATTTGACAATTGCAAAGTTGTCTGATTTGGCGTTTACCTATTATTATTTTTGTTGGCTCCTAAATACATCATCACCCTTTATATTATGTCATTATTGGTATCTTGAATTTCGTACGGTGATTTATTATTCAAACAATCTCTTAGATTTTCATTTCAAATTCTTTTTACCAATGACATTGCTTTTAAAATTTAGTTACCAAATTACTTTTTCTATCTTTGATAATATTCTTACTTTATCTACAATAAACTACCTAATTGTTTTTATTCAGTCTCTGACTCATTTATTTGTTATTATTTTCCAAATTATGGTGGTCATTTTATTTTTATGTGCAATTTTATTGATATTACTTTGACAGTTGGTATTCTGATAGTTTTTTTTTATTCTAAAGTTTGTGTTCCTGTTTCTATTTGCCATTTCATAACTTGAATTATGTAGTATACAGAGTTTTTCAAAACTTGTTTTGAATATTATATATATATATATATATATATATATATATTAGTACATATCCTCTATCTAAATTCTAAAGAAAACATTGAAATAAAGGAAATGTGCTTATTTGGTTGTAATACTAGTGATACACACTGTATTATCAATAATTTGAAAGGTTCAATATAACAATACAATTTGACATTTCAATTTCTTATGACATTAATGCAGAATGGACTTAATGATAGATAGAATTTAAAAACGATTTGAAAACAAGAATACAGAAGTCTCTGTTAGTAAAATGCCATTTATACTAAAACAATGAAAATCTCTCTTTGTATATGAAAACGTAAATTTGTATTTTTATTTAAAAAAAGAATTTTTGGTAACCAAAGGAGAGGAGAATTATTAATTGAAACAGTTTAGTTAGTTGATTTTGATATTCCCAAGAGACAACATCAAATAAGAGTTTTCTCAAATTTATTTAAAATAGAGTTGATTTTAGATTCCCTCCAGACAATCATCGAATAAGAGTTGTCTCAAATTCAATTCAGTATATCAGAGTAATTTGTATGATTATTATCAGTTCAACATATTTTGCCTTTTGTAAAGCCAGTGCGTGTATTATTCGCAAAGAATTACAGCGTTAAAGTGCGAGTGGTTTTTCCGGTTTCTAAATTATTGATTTAGAAAAATTGTTCCTGAAATTCTAAAAAGCGTTTTAGAATACGAACGAGTCTACCAGAACCTAGTTGGTGAGTCCAGTCCATATTATCTATATTATTTCTCGAGAATTAATAGTCCTTTAGTAAAAATATTTCGAAATTAGATGCATCTTATGATCAACTACATACATTGAAATTATAGTAACGTTACTTATATAAAAAATTCAACGTCAAGTGAAGACTATTTTGGAACAGACAATTTACAAGGAAATTTGCGCATTTTACATTGACATATATCAATTATAAAAGTAGACATTTTGAACTTTTGGTTAAATTATTTAGATAGGAAATTTCTTATTATAGGTTGTTTAATATTAAGGTTTGATAGAAAGCTCTATGTTTGGTTTATGCGTTTATATTTTTTGGAAAGTTTTAATTTTGTAGTTGTTATCTGATAATAGATTATATAGATTTGAATTCTAAATCCCTTTGGTTCCTTTTTTATATCCATTCTCATTATATTTGATAATTTCTATGCTAGAGAAAATTTAGTATAATTAGTGACATTTGGTTAATTTCCTGACAGTAAATTTCATATATGTCATAAGAATTTAATTGTCTTATAGTGTATTGGATAAATAGTTATTTTAGGTTTGGAATAGTGCAATACGTAATTTGGAGAATTATTTGGAAATTTATAAATTTGAATTCTTATTTGAAATCTTTGATCCCTCCCTGAGTTAAGAGTGAGTTAATTGATTGTGTATTGATTCATCTTTCATAATATAACATTTAATATTTATAGAGCCGGGCATATTAATTTGACAACTGCTGTCATAAAATTTAATAGGTTATATTTAGCGGTAAAGGTGTTTTCACATTAGTGCAGTTACTATTACAAATTGTGACGACAGCAACAAATAAAATTCACATCATATAACTTCATATATATATATATATATATATATATATATATATATATATATATATATGAAGTTATATGATCTGAACTTTATTTGTTGCTGTCGTCACAATTTGTAATAGTAACTGCACTAATATATATAAATCATAATAAAATTAGTAAAACACATTAGATATATAATAATTGTCACCCGAACGTGGGGAAAATATTATTAAAGAATATAGAATATATATATATATATATAAAACTCAGAAATATTGGGGAATGCAGCAACAGGGAAAAAAGAGAATTCTTTATTGATTTTTATCCAAGCGTTCGAAAACGTTCGTCTTCATCATCAGGGACGCTACAAATAGAGGAAGAAATGGGATTATTCTCAACTCCATCAATAAAGAGACAAAAGTGTACTCACGTCCAATGTGGAACTATTTTCCTTTATGTTAAACATAAGATTGAAGAACTCATCACATGGCATCAGTTATGGAAAATTGACATTCAAATTAGCAACAATATTGATGTACCATCGATGTACGAACTATCGATAGCCATCCTAATATCTCTCCAATGGAAAGAGTTTTTGGTGAGGACCCAATTCACCCAATTTTCACTTATCTACCTCATATAAGAGACATTACACCTAGACTTTCCAGGTTATTTATGAATCTTAACAATTTCAAAATTGCAAATAAAACTATATTGACCATCAGATCAATTTATTCAAAGGTTAAAGACAAAAACCCTCTTATATCTTGTACAAACATTGTCTATAGTATTCTTTGTCGTGATTGTGATAAACACTATATCGGTCAGACTATGAGATCGCTTTCCAACACTCTGAAAGATGCGCTCTTACAGAACATGTTTACACTTCAGATCATCAAATGGACTTTGAATCAGTGAAAGTGTTGGCTACTGAGTCACATAAAACCAAGAGAACCTTCTTAGAGATGGCTTTCATTTCACAGTCAAATAATTGCATAAATAAAAAAACAGATATCAATCATTTGAGCGAGATTTATTCCTTTTTACTGCCATTGGATAACAATCACAGACCACATAACATGAACTTTTTCCAAGGTACACATAACAACAACACCTCACTAATAACATTCAATTAATTATCAGGGTGATAGTATGGGCAATTCCACTGTTTTCAACGTATATTTTTATTATTGTTATTATTAATGTTATTATTATTATTGTTGTTACCTTAATAATGCCTTTTTACAATCAATATGTATACGACAATACATCAACAATCCAATTGTTTACATTTTAGCTGTCATTTAATTCATCTTTTCCGAAATACATTGAGAGTCACGTTTAAAGGGAACCCTTCCCCTTAGCGGTTCTATTGGTGTTGGTAGATAGAATCTGCGCGCCGCTCTCACGTTTTGAAAAATTGCTTAATGACGACTACCGTGAATTGTTTGAACCAGTGATGTCAAGTGCCCGTTTCCATTTCCGTCTTGGAGGGAAAGCTTCCTGCGTGGTGGCGTCCTTTTAGGCTGTGTTTGTTGAAAAATGATTTTACGACGTTAATCTCGTGCAAGTTTTGTGTTTTTTTTCTCTGTTGCTGCATTCTCCAATATTTCTGAGATTTATTCCTAACTGGTCAGCAAAGACTAGCGTTTTATATATATATATATATATATATATATATATATATATATATATATAAAGAAGATGTAGGAATATCGCGTGATATGTTAACAACAACAACAAATAGATTCATGGGTAATTCACGCAAAATAAAGGGCTACTGAAATAGAGTGGTAACCGTGGACACGCATGTTTCTGGCTCATTTTGCCTCTTCAGCACGGCATAACCAAATAAGGATGTGAAGTTTGGGAGCAAAGATGTTAATCGAAACATGGGAAAACACAAAATAACGGAGTTCAGCAGGGAAACCAAACGCTCATTTGTGTCTTCAATTGGAAGATCCCGAGTTTTCAGGACATCAACCAACATCGACACGGAGGCGCATATAGCCTCCCCGCCAATTGAAAACACAAATGAGCGTTTGGTTTCCCTGCTGAAATCCGTTATTTTGTGTTTTCCCCTGTTTCGATTAACATCTTTGCTCCCAAATTTCACATCCTTATTTGGTTATGCCGTGCTGAAGAGGCAAAATGAGCCAGAAACATGCATGTCCACGGTTACCACTCTATTTCAGTAGCCCTTTATTTTGCGTGAACTACCCATGAATCTATTTGTTGTTGTTGTTAACATATCACGCGATATTCCTACAACTTCTTCGTTATTTACTATGGGTCGGAAGGTTCATGGCGGGGGGGCTATATGCGCCTCCGTGTCGATGTTGGTTGATGTCCTGAAACTCGGGATCTTCCAATTGAAGACACAAATGAGCGTTTGGTTTCCACGCTGAAATCCGTTATTTTGTGTTTTCCCATGTTTCGATTAACATCTTTGCTCCCAAATTTCACATCCTTATTTGGTTATGCCGTGCTGAAGAGGCAAAATGAGCCAGAAACATGCATGTCCACGGTTACCACTCTATTTCAGTAGCCCTTTATTTTGCGTGAATTACCCATGAATCTATTTGTTGTTGTTATATATATATATATATATATATATATATATAATATTCAGAACAAGTTATATATATATATATTAAAGTGGAATATTAATAACAGGAAAATAAACAAATAAAATTTTGTAAATAAATGCCCATTTCCAGTTAAAAAGAATTATTATGCTCATAGTTACGTGATATTTCAATTCATGATAAAAAAAATATTTGATAAACGTTGCACACACGTGAGTCAATTATAAAAAGATATTATTCATCCGTAACATAAATTTTGAAAAACCAACTTCTATAATTGTATTTTCCCGATTGCTATAACTTTTGACAAACCCTGTATATGATAAAGTATTTTTTTGACGACGATTGAAAAAGCAAAGTGACATGAATAGTATTATATATAATCTGACAGCTTTATCAATATTAAGATTAAGTGTAAATGAAGTGACATTAGTGTAACCGCGGAGGTATTTTCGAACGGAGTGAATAATTGAAAAAGAACAAGACGCGGATAAATAGATTTTTTTTAAAAACAATAACTGTTTACAAATTAACAAAAGAGGATCAAAAAAACATAAGAAAGTTGTTGATTGTTGAGCATTGAGAGAGGGTTGTTAGGTTGAAAAGGTGGTATGGAAAGGTGTGAGAACGAGGATAAAATAATACAATTAAAATAAAAAAAATCATAAATAAAGGACTAAATTTTGATTAAGTACAGTGACAAACGTCATTGGTAATAAATGGAATGATCCAGTTTCCAATAATTAAACATCAAATAAATTTTTTTCGTTAATCGTCTACTAGAACTTGGTAAGATAATTTAATTTTACCTTATTTGTTCCTGGCTATGGTTACATTCTCCTCGTAGCAGAAATTACTTATATTGAAAGTAATCCGAATATGATAAACTTTCAACTCCACGTCGAATAGAGGAGCTGATACATTTTGATCATCACCAGTTTCATTGAACTGAATAGAGTGGAAACACAAGACTTTTGTTATCTTCAAGCTCATGAATTTCTGTATATATTCACAAACATTTGGTTTCTTGAATTATTATTTAGGTTAGGTATAATATTATGAGCTGAGCCTTTTGAATTCACCTAGTTATTCAAGAATAATCAATTTCCACTATCTTACTAATTCAATTTAATCTCAAACAACGACGAAATTACTGACTGATTTTATTATTAAAGACTAAATATATTAATAACCTTTAAAAAACATTACTTCTAAACGTTCATTTCACGATTGACAAGCTATATCTCTGGTCATATGACATAATGATTCACGCCGCCAGCACATTCTCGTTTAAAATGCTAGAGGTGGGAATTGATTGCGGGTTAACGATGATATCATGGTTACACAATATTTAATAGTTAATTTTCTTATTTTATCATAATAATTTCAATTGAATCATTTAGCTATGAGAATTATATATAGATGCTTGTAAATAATTATGCAATTTGTTCAGGCTTTATCGTCAGTAAGTATTGAGAAGGAGAAATGTTAAGAAATATATAGAATTTTTTTATTAATCGAACAAAATTACATTCAAACCTCCTTGTTTTCCTTCAGGTGTTCTCCGATCTATCATTTTGCTGTTACTGTTGAACGCTAGTGCCGGACACACCCCTGAGATCTGAAGAAAAAGGAATAAAGCTTTTGATATTAATATTTGAACTTGCATTAGGTACGAAATCGCACTGTTTATAATAAGCAGACCATGCGAGTTTTGGCGCCCATAATAAAAAAAGGAAATATAATGATCAACACATTTAACGTTCATAATAAACAATAGAAAATTCCATAACAATATTGGAACTTGACAATAACAAAGCTAGTGAATATTGGAGAATTGCAGCAAGAAAATGGAAGAGGTATACTCTTAGCGGAAAATGTCCAAGCTTTCGAGGATGATTGTCCTCATCATCAGGGAGACTAAAATAAAAAACAAAAGTTCAACATAGTAACGCATGAAGATGAATTTATTTATTTCATTTTATAAAATGTTGCGACATTTTCACTTGGTGTTGTAATGCGGTTGGTTGTCCTTCCGTTGACTCAATTCCTGTAAAACATTTCACAATTTACAATCTGTAGTTTACTATTTTACAACTTGATGGAGTCTAACCTCACTTCGGAGGTAAGTACACACTTGGTTGTGAACTTCAATTCAAATTATTCTTTATTGACCACAGTATTTAACTGTTGTTTTTCATTTTAGTCTCCCTGATGATGAGGACAATCATCCTCGAAAGCTTGGACATTTTCCGCTAAGAGTATACCTTTTCCATTTTCTTGCTGCAATTCCCCAATATTCACTAGTTTTATTCCTAACTAGTCAGCAAAGACTATCCTCCTTTTATATATATATATATATATATATATATATATATATATATATAGATATATATAGATATATATATATATATATATAAATATATATACATAATATGTATATATACACCTAGGTTGAGAAGTGATATATTATTTACCAAGTACTTACTTTCATATATAATGTGCGAGGTAAATAATAGGCTTCTCAACCACACATACACATTTTTTTCACTACTAACATATTAGCAATATTAGTTTTGACATTAGTAATTTCCTAACAATTTCTTAAATATTTCTAAATACAAGCGGAGTGGAGCGTATTTATAATCAGTGCGGCTTTTTTTATGTAAAAATTTGGCATCTGTCAAATTTTGAAACGCTTCTAGAAAATGTAGTATAACACTTTTTTGATATTTTAGTCTGTAACATGTCGCTGAGACATGTTACTATTTTCAACAATTATTTTGGAGCGTTACTCATTCGTCGGCTACTCCCACCTCTAATTCCAAATCAATCTATTTCGAATATTAGGAACGTACCGATGATAGTTTTCACCATCATTAAAGGGCTATTTGAAACTACGATTCGATGAATCGTCGCTTGTTCATTCTTCGCTAAGAAGCAATTTTGCATTCACTTTTAAATACTACTTGTGTGTGATATCAATTCTTCTGGCTGGTAAGTTATCTATATATTTTCGAATTGTAATTGTGCGTTTTTGTCATTACGTTTCCAGTTTTTCTTCGTCGTTATTATCTTCCTTCAAAAAAATCTGGTGGCGTCCAAAGTTATTTTATGAAGCGAATTTATAACAGATTCTCTATATGGTTATTTTCCACCGATTAAAATTAGCTTTTTCTGATTATTTTGGGAACAGGACGGATAAGAATGAACAGATTTCTGTAGTTTTTTTTTTTGAAAATTAAATTCAATTTTTGTATGTATTGGAGTGTAAGGTCCTACCTGTTCATTTTATTCCTTCTTTTCAATTTTGTACCGTTTCTCCTGTTTTTTTTCTTTCCCTACAGCTCTGCAGCCTTTAAGGACCTCTACGAACCGTTTGCGAACTTTACCTCTACGGACCGCTTACGAACTTCACCTCTACGGACCTTTTACGGACCCTGACGGATCCTACAACGATCCACTCACCGGACCATATTGTTCCAGAGTTCCTAAAACTACTTCCTTGAATACTGCTGCGAGCTGTACGTCCCGAGTCTTCCCAAGATAAATCCCTAACTTATTTTTGGTATATATAAAATATTGAGTTGGACATTTTTACTGTAATATAGTATATTAAAGTACAAGTGGATAAATAGGTCTTTCAAACACGCGATTTTTCGAGCACGACGGCGCAGCCTGAGTGCTCGAAATAGAGTAAGTGTTTGAAAGACCAGTTATCCACGAATACTTTACGCTATTTTTTTTTATTGGTGTACTTTGAAATCATAAAATGGTATTATTATATTATTACTACGAAAAAATGGAAGTCCATCCTCGATGCCCAGCCAAGTTTCATTTCATAAAAGTCCGCCCTCGATGCCCAGTCAAGTTTCGTGAAAGTCCATTCTAAATAGTATTTATTTTTATTTGACGTTACGAGGTACGCTGTCAGATCAATAATGAAAAAGTTTCTTCATTTATATTTAAAAGGATACAATGTATATATGAATATATAAATAAATTTTGGAGAAAAAACCAAATAAGACATTGGTTCACAATGAAAATATTTAAAAACTAATAAAAAAAGTTGTCATTGATACTTACATTTCTCGAGTTGTTGTTGTTACCATAGGGACTTTAAAAAACGCGCGTGTTTGAAAGTTCGATTTAAACACGCTGAGGCGTGCTTTAAAAAGGTAGTATGAGGCATCAATAAAAAAAACTAATATTTATTCGTAGTGTATTGAGAATATACGGTTTGGGTAAATTTATCTTTGTGTCTCCCATAAATCCATTCGTCCCGAAATTTTATTTGTTGATTCACCTTATCCCAATTGAGGTAATGAAAAAATAGTGTAACTAAGGCCGAATTCACCACCTGAGCAGAGTCCCAATGTCGGGTTAACTTAGGATTGTGACAAATTGGCGCCCTCTGTTATATTATGCTTTTACTGATATTGAGATTTTGTGATATCAAGATTTAAAATTTCGTTGTTATTAAAACATTCAATATGAATTTTATCCAATACGAATATAGCGAAATTTGCTTTTTGGATTATCTTTTGCATTTCTTTTTCAGCCAAATTTCCTTTTTGTCCTTCTGTTAATTGTTGATGTTTGATTTTTCGGTTCTTCTAGTTTTTTCCTTTGTCAAGGTTAATTGCTTGTTGTTTTCTCAACACGTTTCGTAGTAATTAACTTTGAATTTTGTTTTTCAAATAAATTGTACTTTCAGACTTTCAATAATTTTGTTAAAACATTTAAACATACAGGGTTATTTAAAAGTGTTACTTTGGATAATTTTGTTTTTCTTGGTTTATTTTTAAACGGAAATTATTTATTTTTCTTAAATATATTTTAAGTAAAATTTATTTAGTTTTTTGATTGGCAATTTTTAAATTTTTTTTATTCTAAAATAAAATGCAGGCAAGTCATTTAAAGGCATATGAACTCTCATATGAAACTAAAATCAGAGATGAAACTGTACCAGATACTGTTGAGGAAAAACGTAGGCTTCTTAATGGTTTATTGGCTCGTGAAAAAGCTAACCGTCGTTTTCCATTGCCAATAAACACTTATACTTTTGAGGAGGATCATTTAGAGATTCGTAACACTATCCAAGATTCAAGTGAAGTAATAAATAATTTCAATGGGAATAAACGTGAACATGTTTTTAGCAGAATAAATTCCAGATTAACTTTTTCAATCGATAGAATCAATAGATTAAATATTGACCCAGATGATGATCAACAAGTTCAACTTAAAAATTCATTGAATAGGGATGTACTTTTACTTGAATCTGATTTTGATATGAAAACTACTCCTTTTATGAGTCACATAATAATCATGTTCCTCTTGCTTCGTCTTCTTTGCCTTCTCCTTCAGTCCCATAGTCTTGTCATGATCCAGTATACAAGTGAAATATTTCATTCTCTGGAAATAATGAACCACTCCATCTTTTTTCTAGAAAAGGTTGAATTACTTAGAGTATCTAGAGGTATATCTGATACTGAATTATTTTTGCAGTCTTGTGAGTTCTCTCGAGGCAGTGATTTTACATGGTTTCTCAATAATCGTAGTAAATTCACTACTTGGTATGATATTGTTGCTAAATTAAAAGCAGATTTTTTCCGTATAGTTAAGAAAAAGATTTAGAATTAGAGATTTTCAATCGAGCTATGGGTGAGAATGAGCCCGTTACTGTTCATATTTCTTCTATGATAGGTCTTTTAACGAATGTTGTAGATAAAAAATCTCGAGCTGCAAAGATTCGTAGAAATCTTTCACCATTTTTTGATTCTGCTTTGGCATTACATAGTCCCAATTCTGTTAATGAACTCACCGAGCTTTCTAAAAGAGTTGAAGAATCCAGAGTTTGGTCTGATCGTTATAGACCACCTTCTTCGCAAAATTGTCTACCTGATTCTGCTTGTTTTTATGTTTCACCAAACTCTTCTTCTGAAAAAAAGTTCCGTTGATGTTTCCGTTTTGTCTTCTAGTATATGTTGGAATTGTAATAGAACTGGTCATACTTTTACGAAATGTCATTCTCCTAAGTCTATTTTTTGTTATGGTTGTGGTGCTAAAAACACTACAAAACCAAATTGTAGTTCTTGCAATTCAAAAAACGAGCTTCGGACTGGTCCTGTAAAACCATTTCGGAAGTAAAGTCCGGAAGTTCAAAATGCACATCCAGCAAACCGTCAACAAGTCAAAATTAACTTCAAATTTTTCTCCTTCGGCTACTGAATGGCAAGCTCATCTTTGTTTTGTCAGAGATTTCTTATCTTCTTCGTGCTATCGTTCTGTAAATCTTGACAAACAATTATCTTCTTATACCGTTTCACTTGTCAATCCTGTACCGGATGTTGAATTATCTAATGATGTTTGTAGTATTGATTTAGATGTCCTGTTTTCTGTGATACCTATATTACCCACTCCTGTGGAGTATTCTTTGTCTGAAAACATGGTCAATTCTGTTACTACCGATATTTGTCCTTTGTTTGTTAAGAAACCAAATGATAATCGTCCTTATATGATTATCAAGGTTTTAAATACTGATGTTGTTGCAATGGTTGATACCGGAAGCAATTCTACTATTCTCGGAAACCCAGGGTTTTCGATTATTAATTCTCTTCATGTATCTATTCAGTATTATGCTTCAATAAGCATAACTACTGCTGATGGTGTACCACAGCAATTTAACTTAGAATTGTGACAAGTGACATGCATCTATTAGTATTAGCTTAAATAAGCATACGAAATTATTGGTATTGCGAAATTCAGGTTAGTAGTGGAATAAATAACATTCGCAATTTCATGCAGTCAGAAAGAAATTGAATAACTTAAACAAAAGGTTAGAAAAATAAAAATAAAATAGAATCAATAAAATTAATGTCAAACTGAAATACACCAAAAATCGCACCCACTATTTAAATCATAGTTTTTTTAAATAATACTGTACAACTAACCAATATTTGAAGTACCTTTACAAAAATAACGTACATAGGTAATATAATTAACTTCCATCAGATGTACTTTTACCAGAGGAGATAAAATACACCGTTTCATATGGTTGGCACTAAATAAAATTCCAGGATATGAAACAAGCAACATACAAAAACTAAATGCGGATAAGGATGACGAACAGATGAAAAGATATACGCGTTTGGAAAGAGCAGCAAAATGCTGTATAAAACATTAACAATAGTTGAAATGTTTCATCACATTTAAACACACAACAAAGTTTTTTGACAAGTAGAACGCTGGATGAAAATGAGAAAAAAACTAATCCACTTAACGGCGAGAAAAAAAATAAAGTAATATTTCCAAACTACTCCAACTATCATCTCGATATATATTGTGACGACATCAACCTTGTTTCTAAAAATATGCCCAATAAAATAGGTGATTCTTCTACTACATTGATATAATTGATGATAATTTTCTGAAAAAAACTATGTCGTGATGAATTGACTGAAAAAATATATAATTTCAATTAACGAAGTAAGCATTATATTTGTCGATACTTGCCACAACTACACCCAGTCTTAAAGCAACTAACTAATTTAATTATACGAACAATTTACTTGCCACAACCCTTTCAAGTAATTTAGTTGGGATAATTGATACGGTCAACAATGGAAGATTGAGAGATGCGAGAAATGAATTCAACATGTTCGCAGTAGTTATCCAGAAAATAATCAGTGTGCTTAATCATGCACGAGATGACTTTAGGGAAGAGAGGCAATCCGTCATGATCACTTCAGTTGTGCAGGTAGCGTTTGATTATTTGTGGTTCAGCGGGTTAATAATAAAACTAGAGGAGCTGAAAATTTTGTTTGGCAAGTAGGTATTAATTTGTGCTTACATAGGAATATAGATAAATTTATAATATTATTCTAGAACAATAAAATGAGTTAAATTATTACAAATTGAAGCCAAGAGGTTGCTGATTTTGTTGTTACATATTTGACTGCTATAGTAACAAGGTTTCTCGAGTGAACATTACTCAATTGTTTCATGAATACTATTTCATAATATCGAAACATTTGTTATTTTTCCAAGTTTTTTATCATTTTTTCGTTATATTGGGGAATTATTCACAAACTGTTAGTTTCTTTTAATAAAGTAACAGAATCAGTATTTATTTTGAATAATTTGAATGGTGCCGATTACTGGCAGTTCTTTCTCAAAATTATTTACCAGAGTACTTGGAAGAGGTACATTTAGGAATAAGGCAAAAAAGTGGTATTTACAAGATGGAGCTCCAGCGCATTTCGATACCAAAGTTATGAAATATATTTTCGGTCTTTACCCTGGACGTTACATTGGTAGGAGCCCTGATGCAGCTGTTTCTTGGCCAGCCAGAATTCCAGATCCTAACCCTATCGACTTTTTACTTTGGAGTTCTATGAAAGAGGAGGCGTATTCTGTTTAAATAATCAAGGACCAACTACTGATGTATCGAATAATCGATTTCGTCAGTAGCAATGATCCTCAAAAAAATTGGGTTTTTCTTTTTAAAACAGTGCCGAACTTGTATTCAGGAAAGTGGAGGTCATTTTGAAAATGTATCATAGTGAATATTACTACACATTTGTACATATTTTTATATGTGACTAACATGAATACTCAGTTATAACTTACTTTTTGTCAAGTTCCTTCCAAGATATTTCGTTTTGACTTATGCCAACATCATTGATTAAGGACCAAAACCCACAGCAAATAGTCGTTAATCCGATAACAATAGCACATTATCGTTCTTCGAAAAGCGGAAAGATAATACCTAATATAATGATTATTTTATAATTGAAGTGTTCGTCTAGTAAAATAATATTTGAGACTAATTTATTTCATCATTCTGTAGGCATAAGGATGCTGGTAAATAAATGAATGAATAAATGAATTTATTGCTCACTACTATAACAATGATACATGAAGAAGAGCTGGATATTAGGTTACATCTATTAATACATGAACTGGTTGAGGTTCCCTCAGTCATTGTTTTATAATAAATGATCTCAGTTTCATTGCCTCGCTCATAAACCTGTGAAGCTTTTGCATAATCCTAGCGTCGTTTGTAAGTTAATAAAGTGTCAAGGTCATCTGAATAACTCTCGAATTTTATTAACGAGCCTCGTACACCACTATACATCGGACAAGTCAGGATGATGTGCTCAAGGGATTCAGGTGTTTGTTGATTTTGAATTGATTTTTTTTTGATCAAATATGAGTTTTTATTCACACAAAATTTCTGTATTATAGTAGAAGGTAATTGTGCAATTAATCTTTTAATATAGAAGGGAAACGTGTTATTGAGATATTTTGTTGTTATAAATGGTGAGTAATCTCTTAAAAGAAACATATATTATAAATGGTTAGTGCTAATCAAAATTTTGTTTATGTCTTCCTCATAACTAAGGTTCAGATATCTAGGGTAAATGTAGGATATATGCCCTAGTAGGATATGTTCCCCGAACACGTAGTTCGCAAAATATACGCATATGGTCGCTCTGTCTTCGTTCTCGCGGCAGTGTGGGTGATCTGTTGTGCAATATCCAGCGTTAGTCAACGCTCGATTACGATGTAGCAAAATGTCACTGGAAACAATTAGTAAGGTAAGGTCTTAGTATATTCTGATCATGCATGACTACTGAAATATTAGTTTTCTGAACAATTACAACATTCTATCTATCGGATATTTCGTCTCCAATGTTGATATAAGTTGTGAATTGGTTCTCTAGGTAATAATTAGTAGAATAGATCGATTATATCGAGAAAATTTGCTAGGGCATATATCCCATACGAAATAACACTCGGAGGATTTATGACCCAGTAAAGCAGAGGATATATGTCCTTCAATTTGAAACGAATCTCTCGGAGTAATAATAAACATAGAGAGGGCTATTCATTCATAAACACGTTGATTTCTGCGGCCAACAATTCTAAACGCCAGTAGTGAAATAATGAATGAATTACAAAAAGTGGGGATGGTATTGTAGATACATGGCCTTCGTCATTTCAGCTGTTTTCCTGACAAACATGGCACCGACGAACCATGATAATAAAAAAACATTAAGTTAATTGACTTAAGTTGTCAGTAAAACTCTTGACAAACATCAAAACGGAAGTACTGAATGTTTACTCTCTAGTCGTATTGGCGCTAGTATAAACAAACCACGTTTGACATTATTTACTACAATACTATGGCGTATTGCAAATGATTATTATATTATATTTATATGGTAATTAAACAAGGACAAAACTACTAAATATATTACTATTGACACATCAATCAGCTACTGAAATTTTGAGTAATGTTGCCACTTTTATTGATAACTATGAAGGTATCTAAGGATACAACAAATACTTGTTTAAAATTCATAGAAGAATATGCCTTTATTGAATAAAATTCTAGTATTATTAATTAATTTCAAAAGCTGCGACTCAAATGCAGAAATTAGTATGAATTTTTTTATTTTCATAACTTTTTAACACATTTTCAATTAAACTTCTAATTTCATTTTTCCTGCAACTAAAGAGGAATTTTAAATATGGCAAAGCAGTGGAAGTGTCCGCAAGTGAGCTTAGAATGTGACTAAATGTTTGGGGCAGGAAAAAATCAAAACAAACATATCTATTTTATTTGTTAATCTGAGACAAATCCCCACTAATGAGTCCATTTTTTCAGATGCCAAGAGAATATATTAGAAAGCAGAGTATCGAACCACGTGTTCTGTGGTCTGAACAGAACTTGAGGGGGGCTATCGAAAACGTCAAATCTGGAAATATGAGCATCAATGAATCTAGTAGAAAAATTAATATACCTTCTAGAACTCTCAGAAGAAGATTGACTTCTGATAACATCAAAAAAGTTTCTCTAGGAAAGCCTCCTGCTCTTGGAGTATCAAACGAAATTCGTTTAGTAAATCATATTAAAATATTACAGTGGACAGGATTCGCTCCTACAGGAACAACTGTCAGATCAATTTCCTTCAGTTTTGCTAAGAAAGTACGTCTAGGAAACGTATTCTCACAGCGAGGCGAAATGACAGAAACTGCATTGGTTTTATTCATTTATGAATAGAGCAGAAGTTGATGAGTTTTACGAATTGTTGAAAAGAACTCTGGAGAAGTATCACCTGGTGCAGAAACCATGAGCCATCTTCAGTATGGATGAGAGTGGCATACAAATAAATAATAAACCAGATAAAGTAGTGGCTATGAAAGGAAGCAAATGTGTTCATATTCTCACTGCCAAAGAAAGGGGAGAAAACGTGTCCTTGATAGCATGTACAAATGCTGAAGGAACTTTTTTACAACCAGTTCTGATTCTAGAAGGGGTTCGAAAAAATCTGATGATCTTGTAAGGAATGCCTGATCTCTACATGAGTAAGCAGTCTTCTTTCATTAATTCAGAATTATTTTTCAAATGGTTAAAGGAAGTTTTCTCTCCTAGGAAACCAGATGGCCCAGTTAACTTGATACTTGATGGTCATGCATCTCATTGCAACAATTTCGACATGCTGGAATTCACCAAAAAAAATAATATTATTTTGTTATGTATCTCACGTCATACCACAGCCTTACAACCACTCGATAGATCATTCTTCAAACCTCTCAAATCTTTATTAAGAGGGAATCTGATTCCTATATTTTCCATAGTGAGGATAAGAATATTAGCAGGAACATTATCGGCCCAGTTTGGAATGCAGCTGCAACTATATCTAATGCTACTTCTAAATTCATGGCTAGTGGAATCTATCCATTCAATGAGAATATAATACCTGACTATTTCTTTCAAATTTCTGACCAATCTCAGTCTGAAGAACAAGTAAAAGAACTAACTGTAGAACCTGAAAAAGAACCCGATGAAGAATTGGAGAAAAATCAGTTGAAACTAGATGAAAATTTCCTTCTAGGTGATCATAACTACGTGTTCGAATTCGAGGATTTACTTGTTCTAGAACCTAGTACAGTAGCAGACATGGAAAATGTTGAAAAAAATAATAGTTCTATGCATGATGATTCTCCAAATCCTGACACCAAGGAAGTTGCAAGTTGTTCCAAATCGAACTCGAAGTCTCAGATGGAGAGCCGCAATTCACCAGTGCACAATCAAATATCAGGAGATACGGACGAAACACCATCTAAATATTTGCATGAAATTGCTCCATTGCAAATAAGTTGTAACAAAAAGAATGCAAGGAAACAATCAGCAGAAATCATAGCATCTGAAGGGATGAAGATGAAGAGAGAATGAAAATAAGATGAAGAGAACGTACCTACATCTTCGAGTAGAGCCAAAATGGTAAAAAAAGAAAATTAATAAAAACTCTGATATTCAACGAATCAAACCCTTAAAAAAAGTTAACATCTCATCAATGTAATGATGATGCAGATTGCGTAGAAAACTACTATGACACAAAAGAACCTGTGGACTGGATTCGTTGTACCGACTGCCAAAAATGGTTGCACGAAACCTGTACCATGTATGGCAACAGTTGCAATAACTGTGGTCGATTGAAGGAGAGACAAAATAAAATGAAAAATATTGAAAAAAACCATCGATTTGTAATAGATTTAGTGCTGTTCGAAATATTCAATAATAAATGTTGATTTCTTGACCCTCGATTTTTTATCAACAGTTGATTTAGTATCTATCATCGAAGGAAAAAAATTGTATCCTCTAACTGAACTGTGTCCAGGGCATATATCTCTATGAGAGGCATTAATCCTCAACTTATGGGGAATAAATCCCATCAAGAGTGCGTTTATCCCAGTTTGTGAAATTTTTCAATAATTTTTTTCAGTCGTTTTTCGACTTAACTAACCTGTTTACAATTATATCATTTTGTTGTGAACATCAATTCATTGCAATCATAACATAATCCAGTGTGTAATTGTCAATACGAGTATATTCAATGATATAGTGGCATCAATTAATGTAAGGCATACATCCCAAATTTACCCTAGTCAGAATTTGTTCTTTATCATTTAAATCCATATTGGTATAAATTAATTCTAGTTAGCAGTATTTTTATAAACAAGTTTGTAATTGGTATACCCAATTATACTTCATTTTAACATTAGCGGCTCCATTTGAATTTTTTAAACGCATAAGAACTTTATAGGTGTACCTGGTGTTTTCATGCTTTGCTGTTCTACTCAAAAGCTCTAGCGCTTATAATTAAACAGCCTAACAGATATTAACTTCTGTTAGAATTATGTACGCAGCTGTGCGATTTTGTATAAATGATAAGTTTTTCCAAAAAATGCTCTGGATTTTTTCAATTTGATTCAAATATCGAAGAGCCCGAACACTGTTTGCCTATATGAAGGTGGGTATAATTACGTTATTATATAAGGTTTCGATTGAACTTAAGTCTGCTATATGAGAGGAATTTATAATTTTTAGCACTAATTCCTGTGATAATCTTGCTATTTACTCGCGGAATTTGAAATTATTTGAAAAATTTAATAGTTCTGCTTCGGAATTATATATAAATTGGTATTCTTTGCCCATGTTGGCTGCTTTACAGAAAACGACCATTTTCGTTTTAGTAGGATTAACTTCCAATTTATATCTATGGCAATAAGACTCTAAGATTCTTAAATTACGGGACATTTCAACTTGTGATTTGGCAAAAAGGACAAAGTTATCAGCATATATTAGCATGTTGATGTTAGTTATCCCATCTAGTATAACACCTTTCGCATTATGGTTTATAAAGTAATTATCAAGATCTGAAACAAATATTGAGAAAAGAAGCGGACACAGTGAATCACCTTTTAATACTCCTTTGGTTATTTAGATTTTATTTGAAATGTTGCCATTTCCTTCGATATGAAGATAAGCTGAGTTATATAAAATTAGGAGAATTCTGAGAATTTTTGCACTGGCCCCTCGTAAATGGAGTTTTTCCCAGAGGACGCTGTAATCTAAGGAATCAAAGTTGTTTTCAAAGTCAACAAATAGAGCGAAGAGATTTCTTGAGGGTAAGTGTAGGTCATTATTAATAATTGTATGTAGTACAAAAACGTTGTCATCACGGCTGCGGAATTTACGGAATCCTGCTTGACATTCTGGGAGTATTTCCACATTTTCAGTATAATTTGTGAGTCTTGCATCAATCAGCTGCGTAAACAATTTTGTTTTATTATTAAGCATTTTTCAAGTAGTATTTCCATTTCATGGGTAAATTTTTCAAAAATTCGTTGGAGATGTTGCCATCGCCAGGGGCTTTGTTATTTTTTGCTATATTCAGAGATTCAGTACATAATAGATTTTCTGCATGGGAAAAGGAGTATCTAAATATGGGTGTAGAGCATCCCTGAATTGATAGTCTAAGGGTGAGGTGGGCTTACAAAAATCTTGATAATATAAAACAAATTGATCCATCTCTATAGAATTGATAACATTTTTATGTCTGTTCATTTTGATTTCTTTGCAAAACTGAATTGGGTTTTTTATGTTTGCGAGTTGTGTTAACTGGCTTTTTCAAAAGCACTTTTCCTATTTTTTGTATTTTTTTATATTCTTTTTAGCTGTGTTATAAAGATTTTACACTGTTAGGATGTAGATTATTTTTTTCAAATTTCTTTTAGCCGAGTGAAGCTGCTTTTTTGCGAGAATACAAGATTTGTCAAACCATGGTTTTGAATCAAAATGTGGAGGAGACTTCTTTTGAGTACGTAATTTTTCCATGCCAAGAAATCTACAGGATCTGATAATAGCATCATTTAATTGATTATCCAGTTCCTCACTGTCAGTAAGATTTGAGTTTAGACTATATTGTGACATGATATTTTTATATGCTTGTGATTTTGCTATATCCCATTTGTATCTTTTTGTTACAAACTCAGATTCATACATTGCTTTTGTTTTCTAAATAATGTTCAATAGCTTACATGATCGGAAATGAAATTTATAATATAGATATTTGATGTATTGTCAATAGTATTCAACTTATATTAGATTAGATTAGATTTTAACGGGGTTACAATGCACTGAAACCTAAGGTTTTTGTGCCTCCCACCCCTATCAGAGCAGTTCTCGCTACTACTACAGCTCGCCTACCAGTTCCAGGGTTCTAATGAACTCTAGTATTTGGTACGGCTTCAACGTGGTTAGATCCTCACTCTTACAAGTTTCTTGTCCGAAGCATTTCTTGCGTTGGCTTGCAATGGGGAGGCATTCTAGAAATAGGTGATCCGGAGTATTTTTAAATGAAACTCAAGGTCTCTAGTTAATTCCACAATATAATACAAGTTATTGAAAATTCTAAAAAAATGACAATTGTTTCGATATATCAATATCATCATGAGTTTCATCCTCCTCCCCACCTCCCCACACAGTCTACACTCGCCAATTTCTGCTAGACCTATTCTCATTAGATGCTTCCTAAGGCGGCAGTGTCCTGTAAGAAAGCCCGTTAGGAGATGTAGCTTATTTTCACTGACATCCAAATATTTTTTGAGTCTAGCAGTATCAAAGTTCTGCAGGAACTTTTTGGAGTAATCCAGCCCGGGAAGGCACCGCCAGAGTGCTTCTCTTCCAGATTCCTCTTTCTTGCGAAACACTTTCTTATAGAAACATTTTCCTACACCACAGAAAGGCTCCGGGCCAATAAAGGGCGTTTGTGCTCCAATCCTGGTAAGTGTATAGGCCTCTTCATTTCCCGTTATTCCCGAGTGGCCAGGAACCCAGACTAAAGGGACCCTGTTCTTCTTGTCCAATTCAGGTTTTCTTCGGCACTCCCATGCCAACTCTGAGTCAATGATATGGGAGCTCAATACTTTGATAGCTGCTTGACCATCAGAATGGATCGATATGTCACATTGCTAATCGTTTCTTTCTTTCTTTCTAGGTTCATTTCCACACATCTTTCGATCGCAAGTACTTCTGCCTAAAATACGCTCGGGAAGTAACCTGACGATAATGAGTATCTGGTGCTAGGCCCAAATACTCCAGCGAATGCTACAGTGGTGGTTTTTGAACCAACTGTATACCATCTAATGGTGTTTTCTATGAGAGTTTGGATGGTGTCTTCCCTTTCCCAGTCTCTCCTCTTATTTAGTATCGTAGTGAAATTCTTTTCGATACTTACTTTCTTGATCATTTCGTACTTAGGAAGATTCGCTGATGATATGTATTTTGTTAGAGAGGACCAGGTTCCCTGATTTTAATACTCTCATTGCCTGAACCTTCCTTAGATATTCTAAGAATTGCCTCTTGGCCAGTATTTCTATCACCAGATGTAGAGGTGTGAGATCTGTAATGATCTCAAGTGCCCTAATTAGACAAGTTATCATAGCTCCAGTGATGCACACACAGGCAAGCCTTTGAACTTTGTCGAGGGTCTTCCTCGTGCTGTACTGACTTGCTTTTGTGAGCTAAACTATTGCCTTATACGTAATTGCTTGTCTCACAATCATGGCGTACATCCATCGCAATATTTTTGGGTTACTGCCCCAATTATAACCAAATAGATTTCTGCACGCCATCAAAGCTCTTATTGGTTTACTAGCAGTTCTTTCAACATGCTTATTCCACAGAAGCTTACTGTCTAGGGTTATCCCTAGATATTTAGCTTCCGATTTCCACTCTATGATTTCCCCGCTTAAACATAGGGGTTTCATGTCTGGAAGTGTTCTTTTCAGGGTGAATGGAGTTATTATGGTCTTGTTTGGGTTAACATTTAGCCCTTCTGACAAGTACCATTGCTCAATAAATCTGAGGCCCTTTAGTAATAAATCACACAAGGTGCTCTCGAACTTATACATAGCTCATACATTCGAAGACAAGTTCCGTTAGCCTGAAGAGCAACTCATCTACTTCGAGGCTCTATAGAAGGGAAGATATCACTTCCCCTTGTGGTGTCCCGCGAGTGGCTTTAACTGAGGTGGTTTAATTCCCCACCTGTGTCTCAGCTATCTTCGTCGTCAATAACTCATACATCCATTTTACAATAGTTACATTTACTCCTCGTCTTTTTAGTGCTTCTTTGATACACACATGAGTTTGTTGTCAAAGGCCCCAGATATATCCGGGAATGTGAACATTGCGATTTCTTTGTTATTCAGAGTTCTCTAGATGACGTCGGTTAGCTGATACATAACCGTCTCAGTTGATCCACCCGCTCTATAGGCATGCTGACTTTCACAAAGTGGTATATTCTCCAGGTTATTTATTCTTATGTAGTTAACCACTACTTTATCCATCGTTTTTAGTAGATGGGTCTAAGAGATCGGGGATCAGTCCCATATTTTTTCCTTATTTTGGGTATGAAGGTTACCCTTGCCCTTCTCCATATTCTAGGTATAAGACCCACTGCTAGACTGCTCCTTGTAATCATCCACAGGTGAGGAAGAATCTCCTCTATACCTTGCTGCAGGAGTGCTGGAAGTATTCTATGCACTCTTGGTGAATAATATGGTTGGAAGGTACTTATTGCCCATTCCAACCTTTGTCTGGAAAATATTTTCTCAGCAATATCCCAATCTTCCTTGCGGGATTTTTTGGTGTAATTAATTGCTATTTCAGTGCTTGTTGCTGGCTCACTACCTGGAAAGTGGGTTCTAAGACGAATAATCGATCGTTTATTTTCACCTTCCGTGTATGATTCGTCTGGCTTTTTCAGCGACATTGTGGGGTTAGTTCCCCCATTTGCCATGACTTTTTGTATTCTGGCCGCTCTGTGAGTGGAAGTGATCTTTTCACAAAAGGCTTGAAAATAAGGCATTTTAACGTTCGTAATCTATTTATTGTACTGAGTAAGCTTCTCAGTGTACCCCTGCCAATTACCGTCACGTTTGGCTTTACTAAAGTGCCAACGGACCTCTTTTCTGAGGTTTATCCATCAAGGAGCATCCTTTTCTGAACGAGCTTTTGACAGTGATCAACTGGAATCAAAAGTTTCCATTATTGCCTCATTGATCTGTTCGACTCTTTGTTCCAGGTCGTAGTGTGGGTGATTTACCCATTTACTTCGACCTGTTCCAAATTGTCCTTCATATTGGTCTTGTAGAGAGATTAATCAGTATTCCTAGGATTCAGGATTGTGGGAATCGAGGTAGTATCTCCCTCTATCCCTAATTCGATGATACTATGGTCGGAAAGTGATGGCTCGCCCATCACTCTCCAATCTTTTACATTTTTCCTAGCAGCAAACATTAACAATTTTTATGTCCAGGACCTCTTGTGTTGCTGTCGTGACAAATGTGGGGGTTGTTCCCACATTTAAGGTCTCAAGGTTATTTGCTAAGAGATATTCTAATGAACACTCACTTTTGACGTTGTTGTTAGTGCTTCCGCACACGGTATTGTGGGCGTTGGCATCACAATCAATTATGATTGGCAGCCGTCTGCTATTGCAGTCTCTCACTAGCTCTTGTACTTCTCCTGGCGGTGTCATCAGCCCGTCTCCGGCGAAGTAGGCAGACGCAATGACGATGTCTCGGTCGATACCCCGAATGTTGACGTGAACCATGATTGGAACAAGGTCCTGTGACACTTATTTTGAAACACATATATATTTTATGTTATTTCTTATGATTACACAGGCAAGCGGAAATAATTTCCTTTGATCATAAATCAATTTAATATTCTTGCATATTGCCTGATTGAGGAATCGCAGGTATTTCCGCACCTCTGCACCACTGACGCTTTTTCTCAGTGGGTCGTCTATGCCATCTGGTTCTCACAGTTTTTAGAGGTCGAACGGCATACGACCTTTGTGCCGCTTGTCCTTTTTTTCCCTCTGTGAGGTGCCCGGATGAAGAGGTGAAGGTTTTCTCCACTACTGGTTCAGTGTAAGTTTTACTTTATCTGTCCATAAATGATCCCACGAGAAGCTAGGTGCATTACGGTCCACCGCTGCAGAGCCCGGTATGCAGAGGTAGGGGGTTAAATATAATGGAGTTCCCCCCGGTGTGCCAAGGTCGAAACCAGTAAGGACTACTCTCCTATATAGCCGTGCATTCTTCGACCTGATTTCCCACATTTACTTTAGGTTTTAAATGAGGTTGTCTACTCTTGGTCCGGGCAGTAAAACCAGAACCCCCTCCATCCCACTGGGCCGCGAGACTTGACCACAGATAGCCAGGAGTCATTGGTATAACAGCTGATTTCGAGGTGAGCTCGAAATTTCACCCGGCATCGTAACCCTGTGTGCAATCCCTTAGCAAAGATACTACAGCTGGGACAGGTAAAGTTGGTTCGTGGTAGGGTATTTGAGGGATACCAGTTGAGTTTTTAGACACAACGAGCGCAGACCTCCTCCTCATATAAAATCATCTTAGAGGCCCCTCCTATCCGCCACCTGAAGATGCGCCGGGTGAGATGTTTATTAGACGCTCATTTTCCTGGTGCTGTAATTATTGAAGATAACGCAGAAGCAAATCTTGATGAAACTATCATCAAAACATCTAGATCAGCAAAAAGCCTAGCGGGTAAAATATTCACCAAGAATAGAATTGAAATGGCAATTAACAGCTTCAAGCCCTACAAATCACCTGGAGAGCATGGCATCTTTCCCGCACTTCTACAACAGGGATCCGATATCTTAATTCCACACTTATGTAAGATCGCATGCAATATGCCTTGAACCTCATAACTACCTGGTGTTTGAAGGAAGGACTTTCCATCAATCCTAATAAAACGACATTTGTTCCATTCACTAACAGGAGGAAGTTAAGTATACAGACTCCAAGCTTGAATGGTACAACCCTGTTTTTTTCGGAAGAGGTTAAGTATCTTGGAGTCATCCTTGATAGGAAACTTACGTGGAACTCACACCTCGCACACATCACCTCAAAATCAACAAGGGCCTTTTGAACGTGTTGAAGGCTCTTTGGTAAAACTTGGGGTCTAAAACCAAAAATGATCTACTGGTCATATATAACGGTTGTCAGACCTATCATCACCTATGCTGCGCTTGTATGGTGGAACAAAACAACGCAACAAAGGGCTACAATTGAGTTGCAAAAATTGCAAAGACTCGCATGTTTAGGAATGACGGGTGTAATGAGATCATGCACTTGCGCGGCCTGGGAGGTTTTGCTAGATCTCCCTCCATTACATTTACATGTAAGGAGGATTGCTATGCAAAATGCCTATAGGTTAACACAGGCTAGATCTCTAGAACTCGGTGATTTGACAGGACATCTCGAGATACTAAGGGTTGGATCAACCCAATATATGATGATGCCTAGGGACGCATGTTTAGGAATAACGGGTGTAATGAGATCATGCACTTGCGCGGCCTGGGAGGTTTTGCTAGATCTCCCTCCATTACATTTACATGTAAGGAGGATTGCTATGCAAAATGCCTATAGGTTAACACAGGCTAGATCTCTAGAACTCGGTGATTTGACAGGACATCTCGAGATACTAAGGGTTGGATCAACCCAATCTATGATGATGCCTAGGGACATGATGCCTGCTAAACAAGATTTCGAAGTTACTCTAGATGTTATTATTAACGATCGTGAGTTAACACAAAACGAAATCTCAGAAATAACTAGGGGTGCCCTCACATTTTATACTGATGGGTCAAAAACAAACGTAGGAGTGGGAAAACGGGCTACAGAACCTAATCGTAGGTTATCAGTAGCCCTAGGTAACAATCCCACAATATTCCAAGCGGAAATACTAGCAATAGACTTCTGTGCTCAAGAGTGCCTTAAAAAACGCCTCAACGCAGCCAGAATATTTATTGCCTCCGACAATCAGGCGGCTTTGAAAGCTCTTAAGTCTATAATTTATGAGTCCAAAACAGTCTGGAGCTGCAAACAATCTCTTAAGCTACTGGGTAGATATAACAAACTATCTCTGTTATGGGTACCCGGGTACAAGGGAATTGCTGGAAATGAGACTGCCGATGGTCTTGCAAAGGAAGGAGCTAGCACTCCTTTCATTGGACCCGAACCGTTTTGTGGCATTACTAAAAGCTATATTGTGGAAGAAGTCCAGAAATGGGAAAAAGAACTTAGTGCAGCCCACTGGAAAAGTGTTCCAGGCCAAAGACAAGCAAAGAGGTTGCTACAACTTTCTGCTCGCTATGCTAAATCGCTCTTAGAGCTTCAGAAGTCTGATTTCAGAGCAATCACAGGACTCTTTACATTGGACACTGCCCACTCAGATATCACCTCTGAAAAATGGGAAAAGTGGACAGAGGAACATGTAGATTCTGCGATAGTGCAGATGAAACGGCTGAACATATAATCTGCCATTGCGGAGTACTTGTTCGCCAACGCCATAGGTACCTGGAACGGTTGTTCTTGAGACCTGACCAGGTAACAAAAATAGCTCCCAATAGAATAATAGGCTTCCTTGGAAGCCGTGATCTTTGAGACAAAAAATAGATGGCGGGTATACACAAAAGATCTTTTCAGGTCGCAGTGTGGAAATGCCAGCTATAGGCCAATCGACCCCTTTGTAATCTACAATTAAAATGTAGTGAGTTATAGAAGACAATAAGGACAAAAGGTCTTTAATTAAGTATAAAAATAGAATCTAATAATAATATCTAATTTTAATATTCAAGAGATAATGAACTCATAACATTGAACTAATAACACGTTTGTTTATCAGTCATGACCGAAGGGTAAACAACATTCTTTCATATTTTGAACTTGAACGTGAAATTGAAGTCATCGACTTGAAGTATTGTCAAATATTTCCTATAAATAATTAAGCATTGGGAAATGGCGAAGAACTCAGTATTTATATTCGATATAGTTCTAATGTAGATTAATGTGTAAATTGTATTTAGATTAATATACTAACCCAGTGAATTAAATCAAAGTGTTTCTTATTCAACCCCAACACATGGTTACGAGGTAAGTGTTTCTCGACAATAAATGGTGTTATGGTTTAATCGAGGTATCTACGAGGGCACTTGCTAAGTAACCACTACATAGCGATCCTGCAAATTAAATGGTAATGCTATTGGTATAATGGTATCGCCACTACATGGCGATCCTGCGAAGTAAATGGTAAAATGGAAATAAATGTTTATTGTATAATGGAAATGGTAAAATTAATTGTATAATGGTTATCGCCACTAGTACATGTACTAGTTAATGGTAATGGAAAAATACGGTAATATGGACCCTAAGAACTAATGGTAACTGAAAATCAAATGGTAATTAATGGTAACCGAGATCCTGAAAATAATGGTAACCGAGATCCCGCCATAAGGACACGTGAAAATATATGGTTTTTTATCTAAATTTGGGACCTTGGAGAAAACAAACAATGGGAGGTTCAGCCACAAAACAAGAGGCAAAAGAAACGGGTACAGTCAACAATACATTCATGGTACAACAAGACAGTTTCACGACGCATGTAATGGTTCTACTATACATCATAACTGTAGCTTTCATTCTAAAATTTATCTGGTCGGTATGGAAAACTCACAGGAGAGCACTGAAAAGAGATATCAACAGAGGCATTGCAGCGAAGCAAGCAACAGGAACCCTCACCGTGTAAAATAAAACTGTAAGTACCTAAACATTCTATTCTTGTGTACGAATCTTTAAATGTCAATAACGTCGGAAGATTTTGATGATAAGTTACGAATAATTGTGGACGAAGTTAATAAACAGGGAAAAAGAGTTTTGAAAAAAGAAACTCCTAAAAATCCTGATATACATATAGAAGTAATTAATACCATAGTAGGTCTTTATAATAATTTTGTTAGATTAATAGGTAAAAATTGGAAAAATTTAAGTTTATTACAACAAGAAAGTTGTAGAAATTATTCAGATAAAATTAGAGATAAGGCTGCTAGGGCATTTCAAGCGTTAAATTGTATTATTAAAATACCTAACTCTATTTTGGAGGAAATCGATACGGAGGTATTACAAGCAATAAGCAAACAATTGAAAATGGCGACTAGTATGAATGATTTTTTTAATTTTGCGAGTAAAGTGTTACCGAACGAATTTAACGGTGAAGCAAACAAATTACAGTCATTCTTAGATTCATTAGATTTACTACAAATAAATGTGACGGGTAACGAAGAAAATGCTATTTTATTAATAAAAACGAGGTTAACGGGAAAAGCCAGAAGCTTGATCACGACGGAAAACTCCATTGCTGACATCAAGAATAAACTGAAAACAGGGATAAGAGGAGACAATCCAAGCCTTCTCTTAGCGAAACTGGGTAAAGTAAAACAAAATGGAAAAGATGTTACACAGTATGCAACAGAGGTAGAGAAATTGGCGGAAAGATTACAGGCAGCATACATATCGGAAGGGATGCCAGAACGACTAGCCGAAAAATATACGAAGGAGGCGACGATTAAGGCAGTAACTATGAACGCCGCAACGGACGCAACCAAAACAATAATTGCAGCGGGAAGTTTCGAAACGACACAAGAGGTACTATCGAAATTGGTTTCAGTGGAAGGCGTAATAGGACAACAAGTTTTACACATGAAAGATAACAGGAATTTCTTCAGGAAGTCAAACTTCGACGTTAGGAATAATCACAGGAGTGGAAACAGCAGAGGTTTTTATAACGGTAATCATCCAGGAAGAACGTTTCGACAGTATAATCAAAGGAACAACTATGGCAGATACGAAAATTATAATACGAAATTCAATAGGAATAATAATTACAATAACCACAGTAAAAATAACGTGAGAATATGCAAGATAGAAGAGAAAATTGAAGAAATGAGTAGACAAATAGCGCAGTTAAAGAAAGAAAACTACGATTTAAGGATGGAAAATAAGGAACTAAAAGAAAAAACAGAATTTTTGCAAGGAAACATGACAGATACTCAGAAAAATTTTAGAGAGAAGAATTTAATAATACATGGTATAGAAGAAGACAACCAAGAGGATGAGGAACAACTAGAAAACAAATCAGAAGATGTATTGAACAAGGTTAATAACACAGTAGATGTTAAAACAGATATTTTGAAATGTAAAAGATTAGGAAACAAAACCAGTAACAAAAATAGACCAGTATTAATAATGATGAAAGATGTGAATAAGAAAGTAGAGACTTTGAACGGAACGGATAAACTAAAAGGAACAAAAATATACATTGATGAAGATTATCCAAAAGATATATTGGAACAGAGAAAACAGTTAATAAGATACATGAAACAGGCGAGAGAAAGTGGAGCTAAAGCTAAGATAATTGATAATACATTATTAATCAATGATAACGTATATAGTCTAAAAGAATTAGAAGAAAGGAAGAAGCAGTTTGAAATACATACAGGATGGAACAAATCAACATGTAAGGAGAATAACGAAACTAATCCGAAAATTTTGGATAAAATTTTCAGCGATAAAACTTTTAATCAATTAAGAGAGAAATACATTGTCTAGGAAAAATTTGAAATTTGATCGATTTGGAAGAATACGATTTAGAAATACAATATGTTAAAGGTACATCGAATTACGCGGATAGCATATCGAGAATATCCATAGATGAACTTAAGGATTTATACATACATAATTCACATGTCTTAGCAATCACAAGAGCACAAGCGCAAAAAGAAAACGCCCAAACAGGACAGGATCAAAAGAATAACGTGGAAACAAAGGAAGTAAGAATACAAAAACCAGCAGTAATAAAAGTTTTAAACAATCTTGAGGCACATAAATTACCAATTTTACATTTTGAAAATAACCGTATCTCGCTAAGGATGAGCATTCGGATCAAAAATAAGTTGAAATTAAGTGAAGCCGTAAATACCGGATTAAACAACTTCGACCTAAGACGAACGTTGGAAAAGCTTGAAGAGCTATCGGTAAGAAATGAAGTAAAAAGAATGAAAATATATACAAATGATGATATATTTCAAAAGTGCACAGTAAAAGAATTTACAGAAGTAGGAAATCAATGGTTAAAAAGTATTCAAATATGTATATGTGAAGTACCAAGAACGGTACAGCAAAAAGAAGAGATCAAAAAGATATTAGAAAGATACCACAACGATCCAATGTTTGGAGGACATGTAGGAAATAATAGATTATTAAAGAAACTAAGAGCAAATTTCAAATGGAGAAACATGGAGAGAGACGTAAGAAAGTACGTAAAGAATTGTCATAAATGTCAAGTAAACAAAGCAAAGATTACTCATAAAGAAAAATTTGTCATCACAGATACAGGGATAAAACCGTTTGATATAATTTACATAGACACAATAGGTCCGTTTGTAGAAAGTAACAACGGGAATCGTTATTGCATTACAATACTATGCGAACTAACTAAATACGCAGTTATGATACCAGTTCAGAATAAAGAAGCACACACTATAGCAAAAGCAATATTCGACAATTTTATACCGAATTACGGGCTGATGAAGGAGATAAGAACAGATCAGGGAACAGAATACAAGAATGAGATAATGAAGAATTTAGCGGAACTTTTAAATATAAAACATAATTTTTCAACGGCTTACCATCACGAAGCATAGGCAGTTGTGAAAGGTTACACCGAACATTTAATGAGTATGTAAGACACTTTATCGCAGACTCCAGGAATAACTGGTGTGAGTTTGTTAAAACGTTTGCTTACTGTTATAATACTACCCCGAGTACATATCATGGATACACTCCTTTTGAGTTATTATTCGGGAGAAAGCCCAATTTGCTAGAATTCTTAGGTGAAAAAATCGAACCATGTTATAATTTTGAAAGATATGATAAGGAATTGAAGTACAAATTACAATACGCTAATGAAAGAACCAGACAGTTTCTAATAAATAATAAGCTAAATAGAGTCAGTAGTAGTGAAAAGGATTCCTCACCTGTAAATTTTAGAATAGGGGAATTAGTAATTTTAAAAAATGAAGGTAGAAATAAATTTGATACACATTATTTAGGTCCGTTTAAAATATCGGGAATAACAGGTGTAAACTGCGAGATCACATCTCCAGACAATAAGACGCAAATCGTACACAAAAATCGTATGTTCAGATACGTTGACCGGAAACAAATGTAAATAAGTGAAGAGTGTTTATAAACGAACAAAGTAGTGTTAGTAAACAAAAAACATTTAATAAACAAACTATTTTTATGTATAAGTGATATCGAAAAATTAAGACAGTAATTTTTCTCTCCCAAGAGGGGATGATGTAGTGAGTTATAAAAGACAATAAGGACAAAAGGTCTTTAATTAAGTATAAAAATAGAATCTAATAATAATATCTAATTTTAATATTCAAGAGATAATGAACTCATAACATTGAACTAATAACACGTTTGTTTATCAGTCATGACCGAAGGGTAAACAACATTCTTTCATATTTTGAACTTGAACGTGAAATTGAAGTCATCGACTTGATGTATTGTCAAATATTTCCTATAAATAATTAAGCATTGGGAAATGGCGAAGAACTCAGTATTTATATTCGATATAGTTCTAATGTAGATTAATGTGTAAATTGTATTTAGATTAATATACTAACCCAGTGAATTAAATCAAAGTGTTTCTTATTCAACCCCAACACATGGTTACGAGGTAAGTGTTTCTCGACAATAAATGGTGTTATGGTTTAATCGAGGTATCTACGAGGGCACTTGCTAAGTAACCACTACAAAAACCTTAATATATGTTTTTAGTATTAATATATGTTTTTAGAATTAATATTTGTGATTTCAGTATTAATATATGCTTTTAGTACGAATAACGTACCGATCTGAAATTTTGCTTATATTTTGAACATAGATTGTAGCTCTAATATATCAAAGTTCTTGTAGCCACTCATTGTTTATGTTATTTGTATACGTGTGAACAATAAGGCTTTTAGTGTTTTAAATGAAACTTGCTGTTTCTAGTTAACTATACAGTTCATTGAAAAATGTTAAAAATTATGAAAAATTTACAATTGTTTCGATATTACCTAAATATCATCGTCAGAATGATAGAAGTTACATTTCATTTGATGACTACCTGATGTTTAATTATATTTGGCTAGTCCAAGAAGTGACCTATCTTGTGATTGACTTAATATATGTTAATAGAAAAAATAAGATATGATATAACAAATATTAAAGCTCAGATATTATTAGCCCTATGGGAATATTCTGGATATAATTTTTCCCAATTAAGATCAGTATCACTGTGTAATGATATAGGAAACCAGGAAAACTATATCTGCTGATCTTCACAATTATCACTTAAGAAGACAGTTTAAAAGTGGAGAACTCCTTAGATTTATCTGTTCATTGACGACTTCATATTGTGGGTTTCTTAAGTGTCTTCTAATCTCCAACTCTTCAAGGAAATCCAGTTCTTGTTTCTTATCACAAATATGTAGTACTTCTAGTTCTGTGTTAGGTGTCAATGAATGATTGGTGTCAAGTAGATGTCTGGCGTAGTGATATTTATCTGGTTGTTTCGATCTGTATGCTCATAAGTGTTCACTGTTTCGGATTTCAAAATTTCTAAGGATCTAACCTAAATAGACAGTATTACATTCTGGACATTCAAGTTTATATATACCAGATTTCTTTAATGCTGATATTTTTGTTTTTACATTTAACAAATTTGTACTTATGTTACTTTCTGTTTTAAAATAAATCGTTGTATTTGTTGCTAAATATATTATCTTTGTAATATTATTCCCTGCATATGTAATGGTTTTATAAGTTTTTATTTCTCTAGTTTGCTTAGGAAATATTAGTTGTAATGGCACTTTTTCCTGTTTTTTTATTAATTAGTTTATTTATCATATGTTATGGGTAACCGTTGGATGTTACTATTTGTTCAACTGTGTTAATCTCTATCAAAATTACATTTGTTTATAGGAACTAATAATGCCTTCTATTATGGTTATCATTATTATACCCTGTTGTATAAATACTGTTGATTAGTCATAGAAAAAATATCGTATTTTTCTCAATTTACCATGGAGATGGTGATAAAACTATTAAACTTTTCAAATGTACACTCGTTTGAACTAATAATGGTTTCGAACTCTCAATGAATGAATGGAAAATCAAACAAACTTGTTTCTTGTTTCTGGATTAATCAACTATCGGAGTTTGACGATACTTCTGAATTTTACTTTTATATACACTGTCAGCATGATTAATTAACATTGGAAAGTGAATTCCAGTGGAGGGAACTCAATTAATTAACGATGAAGTTTATCAGAATAGATTGTATTTTCGACTCATTCTTCTAGCTATTTGAAGCGCCACATCTGGGTTAGTCATAGTTTCTTACAAGACTGAATTTCTGCAGGAAACTCTATCAGTATTTAAGTGGTACATTGTTCCTTATCCATACAATCGTTTGGAATTATTAATATATATTAAATCGCGAGACGACAGTGATTCTGAGATGTTTCCTTGACTTTATGTGTCGTTACGAATAAGCATACTGGTGTAGTTCCTGAATCCGACCCTGTCTAAGCCATGTATGAAAGTTAAAATTTTGGCGATTGCGTAGGGAATAAAAACGTTTAAATAAATGAGAAAAACATTAGATTGGTGTCAGGTGTGGGGTAATATAAATAAATAGTCACGTAAAAATGGCCAAGAGACTACGTGACCTTAAAATGATGGAACTTAAAGCGGAATTGGAAAATCACGAGCTGGAAACGTCCGGAAAGAAGAGTGAATTAATAAAAAGACTCAAAATGGCACTAGAAAGTGACGGCTTGGATCCAGAAATACTTTTATTTAAAAACGAGGCTTCCATATTAATCTCGTCCATTTCTGATATCAAAAAATATATTTCTAATATGAAGAACGACATCTCTGCGAACATGGACAAGGTTGGACGAGAAGATTTCAACAATGAAGATTGGTATTTCTGTCATGGAAGAGAAGACTTTAACTAATGTGAAGAACGATATCTCTGCTATGAAGAACCATATTTCTGCTATAAAGAACGATATATCTGCCGGTATCTTATCAATGAATAACGACATGGCCGCTGACGTCGAAAATTAAATTTCGTCTCTAAAATCGGATATTGAGAATGAGATGTCAATGATAGAAAATAAGGCGGACGAGAAAATTAGGGAGTTAGAAAGAAAGATGACAAATTCAAAAACTCAAGACACGCCCGCGGAACAAAAGAAGACCGAGCAAACAAAACCTTGCAAGCCTGAAACATCTTAAGTTAGAAGACATTAGCAGTTTCACCCGAGTCAAGGACCCAACGTTCGATTTCGTTAACCAATTATGTGAAACAGTTTGAAGCAGCTGCTAGAATGAATAATTGGTCCTACAGGGAGAAGGCAGTGGACTTAACTATCGCGCTTAGGGCAGGTGCCTTAGATGTACTTCAGACGATACCACTTGAAAAAACAGATGACTTCAAGCAGCGGAAAAAGAGGCTGGACATGCTATATGGCCACGAGCATCTCCTCGAACATTTGTACCAATCCGAGCTGCATAATATAAGGCAGGAACGTGACGAAGCCCTTCAAGAGTATGAAGTGGATATTGCCCGACTAGTTCGATTTGCTTATCCATCAGCACCAGAGAACACGATGGAATGTCTGGGCATCCAGACCTTTATTGATGGCTTACCTGACCCCGATATGCAAACCACGCTTCGCTTGGCCCATCCCAAAACATTAGTTGAAGCGTTGAGAACTGCTCTTGAATATGAAGCAGCAACGAAGGCTTCGGAATATAAAAACGTTAGGACCATCCGAGAGGAAGGCGATGAGGACAGACTTAACCAGATAGTCAGTTTGATAAAAAGTATGAAGGAAAAGAAGCCGAGTTAGCTCAGATGCTGTAATTGTGGCGAGCTAGGGTATGTACGCAGTTCGTGCAAACCAGGAACCCCAGTCACAGGAAAACTAGAACCAGTCGGCTACGAGGGGACACCACCGACCCATGATCATTCCAAAGACCCTCTGATACTGATACCTTCTCTCAGATGTCGCAACGACCGTATTTTTATAGATGGCGAAGTGAATGGGTAGAAATATACTCTGCTAATAGACACTCGAGCAAGTAAAACCATTATACGACCAGAAATAATAAGCTCCAAGGAGAATGTTTTAGCAACGAGACTACTACTGTGGACCGCTACAGGTGAGATTGTCAACGTTCACGGGGAGACACGAATCCAATAGGGAATTTGCGCAGAAAATTTCACGCATACGGTAATAAGATAGAAAATAATTGCCTTAGAAACAACGTTTTACAATATACAAGGGACATTCAACAAGTTGATGGTATTATTATAATAAATTATAATATATCTGGCTTAGATTTTTGATATCTTGTTTATCGTTTACTGCATTGTTCTCCTTTTTTATATGTATAATTTCTTTTATTGTTAGTTTTTTGTAATTGGAATCTTGATTTATTATTTTAGTATTATTAAAGTCAAATTTATGTTTTTCATTTTTCACATGTTTATGAAGCGCAGTGGAGGCGTTTTTTTATATTTATGGCCATTAAGTCTATTTTCAAGATGTTGGGTTGTCATACCTATATATTTTTTCGGACAGTCTAAACTTGGTATAGAATATATGACGTTAGATTTTTTTGAATCATTTATTTGACTTTTTAATTTGGAGAACAATGGTGATAGAGTATTTTGTGCTCTATGACAAACTTTTATGCCATGTTTAGATAATATATAGTTTAGTTTTTCTGAGAGTTGATTTGTGTATGGTATTGCGATGTATATAAGATGGGCTAGTGTATTGGTTTGTGTTGATTGGATTTGACTATTGTAAAATTTATGTGTGCGTTGTTCAATAATTCTGTCAATATGTTTAGAAGGATAGTGATTGTTTTGTAATATTTTATTATATAATATATATATATATATATATATATATACATATATATATATATATATACATATATATATATATATATATATATATATATATATATATATATAATGAATATAATTTCATAAAAATACGAGGTGTCTATATATAACATAAATTTCGATTTTCTACTACACCTGCTTTTAGTCGAAATTTAAATAATTTCGACGTATTGGCCTGACCGTTCTTCGAAGGGAAAAACAACTACATTCCTGGCTAATACCACGCAGAATATTGAATTACATCCCCTTCGAAAACCGTGACGTCAATCGGCCATTTTGGTGATACGGTCATCTGTAATGATTCGCAACTGATAGCGGAAGAGCATAGTACACTGACGCGTTTCGACCTTCTTGGGTCTCTTTAAGAGGGCCGTAATGTCTTCCAGCTCAGAGTCTCAGATTCTCTAATCCGAACTGAAGATTACGTCCTCCGACAACTTCTACTTGGCTCGTGTAGTTACACAAGCGAGAAGTAGTCAGCTGGCGCCATCTTCACTTTCAGTTGCGAACCAACACCTCAGATAAATGCGACCGTATTAATCGTATGAAATAAAATGAATATGTTTTCATAAAAATACGGAAAATTTTCTACGGAGTATCACCGTAAATCAATAGGAAGCTGTGAGAAATCACACAGAACATTCAACGAGTATGTTAGGAATTTTATAAATGAGGCTAAAGATAATTGGTGTGAGTTGGTTAGAATGTTTGCATATTGTTATAATACAACACCCAGTACATATCATGGTTATACTCCATTTGAGCTGTTATACGGTAGGAAAACGAATATACCCAGATTTTTAAACAAGGGAATACAATCATATTATAATTTTGAAGAGTACAGTAACGAATTGAAATATAAATTACAGGACGCATATGAGCGAGCTAGAGAATTTTTACTAAAAAAAAAGATGAATAGGGAGGAAAATAGCGAAGCAAAAGCTTCAACAACTCAATTTGAGATAGGGGACTTAGTCCTGCTTAAAAAAGCAGAAAGAGTGAAATTCGACCCGCAGTACCTCGGGCCGTTTAATATAACCAAAATGATAGGGGTGTAAACTGTGAGATTACATCTCAAAATTGGAATAAAACTCAAATTGTACATAAGAGTTGACTTTGTTTGTATAATAGTCAATAGTTAGCTTATAAATATGTAGGTATGAAACAAATAACAGGTAGTGATAAATGAAAACAAATAGTGTAAACAAGAAGACAATTAAGTGAACACAGTAGCGTAAGGACGTTAAAACGCGGAAAATAACCAGGGTAATTTCCCGCTACTGAGAAAGGATGGTGTAGTGAATCCTATATAATGAATTTAAGGCATCACAGAATTAGAAACATGAAGGTCGTAAAACAATTATTATTTTAAATTAAAAGTTATTGCAAGTATATCATAAGACGGTGCCCTATTATTTCCATACGACCGGAAAGTGCAGACATGGGTCTAGCTGCTGATTTAAACATCCAGTTCCGGATACACAGAAGTTCCAGAAGGAACTTCCTTCCAAGGAGGGGGTAATGTTACGAATTAGCACACTGGTGTAGTCCCCGAATCCGACTCTGCCTAAGCCATGTATGAAAGTGGAAATTTGGGTGATGGCGCATGGATTTCTTCGAACGGTTTATCATTATTTTTTGAGAGTATTCTTATCTAGACATTTCCAGTTAGGTCCATTGTTTTTGTAACCATTCTTATCTAGACAATTACAGGGAGGCGATTATTTTGTGAGTCGCAATCTAGAAAGATCTAGAAACAAGGGCACTTAATATATAAGAGAGGCTATATCTACCAACTAGTTAGTTAATAATTGGATCCCGTGAAATAGTAAATATTCTAAGTGAATGAACAGTAGTGAAATGTTTATATAAATTAATATACTGTGTATAGAATACGAATTAGTCAATAAATAAATTAAGTGGGTAGACATACCGTATGTATAAATTTATGCCACCCGTCGTACTAAAAACGTTTAAATTAATAAGAAAAAAACATTACAGTATGTTCACTGTTCAGGCATACATTTTGAAATAGATTAGACTTTTGAGCTTCGTTAGAGAATTTCACACAAACATTTGATTGATGATTAACATGGGTACGCCACTGATAAGATTCTGAATATAGGTAGGGTTTTTGATAGGTTTATTCATTATTTGACAAAAAGAGCGTTTCTTTTGTTCTATTAATTATGGTTTGTTATGTTATGTATCAATGAGATATTATGTCTCTCTTAAAAATTTCTTCCATGATAAAAATATTGTTAAACTATTTTTGAGCTAATGACAATTTTATTCACCTATTTTTTAGTTAATTTGAAAATTATTATTTTTTATGAAAAATGATTGACTGTGTATATAGAGCGACTTTACATTGTTTTACACGTTTATGAACATTGTAGGACAAGTTTTTAAAATCTGTCATTATGCCTATTCCCGTTTTATACAAATTTGTAACCTCAGCATTTCATTTACCTCTTACTCCATTAAGTATGGTAAATTCCACACATTTTTCATACACTGAAAACTCGGATGATTATGCAAATGAGATGGAGAAAAATTTTGAATAAAAAGCTCTGAAACAACTTCAGTACCTATGAGAATTTTGTAATAGCTATAATGTCAACATAATTTATATTGTTAATATTGGGAACTTCAAGAGACAATCTGAACTCTGCTTATTTGATATTCGTCAATTAATATCAAACAAAATTTATGAGAAGGGGTATTGAATAAGGAACTGTATTAAATAATTTATCAAGTAAAGTAAACCGTATTTTATATTAACGAAAACGACGCCTACTTGAAAGGGAGAGGGTCTGAAAAGCGGAAATTCAAGGTTAAATTTCAGGACATGAACTCGAATTTTGATGCGATTATAAATTTTTCACTACATCATTTGAGATGTTTCTGGTACACTGATACACGTTTTATTATGGAGTTAAATATGCTCTTATCTACAATAATTGTTATTTTCAATTTTTCAAATAACAACATAATTTGGTTGAAGGTGGTAAGATGTAAAATTTTCATGTTTATTCACAGTTCTTCTTGATCAAGCATTTGAGAACAGGCTCTACCATGGCAAGGAAGTTGAAAGTGGGCACTTTGAACATTACATTCGTTAAAATTGAACTGTCCCAGCAAACACACAAAGGGTGACAAAGCATTGGGCCAATGAATTTTTCGATGGCATATTAATGGCCAATTTCATAGATCATTATTTAAAAATCGTTATTAATTCGCTGCTTATATGTCATGTGGAGATACACAATTTAATGCTATCTAAAGTTATTTTTGACAATGCACCATTTGTTTCTTGAGGGTCCAAAGACCTTTTCAAACCGCTTAAAATGCACAGTTATAATATTTATGGAAAAAGCATGTTTTAAAGTTCTTAAAATGCAACGTATTTTTTTTGTATGTTAAGTAAAACTGGTCAGTAAGCTTTATAATTCGCTCTTGAAAAGTGCTGACTACCCAACAATTGACAGATGACAATTGTTTTTGTCATCGCGTGTTTATGGACACATGATTTATGGAAGATTGAAAAGTATCAGAGTCTCTGAAAGTGTATTGTAAATTTTAATTATTGGAATTTAAACAGAAATTGGACGTTATCTGTGTGTGTTTCGTAAATTTATGAAGAAAATTCAAATAAATATGAAAAATAGCAATAATTAGTCCTACAGAAGTATTTCATTATTGTAATTCGTCCAAGCTAATTTCACCTAACTTTTCAACATTCCCTCCAATGTATACATTAACATTTTTAACGGTCTTCCTGGTTCTGTTAGCTACTGTTTTGTTCTCAAAAAATAGCATATTCTGTAACTGGTATATTCGGCGTAAGAGATATAGTGCGAACTTTATACTTTTGGGCATTTCGTTTGACTTGAATACCGTCATAGTCCAGTCAATATTATAATGTAAAATGCTCATTTGACGATATATTCATTTGATATTATAATAATCGTTAAAATGTATTTAATAATTTTATAATTATTAAATACCCTTATCAACGGTCTAACCGTTATTTTTAACCCACAATTATGGAGCGACATCCTACTTTTTAAGATACTTAGCGTTAATATATAGAATAAAATACATTCCTTTAAACAATATTAACCTATTTCAGTTATTAAACATAACACCAGACAATTAAAACTACCTCATATATCGTTTTATTAGGAAGAATTAGGAATATTAATTTCAAATAATCTATTATTTTTCCCATCTTTTACTGAACTATAACTATATTTTTAGAGGGCATTTTTTTCGAACACAACAAATGTTCACTCATTAGTTTGTAGGCTGACATCAAGAAAGAGTGTAGGGGAAAGTGTTGTACCTATGGATACTTTTTATAAATCGATTTTCATAATTTAGACAAATAAATATATTAAAAAATTAAGAAATCTGAACTGATGTTCATACATTTGTAAAGTTTATTCTAAAATGCAAATTTTCCAAATTTAATATTTCTCTCACTTTCAGCACTTTTTTGTATGTATGTTAAGTGTCCCTAGGTTCAACCGGTTTGTTGTACCTATGGACACGAAAAGTTGTACCTAGGGACACGAGATGATGCATCTTTACAACCATAATATAACGTGAAAAAGAAAAATACTTCCTAATCTTCGTGAAAATTTTATTGGAAAACAAACTGCAAATAATACATAGACTACCCTGCATTAATTTTAGCAAAATATACTGAAAATATAAATGTGTTTGATTGCCGAGAGGATGAACCTTCTACACGTGGTTGAGGAAGTTTTTGTACAATATCGCTAATGTTAGTTGTATATTCCACTTCAACTTTAACAGTAAATGTGTAGCCATGTTTGAAGGAATAATCTTTCTTAATATATTTTACTTGGAATTCTGTGTCGTCCACCTTTCCTGAAATTGTGGCTACAAAATATCAGGAATATTTTTTCTTTTAAGCGCACCAAAATAAAATTACCTTCCTGAAGGTTATCTGAGGTAAATTGAATGGAATCAATGCCTAAATCTGACAGAGAATTATCATCTGAATAACTTCTGTCACTTTTAATCTCAAAATCAATTTGATCTTCCTATGAAGACGTTTCGTCAATGCTCAACTTTCGTTTTAATTTTTTCTTGTAGTAACTTTTCTCGCTTCTTTTCCATAACTTTTGCCTTATTTTCCTTTATTCCATTTAGTTCTGGGGTGTCGGTAAGGATGCGAGCTCTTCCTTTTTTGCGCCCCATAAAGTGTTCCCTTTACGTGGCGGAGCTTTTGGAATAGGACAAACCTCATATGGTGAAATAAAACTTGATATAATAGGCATTTTTCCATGAAAGTCCGACTAAGCTTCTGGTGTAGAAGATGACGTTAAACCAGAATATGAAGGCTTGGGCTCTATTTCGGAAGCATCGCAGTAAGATGGTTCAGGGTCGGTAGAAAGGGAAAGGCTTGGTGAAGGATTGTGTAAATGTGGCTCCTCTCTATTTGTTATATTAGACGGCAAAAAGTCTTGTTCAGTAAAAATATCACTGTTTCAAGTATAACCTGATACTTGAAAGCCTTTGGTTATATTGTTTGGACAAAACGCCTCCAACTTTGCCGTATTCGTCAATTCAGCTACGTCGTAATTGGTTACTGGTTTCCCAGCGTCACCCGGAGAACTCATCCAATTAGTCATGGCACTATTGTAGTAGGACTTAAGAGGCCCAAAAACAGATAAATCGGGATGCTGTAATCGGTGTGATGTATGAGGATGAACAGTAACTAAAATGACTCCCGAACGTTTTGTCAAGTCTATAGTGGGAAATATAAGAGTATTAAAGTGCTACGTTTGGTCTGTTTTGCTTTATGGATGTGAAACCTGGATATTGGAAGTCAAGCACCTAAATAAATTGGAAGCGTTCGAGTTATGGTGCTTTCGCCGTAAGCAAAGAATTCACACGTAACTAATAAACAAGTATTAGAATCCCTACATAAACAGCGAGAATTGACTAACACCATCAAAATAAGAAAAGTCGAATACTTTGGACATACAGTGTGACCCATTTTTAATGGAAACACCCCCCTAAAATTTGAAGTTGTAAACCGATTTCAATAATTTTTTTTTGAAATGTCAAGTACTAAAAGGTCTACCTTGGGACAAAATTTGAAATGTTTATTCCAATTTTCAGGGCATACTACGATATTTTTTATTAGTCGAAAATCGGGATTTTTTATTAGCAATTTTTTTATTGAAAAAATCACTACGCCACTGGATTCGGAGTGCCTCTAAACAGGTGTAACCAAAATTACATGAAAAGATATCTATCAATAACAAAGTTATGGCAACTCAAAAATTCGAAAACTCTCACAGCTAATAGTCACAAAAACACCCTATATCTACAGATATAGCCATGAGAATACTTTTTTATGATTTCAACAATAAAGTGCCACCAGATGAAAAAAAAATTTTAATGAAAATAACGGGATTACATTCACACAATTCAACTAATAATGAAGCAAAAAAATTTTATAAACGTAACTATGATAACTAATCATTGAAATGTTTCGAGTCAGTGCAACAATTAATTCTAACTCATATTCTAGTAGCCTCTACTAACCCACCATCTATTTCGATACACTTGTCGTAGCGCTTACGAATGTTTCTGATCACGTTCCTTAGTTCTTGAGGGGTAATATCTGCACATACCTGTCGAATTCTTGCACAAAGTTCATTTCTATCTCTTGAGCGGTGTTTGTAAACTTTTTGTGTGATAAGTCCCCAGAGAAAAAAGTCCAAAACTGTGAGGTCTGGAGATCTGGGGGGCCAATCTAGAAACGGACTACCACGGCCTATCCATCGGTTTGGAAAATGCTCGTTAAGCCATTGCCTCACAGCTCTGGCATAATGAACTGAACACCCATCTAACTGAACAATTAAATTTAATCGTTCATTGATTGGCAGCTCGTGAATAGCATCACAAAACTCTGTGTTTAAAAATTCTAGCAGCCTCTGCGCATTGATGTTTTCCTCAAAAAAGAAAGGACCAATAATTCGTTCGTTCAATATCCCACACCAGACGTTGATTTTTTGGGAATACTGGCTTTTACAATTTATTACCCAGTTAGGATTATCCGCTGCCCAATAGCGACAATTCTGTGATGACACTACTCCATTTGTAGTGAAACTGGCTTCGTCGGTATATAAAATATTTTGTAGGAAATTTCTATTGTTTAAATATTCCCCTTGGGCCCATAAACAATATTCCATACGTCTTGCTTCGTCGCCTTCTTGCAGTGTGTGTAAAAATGTTGGCTTGAAAGGTTTAATATTCTTCGCCTTGAGACATCTCCGAATAGTTTCTCGTGGAATATTCAAATCTAAAGTGGCATTCCTTATACTGGCATTAGGATTATTTCCGAAATAATCTAAAATGATTTGATCATTCCTGTCATTCCTGTTTCGTCTTTGTACAGGATTACTCTTTAACATCATTTTTGATACTGCACCAGTTTCATTGAATATTTCATTTACCGTACCGCAGCTAATACGAGGACGATCTGGATGTCTTTCATTAAATACTCTACAAACCTCTCTAGCACTTCTAACGTCATCTCCCGAAAGGCGTACAATTTCAATTTTCTCTCTTACGCTCAATCTTGCAGCCATGACAAAAAATAATCCGAAGAACTGTAATGTGAATATTGTTGACAATAGTACACTTAAATCTCTCACAAGTGTCAAACTGTAATATCATTTCCATGGCAACTAAGATTTAAATTGAAAATTCTATTAGGTCTTAGTTTTAGTTAATTTGCGTGAAAATTTGAATGAATGTAATTCCGTTATTTTCATTAAAAATATTTACGCTATTTGTTTTTTTTCATCTGGTGGCACTTTATTGTTGAAATCATAAAAAAAATATTCTGATGGCTATATTTATAGGGTGTTTTTGTGACTGTTAGCTGTGAGAGTTTTCGAATTTTTGAGTTGCCATAACTTTGTTATTGATAGATATCTTTTCATGAAATTTTGGTTACACCTGTTTAGAGGCACTCCGAATCCAGTGGCGTAGTGATTTTTTCAATAAAAAAATTGCTAATAAAAAATCCCGATTTTCGACTAATAAAAAATATCGTAGTATGCCCTGAAAATTGGAATAAACATTTCAAATTTTTTCCCAAGGTAGACCTTTTAGTACTTGACATTTCAAAAAAAAAATTATTAAAATCGGTTTACAACTTCAAATTTTAGGGGGGTGTTTCCATTAAAAATGGGTCACACTGTATAATGAGGGGGCATAAATACCACATGCTCCGAATAATTATCCAGGGTAAAATAGAAAGAAAGCGAGAAAACCGCTTTCTTTGCATCGTAATATTAGACATTGGACAGGTCAAACAGTTGAAAAATTGTTTCATGTAGCTACCGATCGAGAAGCTTTCCAATAAATTGTCAACTCGATGATAACCAACGCCTGAACGCTTGATGATAGCCAACGTTTGATAACAAACATGGCACACAAAGAAGAAGAAGATAGTGGGTATGGAAACATGGCTTTCGTGGTTCTCTAATAATAAAATAACCTTATCCTCCAAAGAGGGTTTAACATGCAATATAAAATGTTCTAAGTATTTGAAAAATATATCTTCATTGGACCATCCACTCGGATTTGCAGCTCCGATTGCACCAGGTAGTTCCCCTTTCAGCATGTGACTTTTGAAATTCACCCTCGAAAAAACAAGTAAAGGAGACACAGTATTCCCCGCAGCAATAATACAACATATCATAGTAACTAGGATACCTCTTTCTCCAGAAATCATTCCTCCTATTTGCTTTTGTCCTTTTGGTGCCAAACTTTTGGGAGGTTGCTGCACCATTGTAATTACCGTCTCATCGACATTAAAAAATTTGGATGGTTCAATGTTTTCTTTAGCCAACGCATTTTTGTATGCTTGAAAGAAAGCAGCCACTGTTTCTTCATTAAATGCAGTCGCTCTGGCCCTACTTGTACCCTTGGGTTTTCTAAGTGACAGAGATGCCGAATGCCTATTTCGGAAACCTCTAAGCCAATTATCTCCTGCTTCTTTCTTCTCATCCCATTGAGGAGGATATTTTATTTTATTTTGCGTTACATATTCATATGCCAGTCTTTTAACGTTTGCCAAACTTAGGCCATGATGCATTCTAGCAGCTCTCTTCAAATAGTTTACCAGCTCCGCTTCCTTGGCTTCATTGAAAACTTGTTTGACTTTATAATTCGGATTGTACATTAAATCATTTTGACCTGATGGTTTGAAATGTTTAATGTGTCTTGCTTATGCATGTTTCAATGTTTATGAGAATCTACGGGAGAAGTTTGGTTTCGAATGAAGAAACAAATTATTGCAAGCAGTATCTGATTTAACAGAAGTTTCCCTGACAACTATACGTAAAATAGCCAAGAACGGGTATTACGAACGCAAGAAGCTATGTGTGAAAGTTTATTTCGCTATCGTGTATTGTTTTACATAACGGTCGTGAATTTTTGTAAGTCCAGTATCTATTGGTTAAATCATATGTATTTAATGAGACGATGGAATTCCGAGTTATGGTATGAAGTTTTTGCTGTAAATTTGTATCTTAACATATCTATTCTTTACTTGAAAAGGGTTTCGAGGCATGTATTCCATAGCACTCAAACATATTCTCAATTCAATATTTTGCAATATTCTAATTTGGATGGAATGAAATTTCATTGACACCTCCATATAGTATAGCCCCATAATCCAGAATGTACCTGATGTAGCAGCGGTAAAATAGGAGGGCGAAGTTTATATCAGCCCCAAGCCATGTCTTCATGATTGATCTTAGAAAGTTTTACCCCTTTTCGCATCTGTTTTACGTGTAATTGAAATGTTGTCTCCATGTGGGTTTTTTTGTCCATAATCATACCTAGGTAAATTGTTTCTATAGTTACAGAAAATTTAGTGTCATGTAATAATATTCTCATATTATTTGGTGTGTTATGTCGACTAAAACAGAATTATTGGAAGCAGCATCTGATTTAATAGAAGTTCCCCTGTCAACTATATCTAAAATAGTCAAAAATGGGAATTACGAACGCGAGATGCGATGTGATAAGGGATTGATTAAACCTTTAGATGTGTATTTAATAAAATCATTAAAAACCACCATATATGACTGTTACAAAAGTAATTAGTTACCTACGATTGAAATAATAAGAAATAAATTGACAAACGCCGGCTGTAATGTAAATGTCTGTAAGAAAACTATTGAAAACTGGTTTAAAAAATTGAGATTAAAATTCAAAATGATTAACGAACTCATTTATCAGTGCAGGTGATGATACAAAATGTGTAAAATATATAAATGGTAACCCTAAATTTTTGTTTGTTTGTGAATAATAATTATTATATTTATATTTAAACGGATACAATGTATATATGAATATATAAATAAATTTTGCAGAAAAAAACAAATGAGACATTGATTCACAATGAAAATATACAATTTAAAAACTAATAAAAAAAGCGCTTCAGGTGAATAATCAGTATTTTCGGAAATTTATGAATTGAGAATGATTCAATGCATCGTCTTCGTTCCTTACATTTCGAACAAGTTGGTTTCTCATCACCGTCTAGTGTTTCTTCTCTTGTAAACGAATCTAAACATTGTGAAAGTCGTAACTGACCTGTTCTTTGTGGTATCGGAAGGGATAAATCTCAAAAAGGATCGTAGGTAACTGAACAGTGACCACAGTGTGTGCACTTGATTGTTGATTTTAATTGACCGACAAAGTTATCCCTAATCTTGGAGTTGTCCATTCTCGCATATCTTAACCAAAATTCTTGTGCTTTCTCGATATCACTAAATTTGTCATCAATTTCTGTTACTATGGGCTTTGGTTTTTCATATACCTTGTTGACATCTTCGTGAAGTCCTGCTAATCGGTAACGAATAATCTCATGTGCATCATATTGAGTATATCCCATGAACCTTGAAGTAAATCTCTGAATCTTACTTTTCAATGATACTGTATCAACCACTCTGTCTGAACCACCTTCAGAACAAAGCTCTTGAATAACTTCAGCAAATTCTTTAATTAGTGTTCCTTTCATGCTGGATATGTTTATGTTAATATCTCTTATGTATGCGTCTTTCTTTAGATATTCTAATAGCCACCTTGTGTTTGATAGGCATTGGATGATACTATCCATGAAACATGTGTTACCAATATTTTTGAGGCCTTTGAGACCCAAAGAATCTTGGGGAATACCCTTTATGGATCTGAATGTGGAAATATTGTTAAAAGTTCTTTCGCAACTACTATCATTGTACGAATAATCTCGGATTCTATGATAGTCGTTCTCACTTGATCGGCGTGATAAGGAATTTGAATTGATGATGTTTGCTACTGAATTGGATGTAGATATTACGGATTTGAAAACTGTTTTGGTTAGAGATAATCTATTGCGTATAGGAATCGCATCATTCTCTAGCATATTCATCTTCTTCAGTATTCCTATGAATGGGCCATCATCTGGCTGGTGGTTATCTGTATTTTTCAGTACACTGGAGCCCAAAAGCTTGTGGGGGCATAATTTATTAAATTATCAACGCATGTATTATCAGAAGGCACACATTCTGAGAAATAGAATGAAGATGTTAAATAAGAATTTCGGAAAAAGGAAAGATCACATGTTTTAGGGTCTGTAATGTGAGAAAGTTTGAAAGTGGTAAAAGAATTACGTTTCTTATGATTAGGTTTCATAAAAAGTTCTACTAGAGGCTTAGAACGGGGAAACGTACCGAGAAAAGATGAAGCGCTTCCTCTTTGAATTGCAATACTTATTTGTTGTATAAAGAACAAAGTTGCTCTTGAATCATTGGTTTCTACTGATATTTTTTTACCGATTTCTTCAATGAATTTTAAAGCTTCATGACCAAAAACACCAGAGGTTTCAATTGATACAGGAATAAAAATGTAAATGTTCTCCAAATTTTTGTATTTATTGATTTTAAAAGTTCCGCCTTGTAAAGCTGCAGCGCCTGCGGAAGTAGATGTGGATCGGACATGGGACGGAGTCCAAGTGTCAGTGCAAGTGAAATCCCATATAACTAGTCTGCCGCGTTGCCATGGAATGAGGGTCATACCATCTGGACGTTAACCGTCGTCGCGGCAAGTACCTAACGGTTCCAACGAACACGGAATCTTTGCAGATGCCATGCCTCGTTTGATTAGGTCATTTACTGCAGAATGACGTGAAAAACGGCTGGCACTTGATTTACAGCTTAGGCCGTGTCTACCATATTCGTCAACATCAGCTCCGCAACGACAGCGATGTTTTACACAAATTTGACAACCTAAACGGAGACCAATAGAAATACGGAAACTTTCGTCATCTAATAAATGAAATCTTTTGAACTATTTAATGATGACAAGAAATAAGGAAGAGCTACTGAAACGATTGACCGAATTCCTAAACCACCATGTGAAACAGGTAGTGAAGCTTGTTTCCAAGAAAGGTCCTCTAATTTAATGTTAATTAATGACTCTAATGAATGACGAATGGCATTGTCAAAATTGATTAGGATATCATTATGTAACCAGGTCGGACTACATCTTAAGATATATATATATATTACACAAAGATGATACGAGATTTTTTCCTGAAGGGCCAGTACTGTAACTTATTAAATCTTGTAGATTTGAAGGTCTTAAAGAGTCTAAACCACCAGCAGAACTTGTTTTAAAAGAGTTTATTGCGCTACTCACAAATTCTCCTGTTATAAAAAAAGGAATATGTTCCAAAATCAGTGTAGAGAACGTACTATTAAGGTTCTCTACAGGATGTTTCGATTTTAAATCTGTTAAAGTGGCTGCACTGACATCAGCCAAACTGTCATCTGAAGCTAAGATTTTGATTGCGGATGTCAAGTCGTCGTCAGAAACTTTACTAATGACATTTTTAATTTTACTATTTTTTGATAAATTTATGTTTTTCCGAACTGAGAAGTTTCTATTTTGTTGATCAGAGGAATTTAAATGATGATCTATATTTTCAAAAGTTTTTCAATTATTCTTGATTATAGTAGAGAGAGATACTTTTTTATTAGAATTTTTAGAAGGAAGAATCAAAACATTATACGGAAAAAGCAATAGATTTTCCCAGGTAGTAATACAATTTTGTCTTACGCATTCTTCAATCAGATTAAATAGCGTTGAGGCACAAAGAGCCCTTGAAGCTTTTGGGACTCTTCTTATTACTGATCTTTGGCTCTTCAATTTTGCCAACTTTATATGAAAATTCGTATCTTTTATATCCTTATATTCAGAACTTTCTACTGTAATCTAGCTTGAATTTTGTCTACCATGCGTCTTGTTTTGATGTAATTTTAAGCCTCGCTTCTTAAAAAATTTACCACAGATTTCGCACTTCACTGTGACTGGCGCTGACATAAGGCTTATATCATATAGAATTTGGAGTTATGCAGTCCAAAAAATTCTACCGTCCGCTTCACGTTGATAAATGTACATCCATTTTCTATTTCTGCTTATCTGTCACTCAAATTTATTGAATAAAATTTAAAAAACTATTATTTTTTCATATACTCCATTGTTATACAAAAAAGCTTATTATACGAAGTGAAAACGCGACTGAACCCACGAACTTCATAATTAAAAAATAATGAAATATTCAAAAATAAACTTGGAATTAAAACTTTTAGTGAATGACATAAAACTACAAATGTAAATAGAATGTACTAAATAACTCAAAAAACTAATTCCGAACTGCTCTAAGCTGTAATGAAATTCAGATATAGTATAAAAATTTTGAAAGTTTATTAGAAAATAAAATGCAATCAATAGCAGATGTTTGCTATTACAATCCTGCAGTGATTCTACTTAGTGAATCCAGAACAACAACTGATATCAACAACATTGAATTGGAAATTGACAATTATACACTTGTTAGATGTGATTCAGACTTTAGACACACAGGAGGTACTGTTATTTATATACGGGGAATAACATTTTCACATTGTAGGACATTTGTTGGTGTAGGTTCATCTCAACTACATATTGTGGTATAAAGTGGGTCATAGGTAGTCTTTATCACTCACCAAGTGCAAGCTATACTACATTCTTGGATCATTCAGAAAAAATGTGTGAAGAAATATTTTGTAAAAACGTTCGTACAGTATTGGTTGGTGATTTTAATTTGAATTTTTTATCAGCCAAATTTTATATAAAATATTAAAGACCATTTCAATACATATGGCATATCTCAGAAATAACAAATTTTACAAGAAGTACTAATAACAGTAAGACCTTAATTGACTATGTGTTAACTAATTGGGATAACGCTGTAGCAACTGTTTTGGATGAACCTAAACTTACGGACCACCTTTTAACATATGTTGAATATTTTTATAATAAAAGAGTAAATTTTAGCAGCAAACAAAAATTGTTAGGATCTTGACAGGAAGAAATTTATTCAATATTAACTTAAATTTAATAGAATGTAACTTTTTACTTAACAATACAAATATAAACCAGATTTATGATAATATTGAGGAAAATGTTGAAACCATTGTAAATACAATTTCACCTTTAAATCCATGTAATTTTATACGAAAAAGATTTGCCATGGTATGGTGGTCAGATCGAAAAATTAAGTGGAGAGAGATTCTGCTTACAAGTAATTTAGAAGAACTGCCAATTATGTTAATTGGCAAAATTATAAAAATAACCGTAATGTCCTAAGAAATATTATTAAGGTAAAGAAAAGTCAATTTTATTTTAAACAGATTGATAGTAGCAGTCATAATCCACGTTTAATGTGGAAAATTTTGAAAAAATTAATCAATCCAAGACAGTTTACTAGTTACTTCGATTATGGTGTTCAATTTAAACAGAAATTAGTCGATTATTTTGATAACTTTTTGTAAAAAGTATTGAACATATTATTTCTGGTATTGAAGATGTCGGGTTTACCTCCCGCATTGACTACTTTGATGAAATTAACTGTCTAGACCTTCACTTCGTGGAATCTAATCATATTAGTGTTTCAAATGAAACTCACTGTTTCTAGCTAATTCCACAATATAATAAAAAATGTTGAAAATTCTAAAAAATTGACATTGTTTCGATAACTGGATATCATCGTCAGAATGACAGAAGTTACATTTCATTTGATGCCTACCTGATGTTTAGTAGTTATTTTTGGCTAGACCAAGAAGTGACCTACCTTGTGATTGACTTAATATATTTTAATAGAAAAAAAGAAGAAGATGTGATATTACAAATATTGAAGCTTAGATAGTATTAGCCCTATGGTGATGTCCTGGATGTAATTTTTCCAATTAAGATCAGTATAACTGTGCAATGATAAAGAAAACCAGGAAAACTATATATGCTGATCTTTCCAATTATCGCTTAAGAAGGCAGTTTAATAGTGAAGAACTCCCTAGATTTATCTGTCCATTGGCGACTTCATATTGAGGGTTTCTTAAGTGACTTCTAATTTCCAACTCTTCAAGGAAATCCAGTTCTTGTTTCTTATCACAAATATGTAGTACTTCTAGTTCTGTGTTAGGTGTCAATGAATGATTGGTGTCAAGTAGATGTTTTGCGTAATGGGATCTATCTGGTTGTTTTAATCTGTATGCTCGTAAGTGTTCACTGTATCGGATTTCAAAATTTCTAAGAGTCTGATCCAAATAGACAGCATTATATTCTGGAAATTTGAGTTTATATATACCTGATTTCTTTAATGGTGGTATTTCTGTTCTTACATTTAACAATTTTGTACTGACGTTACTTTCTGTTTTAAAATAAATTGTTGTATTCGTTGCTAAAGATATTATCTTTGAAATATTATTAGAAATATTTCCTGCATATATGATGGTTTTATAAGTTTCCATTTCTTCAGTTTGTTTAGGAAATATTAGTTGTAATGCAACTGTTTCCTCTTTTTTATTAATTAGCTTATTTATCCTATGTGATGGATAACCGTTGGATGCTGCTATTTGTCTAATTGTAATAATCTCTCTATCAAAATTACATTGGTTCATAGGAACTGATAATGCTCTATGTATCATTGAATTATATGCCTCTAGTTTATGTGGTATAGGGTGATTGGAATTATATGGAATTGTCACATGAGTATGTGTTGGTTTTCGGTAAATTGAATAATCAAGTACATCATTAACTCTTTGAATTTTCAAATCAAGAAAATTGATTGAGTTATTTTTTTCAATTTCTAATGTGAATTCAATTATTGGGTGTAAATTATTAATGTGGTTGAAAAATATATCTAATTGTCGTTCACTACCTATAAAACAAGCTAATCTGTCATCTGCATATCTATACCAAAATGAAACATTTTTTGAAATATTACTTTCAAAGATTTTTCTTTCTGAGCAGTCCATAAAAATGTTTGCCAAAATAGGTGATATAGGGCTACCCATTGGTAAACCATCATTTTGAATATATATGTTATTGTCAAAAGCGGAATAATTCTGATTAATACATACATCAAATAAATTAAGTATAACTGATATTATTCCTGGATTAATATTTTTATCTTCTAGTAATTTTCTTACAGGTATTAGACATTATTTAGGAAGAATTTTAGTGAATATATTAGTTTTCTAATAATGTAAGGGATGATATTGTTAATAATTCAAATTATCTTTCAAGTGATTACGAAAAGAGGTGAATTATAAATAAGAATCCTCTTTGTCCACAATTATATGGAACCGTTAAATTACATATAATAACCAAACCAATTAGACCTGTAGATTCTTATGTTATTACTCCTAATAATATATTGGCAAAGAAGCTTAACAACATACTTAATAGTTACGGATATGCATCTAAATACTCAATTGGAAATTCAATGGAACTAATCAAAAAATTTAAAGAATTCAACTTACAAGATAACTGTAAGCTTATTTCATTTCCCGCTACTAATATATTCACTACAATTCTTCCTAAAGAATGTCTAATACCTGTAAGAAAATTACTAGAAGATAAAAATATTAATCCAGGAATAATATCAGTTATACTTAATTTATTTGATGTATGTATCAATCAGAATTATTCCGCTTTTGACAATAACATATATATTCAAAATGAAGGTTTACCAATGGGTAGCCCTATATCACCTATTTTGGCAAACATTTTTATGGACTGTTTAGAAAGAAAAATCTTTGGAAGTAATATTTCAAAAAATGTTTCATTTTGGTATATATATGTAAATGACATATTAGCTTGTTTTATAGGTAGTGAACGACAATTAGATACATTTTTCAACCACATTAATAATTTAACTTTTGTTTCGTTTGGTAGGGTAGATATTATTATTTCATCTCCGTACTTATTAAACAGGCGGCTTTTGATGGTTCGCACATCAGGTGTGTTTCCACCTAAAAGTTCAGTCAACTTTGTCAGGAAAAATTGACATTCTTCTAAGTTTTTTTCTAGGTAGGTAAAATTTTTTGCCATAGCTTCATCAACAGTACCATGACTACGTTCTGCCCTCTGTACCCCTATTCCAACAGATTTTTACAGCTTTCTCTGACAAAATCGATGATATCTTGCACCTAGTGCAGGCAAATCGGTGTCTTTTGTGATACGTTCTGTTAATTTCAGTGCCCATTCATCACCTCTTTTCTCAGCTGCATTCAACACATTTGAATCTAGGTGCAAGCTCTCCACTGAAATTACATTATTCCTTTTTTCAAGCGTGATTTTTTTTGGTTTTCAACGAATTGTAGTGTTATTTCTTTACCACATAAAAAACAGCATTCTCTGAAGTTGAACTGCTGATCTGAGCTCCTCGTAGGTCTTGCTAATTTTACTTCATTTCTCCCACATTTCACAGCTGCTGTTATCAATTTGGGGTTGGTATAACTTTTTTGACATTCACGATGCACTGAAATCTCGTGCACTTCCTTCAGTAAACGTTCATGTGCCCGGTTCTTCAATGTAACACTACACGATATCAGGGTTTTCACACCTCTCTGTTTCACCAAAATCACTTCACCTTCAGTCAAAGTCTCATTGTATATGAAGCAACAAGTACTCACGGAGTCTCCTGCACTCTCCATCGTATTAAAACTTCACTTTCCAACCGAACGCGTCTAATTTCTTTTTTTCTATTAAAATATATTAAGTCAATCAAAAGGTAGGTCACTTCTTGGTCTAGCCAAAAATAACTACTAAACATCAGGTAGGCATCAAAGGAAATGTAACTTCTGTCATTCTGACTATGATATTCAGTTATCGAAACAATTGTAATTTTTTTAGAATTTTCAAATTTTTCATTATATTGTGGAATTAGTTAGAAACGTTGAGTTCATTTAAATCACTAATATGAGTAGATTCCACGAAGTAAGGGTAGAGACAAATAATTTCTTGAAAAATTTTATTTGCAATTTTTGGTGGATGCGCGGTTAAATTTGCCTTTAAAACGATGTGTAGCCATCACCATTTATGACGCAGTTTCTGCGCAATGCTGGTGATAGATTAATAGCACCAAAAAAATCCAGAATGTTGTTGGAAAAGATGCATAATTGGCCAACGTTTTAAAAGCGCTTTCGTTTTAAAAGCGCTTTGTCCTGGCGAGATTTTTACGCTTTTCCATTTATGTTTTGTCAGCGCTTCGTCATTGTTCTGTGTTTGTTTCGGTTGTTCGCTTTCACAATAATCCGAGTGGTTTTATGGAAAAAGAGTGTTCAAAATAAAAAAAAAACGGGATTGCTTGCAACTTCAAATGATGTGTTACTTAACAGCCATTGCCACTTAGGGATTTTAAAAGGGCTGTTCTCGGCGCTAGACAGATGGAAGAGGAACTTGAGACTAACATAAAAATACAGCCTCTGTAGGTTAGAATTGACCTATAGTATCAATATTAATTTCCTTTTCTTGGAATTTATATCTGGACCCTTACTTTGTGGAGTCTACCGATATAATTATTTTGAGTGGGGCTGAGAATTTCTGAGTGGTTCCTCTTTGATGGGGGGTGTTTGGGAGTTCGGGGTTGGCGATTGTTTCGTTATTTTTGATATCGAAATAGTTATCAGTTTTGGATTTTTCAATATTTTTATTTCTATATTTTTTTTGTTGGAGTTGCCTAGATATTTTGGTTTGTTTTTGGTTTTATATGAAATAGTATTATTATATACTTTGTAATAAAACTTGTAATTTCTGGTTTCTACACAGAAGGTTTCTACACAAATGTATCTACACCAAATGTTGATATTAAATGATAATGGATGTCTCTATTTATTGAATTCTATTCATAGTTATAGTGTATAGGTATAAGTAGTTAACTGGTTGAGTGGAAGAGCAAATTATTGATTTATTCAAGGAATTTGAACCCTGCCATTTGGCAAACTGCTGTGTAACATAAAGAACCTTTTTTTGTATATCTCTACTTTTATGCACTGTATGTGTGGCCAATAAAAGCATTTATTATTATTATTATCTTCTTTCTTCTCTTGATCAAGTGGTGTTTCTTTTCTGGGATGACAGGTTGTACCAGGTCATCTCAAAGTCTATTGAATGAACTGAGTAAAGATCGCACAATATTACAAGTTTTCAGGATGATAGACTTTTGTATGTTTGTATGGGTATTTGGGTGAAGACCTAGTTGTTAGAGGTGTGAGTAGGGTCTGTATTCCAGCATGATTCATCTGTCTCTGTTTTTCTCGAACCATCCTTAGTACTATTTCATTTTTTCCTGGCAGTAAAATTAGTTTCATGAAATCCTTTTCTTCTCCACTGTATTCTAGCCTAGTTTTTACTTTCATAATCCCTTCTTCCTTCGTAGTTATAAGTTTTTTATCTATATTATTTTTCTCTATGTAATTTTACTTTCTTAATAGTTTTATGAGTGTTTCTTCTGCATATCTGTATTTTTCAAATTCTATGTGTACAGATTGTATGTTGCACCTTTTCCTAGTGTTAGGACTCATTCCGAGTAATCTTGCTACGAGTCTTACTATATTGCTGTACTGACAGTTTGTCGCTGACAATCTCTGAACTGAACTCTACGTTGACTGCTACACTTTTATTTTGTTCACTACTGATGATTTCTTCCCCTTCTTCAGTGTGGGTAACCATGTTTTTTGGCTATTTTTCTTTTTCCCGATATAGCCATTGTGGACCCATCCACCGTCTTGTTTCCAGCAGTGTCTTTGAGTCATAGCCACGTGAGGGTAAATCCGCAGGGTTGTAAATACCCGATAAATACTTCCAGTCTTCTTTGTTGGTATTTTTGCAGATTTTTTTTAACCTATTTGTCACTAAATTTTTCCAGGTGTTTTGTCTCTGCAACCATGCCAACAATACAGCGGAGTCTGTCCAGCAGTACACTTTATATTCTCTGCATTGAACAAGCACACCTGATTTTACGACTTCACTGTATAGTCTACAAACTATACGAGCGCCCATAAGTTTTAGTCTACGTCTCTTGATGGGTGCAATTCTACTTTTTGCAGAAATAAGTCGTACACCTACTTTACCTTTGTATTCGGTCCGTAGAAAAATGCAGCCAGCGTATGTGTCTATGCTTGCATCGCAAAACAAATGTCTCGCAATCTTTTAACGGAAAATCTGAAAGATGACGTGGTATTCTGCACTGTAAAAGACATTCAATGGTACTTATCAAATTCTTGTATTCATCTTCTAATTCCGTAGGTATCTTGTCATCCCATCCTGTTTTTAGTAACCATGTTTTTGTATAATTAGTTTTGGGATAATTGTGACTGGGCACAAGAAACTAATCGGATCAAATATCTTTTGTGTCATAAATAACAAATCTCTCTTTGTGATATTAGGAACAGTTTTTAGGTTCAGATTGCAGCACAACTCATCATGTATCAACTTCATCAACTCAAACTGTATCTGGCTCTTTTTGCTCCTCTCTTAAATTAGTCATCCATCCTCTTAATTCAAATTTTCCCCTCTCCATTAGATCAGATGCTTCTTTTATAAACTCCTTTACTACCATTCTATCATCAAAACTAGTTATGCAGTTATCTACATAAAACGCATCCCTCAGTCTGCTCGATGTTTTTGTATAAATATCTGTATATTTTTCTAAATGATGATTGATAGTAGCAGCTAGCAGATAAGGGATGCATGCTACCCCAAATGGCATACGTCCATGTTGGTAAGTAACGATCCCCTGCTTCGTTTGTGGGTCACTCCCCCATAGGAAGTTCAAGTACTTACAATCAGCTGGTACGACAGCTATCTGTAGAAATGCTTTTCTTATGTCTGATATCACACCATACTGTCCGGCTCTAAATAATGTCAATAATTTTGAAATTATTTCAATCAGGTTTGGTCCTTTCTCAATACATGAATTTAAAGAACGTTTGTTTTTATCTTTGCATGAAGCATCAAAGATTAGTCTAATCTTCGTAGTAGCACTTTCTAACTTGATCACAGCGTAATGAGGTGAGTAGTGAACTTCCTTTTTGCTGTCATTCTGTACTACTTCTATAAAACCTTCATTTTTCCAATCTTTCAACACATTATGATATCCTTCCAGCTTCTTTATACTCTCTAACTTCTTAGTCGTAGACCATAACCGTCTCTCCGCTTGGTCATAATTGATTTCTAGCTGTGGACCATCATTTTTTCCATATCAAGCTGACTTGATAACGATTCTCTTCACTTACTGATATATCACTATAATCAGTGTCATCACATTCTTTGTGATGTGGATCTTTAATTCCTAGAGTTTCCATGTTCCATAGAAATTCTAACGAATCATCATCTGGTACAACTGTCGCTGTTACAAAGTTTGATATAACAATGTTACTATAAATTGCTTTTGATGTTTCAATAGGTCCTTGCAGAGTCCATCCTAACTTTGTACTGACAGCCACAACTTTGTCGGTCACATGTACAAGGTTTCCATCCTAAATAATCTGAACCAATGAGTAAATCTATCTCATTGATAGTCGACATCGCCTTATCAGTGTCAGTTGAGAGAATGTGATTATTTTTAAGTTTCTTCAAAATACTTGCATCCTGTACCTTGGGTGAATTGCCACATAGTCTCTCTTGTTCCAAAGCTCTCATTTTGACAGAGTAGCTATTTTCCAAGTTACTAACCTGAAATTCAAAAACCGTATGTGCTTGTGTAGCTTTCTTGACCCCATCAAAAAGTGAATGACTAATATTTTCACTGCCTGTAAACCGGAAACCAATTTCCTGCGTTAAGCCGCTCCCCACGTATGTACGCTGAGAGCCAGAGTCCAGCAGAACTCTTATCGTTTTCTCTCCATGATTTCCTGAAATTTATATCAGCTAAGTTTATAACACAATCGTATTATTGTTACTTGAAAAGTTATTAGCAATTTCAGAGTTTTCTTTTTTAGGTTTACTGGTAGCACTCTGATCGTGTAGTATTGGACATAAAATGAGTAAATGGCGCTTGCTGCAAGACATGCACTTGATAAAAGTTTTTCAGTTCTTGTCTAGATGCCCTTTTTTCAAGCAAATATAACATCCACCATTGATTTTAATTGCATTCTTCTTTTTTCTAAGGTCAAAGAGTTGACTTTCCCACATTCAAAAGTATTATGAGGTTTATTACAAAAATAACAAAGTACTTTTTCTGACTTTTGCTTCACTTGATTTTCCTCGTTTACCAAGCATGGTGCAGTAGGAATCACTTCTGTAGTTGAAGAGCTGTCTACAGAATAGGATTTTGCAAATTACACCCTCCGTTCAGCTTCAACTTCAGTCTATGAAAACTTTAATAAGTTATTGAGTTGAGATTCCCCATTATTGCATGGAACTTCACTCCAAGATAGTAAAGTGCTCTCTGGTAACGCTGATTCTATCATAGGTAACAAAATACATTCATACTTATCTCTAATAATACCTAAAGACTCAAGAATCTGTAAATTGGCAGTAATTCTATCATAAAGTAGGTCCAGTGTCACACTATTCTTGTAGCTCAATAATTTCAATAGTTCATGCACATATATTCCTATCAGCACATTGTCTTGGGCACATTTGTCCTTGAGAGTCTGAATAACCTTCGGGTAATTTTCTTCTGTAGGCGGGTAACTATCCACAAGGCTTCTTGCTCTCCAAGGTCATAGCTTCACTAAAATATTGAAATTTAGTTTCAGTATTAATGGTTGTCTTCATGAACCTTCTTAAATTGACTCCAAAGTGCTAGCCAAGATTTTGGGTTGTCGTCAAACTTACAAATTTCAATTCGTGGGAGATTCAGATTATGGGCTTTCTTTAGGCCCCCTTCTTTGTAAGCCTCGTCTTGTTTGGTTTTTCTTGTATTTTAGCTTTTAAATTAAACCACTTTCTCCTATATGAATCGCACAGCTCGTATTCGTTCTCGAAGCTTGATTCGTCGAAATCTTTCGACTTTAACATCTCGTTGTAAATTTCTTGATCCAGCAGTCGTGATTTTTCAATCTTCTCTGCTTAGAGATCCAAATCCACTTGCGTAGACGCGGTCTGTTCGTGACGTGTGGTAGTTTTCACTGATGTTTATTGAGGTTTTATTACAAATGGTGTTTGTTTGCTTAACAATTAAGAATGTTGCACAGTTTACTAGTTATGCTGTATAATAATATAATACATTATTTGATGCTACTGAATACGTATTGGAGACTTAATTATACCGGTCAATTCGCCGGCTGGAGATGAACGTTAACTACATTGTAGTACGATAATTGGACTGTGAGTGTAGGATTGTTGGGTTGGGGCTGTATTTATGTGGCGCTCAAAGTGGGTGTAAGCAGAGGAGAGAGATCACGTGGGGAATTGGCCAATGGATTGTATGCTTTCAAACTCTAATTCTCATAAACTACGATTGAATTATGCGTAGGACGGAATCTACTCAGGTGAATATAAACACTAACCTGCAGACAAAAGGGTCAGGAAACCTTTAACCGGGGATGAAACTTCCTCCGGCAGTGAATCCGCTGCCGGCTTTTGTCCGCTTTCCCCGAAAACTGACAACGAAGCAATCTTGTGCTTCGTCCTCTTCCACACCACCAACAAAATGTCATCTTCAACGCATTCACCCATCCAAACCCGGAGCCAAAAGGTGCCATCGATCTCTTCTCACGAAGAGTTCCCATCGATGGTATCTACACCAGCTCCCGACTACGCATCCTTGTATGCTGAGCAACTTAAAGAAATTGCCGCACTCAGGGCCCAAAACCAAGCCCTCATGGAAAGATTTGACAAAATAATAGAGAGACTCGAATCCCTATTCATCTCCTAAAACCCACCAACCAACCCTCCTAAATCACCAACCCACTCTCGATGCTTCTCCAGGTCCCGTTCCGTCCATTCCGCTCGAACTCACCAATCTGTCGTCTCAATTCACTCATCCCCACGCACCAACCAACAACCCACCAACCGTCAAGAACAAGAAGGGGACTTCACTCTCTTGGGAACCACACGCAAGAGAGACCGAAGAATCCCCACGCCACCACCCCCAACCACTCAACAACAGCAACCGCTCCGACAACAGCAAACACCACGACAATTACCACCTCAGACCCAACAATCTAGACAACCTCGACAGCCGCAGACAGACCCAACCCTACAAACACTAAATATACGAAACCTCCCTGCCAAATACGTCTCTCAGCGAGAACTTTACAACTTGCTCAACACCAACGAGCTGCTGAGAGGCGAAATCTATTATCTAAAGGCCAATTCAAACAGGACCGCGCTTCTGAAAATCAGGTCCGACCTCCCTCACGAGTCTCTCGCAAAGAGACTACGCAACACCCTCGGTGACGACCAAGTCACCATCATCCGCCTCAGCCTCATCCGCCAAGACCGCCTTCGGTTCAGGTCCCGCAAACCTACTTTCTTCTTGGTCTGCAGAAATGTAGACACCACCATCTCCGATAAAGAATTCGAGCACATCCTCGCAGACATCAAGTTCCCCGCCACCAGGTCCTGGCGCATCATGTCCCGCCGCCATGGCAAAATTACCTCCATGTTTCGGATTCTTACCGAATCCGAACAAGCCTACCACATGGCCCTAACGAGGGGCCTCCGCTTCCACGGCCTCTCTCATCAATGTGAGGCCTCCAACGGCTCCGACCCTCTACCCGCAGTATCAAAATACTGCAACAGGTGCTCCAGCACCGGCCACCTCGCAGAATCCTGCAGATCCAAGCTGGTCTGCCCCTCTTGCGGAGCAACCGACCACAAATCGAACAATTGCCCAAAGACAAACAACCCTTCATGCAAAAATTGCGGTGGTCCACACCCCGCTTTCCACCCTCGGCGCCCCAAGCGGCTGGAGGCACCGAAATCCACTCAAGAGATAGCGCCCGTCGCCCTTAAAAACCACAGGCCCCCTACGACTTGACCACCGACTCCAAGATCTTAATCGAGATCTTGGCTACGACCATTATGACCGCCGTCCCGACTAGCCGTGGCCTAGTCACCGAAACGCTCACGCATCTCGTCCCCTCCTTCTACGGGTACAATTGTACCGTAACAAGTGGCGCAGGCAACCGTGTCCACTTTGCATTCACAACCAAGAGACAAAATTAAGTCATGAACTTCACAATCGGGACGGTGAATTTCCAAGGTCTAGCCAGGAAGCGACATCTTCTCAAACATCTTCTGCACTCCCAAAACATACAAGTACTTTCTACCACAGACACTCTTTTAAAAAAACCCAACTCGCTTCACTGGCTACACCACCTTCCACCTAGACAGGAACTTCTACTGTCACGGCAACGGACTTCTCGTCCAAAACGGACTCCCCGCGTCACCACACCCACTTCCTGCACTTCTGTCTCAACAGAACTTGGATTGCATAGCCATCGACATATCGTGGAATAACACCACGACGACATTCTTCTCCTACTACAAACATCCCAATCAACCATTATCAATCGACCTCCTCGAATATGTATCCTCGCTACCACGAGCCATAATAATGGGTGACTTAAACTCACGCAATATACTTTTCGGTGACACATTCACCAACCCCAACGGTAGCAAATCGCCGACCAACTTGTCTCACTTCCCCTCTCGCGGATTAGAAACAATAATTCAACACTAATAAGTCACCTCGGCTCTTCCATAGTCGACCATATAATCTGCACTGACAGATTACTCAACGATGAATGCTCTATAGGCGACCCCACTCTTGTCAGAACGCCTCCACCAACCTTCAAACAATTGTCACCCGAGCTTTAAATCAACGACGCTGCTCTGCCGCCATCCTCATGGACGTTCAGAAGGCATTCGATCAAGTGTGGCATGCCGGACTAGTGAGAAAGCTACTGAGCATCCGATTGCCAAACCAAATCGTCAAATTAATATATTCCTATCTCACCGACCGATCGATCAGCGTCAAAGTTGGTTATAGCATATCCGATTCTTTTACACCCCTAACTGGCGTTCCGCAGGGCTCGATACTCGCTCCTCTACTATACATAATTTATACGTATGACACACAAATACCACGACATCCCCGTGACAACATTCAACTATATGCCGATGATACCGCACTAATCATTTCTGCCACAGATATTCGCTCTCTCAATATTCGATCCCAAAATCTACTGACCCAATTTTCTAATTGGTGCAGGAAATGGCGGGTGACTCTCAACCCTCAAAAATCCCAAGCCATCGTTTTCCAACACCCTGATACCAGGAGCGAAAGACTTACACCTACAAACTTCCGCCTTGTGCTCTGGGGTGATCAACTCAAAATCCGCAGGGAAGTTGTCTATTTGGAAGTAAAATTCACTTACACTCTCAACTGGACGCCCGACCTAATGGACACTTCACACGAAGTCCGACAGAGAGTTAATCTTCTCAAGGCGCTCGGCGGCAGCTTCGGACGTACTCACCCTACCACCCTACTTCATACGTATAAAACATACATCCGTCCAATAATCGACTATAGAGCCAACGTCTATTGCACCCTTCCCAACCATCTTGCCAAAAGACTCCGAACTTGTGAGCAGTCAATCCTAAGATACTGCCAATACAAGCCTCCATACTATACCCACTAACACAGTATAAGTCAATACCGACATCGAGCCCTTTCTAACACGCCTAAAAAATTTACAAGCCCGATACGTTAGTCGCACTATCGAATCGGGCAGTGAAATCGCCAAAAACACTCTTCTCACACCGTTGGTCGCCAACAGACGACCCCTCGGTAGGTACCCCCAGAGGAAGCTCCCATTTCCTCCGTTACGCCTGCTATCCACGGCATACGACGACCTCCCCGACGAATACATCGACTACCTTGACAGCTCCCCAATTTCCATACGATAATCATCAAAATTCACTATTTCTCACACTATTTTAGGTCAATAATTCTCTTCTCAAACAACTTCCACAACAATTCCAAAACCATTATAATAAAAATCTCTAACAAATTCCAAAATCTCTCATTCCCAGCTATTATTTATTCAACACTTTGGACTAACCCTATACTTTTTTGCCGCCCCCATACCACCCACGTCGGTGTTGCAGGTTTTTGCGGTTTTCCTGTACACTCTGTGAATTTATTCACTAGCCAAATGAACCGACGATCGACGCACCCGCATTTTTAGATTTAATATTATTATTTTACCACCGACCACCGTAATAGTCCCGAACCACTGAAGGCACGTCACCACAACTTTTCATCAATCTCAACAATTCATTATATTCCATACACTTTTGAAAAAATGTCTCCTATACACTTTTCTTTCGTAAATTCCCAAAATCAATAAAAATCTTAAATCTCTAATATTTCATTATATTTCTTCTTAATATCGTAGACATTTCAAATTCTTTTAAATCCAGTTAACAACACCCTTTTACATTACATAATTTCAAATTCCTGACACCTAGCCAGCTCAACTCATATATCTATGTATCGGCAACGATACATGGTTCCTCTTCAACATTCAAAATATCATCCTAGACACTTTTTATCATAACATCTCTACACTCTTTTGAGTTTCGCTGCTTCCAGACATCAACCCCCGCTACGCCCCAATACAACACAACCCTCCAGTTACTTTCTAGCGAAAAGCCCATCTAATCACTCTCAATCCTATACACTTTTAAGCAAAATTTTCCTAGTCACCTTTAAAAAAATGTTACTAGACACTTTTAAACCCCTAACTTAATTTCTCCGTCAGCGCACACCAAACCACCCAACACAGCCCTGAAGAGAAAACCTATCCTATACCAGGGCATCAACAAGAAAAGAACACTCTCAACCAAGAAAACTCCAATCCATCTCCAATTCATTTACGAACTTCTCGCGTAGGCTAGGGTCGTTTATTGTCATGAAAATATTGTGTTTGTCATAGAGAAAGGAAGGTTTTTAAGATAGTTTTTGGTATGTGAAGATAGTTAAAATTGATGTTTGTGGATTTTGAAGTGTTAAAAAGATATAATGAACGAATTATAGGTAGGAATTATGTGTGTATGTATAGAAATGTGTAATGATTATTATACAGAGATGGAATATACATGAAAATATGGTATGATTTACAGGAAGAATTCAAGCTTGTCTTGAATTCGTACAGCCGGCTTTGTGAGACCTTATTTAATTGTCGATATCTGCCTAACCATCGAATTGGGACATAGGGTACCTCATACAAAAGTTAGTCTAGAAGTCGAATGGATTCATAAAATGCTATATTATACGGGGTGTTCAATTTAAAAAATCAATCTCAGCAGTCACTACGCTTTTCGTGACTACCCTGTATGTTTCGTTGTATCATGAAAATATGTCCCTATGGCAACCTAGAAACACGTGTTAAAATCTTTTATTTTATCTTGTCTCGTTTGTGAGATATTCGAATGTTTCCATACTTTAAACTAACCCTGTATATGTTTACATTGATTTGCATTTGCATTTAAATTTGCATTTAACCGGAGTCTTGATCCTCGGAGTGCCACAAACTAGTAACTACTTCATAAAACCTGGAATAAATACATTGGGTATGACCATTACAATATCGAGTAACGATAATGGTGCAGATCGAATATATAAGAGAAAAACTAGTGTCGTTTGCCATTTACTTTGTAGTTATGACATAGAATGACAAAAAAATTACACTAGTAAGAAAACAACAATAGATGCTTCAACAAGAAATAATGAATACTTATATTGGTTTTTACTGAAAATTTAGCACTTTATTTCTGTATAACTGAACGCGAAACAAATGGTGATAATGGCCTATCTGAACACAGCTGGTGGTTTTGGCCATACATGAACTTTTTCGAGAAAAATCTTTCTTTGTTGCCCCTAATGCCTTTGGGTTATAATTATTACACTCTCTATAAAAGAAACGGTTTCTGAAAATATTGCCGTTTTTATTACACGTTTAATGGGATATAATATTTTTAATATACATTTTGAGGCACCAGTCATTTTTGTGACTCTATATATGCGGCTTCTTAAACATACTAGCGAGTGAAGTGGCAGGAATATTGAAGTAGTTTGAAACATATATCATTAGGAACATCTATTGATAGAATTTACCAAGGAATAAAATGAATAATTGAGAAATAAATAAATTGGTATGAAAAAAAAGTAGAAGAAAAGGCATTTACCTTCTAAAGTGTTATTTAAAAATTGATCAACCACTCCAGAACATCGAGAAAGAGCTCCATCGTAAAAACGAAATAAATCATGCAGTGGTAGACTACTTGAATAATTTGTTTTGATGTTTCTCAATATTTCCCAATATCTTCCAAGTGAAAAAATATCTATATAATGATGAAATATTACATAGAATATTTAGCTAGAAGCGTTCAGGTTTTATCATAAAATTGATTATGTCTGATCGTACAGTAAAAGCTCCTCATTCGTGGGGTAATATGTTCGTTTAATATACCGCGAATACAGAAACCATGAATATGGAATGGTAATTTATATGGGATTATAGGGGATACATTGTGAGGTTCCAAAATCAAAATAAAAAATAAATCAATTTGATCAAACTTTCGTGCAATGATGATCCATTATTATGGTCAGGCTTAAGAAAGGCTTTGAAGAACGTTTTGTTGTTGTTCCGCAGTTTTGTAAAGTCGGTATTTAGTTCTCGACTGTATGTATTACTTCCCCTAGTGCCTATGAGATACAGATGTTGGTCTCATGGTAAGCGAGCGAAAGGCAAAGTAAAAATAATTAAAGCTAATTTTAACCTTCCAGGACTCGCGTCAAGTCTCACAGACCCGACGAATTTACTTCTACTTGTCATATGATGGTGGGGCAACGCTCGATACTGGGATGGTCAGTAGCTTTCCATGTCCAGTCGATATTTAACCTCGTGACGCGCTATATCAAAAAAGTCTTATTTGTGAGTGGTAATTGTCGATTAAGGTCTGTTAGACCCGGCGCGAGTAGTCGTGTTACTGTTGAATTTATGTCGCCGACTATAAAGGAACTATTTTAAAGGTAATATTTTTAATTAAATTGTAACCAGCTCTTATAATTAAATATTATACTATTTTCAGATGTCTTATGAAAAGGAACATGCTTATCTTTTACGGCTTAATGCTGAAGTTCCTACACCTGAACACGACATAGATGATAATTTCAGTCTTTTTGAAGAAGATAAAATTGAAGAACCGCAGATTGATGAAGCATCTGATCTTGAAGAAGACCATCTTGAAAAAAGAAACGTAGACACAGATACTGAGCAAGAGGCGGAATCCGACGAAGAAAATTTTGGTCGCCCAGCAAAAATTCCACAGATTGCAACATTTATTGGAAAGGATTGCAAAACAACCTGGAAAAACATATCACTAAAAAAAATGTAAGAACACGAAAATGCAATATTTTGACTTCACTTCCTGGCGTTAGACCTTGTGCTAAGAATGCAAAGACTCCATTTGAATGTTGGAATTTATTTTTTTGTAATAATATATTGGAAACAATTGTACAAAATACGAATAAAATGATCTAGATGCAGAGATCTAATTTTTCCCGACAAAGAGATGCTAAAGAAACTAATAAAATCGAAATAAAAGCCTTGTTAGGTCTACTATATTTAGCTAGAACTCTAAGAAGCAGCCATCTAAATGTTGATGACCTATGGGAAAGGGATGGTACCGGCGTTGAAAAGTTTTGGCTGACGATGTCTAAAGAAAGATTTCTGTTTTTACTAAGATATTTGCGATTTGACGACAAACAAACAAGAGATGAAAGAAAAGCTGAAGATAAATTAGCCCCGATTAGAGAACTATTTGATATTTTTGTTGTTAATTGTAAGAAAAACTACACTCTTAGTCAATTTTCAACTATCGAGGAACAGTTACCGGCCTTTAGGGGAAGGTGAACATTTCGACAATACGTCGGTAGTAAGCCCAACAAGTACGGCATTAAAATTTTTGCCATGGTGGATGCAAAAATGATGTATGTTCAAAATATGGAAGTTTATGTTGGAACACAACCTAAAGGACGTTATTCTGTTCCAAATGATGCATGTAATATTGTGCTACGACTTGTTTCTCCTATTTCCGGCACTGCTCGTAATGTATCCTGTGATAACTGGTTTACTTCATTTCCGCTTATAACGAGACTCTTGTCAGATCATACCTTGCCCTATGTTGAAACAGTACGAAAGAATAAGCGGGAGCTACCTTCTGAATTTGTCAATACAAAAAGTCGTCCTGATATATCAAGTATTTTTAGTTATCAAGAAACCACCACAATTCTTTCGTATGTACTACGTAAAGGACAGACCGTAATTATTGCTTCCAGCATGCACCGCGATGGAACAATCGATCCAGTTACCGGTGACAAAAATAATCCAGAGATGATCACATTTTATAATGCAACCAAAGGTGGAGTGGATACTGTGGACAAACTTTGTGCCACATATTATAATGTAGCAAGAAACATGCAACGTTGGCCTATGGTAATTTTTTCCATATAATCAATATCGCTGGTATCAATTGTCAAAGAATTCATGCTGCGAATAATAAAAAGTATTCCTGTGTGAGAAGAAAATTTCTAAAAGAACTGGCAAATATGCTAACAGAAGATCATCAAAGACGCAGAGCTCAACTGACAAATTTATTTGCCAAAAGAAGTGAGAGAACGCAAACAGGAAGCAGCTGGAATACTAAATTTAAATCAAGAACAACCTTGTTTTCCCCCTGGCACTAGGAAGAGATGCTATTTTTGCAAGAAAGATAGTAAAACCAAATATGTTTGCCAAATGTGTAGAAAGTTTGTTTGTCTGACGCATGCTCAAATTTTGAGCCAAGGAAGTTGTCAGAAATTAAAGAAATAATAATATGGTATAAACAAGTATTCTGTTTTATATGAGTAAAAGTATAATGCGCTTCGTATTTTTGTTTATGAAAAGTTTATGTAATTTCAATAAAATGAATTACTTTTATGTCGTACATATTTTTTTATATTTAAAATGCTATTTCCCTTTTTTATATAAAAGAGGTTCAGCTAATACAAAAAAGTCTGCTGGACCCGGCGCGAGTACTCATGTATCAAAATAAAGCGCGAGTACTGGAAGGTTAAAGGCGAAAGGCACTGTTAAGAGTTCCATTTATTTTTCCAGGCTAGATAGTGGAGTGCCACTTCCACGCGGTAAGGGGCGGAAACGACTCCGTAGCTATAAGCCGGGGGGCTACCCCCACAATAAGATCTGCGGTACGGTTAATTGCACTTAGAACTAAAATATCTGTGGAAAGTGACAGAAAAATGCTTACGAGCAGAGGAACCCCGATCGTTCGATATCATCCGACGAAGAGGAACAACTGGAATTGACAAATTCAAATTCAACCTTGAACGTCGTTGAACAAAGATATGCCGAAATAATGGCATTCATTGATGGAGATATGGATAAGGGAAATCGCCTATCCAAAGAAAGTAAAAACATCTTGAAAAACAAGATCATGCACTGGGATCTGGAGCAGGCAAACCTGATCGGACAAATAAAAACTTTGAGAACAGAAAACGAAGAACTAAGAAAAGAACTGAACAACAAGTAACAGATCACGCAGCAACTCAGCTAGGCGACAGTCACTAACATTCCAAAACAAAATGATATACAAAAAACAATTAATAGAAATACAAAGAACCAAGCAAACATGCTATTCATAACTCCTGAAAAGCATTAGAATGGGAAAAAGTTCAAGAGGAAATGGAAAAAATAAAACCAAGAGAAATGAAAATAAGAATAGACAGAATGAGGACAAATGGCAAAGTACTAAAAAAGTGGATCTTGTAAAGATCACCGAAAACAGCACCATTAAAAGAGAGTTCAAATGCGAACCTCCGAGAAAACGAAATCCTCTTCTAATTTTGTACGATGTTCCGTCGAGTATGACCGACAAAGAACTAAAAGAAGCCGTATACAGCCAAAATCAATGAATAAAAAATAACAAATAAGAAGTATGAAAGCGAGTTAAATGTGAGGTTCAGGCCTGGACCTCAAAGGAAAAAATGTGGTACACCAGGAGGTTAAAGTAACGGGAGAGTTGAGGAAAACAATGCTGTCATTGGGAAACATTTACATTGAATACGAGAGTGTTATTGTTAAGGACTACCTACTAGTTCTGAAATGTCTAAATTGGGGCGTGTAAGTAAACATTGCTCCAAACAAGAAACAATCTACAGCCTCTGTGATGCTAACCACTGATATAAAAACTGTTAAAAAAACAAACTTGCCGAAGGTGTGCATACCCTATACCATGGATGGCCAAGAGGTCGACCGCGGTCTACCGGTCGACCGCGAAAACGATTTAGGTAGCCCGCGAGAGTAAAAATAAACTGAACAGAAAATATTTAAAAATAATATCATTTATTTTGAAATGTTCCTTTCCACACCAAGAACACGCCTATATAAGTAGGTACTCACACGCTTCAGTCTGCCGTAACTCGTAACGTGGTATATTGTTGCGTGCGTGCGTGTGAGTCAGTCGTGTAAAGGCGACTCACCGCTAGTATATTGTTGTCTCTTATCATTTCGCATTGTTTCCTCTTTTTGTGACCTCGCCCACGAAGGATCGGTCAAATAATAACAAGAGCCAGTACTAGTTTCGACTTGAGTGCGGACGTAGGTATTTACAACTAATTTGTTGCGTCGCGATTATTAAAAGTTAACGTAGAGGCCTTGAGACTTAGTGTTTTTCTAACTATTTTATCAGAATGAGTGGGCTATCTAGTTCGAGTGATAAAAAAGTAAGACTTACCATTATCACAGTGAGTGGGAAGAGGATTTTTTTCTCGTTATGGTCAAGGATAAATGTGTGTGCCTAAGATGTAACTCAAGTGTCGCATTACCGAAAAGAGCTAATGTTGAAAGGAATTTTAAAACTACACATTCCAAATACGCCACCGATTTTCCATTTGGCAGTGAAAACCGAAAGATAAAAGTACGTGAATTAAAAAGCAGTTTAAACGCACAACAATATTTTTTTACAAAACCAGATTCGAAATCAAAAGCTGCAACACTGGCGTCATTTGCTGTTACAGAAATATTAATAAAACGGAAGAAACCTTTCGAAGATGGTGAAATGATTCAGGAAGCCATGCAGAGAGCTGGAGAAGCACTTTTTAATGACTTTAAAAACAAAAAAGAAAGTATTACAGCAATAAATGATATTTTACTTTCACGGAACACAGTAATCCGACGCAATGAAGCCTTAAGTGAAAATTTGGAACAATTACTTAATGAAGACTTGCAGAAATGTTGTTTCTTGTCACTACAGTTCAATAAATCCACCGATGTAACCGACATTGCTGAATTGCGCGTTTCCGTGCGCCTAGTATTTGAAGACATGACAACAAAAGAAGAATTATTGACAATGATTCCATTGAAGAGGCAAACCAGAGGAGAAAATATTTACAGATCTTTTAAGAGTTTTGTAGAAAATACTGCATTTCCTATACACAAACTAGTTGCTATCACGACAGATGGAGCACCCGCTATGCTGGGACAAAAAATTGGTTTTATTTCATTGTGCAAAAATGATGACAACATTCCAAGTTTCACCAACTATCACTGCATCATACACCAAGTTTTATGCTCTAAAATTCTGGAATCAGATGTAATTATGAAAATTGCCTTTAAAATAGTTAATTCTATTCGAGCCAGAAGTTTGCAAAGGCATCAATTTCGAGCTCTTCTTGAAGAGACAGAAGCCGAACACTCAGACCTTTTGCTACATACAGATGTTAGGTGGCTTAGCCGTGGTGCCTTTTTGAAGAGATTTCGCCAATTACTGCCAGAAATCAAGACATTCGTTCAATCAAAAGGAGAAAATATACCTGAGCTTAAAGATGAAAAATGGCTTATGAAGCTGGCCTTTCTTTGTGACATAACAGAAAAACTTTATGAGTTGAACCTGAATCTTCAAGGGAAAGACAAAACCGTCATTGACATGACATCTTTGATTAAAACTTTTAAAAGTCAAATTCAAATGCATGCATCTTAAATAAAACGAGGTGAACTAGAAAATTATAAAAACATGGAAGAAGAATGTACGCACAATTCAAATCGAGACTACAAAATTTTCGCTGAACAGCTGGAGAATTTGCATCTGGAGTTCGAAAGAAGGTTTGCAGATTTGCCGCTCTCGAAGAAGTGCTAAGTTTCATGGTATTCCCTTTCAATGAAAACATTGATATTGACAGCTTGACCGTTAAAATCGGCAACTTAACCGATACTGAATCTCTTGTGGTCGAAGAAGAAATAATAAAAATGAGAAGCGATATAGTTATGAAAGCTAGAGCATCTGGTAGTACAGAATTTTGGAAAGTGATTTGCAAAGAAAAGGTTCCATGCCTAAGAAAGGTGGCTTTATATTTGACTTCATTTTTTGGTTCTACCTATCTTTGCGAATCAACATTTTCAACTATCAATGCAATAAAAACCAAAAATCGTTCCCGCTTAACAGACGCTCACTTAACTTCCTGTTTGCGCATCGCAGTTACTTCGTACACTCCCCAATATGATAAACTTGTGGAGAATATGCAGTGTCAAACATCCACTTAAAAGCGTAAAACGCAATGAAAAATTCGAATTAAGTATGTAATATTCAATAAATAAATACATACAAACTTATTACAAAAATGTTTTATTTCTCTCTTCTAAATTCTACCTTGCAGTCGAACGCAGGAAGTATTTTCGAGCACAAGTAGACCTCACAGGTCAAAAGTTTGGCCACCCCTGCCCTATACTAACCGTAAGAAAAGAAGTGTTGAAGACCGGGATTATCCGACGCGCCGTATGTTGATTGAGAGACTAATACAAAAAACAAATTATGATTAACGACGAACAAATAGAAGCAAATATCAAAACGCATGAATCAAATACGGAAAACCAAGGACAAAGAAAGGTAGACAAATTGAAATCTAAAAAACTAAGAGACACGCTTAGGATGCTATCTTTCAGAAAAAAAGCAAAGGAAAGAGACAGAAACTATAAAAACAGAAATAGCACAAAAGACAAATACAAAAGATAAAAATACGGAATTATATGACCAAATAGAGATTAGCTCGAGACTCAGTAGGCTTGAGGAGCCAGCAATGTTAACTGTGGCATTGAGACACGTAGTCAAACAACTCCATTCAAATGAAGCAAGAATAAATGTTCCAGTACCGGGCGCGGTGTACAGAATGCATCTCAAAGGCAATAACATTCCCACAGACGCGGGTGAAACTCTTGAGCTGCTGAAGCAAGTCTTCAACAAGAGAGGCGAAGTGTTTGACATTGAGGAGATATACAGTGACTTTGTAATGTTATCCAACAAAAAATTAACACACAGCTCGGTGCACACGCGACAACCATGATAATAATAGGGCACTTAACTGGATATGGTCTGCCTTCAGGAGCCATATACCAGAAATGGAAAATTGATAGGTATGCCAATAACGGCACAAATCGGAAGCGTTGGGCCAAGACCCATGGCAGTCACTGTACTCTTTAGTGGAAGACACACGCTGTACCACCTGGGTCAATTCGGGAACGATCACTGAATATGTGTGGAACTGTTAACTGAAAACTTCAATATAATTATAGCCAATATATACTGTCAGTTTGAGGAGCCGATACAATCCAAAGTCCAGAGGACGAGAGAAATCTTTGAAATATATAGGGATAATCCTGTTATTGTTACGATGAATACACATGCAAAATCAACGTTGTGGCACTCAAGGCAAACAGAGCTAAAAGGGGAGGAGGTGGTGGAACGGATAGGAGAGCTGCAATTGCATGTCCTCAATTAACCGGGTAATCCACCAACTTTTCAAAGCAGAGCAGGTGCGAGCAGCAACATAGACATATTCTGGGACATCATACTGGACGAGTTGTTGAACATTTTGGAAATGAATGAAATAGTTGAAGAAAGCTGATGACCTGATGCTTATTGTTGGGGAAAACAGTAGAAAAGAAATAGAAATAAAGTCGAACGAAATACTGGGTATTGTATCCGACTGGTGCATAAAAGTTAAATTAGAAATATCAAGAAGCAAAACGATGTACACTCTGGTCACGGTGAAGCTGGAAAGAGACCCCATTATAAAAATTGGAGAAGGAATCATAAGAAGGTCAAAAAACACCAAATACCTGGTAATAATGCTGGATGAGGCTGGACTGTACACGTTACAGACGTATGTAAAAGAGCAAAAGTGGCAAAGCATAAGCCCTCTAGCCTTGCGCAGATGGATTATAAGTTGCCATTATACCAAGTAAGACTGTATTTAAGCACAATACTAGCATCTGTGACTTGGTACGGTACGGTACAATGCTAAAGATGCAGATATATTCTCTATAAAACCAAATTTTTTATACAGTTTCCAAATATTTTCGTGAAATTGATTATAACCGACATATGACGATACTAATTGACTCATTGATAACCCTTTTTATAAATTTGTGTGACTATAGCTATTGTGAATTCAACTGGGTAGCATCCGCTAGTAAACATTTTATTTATCAAAAAGGAAATGGGTACCTATTATATCCGCGAATGAAGAAATATTCAACCGCGAATACAGGATGGGTTGCAATTTTACAATCCGAGAATAGTGAAAACATTAATAAAGGAACCGGAAATTCTAATGACAATAAAATCTCTTTGTTCCTAAATTCCTGGTACTATAGTTGAATGCCAATTTTATTTGTTACAGTTATGCGAATCGCGCTTCCTTTTTTTGTATATTCATATTCATGCTAATAATAACATCCTTTGAAGATTATTTCAGTATAATTACCTTTCTGAAACCAAACTGGATTATAACAATATGGATGCAGCTTGTTCTTCTTTCCGAATATTTGAAATAAAATTACTGAATTCATCCAATTATATATGCTTCGGGAAAAGTACCATAATAGCTGAAAATATTAATTTATCTGTAATTCTTATAAGCAATAGACATACACTCTTAATATTTGCTTGAAGACTAATAAATTGTGATGAATACATTATCAAAGACAGCATTCTATGGCAAACAATGCATATGTTGTATAGTGACAACTATTTGGCAGTTACTAGTCATTAGAAAATCCTGAATCCTTAACAGCAATATTTGTCCATTCATTACATTATTCAAAATGGAACAGTACCACAATCAATTTGAATTAATTAGGGTTAGGTAAGAGTAGAATACAAGAAAATTAATATTTTCTTAAAAAATATCACGATTCTCTGTAACAGTCTATTCTCAGTTCTGTATATTATAAATATATCAATAAATACCTGTGAGTTTCCTAATACCTTTGCAGCGTGGTCTTTTTTATTCTCCCGTCCAATTTTTAACGTACTTATTTCCAAATCACAATATATTCTAGTTTCTGGAAATTTACAACTTATTATAAGTAAAATACCAAAACTGTTCTTAACTCTGGTATGACCGGAACTACATTACTAAAAATATTATTTTCAATTTTGACCCCCACATTAATATCAGTGTGGGCTATTCATGAAACTCTGTCTTTAGCTGCAACATATTTTGTTTGCAGATTAGCATAGTTTGTAAGATAAGGTTAGTTTTCGTCCCAAATAAATTCCGTTTCTGCTCTTCAAGATAAACAAAGAATATTATCTTCCAACGCACGTATTGTTAGGAAATTTCCATTAATATGCGTGAAATTGTGTGTATATATTGTCTCCATAACCTTACTTAAACCGCTTGCTCAGGTCTGTTAATCATCAGGAATAGGATTCCCCTCCAGCGGTTGTATCATCTAACGACCTACACCCGAAATTAATTGTTTTTATAACAGGATTTATGTACAACTATAATTTCGTTTGTTGAAGGTATGTTCATCTTGTAAAAACTTAGTGTTTATTTGCGAGTATTAATAATTATGAAATAACACTCCCTTATTCCTTACAATTTATTTCAAGACTGGCTAATCAGTACAAAACATTTAATTCCCCAAATCATAAAAATACGTACCAACACCAAAGATAAGGAAACTAGTTTTTCTGACTGTCGAAACCCAAATGCTTGATTACTATATACAACATCTCCCTCTTTTATACCAACACTACCCCAATAATAATTTAACCAATAACTATAATTATTCATCAAAGCCATAGCGTTGCGGTTTTACAATTTTGCTACGACGACGTAAGTTCATTCCGGAGTGATCTCCTTCTTTTCCTACATCGTCAATTCCTACACTCACACCACTATTTTCATTTGACTCATTAGTATCAAGAAACGTACTTCCCTCAATGTCACTATTTTCACTGCTTTGTACATTATTTACATCAAGTACAACATTATTATTTACTTCAGATCGGGGTATGATTGAAACCACTTCTGTATGCACACTACAAGTAGTTTCATGTTTTAATTTCAATTGATCAGAGTGTCTTTTCCAATTCATACCACTATCAGTCTTAACCATGTAAGTTCTCCGACCCAACACCTCTGTAATTATGCCCGGACACCAAGGCGAACTAGAATGTAGTCGAAAATCTTTTATCCATACCTTATCATTTATTTCGAAAATTATATCCTTTTGTTGTTATCGTTCTTGATTTGATTTTATTATTTCCACAGTAGAAGGCATGAGTAAGTCAAATTTAGTTCTCAATCCTCGACCAAAAAGCATTTTTGGCGGTGATTCGCCTATTGTGGTATGCGGCGTATTCCAAAAATGAAACAAAACTATCTGCAATATCAGAGTTAATTCTAATTTAGGATTTTCGTACTTAGATTTTAAAACGGCATTTTTTAAAATTTGTACTGCACTTTCCGCTTGCCCGTTTGTAGGAGGATGATTAGGAGCCCCCGTACTATGTTTTATGCCACCTTGAACTCAAAATGTTTGTAATTCTTCTGAAGTGAAAGTTCGACCGTTATCAGTGCATAGCTCTCTCGGCAACCCAAACCTACTAAAAACTTCCCTAAATACTTCAATTGTTCTAGATGCCGATAAATGTTTTACCTCAAAGACTTCCAACCACTTAGATGTCGCGTCCTGAACCACTAAAAATGTCTTTCCATGGATTGGCCCAAAAAAATCAGCATGTAACCTTGTCCACACGTCTTTGGGCCACTCCCATACAACCAATGAATTTTTTTGTGGATTAGAGCTATATGCATTACAAGCCTCACAACTTGTAGCCAACGATTCAATATCAGCATTTAAAGGAAGCCACCAAAAATAGGATCGAGCCAAAGCTTTCATTTTTACTACCCCCATATGGGATTAATGTTGTTCATCTAATATTTGACCATAAAATTTTCTTGGTAAAATAAGAGGGTATCCCCATAATAAACAGTTTTTTTCGGTTGATATTTCATTTTTATGCAAAAAATATGGCCTTATTCTTGAAGAAGGACACTCTGCTGGCCATCCATTTTGTACGTAGAACATGATTTTAGTTAAAAGTGGATCGGAGTTAGTTTAATTTTTAATCTTTTTGAAATTCAGTGGAATTTGTGATTCTTGAATATAATTCAAAAATGAAACTTTAGGATTGATACTTAAATTAAGAATACTTTCCTGTCCATTGAAAAAATATTCCTTTCCGTTATTCTCGAAAAACAATCTGCTATATTTTTTGAAGAAGGCACAAATTCAATTTCATAATCAAAAGCAGAAAGTATGTGAGCCCATCTTTGCAAACGGTTCGCGGCAAAAATTGGTTAACCCCTTTTGCTTCCAAAAATTGCTAAAAGAGGTTTGTGATCCGAAAATAAATAAAATTTCCTTCCATATATATATATTTGAAAAACTATTTAATCCCAAATATAATTGCGGCTGCTTCCTTTTCAATCTGTGAATAATTTTGTTCCGCAGAATTTAAAACACGAGATGCAAATGCAATAGGTCGTTCAGACCCATAATCGAATATATGACTAAGAGTGGCACCTAAAGCAAAACTAGAAGCATCTACCATTAATTTTTTTTCTGGGTCAAAATGTGACAATACCAATGAGGACGATAATAACTTTTTAACAGCCTCAAAGCTATGTCTGCAATCATTTCCCCAGTGCCAGTCAACGTCCTTTTTTAGTAAGTTATATAAAGGTTTTAAAATGTGTGAGACATTCGGTATAAACCGGCAATAAAAATTATCCATCCCTAAAAATGATTCAAGTTCGATCGTTGAGCTCGGAGTTCCAATATTTTTGATTGCAGAAATTCTTTCATCCGACATATGTAGCCCTTCCTTATCAATCACGTGCCCTAAATTTTTACCGAATCTTGAAACAAAAATCATTTTTCTTTTTTTATTTTAAAACCACATTCCCGCAATATTTGGAAAATCTTTTCCAATCTATCCAAGTGCTCCTGATCATCCTTCCCTGTAATAAGAATATCATCTAGAAAACATGCTACCCCTGGAATTAAAAACAGTTGTTCCATAATATTCTGAAAAATGGATGGAGCCGTTTATATACCATAGGGTAAGGGCGTGTATGAGAACCTACCTTTATGTGTTGTTATCGTAACAAGCTTTTTAGATTCCTATGTCAGTAGAACTAGTTGATATGCTTCAGATAAGTCAATTTTTGAAAAATTTTGGCCGTTTTGAAGCTGAGAAAAAAGATATTCAATACGAGGTAGGGGAAAGTGTTGTGTTACTAAGTGTGAGTTTAAAGTAATTTTAAAATCTCCGCACAGCCTTACGGAACCATTTGGCTTTAGGATAGGAACAACAGACGTAGCCCATTCTGAAAATTGGGTAGGTTTTAAAACTCCATTGGCTACTAATCTATCTATCTCGGTTTCTATTTTTGGTTTTAATGCGAAAGGAACTGGTCTGGGTTTGCAAAATTTGGGAATAGTATCTTCTTCTAATTTTAAAGAAATTCTAAATTTATTAAAACAACCAAGATTTAGCTCTAAAATTTCTTGATAAGTTCCAAGCAATTTTTGAAGTCTTATCGGAAAACTTACATTTTTGTGTGCAATATTATTTAACAAATTTGAATTTGGTAGTTTACAAATACCTAAACCTAACATTTTCAATCCATTTCTGCACATGAGGGGTGGTCCCCCATTTCTAATAACATAGGTTTTTAATATATAAGATTTATTTTCAAATATTATATGAAGTTTCAAAAATCCCAAGGGTTCAATAGTCATACCAATATCTCTAAGGGATAAATCATTTTTTCCCAACTTTACACCCTTAAAATGTTTACGATACATAGTTTCAGAAATGGCCGAATGTGCGAAACCAGAGTCCGCTTCAGCATGCATAGGGGTGCTTTCCACGGTTAGTTTTATAAAAGTCGGCTTAATACTTTGTGGAGAATTGTCACCCTCTATGTTATTTATATCCCTTACATTAAAAATGGACTCAGTTTCATCAAAATTATCCAAATCGCTTGATCATTGTTTATCATTATCAATATTATCTTCCGTCAAAAAATTGTGATTCTTTTTTTTACATTGAGGTGCTAAATGACCCTTATTGCCGCATCTATAACAAGTGCAACCTTTGAAAGCACAATCACTAGCGAGGTGATTGCCTCTACCGCACACAAAATTTTTTTTTTTCTGGTTCTGATGAAAAGAGAAATTCCTTCTATTACCTTTATTGCCCATTCGAGATATAGAAGGTCGATTAATACCACTCGACCTACCTGTTTGTTGAACTCTTTTTTGTTGACGAAAATTCAACTCATCTTGTTTAATGTGAACGCCCGCTACTGACTGCCTGTCAGAATGTTCATTTAAAGCTGACTCCTTCGATAATGCTACTTTCATCATCCTGTTCAACGTTGTAGCACTTTTCGAGGCATCTTCTTCAAAAAGACGGTCCATAATTTTATCATCATTCATACCAATGGTGAAAATATCTCGCATAACTACTTCCAGTTCCTTTCCAAATTTACAATTGGATGCTAACTTTTTAACCCGTGCTGACCAATCGGAGACATTTTCATTATTATCTCTCCGTGCTGAATAAAACTTCAACCTTTCGGCAAACCATGATTTTACCGGTACGCAATGTTCTGCTTCGTCAATACCATTTGCTATGAAAAATTGGTTTAGTATTTCATTAAATACCGAAAATTCGCAATCTTCGTGATCAAATTCTGTTAAAGTTCCTAAAAATACATTTTCAACACAAAATCACAATCACATATCAAAACTAAATAATTTTACATGTTAATTCGACACAAAATCCTCGTCGCCACTGTTTATTTGAGAGTATTAATTAATATGAAATAACACTACCTTATTCTTTACAATTTATTTCAAGACTGGCTAATCAGTACAAAACATTTAATTCTCCAAATCATAAAAATACGTACCAACACCATAGATAAGGAAACTAGTTTTTCTGACTGTCGAAACCCAAATGCTTAATTACTATATACAACACTTAGTATTTCATTTAATTATAACCAAGGACATGATTATTTTTTAATCAAAAATAGTATATTTTTGTACTTTTTTTCACTGGGGTTATTAGCAAGTGCATAGAAAAATTAATATATTGATCGACTTACCTGGTAAGGATGATCGATCTAAATTATTTGTGCCGTTGTTTATGTCGGTCAAATAAAAATGTTCAAAATTCTATTTAATGATAAAGTTTTGGTTTCCATGTAAATTGAGTATTCCAAACACTGACTTTATTGAAGAAAATTGTATACTTTTTATTTTAACTAATATTTTTAGAATCAATCAATCACCAGTTTTGAATTAATTTTTTTATCATTGAGATGATTTTATTTATTTATTCCAGAAACAACGTCGAGAGTTAGGCTTGAAGCGCTTCTGGTCTGCTGTGAAATCATCCAATAGTAGCTCAGGTTCTCAGTGCGATGCCGGACCCGAAGATTCACCCAATGAAGAAACGAAGCCACCGCATTGTTCTTTGCCGTTACTTCAGGTAGGTCACTCTCATTCTTAGATATAGTTTCATATTTTTACATGTACTTAATTTATATTTCTTATTAAAAATGGTTGAGTTAAAAAATTATAACGAACACATGACTCATTTGAAGCTGGAAATGTTTTTTCGAAAAATTAGAAAAATTCATGGATTATTGTAAAAATAACCGAGATCTAATAAAACTTGTGATATACTCACACTTGTAACTAATTATCTGGAATATATTTATTTAAATTAAATTCACATCAATTTCGTCAAGTAAAGTCTAAGAATCCCCTGTTCAGCTGCAAATAACGAACACTCCCTGTTTATTTACGTAAATCATACCCTTAATCAATTTCTTGGCCTCCAGTTCCGTGTTCGCTTCTCCTAAATAGCCGGTCAATTAAATATCCTGAATTATGACCCTGGATATCCTCAAATGTAAGTACATGATCAAGAGCGTATTGGATTTGAACTTCCTGTCCACAGCATACTACCCATGAATCTCTTTGTGGTATATATATATATATATATATATATATATATATATATATATATATATATATATATATATATATAAGACAAATAAATTGTCTTAGAAAATTTTAGATAAAATAATGTACCAAATAACAATAAATGATTTATAAAATATTACATAAATTTGGCACACAGTGTAGAAATTTTAAAAATAGCTTAGTAATTAATCAGAAGTTAGGTAAAGATTTTGAAATTGAAATGAAATCAAAAGAGTACAGTAATAAAGAAACATACCTTCACAAGTCATTGACCAAAATCTAGAAGATTATTTATTGATTGTAAATTATTTTATATATTACGCAAGATTTTAGTTATAAGAAGGTATAGTAATTTACCCGAACATACAGAGTTTGTTATGAAATTTATATTTGTCAAGTGCGGGTGACAAATCGTAACAAATTAACGTTATAAAAAAAGTTAGTGGTGAGTAAGGAGAAAGGATACTTGTTCTATGTCTAATGACTACTCTCTCATTTGTTGCGGTAACCAAGAGATACAAATACAGGTGACTAAAAATAGATAAAATAGTGTCATTACGAAAATTTGGAAAGAGCTGTCAAGAAGTCAAAAAGTTTTCTAAAAAAAAGAGATAATTAATAAAATAGAAGTTTTTTAAACATATACTATCGATAAAAGAAAAGCAAGCTTAACTGAACATGTTTTGTATTTAATGGTAAAAGGAAATAATTTCCAAAATTTTGAAGAGGAGTTAAAAAAGGGTAAATCGTACATACCGTATACACTGGATTAGTGAGGAGTTTAATAATTTCTTCAAGACGATTTCCTTTATAAAGAGTGTTTGACAGTGGACTGAAAGGTAACAAATCTTTATAAATATTTTGTAGGAGAGAATCATCATCTTGATTGGAAACTTTAAATTATTGAATAGACAGTGATAAATATCCTTAACGATTTTCTTGCTGTTGAGTCTGTATGCTTTGCATTCAAGTTTACAGAAATTAGAAACAGTACAAAGACTTTATTTGACATAACTCCGTTTTTTTTATTGTAAGATTTATCATTGTAGATTTATAGGTTAAGTTTCTTCTCTTTCATTTTCGTAGAGAGAATGCATTCAATCTACTACGTCTAACAATGAACTATCTTGAAATTTCTCATCGATATTTATATTGACCCAAATTTGGTAATCCATTCTTTAAAAATTTCAAACTTAATTAATTAATAAACATATTTTGGAATTAATTCGTTTGTTTTCCTGGAGTAGTTTTGTTGGGCATTGATATATTGAAAGTCTGACACAGATGGAGGCCATAGGTCTGGAAAATTGAAATATTGAACCCGTACGCCCAGAGAGCGGAAGCAAAGAGTTCTCAAATAAGATACATAAAACTAAAATTTAAATCTAGTAGAAATTATAATATAGCCGGAGCCCAGAAATTCAAATTTAATAAAATAAACTGTTTGTAAAAGCCCAAGTGTGACAATTTATAATTTGACAGTGACATTAATCAAAATTTCATTTTAATTTTTCAAATTTACATTACAGAGAAATAAATATCGTCACAATATATATATATATATATATATACATATATATATATATATACATATATATATATATATATATATATATATATATATATATATATATATATATATATATATATATATAAGGAGATGCAGGAATATCGCGTGAAATGTTAACAACAACAACAAAGAGATTCATGGGTAATTCACGCAAAATAAAGGGCTACTGAAATAGAGTGGTAGCCGTGGACATGCATGTTTCTGGCTCATTTTGCCTCTTCAGCACGGCATATCCAAATAAGGATGTGAAATTTGGGAGCAAAGATGTTAATCAATTGCAATCCTGAAGGAACACATTTTGGTTTTAAAATTCACCACCATTACATTTTAAAAGAGAATATTAGACACTACTTCGGTTGTTTCAAGTGTATCTAGTTTTTGGATAGAAAGTAACGTTTTTTAATTTTCAATACCTAATTACGGTCGTATTCTCTTCAAGCGAGATTGTTTTATTTTATATCTATATACCAGGGTAGTTGAAAATTTACGAGTGTGATACCAAATGTTGCACCAATCTTAGCAATGAGATTAATATTTAAATTTTTTAATCTTGATGTCCAATTAATGTCAAAACTGAAGAAAAACTTTCTTCTTCAAAAAAATTCTTTCATATAACAGTTGCCTGCTGTTATTTTTTTTGGTTGGTTTTTTTTACAAGGAGTTGATTCTGCTCAAAGTCACCAAACCGCATGAACTCTCATTTCCTCGGTCCCGTGGCTGTGAACGTTTTTGTAGCAATTTGGTCACATTAAACTGATTTTTGTATTTACACATTATTTCAGTTCTAGGTTAAATTTCATTCGAGCCGTTTAAAAATGCCTAGAAACATGATATTTCGTTTCGACAGATCTAGAGTAATTGCTTTGTTACCACACGGCTTTATTCAAAGTGATATCGCCAATAATATTGGCGTCGCTCAGAGTGCTGTATCGAAAATTAAAAAAAAAATTCCAAGACACAAATGACGTGAAGGATCGCCCCAGAAGTGACAGAAATCGATGTACAACAGCAGCACAAGATCCGCAAATAATATTGATAACTGGAAGAAATCGTCTGAAATCTACAAGTGGTATATCCAATGAAATTGTTGGGCTTGAAGGACTGAATATTTCACGGCAAACAATAATACGCAGACGAAATGCAGTAAATTTGTATCGTAGAAGACCCTTACGTGTTCACAAACCAACCTATCAACACAAAATTGTAAGTTTGCAATGGGCTCGAGATATGGTACATCATGCTCCTAACTGGAATTATGTGATGTTCTCTGATGAATTAAAAATTGGCTTGGTATCTGATGCGCGAAGAACACTAGTTTGGAGGGCCTCAGGACGACAAGCCCGACATGAAACAGCCCAACTGCGTGTCCCATTTCAAGGTGGGAGTATTATGGTTTGGGGGGGGGGGTATCATGAGCGGCACACGGACGCGTCTACTGTTTCTGGAGAGAAGAGTCACTGGTGCTGTACACATCGAAGAGGTTTTAAATCCTGTCGTACGTCTATTCCGAGGGGCAGTAGGTGATAGATTTGTGTTTATGTATGACAACGCACTTCCGCATCGAAAAGCAGCAGTACAAAATTTTCTGGATGAAGTAGGAATATCCACAATATGGTGGCCTCCGAATTCATCTGATATGAACGTCATTGAACATGCCTGGGACATTCTAAAAACACGCATTCAGAAGCGAAACAATCCCACTATTACACTGCAAGAACTAAAAGATGCTGTTCGTGAAGAGTGGGAGAGAATTCCGCAAACCCAGCTCGACCATTTAATTGACAGCATGCCAAATCGCCTACAGTCATGTATACAGGCCAATGGAGGAAATACTAATTATCAATTTTATATAAAAACAATTTTTTATACTAATTTAATTTAAAATGTAAGTGGTACATTATAAATTTTTCACTAAAAAAAATAATATTTTTTTTTGCATATTGTTTATCTGGCTTTGAGATTTATTTAGTATTGGTGGGAGTTGTAGCAAAATGATGTTTAATTATTCAGAAAAATTTTTATACAAAAATCAAACTAAAGATGAAATATTCCAATATTCCAAACTTTTGGACATACCATATAATATATATATATATATATATATATATATATATATATATATATATATATATATATATAATTCAATAGACTTACTGTTTCAGGTATGGCCAAGCTCAGATTCACCAAGAGGCGAGGCAGACGGGCAAAGTTTCGTTTTTCCCGTATGTGCGGAAGATGCCTCGTCACAAAATTCAACCTGTATCGACAACACAATACACAACGATTCGGGAATTGATTCCAATCAGGTATAAAACTTTATAATAATTCACACTACACACTAAGCTGCAAATAGTTTGCATTGAATCTGCTTTCTACTGAATTGCAAAAACGGAATGTTTTTAACTCATTTATATAAAATGTTACACTTAATTTAGTGTGGCTAGACCTCCAAGTACTAGCGATGCTCAACATATTTTTGTTACTTGAAAGTTTTCCAATTAAGTAATGGTTGAATCAACATTCCATATAGGTGGATTTGTATTAAACACCCTATTCACTCCCTTAAGTCAATTAAAGATCGGTGTAACATGATTATCCAAACTTCTAACTTTTCAATTTAATTTTGGTCGTTCTAGTAACAAACTTATAATCATACCTTCTGAAAAATGGCTCTTATATGGACTTGATGTTAGTTGAATCGTTCTGTTGTTGCTCCTATTTGATTTTTGGTGTTACCCAACACGGAACTGTACTTTCTGAGGATATACGTTGATTATTTTTGTCGACTGAATACCTTGGACATAATTATGTATTCTTCATACACTACTTTGGAACTATTAACAATTACAGACAAATTGAAACACACAAATCTTTTAACAAACATAGTAAAAAAACTTACAACGTATAATCATTACAGCGAGAATCAAAACCACTACCTTGAAACCTAAACGTCAAAACCATAACATCCTTCCTGAATACATATTAAAAGTAATAAAAGACAAAAACATAATTCGCTACAGATTGCAAGTTTCCAGAGACGATAATGATAAACAGATTTTAAAACAGTACCAAAACATAATATACACACTAGTAAGGGAATATCGAAACTATACATGTCCATTTCTAGAGAAATTGTCACCCCGAGACAATTCACTATGGAAAGTCACAAGGAAGCTTAAAGTAAAAAAGAAGAAATTACAAAAATTATAGCGAATTGTACAACATTCACAGAAAAATCAGACACCGCAGAAGCCTTTGGGAGTATTTTCAAAACAACTTCACAAACAACACAAAAAACACACCACATCAACATTACTCACACAGTTCAAAATCATTTATACAAAACACACACTCTAGATACGAAAAACTTAGCTACCATCCATGAAATATGTAACACAATCAATATTGTTAAAAAAACAGCTCCGGAGAAGGATGGTATACCAAACATCCTTCTCAAAAACTTACTCAAAAAAGCAATATTTCAACTAACGTATATATCAAACTTCATAATTAAAACTGGCACATACCCAGATATTCTCAAGACTGCCAATATTATCCCTATCGGCAAAGCCAATAAACAACACTGTTACGTGAATAGTTACAGACCCATTTACCTGTTAAATAATATAGCAAAGGTGATGGATAAAATCATTCTTAATAGAATTCAAACACATGTTGACAAAAATGATATAATACCCCTTGAGTAATACGGATTCAGAGGCGACGCAGTACGGTAGCACACATTATTCGAGTGTTCAATTATATAAGAGAAGGCTTTTTTGCTAAAAAAATCTGTAATGGTCACAGTAGATATACAGAAAGCCTTTGATTCCGTATGGCAGGAGGGTTTATTATATAAGCTCATAAATTAAAACTGCGAGACTACTTAATAAAAATCATTGAATCATACATTACAAATCGACAAGTGAACGACGGCTTGGAGGGCCTATTCACGATACCAGCTGAAGTTCCCCAAGGATCAGTCTTATCACCCTTGCTGTATTCACTTTTCACCCATGATCTTCCCACCTCCCCACAAATCCTTACTGCCATGTACGCACACGACACTTGTTTCGGTAGCCCGTCGGAATAGCCCACGTCAAAATAGCCCCGATAAAACAGCCCCGACAAAACAGCCTCAGAGAAAACAGCCCCGGACAAAACAGCCCCGGACAAAATAGTCCCTGACAAAATAGGCCCGACAAATTAGCCTCAGACAAATTAATGTTTATTGTAACATGTTTTGATAATTGCAAGCCAAAGAAAAAAATATCACTTCAAAAGGTATTTTATTTGAAAATGTCCAAAATGTCAAAATGTCAAAAATAAAAGAAAACGCATCTCAAGATTATTGTTACCAAAAAATTACATTTCCAGATTATGGGAGACGCTCCGAAGAAAGTCTAGACTCTCCATATTTGTAGATATTCCAACTAACACTTGTAATCGGTGATTTAGTTGCACATATTGATACTTACTTGCCTCCGGTTGGACAATTCCAGCAGCAATGCGAGCTAGTCGGATCTCGATTATATCTTGCTCCTTTCGAAAATGCTCGATGAGCTTAAATACAGATGGATGATGGCAATTAACAGTTTGCTGAAATGCTCTATACCATCCTTCCACTGAATTATTTGTTCTTGGGAGCCCATCGAGCACTCGTTGATGAACATTCCAGATATTGATGGCCTTCTCGTAGTCACTCAAAATGCTTCTCGGATTTAAAGTGGGTTTTAGTTCCAACAGCTTTTGGAATACACGAATATATGTCGCTTCAGATTTGTTTTTCAGCAGCACATAGATTAAAGGCACGCACAACTTGTCTATAAGTAAATGCACGGTGAATAACTGAAAAAATAGTTCCGGTGATACTTTAAATGTACCATCAACGAACCAGTGTTGATTATTCATATTTTCCTTGGTGCCAAACATAAATATTCGATATTTTGTCCGGGGCTATTTTGTCCGGGGCTGTTTTGTTCGGGGCTGTTTTGTCCGGGGCTGTTTTCTCCGAGGCTATTTTATCCGGAGCTGTTTTGTCGGGGCTGTTTTGTTGAGGCTATTTGGACCTGAGCTATTCTGACGGATCACGCTTGTTTCGTATCATCAGCGCCAACATCAGAAACAGCACTACACAACGTTCAAACACACATTAACTCACACATACTACCATACATGAGAGACAAAAAACTCACAATTAACGCTTCCAAAACAGAGTACTTGTTACTCAGAAGAAGAGGTTAGAAAAAACTCATTGCAACTACAGCTGTGTATAGATGGGTAATAGATTACACACAGTAATACACTAAAATACCTGGGCTACACTATGCATGGCAACATCAACGCCAACGCGGACATTGCTCAACAGGTACTAAAAGCCAAAATTGCAATGAGCAAATTGTATCCGTTAATTTGTAAGAATAGTAATCTCTCAACCACGAACAAAATCTCAGATGACATGCATTGGGTTTTATATTGTACCAATTTCAGTTTAGTTATCCTAAACTTCTGTTCTATTAGGTATTTTTGCTTTGATCACAACATAATTCCGGTAAGCAATGGTAATTGATGATATTTTCACAGGTTTCACCTCTGCCATCAACAGCTGGTACATCCACAACTCCTCTACAATCACCAACTCCAAGTCTTAGACGTCCAAGTTGTTCTCTACTTCATCCGGATCATGCAAGGCTATTGAGGTTGTACCCCATCATATCTCCACCCCAAAGCTCGATAGAAGATCTATCAGACAATAATACGAACTGTATCAACCCTGTTATATCACCCTCGTCTTCAACTACTTCATCGTTAACGTCAATCGCAGCTGCGTTTACAGCTAATAACAATTCAAGAGCCAGTGATAGCTCAGACAGTAGAAGAAGATCTTCAATAATTACGAGATACTCAATTTTTGACGCACTGGATCTCGAATATGCTTTACTGAGAGCAGCTGCGAGGGGGAGTGTAGGACCGTACTCGCTCAGTGAAAGTTTACATAAACTAACTTTTACTCAAAGCCTTGCTTTTCCAGCTTTGGCACGAGGTTTGGCTAGCAAAAGAAGAAGGTCTCAACAAAACCATGCGAGAAGACCTGTAAATCCAGAAGAAAATGGACTGAACACATTTGCGAAGTTAGTGACAGCGTTGGTATTAGTTTTAGTGAGTGTGCTAGTTTTTGCCGTGGTGTACAAATTTGTGAGGACGTGAGGATTGCTTCTAGCTCCCGGCGGAGCTAGACAAGGTAGCTTCACCTTAAGAAATTCTAGTCACTCAGTGAAAAGTTTCACATAAGATCTTGATACGTAACTTTGTAATATAGAACAATTGGAAATGTTATAATATTACTCAATGTAGGTGTGATGTATTAGGTGAGAAATGAAAAGTGTTTTTCAGATGCAGAAATGTATTGAGAATACTTAGAGTTGAAACACAAAGAAAATGAGTTACGTATTCTCACTCTATGTATATATTGAGATGAATCCTTTTGGGATTTTACTAAATATTTGTTGAAAGCACCTGACTTCTGTTTTATGAAGGCAACATAATTTAAGATGAAGTGAGATATTTTGTCATAACATCTTTTTATTTGTACCAAATTGATCAATATAGGGTTTTTGTTTGCTTTTTAATTGGAATTTGATTGTTAATACTAACTATACCGGGTGATCAATTAAGGGTAGCGAGCGGCCATATCTCATAAGATATTGGTCGTATAGATTCATAAAAAAAATTCATGATAAAAGTCGCCAAGAGAAATGGCTGGAAATTATTTTCGAGTTGGTCAAACGTCCGCTAGAGGGCGTAACAACTAACACTTAATAGAAAAATGGGATTTTTATAGAATTTTGACTAATGAAAGTATATCGATGATATTATTCTCATATTTACAGACTATCCACCTACATTTTTTGACAAAAATGTTTTGTTCTGTCCATCAAAATAAAGCGGTGGAGGAAGTTCAATTGTTTTTTTAAACAGACAAAGATTTCTCCCGTTTCGCTTGACCGATTTCAACAAATTTAGGCTTATACGAAAGAGCATAATTTACACTACAAAACGCTTCCTTGATTTTGACTTTCGTCTTCGCCGCTAGATGGCGTTAACTCAAATGGTAGCAAATTTTTCAGTTTTTTTCAAAAAAAACAAATCTAATGTTATATTCATTTTTACATATTTTAAAAGACGATACCATTTTCTAAAATTTAATGAAAAAAATTAGTCATCTACCTTTTTTTGAACCGTTGATATAGAAAAAAATATAATTTTATTACATTAAAAAATGGCACGCCACTGCTTCTTATCAAAATAAAAATCATTTTCGTAATCACTTATTAGTTGCTAACAAAAGGACCCCCTGACTTTTTTTCGTTAAACAAACGGATTTGGATTAAAAAAATCAATTAAATGTACATGGGGCGCCCATGAAACATACTAATTTACATATTTGCGGAAAAAAATCTTAATAAAACTGTCCAACAACAGCAGGAGCAATAACACTAAAAACAAGAACACAGAACTTTAAAAATAAACGTTAAAAATAAATTAATATTTTTGTCGTGAAAGTTCAAAATGTTGTCCATTATTTTGAATGCACTGGTCCAATCTTTTCTGGGTGGAGTAGACAGCTGCCTCAATTTCCGCTCTTGGTATATGATTTATGACGTTTTGAATTCGGACTATCATGCCTTCTCAAGTAGTTGGTCGAGTTTTATACACCAAATCCTTTATTTGGCCCTACATATAAAAATCAAGGCAGGTTAAATCGGGGAACCGTGGTAGCCAGAAATATAGACTGCCTCTACCAATCCAACGGTTAGGGAAATGCCTGTTCAAAAAATCTTGCACATTTCGAGAATAATGTGCCGGGAATCCGTCTTGTTGAAACCACATGTTTCTTCTTACTTCTAAAGGCACATTTTCTAGGAGTCCTGGTAAATCGTTTAATAAAAAGTTCAAATACATGTCACCGATTAGATTGCCCTTAAAGATGTGCGGACCAATAATAGCACCATTAATAACACCGCACAAGACGTTGACGCTCCATCGACCCTGCTGATAATCTTCTCGTAACCAGTGTGGATTAGTGTCCGACCAGTAATGCATGTTATGTAGATTTACCCTGTCATTACTGCAAAAAGATGCTTCATCTGTCGACAATATTTTTGACAAAATATGACGGTTTTCCCTAATGAAATTTCTAAGCCAGTAGCAGTAATCGAGCCTACGTTCAAAGTCAGTCTCATTTAAGGATTGATGAATCACGACGTGATACGGATGCATATTAAAATCCATTAATATTTTTTGCACTGAGCCATAGGATATTCCTAAATATCTGGAGATCTCTCTTATGCTTAAATGGGGGTCTGCATGAATATAAGCCAACACATTTACAATGTTATCTTCTCTTCGTACTCTACGATTTCTTCTCAAAGTTGGAGTTGGTTGCACTTGGCCATGTCGCCTTAAACGTAAGGCTTAACGACGAAAAATAATTCTCGAATGCCGGCTTCGGAGGGGATAACGCAGTGCATTCTGCCTAGAAGCAATCGCCGCATTTTCAAAACATTGAAAATAAATTCTCAACATATCAAAGGCTTCTTTATTCGTAAAAGGCATGATTTGTTGCAAACATACTTTTAACATAACATTAAATTAGATGTTAATAGCAGGAACTGTCGAAATGAATATCAGCGTGATTGACAATTTGGTGTTTTCTTTCTTAATATAGATCATGGCCTGCTTCGATAAATGCGATGTTAGTTTAATCAGTATGTAAATCCATCTTATTTTTTCAATCCAAAACCGTTCGTCTAACGAAAAAAATCCAGGGGGTTCTTTTTGTTAGCAGCTAATAAGTGATTACGAAAATGATTTTTATTTTGATAAAAAGCAGTGGCGTGCCATTTTTTAATGTAATAAAATTATATTTTGTTCAATATCAACGGTTGAAGTGGATGAATAGTTTTTCTCATTAAATTTTTGAAAAATGTATCCTCTTTTGAAATATGTAAAAATGAATATACCATTACATTTGTTTCTTTTGAAAAAAACTCAAAAATTTGCTACCATTTCTGATAACGCCATCTAGCGGCGAAGACGAGAGTCAAAAAGTCAAAATCAAGTGAACGTTTTGTAGTGTAAATTATGCTCTTTCATATGAGCCCAAATTTGTTAAAATCGGTCAAGCGAAACGGGATAAATCTTGGTTTGTTTAAAAAAACAATTGAACTTTCTCCACCGCTTTATTTTGATAGATAGAACAAAACATTTTTGTCAAAAAATGTAGGTGGATAGTCTGTAAATATGAGAATAATATCATCGATATACTTTCATTAGGCAAAATTCTATGAAAATCACATTTTTCTACTTAGTGTTGGTTGTTACGGCCTCTAGCAGACGTTTCACAAACTCGAAAATAATTTCCAGCAATTTCTCTTGGCGATTTTTATCATGAAGTTTTTTTCTAAATCTATACGACCAATATCTCATGAGATATGGCCGCTCGCTACACTTAACTAATCACCCGGTTCATCAAAAATGTTCTCGAAGTATTGCAACTTGAACAAATTTGTAACTAGATGAATACATTTTATATGTTAATTCATATATTTCTCAATATATGTGAAATTGATCAATAATATTATTCAACGAAATACATGTGATCTATGTACATTCACATTTGTTTTTAATATTCATGCATGTTTTGAACCGAATTCAATTGTTTAGTCGTGTGCAATAAAGTGTTGAGCAGCAATAATACTTTTCGTCTAATATCTGTGTGATGGTTAGCTTCCAAAATATATGGTGTCTCGCTTACAAGCAATATCTCGCTTATTTGACAAGATATTTGAAAATGAAAAACTGCTTTGAATAGTATTAAAATACCTTCCTAATAACGTATACTAAATGTATTACATTTGACAACCCTCACTTTTTATTTTCAAACGGCGCCTCTGTATAATATTGTAATTCAAAATTGCGTGTTATTCTATTTGGAATACAACGTCCTTAATGAAGAAATATTTTATTCCAATGTGCTTGCTTCTTTCCAGTCTTCCTGCAATAATAAGCTTAATTGTGCTTTGGGTGTCAATATGAAGAGGTGCTTTGAGTTCTTGACATGTCAGTTCTTTTAATAGTTCTGTGAGATACTTCAATTCTTTGGTTCATTTACAAGCAGCTGTTAGTTTAGCCTCGGAAGAGCAACTAAACTCTGTCGCCTCGAAGACCACACTATGGGACTTCCAAACAAAGTTATGACGTATCCTCATGTGTTGTTTTTAATTTATTTGATTGGATCTTCTTCTCTTGATTTGACATCTCCAGCAAAATCTGTATCACAATATGCAAGTAATTCAAATGATTCTCCAGTGTTATTTTCAGCTTGTTCGCCACTAAAGAAAATATCAGCTGATATTATACAGTCTATTTTCTCCAGTTTTTCCATGGAACGACTTTCAAAGTTCACTACGATGCTCAAGTCTAGTCTGTTTTCGCACTATTCATAGAGCAGACATCCAATTGCTTCTCTATAATTAAAGGTTTTTGCTTCATATTTGTCATGTTCAACATAGTCTTCATGCCTGAAAATATCTTGAGCAATTGGAGTATTTGCTCGTTTTTCTTTATTCATCTTGAATTTGTTGAGCATATTTTTCTTGAGAGATTATTACACCTCCTTCAGTTTTTTCTATATCTATTCCAGGATATGAATTTGGTACTTCATTTACAGTCACTTCAGTTTTTCTTGGAGTTGTTTTATTTTTCCTATATCTCCCCCACTAATGATCACATCCTTCACGCGTATGGTGAGATATATTTTTGAATCTTCTGACTAAAACAGACTAGGATCAAATTCTAGTTAAATAATTTTTAGTACTTTCAAGGAATTTGTAAATATTTTATTCTTGTCTTAGACCGTACAAAGGTTTTTTATGCATACAAACCTTTTCCGGCTGTTTGTATCCATCAGGTGATTCCATGTAGACTGGTTCGTCTTATTCAGCATATAAAAAGGCTGTTTTATGTCAAGTGTTTGAGTGTTCCAATTTCTTCTGGCTGCAATGTCAAATAATGATCTCATACTCCATATATTTTCTATTTTGTAAGTAACCTCTGACACCCAGGGTCTAGCATTTTCGTTCACCTTGAAGACCCACCTACTGGTCAGAATTTCTTTAACTTTCACTTGATCTGCATCAACGTAAGTCCAAGTTTTATTCTTCATGGTGGAGTATTTTGCTCCTTGGATAGACTTTTGACGTGCATGCTTTTCTGATGATTTGATTGCTTTCTCATGTGTCATCAGATCCTCCTTTTCACTAGGAAAGATTGTGAGGTGTACTTCATCATCTTTCTTACTCTAGAAGTTCATCTCATAGTCTTTATACTTGCTTGTTAGTTTTCTTTCTCTTCTTATTCATCTTTCTACATTATTTCTTAGTATTTTTTGATTTCCCTGTACATTTCATTCTTTTTCATAATGTTCTTCATACTCAAGTTTTTGTAGACTATCTATTTCAATTGACACTCTCTGATTCATTTTCTTCAAATTGGTTGGTGAATTTTATGTCCCTTGACACATGGATTTTTCTTGTGGCAGGGTTGCTATCCATTGGGAGCATAGCTAACATATATTCCTTAATCACTTTTTTTTAGATATCCCAAGATCTTCATGTAGAGCACTTGACCAAACTATCTCAAATTTCTCAAGTTTGGGTTCTTCCCATGCCATTTTTTTGCTGGTGTTGCCTATATTAAGGTTATTGGGCTTCCGTTGATTTGGTATGCAGCAGTCAATAGAGCAAATCCCCACATTTTATTCTCCAGGCTGGGATGTAACAACATTGCTCGGACTCTGTTGAAGAGAGATAAGTTTACTCTTTGTGCTTTTCTGTTCAGATCTGGTTAGTGTGAAATTGTATAGTCTAGTTGTATTCCTCTTGCTCTACGCCATAGCTTGGAATAATTACTTTTGTACTCTCCTCCGTTGTCTAGTCTCAGTTTTGAAGTCTTCAGATTGAAGTACGCCTCAGCTTAACAGGCATATTCTTTGATGTATTGTTCAGCTTCATTCTTGATGCGTAGTAGATACATCTTCAAAAAGTGTGTATAATTATCCAGACATGTCATGATATATCCATTACCATCATATGTTGCAGGAGATACTTGCACACAGATATCAGTGTGGATTAATTCTAAGGGTCTCGTTGCTCTTTATCTTTCAGAATTGAATGGTTTTCTTATCAGATACCCTCTGATACAAAGCGCACAGATTTCTTCATTACATTTTTCAATATAATCGACTCCATCACACTCTTTCGGAATGTTTCTCAAGTCTCGAAAGTTCAGATGCAGAAGTATTATATGACAGTCTATTGTTTTTGAGTTAACATGACCTCTTCATAGATATCCAAATCAATAGTATACAATCTGTTCCATTGTTTTTCACCAATAAGGCCAACATCTTCATCTTTGTTGGTTACTTTTCCATGAACAAATCTCACATTTTTATCATCATATATGTATGTATCTATGCTCGACGGGATACGATTCACTGATACCTAAAAGGTCTATTGTGCTCCTTCCTTTTGTTTCAGAGGACTGCCTCCGAAACCAGTAGTTCTTTTATTTCTAATCCTCTGATAAATTTTAGGATATCCGCCGGTTTCAGTTTGGGTAAATCTTCATGTTCCATCCAGTGTGCTCCCAAGTGTCTAACCCAGAGATTCTGTAATGCCTTGCAATCAGAAAGTATGTGAATGGATGTTTCTTCTTCTATCCCACAGAATTTGCAGTCATCTCTCTCCACCAGGTTGAGTTTTTAGATGTGTCTATTCAGGTGGAAATGTCCTGGTAGAGCACCTATTAAAAAATTTTAGCGCAAACTTGCCCTGGTTAGTGCATTCTTCCGATCTCCCCTAGTCATAGTTTTCCTGTAATACCTCTGCTTGTCTTCGTCCTAACATGTTGTCCCAATAGTCCAATCTCTTCTTTTTTGTATTTCCATTTCTTCCAATATTGTATTGGCGCTGATTCGACAAAAGGGCTCTGGTTTCCAGAAAGGTGATTGTGCCCCTTCCTTCACTAGCTCAGCAGCTATTTCATTCCATTCTACTCCAGTATGCCCTAGTACCCACAGCTGGGTAAAGATGTTATTCCTGCCTAGTTCATTGTGTATGTCTAAGCATCCCGAAATCACTTTTGAACTGATAACAGAATAGTTCAGAGCTTTAACAGCTGCCTGGCTATCCGACATTATGATTTTTATCTGCCTTCTATATTTCTTGTTAATGTTGAACTGGGCGCATCTCCCAATGGCGTTAATTTCTGCTTGAAATATGCTTGGGAGTCATCCCAAGCTTTCGGAGTGATTTATTCCAAGCCCATATACTCCTATCTCAGTTCATTCCTTTGTTTTTGAACCGTCTGTATACCATTCAATTGTATCCTTACTCTGTTTAGTACTGTTATTGGGATCCCGCTCCTTTTTGTTACTATATTCTGTAGGAAAGTTTTTTCCGCAAAATTCCCTTTCTACTTAACTGTATCTCGTTCTCTCTGCTCCACTTTCCAGTACTATGTGTAGTGGCGTGAGGTTCAGAAATACTTCCATATCCCCCGTAGGGCATGTCTTCATTGGCCCTATTATACAGATGCAGGCTAGCCTTCGAATTCTAGCGAAGTTAGCTCTTGTTGTCCGCAGGCTGGCTCTGCTGCTCCATAAAGAGGCTCTGTACGTGATGACAGGTCTCACAATGGCAGTGTACCTCCACATTAGGATACTTGGGTTACAATCCCAATTTTCTCTGCAAGGTTTCTGCACACCATTTTAGCCATATTTGCCTTATGTATTATCTCCCTTTCATATTTACTCCACAGAAATTTACTGCATAGTGTCTTGCCTAGTTACTCGACCTCTTGCCTCCATTCAACCTCTTTTCAATTAATTCTAATCGATTTTAGGTTGAGTTTTTTTTTTCTAGTGAGAAAAATAAGAATAGTTTTGGTAGGGTTGATGTGGAGTACCACCTTGTATTGTATGTAATATTGGAGTAGATCATGCCATGCGTTGTACCGATGTAGTAGTTGTTAAAACGGATAACGACCATAAGTTTCACGATGATTCCATAACTTGATGTGAATCTTGACTAACTCCAATCTGGGTGAGAGGGTGAAAATAAACCATGTCGACAAATATCACTATGTCTTATTTACATACTAAATAACACCTAATATATACTTATACATGACCTATAAGTTGCTAGGAACGCTCAAGTTCAATTCGTACCAATAATAAACAATATGATTCATTATTTACGATTAACAGAATAGAATATAATGTTATTGTTACGTTATAGTTAATGTTGATGTGGTATATATGTTTACAATCCTTATTTTATAGTGAATATATTGGTATATTGTTTTCAAATACGTTTTTACGAGTAGTTGAACTATATCCTATAATGTATTATGTTTATGAACAACATTGAAAATGTTGAAGAAATGTTCGAGGTATATCAACATTGACAAAATCTGAGCTCATATCAGTGCACAACTGTTTTCCTTTGCTAACTTCACACATTCAAATTTTTCTTTTAGTACACACCGAAAAGTTCAGTTCGTCAACCATTTCACCACGCACGTTGCTTGTCGCGCCTGCGCACAGTTCGTAACACACAATCAGTCCGCAAGAATTATTTCTGACCTTAGGTGTTAATAACCATCACAACCTGCCTGCACCAGTTATTGGTGTAGTTGAGGCATCTTTGTACTATGTCACACAGAGTATTCTCAGACTCCCCTCTAGCAGTTATGACTATGTCATCGAAGTAACCTTGACAGGCTATTCCGAGGTCGGTCAGTCCATCTAGAAGTTCGTCAACGGTTAGACTCTACATAAATGGAGATGTTACTCCCCCTGGGAGCATACTCTGGTTGTACTAATGGAGATGTTATCTCCTCCTTTCTTGGCCTCTGCTACTCTAGTGGGGAGTAGCTCTAGTGTCGTACTATCTACGCCTCTGTGATTGAGCGCTCTCTTGACAGCTTCGTGTGAAGTATTTTCACAAGCTCTGTTGTTTAATGCATCTCGGATATATTCGGTCAACTGAACCAGTGCAGTCTCTCTAGATCTACTCCCTGGTAGGCATATTGACGTGGATGGAGAGGTTTTCTCTCTAAGATTTCCGGTCTGAAATAGTTATCAACCATTTTCTCAATCATTTTAAGCAAAAACGATGTGAGGCTAATTGGTGTGAAGGATTTTGGATTTGTTGTATCCCGCTTTCCTGCTTTTGAAATAAAGGTGACTATCCACTTTTCCATGTTCTGGTATGTAACCCAGTTCTAGGCTAGATTTATTCTAACCAAATGTGGTAGAATTACGTCTTGTTCCTGTTGTAGTAGAGCTGGAAAAATTCCATATGTACCAAGTGTTTTATAGGGTTGTAAGTTACTAATTGTCCATTTCAGCCTTTTATTATTGCATATGTGTCAAGCCATTGCAATATTTTTTCTGGAAGGTTTTTTGTGACTTCTAAGAGTACTATTTCCGATGTTTGGTTAACTTCCGGGGAAATAAGTGTCTAGTAGGAGTTGTGTCTCTCCCTCTCATCTTCAGTGTAACTGCCATCTGGTGTTTTAAGGCCATATCTGTGTTGACCCTACCTTTTGCCATGATCTTGTCTATTCTGGCAACAGCAGGGGTAGTGTTTATATCTTCACAGAATTGTCTGAAGCATTTCCACTTAGCTTTCCTTATCTCTTTGTAATAAGTGTATTTTGGTGTACTTTTACCACATCCCAGTGAGTTTTGCTGTATTGATGACGTCCCGGGTTTGAGATCTTAGCTTTGACAGGTGTGTATTCTATCAAAGTGCATCTATGCTGCTCCGTTGATTCTAAAGAGGGCTGCTCGATTCGAATTCTTTGATTATTGCCCCATTCAGATCATCAAAGTTCTGTTCCATTGCGAGGTAGTGTCTAGTCCTTCCTTTGTTTTGAAAAGTGCAAGATTTTGTTTTAGACTGGTTTTGAATTTTTCCCAGTCCGTTTTCTTCGGATTACTTTGCACGCTAATCTGAGGTTTGCTTAGTTCTAACCTAGAAGTAATAATACGATGATCGGAGAGGGATGGTTCTCCCAATACTCTCCAATCATTAACAATATGTTTCATGCCTGACGTACTCAGTGTAATCTCTAAAACTTCCTGCCTTGCTTTACTTACAAACGTGGGGGTATTTCCTATGTTGTGTATATTAAGATTTTCCCCAAGGATAAATTCTTAAATTTGCTCACCTTTTCGATTTGTGTTGGAGTTGCCCCAGACTGTATTGCGTACGTTGGCATCACATCCTAGGAGTGGAGATAGTCTCTTCTCCTTGCACTATTCTACTACCCTTGTTACTTCCGGAGGTGGTGCTGGCCCATCTCCCGCAACGTAGCATGTGGTTACTACAATTTCTATGCCTCCCTTCTCGTTTTCGAAGCGTGCTCGAACTAGATCGAGGTCTCAGGTCCATCCTTGAGGGTTAGTATTGCTGCTTCAACTTCGTCAAAAAGGACGTCCAGTCCTGTTATGTCGTTTGTTATTTGTTGTTTTGTTCTTGTATCTGAGAACAATTCTTTCACGTAATCATTCCATGCTGATTTTATTTGTTCGATGTCTACAATTATTTCGCCTTGTTCATTCTCCATTTTCCCTATTGATTTCTTCTTGAATTTTCCTGTTATTTCCTTGATCTTCTTATATACACCAAATGTATCGTGCTTTGATTGTGCTATTTCAATCTCAATGAACTTGTCTTTGAGTTCTTGTTCTTTCGCTTCTCTGGTTTTTCTCCTAATCCGGTTGTCGATGGATCTATATCTGTTCATGACATCATTTATTTTGGTGTATCTTCTTTCTTCCATTAATTTCAGTATCTCTTCAGTCGTCCAGGGTTCCCCTTGTCTATATTTGCTATTAGTATCTCTTTCTTTATTGTTTTTGTGACTTTGACTATGTTTTTCTCAACTTCTGAGCTGTTTTTTATATCCGGTAAGGTGTTACTTATTAAGTTAATGGTCTGAGTTCCTACCCCCGGTTCATTAATCTTTTTTCTATCATGAGTGGTAGTACTTTGTTTCACTTTCAGTTCCTTCCATTGTATCCTAAACTCTGCTACTAATAAATTGTGATCAGAGTCCATGTCAGCTCCCGGATAAGTTTTGGCTATTTTACAACTGTTTTTATATCTTTGATTGACCATTATGTAGTCGATTTGGTTTCGTATGATTGAACCATCTTTTCCATTTTTTGGGTCTTTCCAGGTATATCATCTGCGCGGAGGCATCTCGAAAAATGTGTTCATTATAGCCAAATCGTTTTTCTCCTGCAAAAGTACAGATTTTTTCTCCAAACGCGTTTCTTACTACAAGCCCATGGGGTCCAGTATGGTTTCCTGATCTTCGTCTTCTCGCTTTTGCATTAAAATCACGCACCATTATAATTAGCTCTTTTTCAGGGTTCTTCTGATGAGTGTGGATAATTTTGTGTGAAAATTATTCATATCTTCTCCTTCATGTTCACTTGTGAGTGCATACACCTTTATGATGTTGACGTTTCTTGGAACTGCTTTTATTTGTACTAGCATTATTCTTTCAGTTTGTGACATTTTGTGCAATTGACTTGTGCAGTATAACTCCTACTCCAGATTCATATTTGGCGGGACATCCTGAGTAGTATATTCTATGTTTGTCAATATCACAGTAATTTGCATCTGCCAATTTCATTTATTCCGAAAATTGTGATTTTCAGTCGCTCCATTTCTTTGATGGCGTTTGTTACGGGTTCATTATATTTTTTGACTGAATAGAGAGTTAATAAAATAATACTTACAATTTATTATAAATTCTAATAAAGATCAGCTAATGATCTATTGAAATAACCTGTAGTCATTGTTTACATTGTTTAATGTCGATTGACCTTGAACTAAAATTCTTCTTGAATACAAAATATGTATCTTACTCTAGTTCTGTGAGTACTATGGAATTGAATGTCACCAAAAATTGCCTAGCTAAGGAAATTTTCAGGTTGTCTATCTCTCTTTCTTCTGTCTTTTCTTTTTTCTGGGCCGAATTTAGTCCAAGTCGTTTAATTGAAATCGAATTCTATTTCGGATCTAAGAAGCCCTAGTACAAAGAAAGTAACATCAAGGAGAGACTATGATTGACATCAGTTGATGCACACATTCTGTGGATCTACGTACCTTTCTTTACACGGCCGCTGCCCATATTCGGTAAGATACCTTGATTTCAGGAGATGCTCATCTAATCCTAAATATTCGCAATTTCAGGCCAATACTGGAATGACCAGTTAAATAATTAGCTGCGAACTATTTACCAGCAACCTGTCCATTACATCAGTTCCAGTAGCATCTAACACTGTCACAAATTATACCAACGTACAGTCTGCTGTAAAGGTAGAGTCGCACCACCTGGAGTAGGAAGTAGGAGATTTCAATTCTTTTCATTTTTTAGTTCTGCATATTGTGGCTGGGTCCTGCTTCCGTACAAGAAATATTGTCTGGTCAATTAGTTGTTTGAGTTATAAATTATTCAGTCCATTAGTTCTGCTTTCAACATGAATATTATTTAGAAGCACCTTATATAGTATATATATATATATATATATATATATATATATATATATATATATATATATATATATATATATATATATATATAGCACTATGTACACCGTGTAGTACTACATGGGGCCATATTATCTGTAAATAAGCAACTAGACATATTGGGTAACTAAGCTGTTCAGTGTGAGGAATATAGAAATCTATTTCTTTTATTTCTGGCTCCTCCACGACTTACTCTACCGGTCCGAATAGAACAACCGTATAATTTCGAGCTAGTCAAACCTATGAATTAATTTGTTAAAACCTTTCATGTTTTCCTAGTAATAGTGGTGAAGTACTCTAACTGATACCCCCGTAGCACGTTTTGTATTTTACCTGTTTGAACCATGGTTCTCTCTTTCCAGGTACTTAGTCTTATGCGTTGTTAATCGAGTTTTTGTATCTTCACATCCTTGTTCATACTTGCTCCCCCCAGAGGTCCGGTAAGGGTGCTTACTCCGGAATCATTATTTAGTTTGAACATTGCCATGAGAACGAATGCTAGGGTTGCTTTGTAAGCCTTTAATGCAGTGGTTACCCATTATACCTTCTGCATCCCAATGCCGTTGACTAATTGTTTTAGTTCATTCGCCTTTGGGGTTAATTTCTCAACCCCAGGACAATGAGTTGCCCGGCCACTTGTCACAGTTCTTCCACCCGTATCTTTTGACTGACAAGTGGGGATTACTTATTCCGGTAATCACTCGGTCGACAGAGCCTCGTTGGTTATCTGGCAGGGTGCACCACGTGCAGGTGAGGTTGTCAGTTGGGTCGGTGTTTATTCTTTGTTTGTTACCGTGACCCCTTACACCCCATGGGTTACTTACAACTAAAATTAATTAGTTATTCCTTTACTACTAATCGACACATTACACCTCAAAAAGCAATTTTTAACATTTTTTCAATATAAGGTGGAAGTATCTATAAACAGTTGATTTCATTTAAAAGAGTAATATGAGTAGATTTCAGAAAGTAAGGGTCTAAAAAATAAATCACAATACTAATAAATTAAACCATAACCAATATTCGTCCTATTTTATTCGGAGCGTCAATATTAGCTTTAACTAAAAAAGCAGGAGGTATCAGACCATTTGCTATTGGTACAGTTTATCGTCGTTTAGTAGCGAAAATTATTTGTTCAAACATCAGAGACAAATTAGGATATTTACTTCGTCCATTACAATTTGGTTTCGGGTCGAAAGGTAGTTGTGAAGCAGTTGCTCATGCAGCAAGAAGTTTCGTCTCTAATCATCCAGACGTTAATAATAAAGTTTTTCTGAAAATTGATTTTAAAAATGCTTTCAATGCAATTCATTGTGATCATTTTTCAGAACTTGTAGCAGATATTCTACCTGAAATTTATCCTTTCATCAATCAATGTTATCGATTCCCCTCATATCTTTTATTTAGCGAAAACATCATTTATTTGGAAAGAGGCGTCCAACAAGGGGACCATTTGGCACCTCTCCTTTTTTGCATATCGAGACACAAACTTATAAGCAATATTGACACCGAATTCAATACTTGGTACCTTGATGATGTTTCTTTAGGTGGTAATACTAATTCCGTGTTCAAGTCTCTTGTCTATATTATGAACAATTCCAAGGACATTGGTCGTGAACTCAATTTCAGCAAATACGAGTTATTTTTCCTAGAATCACCAAATAATCAAACCATTGATACATTTAATTCTTTAGCACCAGGCATAACAATTACCAACAGACAAAATTTATTTCTATTAGGTGCTCTTATATTAAACGAATCCTTTCTATCAGCTTTCAATGAAAAACCAACCTTTTTCAAAAAATGTCATCTCGTTTATCCTGGTTACCGACACATGCTGCTTATTACCTTCTTAAGAATTGCCTATCAATTCCAAAACTAACATATCTGTTAAGATGTAATCCAACTTGGTTACATAACGATATCTTAATCCATTTTGACAATACCATCCGTCATTCATTAGAGTCATTGATTAACATTAAATTAGAGGAGCTTTCTTGGAAACAAGCTTCACTACCTGTTTCATATGGTGGTTTAGGAATTCGCTCAATCGTTTCAGTAGCTCTTCCTCCTTTTTTGTCATCATTGAATAGTTAAAAAAATTTCATTAATCACATTCTGCCTATATTTCTCCACACACAAGACCCTTTATTAATGGAGGCAGAAGATATTTGGTCATTCAAGTCTAACAAAGTTGTACCCGATGAATATAAATCCTTTCAAAAATCCTGGGATATACCTTTATTGAACATTGAAAAAAAATCTGCTTCAGAAAGCTATCAGTTTAACGGACAAGGCTCGTTTGAATGCAGCATTTTCAGAGGAATCAGAAGCATGGTTGAACGCTATACCGTCGGCCCCATTATGTACGCTTTTAGATGACGAAAGTTTCCGTATTTCTATTGGTCTCCTTTAAGGTTGTCAAATTTGTGTAAAACATCGCTGTCGTTGCGAAGGTGATATTGATGAATATGGTAGACACGACCTAAGCTGCAAATTAAGTGCCGGCTGTTTTTCACGTCATTCTGTAGTAAATGACCTAATCAAACGAGGCCTGTCATCTGCTAAGATTCCTCCTTCGTTGGAACCGTTAGGTACTTGCCGAGACGACGGTAAACGTCCAGATGGTATGACCCTCATTCCATGGCAACGCGGCAGACCAATTATACGGGATTTCACTTGCACTGACACTAGGGATCCGTCCCATGTCCGATCCACATCTACTTCCGCAGGCGCTGCAGCTTTACAAGTCGAAACTTTTAAAATCAATAAATTTAAAAATTTGGAAAACATTCACATTTTTATTCCTGTAGCAATTGAAACCTCTGGTGTTTTTGATCATGAAGCTTCAAAATTCATTAAAGAAATCGGTAAAAAAATATCAGTAGAAACTAATGATTCAAGAGCAACTTTGTTCTTCAAACAACAAATAAGTATTGCAATTCAAAGAGGAAACGCTTCATCTTTTCTCGGTACGTTTCCCCGTTCTTAGCCTCTAGAAGAACTTTTTATGAATCCTAATCATAAGAAACATAATTCTTCTACCACTTTTAAGCTTTCTCACATTACCGACCCTAAAACATGTGATCTTTCCTTTTTCCGAAATTCTTATTCAACATCTTCATTCTCTTCTTCAGAATGCGTGCCTTCTGTTAATACATGCGTTGACAATTTTATGAATAATGCCTCCAACAAGCTTTTGGGCCTCAGTGTACTAAAAAATATAGATAACCACCATCCAGATGATGCCCTATTCATAGGAGTACTGAAGAAGATGACTATGCTAGAGAATTATGCGATTCCTATACGCAATAAATCATATTTGACCAAAACAAAATATAAAACTGTTTTACCCCCAATAGAGTTTAAGACATCAAATAAAAAGGTAAACGACCAAATGGAAGTTATTTATACTAACAGTGTGGCATACTCTAACAATAATAATATAGGCCGCCTCAATTTGGGTAAGAGCAGTAGAGAAACCTTCAAACAGTAAGTGGGCATTTGCAAGTACATGTCTTAAATGATGCTTAACACACCGTACACCGGCCTCCCAAAGTCACCCAAAATTTGAAGAGTATGGAGGAATAAATGACCGTACTATAAGTTCATTGGAAAACTCGGGAGAAATCAAGTCTTGATTTAATTTAAAAAACCTTGTTAAATCGCGCTTGGCACCGACAAAGTTTGTGCCGTTATCAGAAAAAATCTTAGAAGGTCTACCTCTTCTGGAGACAAAACGCCTTAAGGCTTGAAAAAATGTTTCCGTGGCTAAACTGGAAACAAGTTCCAAATGTATTGTCTTAGTAGAGAAGCAAATAAAAACGCATACATAGCACTTTGACAGTTTAACCCGGCGTCACCCCGGTTATTTCAATCAACTCTCACGGCATATGAATACACATGTGTGAGTATGGTTGCCTATAGCTTCCTGTAAGATGTTTATCATAAATGCTTAGCCACAACTTCAGTATAATAACGACTGTAGAGGTGTCTTGACGTCGTCAAACTAGTTTGGGGTGTGTCAAACCCCACCGGTGTGTTAACGTTACAATTTTTTGAAACAGGTAATGTTTTTTTTTTATTTTTTCCGTAAATTCGTAATATAATTTATTTTACTAGAAAATCCGAATAATACTTAAGCTATGGGAGATTACGAAAAAGAACAGCGGCGCCTAGAAGCCCTTTGGGAAGAGGTTGATGATGGCAGCAATTCAGATATCGGTGGATCAGAATCTGAAGATGAAATAGATCACGTCAGCATCCAGAGTGATCCCTCGGATACAGAAGATATTGAGTAACCGCCTGTTACAGATGCCGAAATGTTTCGCAACACCAATTATTTTACAGGTATAAGTTCATGAATAAAATATTTAAAAATTATAACAGCAAGGTTTTTTGTAGAAAAGGATAAAGTGACAAATTAGTTTAAGAATTGCTCTACAAGGCAAGTAAGAACGAGAGCTGAAAATATCATTAGCAAATTGCCGGGACCTAAACTGTGTGCTCGTGACGCCAAGACGCCACTAGAGTGTTGGAATCTTTTTTTTTGAAGCAGGTATGTTTGCTGATATCGCGAAATGGACAAACTTAATGATACGTAGGCATCGAGACAAGTATGAAGAAGCATTTTTGTAACGACACAAATTCTGTAGAAATAAAAGCGCTGATTGGTATTTTATACTTGGCAGGAGTTTTTAAAAGTAACCACCGTCATATGAAAGATTTATGGAAATACATTGGTACGGGTATAGAAATAATTCGAACAGTGATGGCTTATAATAGATACGCATTTCTGTTGACATTAGGCTTCAAATAGACAAACTAGCTGCCATAAGATCTCTATTCGAACAATTTGTTACAAAGTTCAAAGAAAATTATTCACCTTGTCAATATATAACTTTGGATGAAAAACTGGAATCTTTTCGCGGGCGATGTTCTTTTCGCCAGTATATACCTTAAAAGCCGGCGAAATACGGTATGAAAATTCCAGGACTGGTAGATTCTAGACATAAACTAACTGCTGTTGGTACGCTATGAAAAGATAAAACGGCAATTCCGCCAGATTTTTACATATCAGAGAGAGGAAACCCCCATCATTTACGTTTTGATTTCAAAAGAATAACACAATGGTTTCGTATGTGCCAAAGAAAGGCAAAAATGTTGTATTGATCTCATCATTACATTATGATAACGCTATCGATAAATCTGCAGGAGAAAAAATCTGCCTGAGATAATTAGCTTCTATAACCTTACCAAAGGTGGCGTAGACACTGTGGATGAAATGTCAAGTAATAATTCCGTTTATCAGAATTGTAGACGATGGCCACTAAGAGAGTTTCACTCACTTTTAGACTCTGCCAGAATAAACAGTCAAATTATATAAGTGGAACATTAACGAAACGGTTAAAAAACCCAGCTTATATTTAGAAGAACTAGGATTTACATTATTCAAATCCACTTCAAAAATCAGAAAAAATTATCTGAGATTTTTGAAACCCTGTTTTTTAGCTACTTTTCAGGGATAGCCTAGCCGAAATGGGAATTATAACTATCAATAAAGAATATTTTTAATAATCATAATAATCTGAGAATAACAACAGACCTCCGCAATAGAATTTGTAAAATGCTTGGAGAAACCCCCAGGTTACCTACAATTCGTGAAAATAGGGTTGGGAGATGTCATTTTTGTAACAGATTCCGGGATAGAAAGACAAAATATTGCTGTGAGCGTTGTAATGTATATTTATGTTTAGAACACGCGCATCATTTGTGCCAAAAATTTCGCTCATGAGAATTAATAAATAAATGTCTTAAAAGTAAAGATTTGATTTTGTTAAGCAGGATTATTGTTTTGCTAATTGATTTGTTGTTTATTTGGAATACTGGATTATTTTTTTAAATTTTATATTAGGTTTAAGAAGTTGATGTTTTTTTGTTAAAAAAATTGTATATTTTTTTAAATAAAGTTTTCCTTTCATTTTTAAAGTTTTGTTGATTATGGGGATTTTTTTCCTAAAAGACAACACATCATAAAACAAAAAAATGCTTATGCTTTGCCTATATTTTATAAATTTTTAACAATGGGGTGTGTCACACCCCATTGGGTTGTTCGTGAAAAAATATTTCACCGGGGTGACGCCGGGTCAAAGCCGCGGCCTTTTCGATCCCTAACCTGAAAAAGGCCAGCATAATCAACCCCTGTCATATGGATAGGAGCAGACATGGAAACACGCTCGCGTGATAGATCACCCATTATGGGTTGAACCTCATCTGGTTTATAGCGAAAACATTTGATGCATTTTTTAACCGTGTATCGCGCTAGATTCCGACCTGAAATTGGCCAATATTTTTCTCGAATGTGGGATAATAAAAGTTGTGGGCTATCATGCAAAAGATATTCGTGCTTATGTGACTTAGTAAAGGGATGTTTGGCATGAAGGATTATTGGATGCTTTTTGTCGTTGAAAAAATCAGAAGCAAATTATCACTTTGACAGGACCAAGTTAAACCCAATGTTTTTTCATTTCCATTTGGACTGAAGTCTAAAATGTAACATGATAGGCTTGAATCAATGAGCTTTAATACTTCAGGATGGTGGGAATGCCATTTACGCAGATAAAAACATTCTGTCTTGAGAATAGAAGAAATTCGTTCACGTAGAAGTTGAGCCACTTCGATTGTGTTGGCACCCATAAGTAAATAATCTACGTAAAAGTCTTGGTGGATAATTTTGGCTTTATCGGTTATCTGATTGTTCAAATACTTCAGGTAAATCAATGAGGGAAAGGATTGCTAAATACCTGGACGACGCCTGTCCATAGGTGATGGTGTTTAGAACGTATGTATGAATATTGTCCGTGGGTTTAGCGCGCCAAAGATTTTTTTGTGAATTTCGCTGTTGTGGCGATAGTTCAATCTGTCTGTACATCTTGGAGATGTCGGCTGCTATAACGTAAGAATATTTTCAATATTTGATTGAAGTTGCATCTAAATTGTACTGCAAAACAGATCCTACCATTAAAATATTGTTTAAGGAAACGCCATTACTTGATGGAGCTGACGAATCAAAAACAACGCGTAACTTAGTTGTTAAACTATTTTCTTGCAAAACCGCATGATGTGGTGTGTAGTATTCTAATGAATCTCGTTTTTCGTCGGGTTGAAGTGACAGGTGCTTCAACTCTTCGTATTCGGTCATAAAGTCTACGTAAAGCTTGAATAAATTTTTATTTCCGTGCAGTCGCCTTTCTAGAGCATAAAATTTACGTTCTGCCATTTGCTTGGATTCACCCAGCATTGTCCCAGTTTGATTGAGGGGTAAAGTGACCATAAATCAACCATCCGGATTCTTAATGGTGGTATTGAGAAAGTTTTCTTCACAATTGGCTTCTTTGGGGGATAGTTGTCTCGTTAGATTGCAATCCTCGATTTCATATAATTTTGACAATCAATCGTATAAATCTTTGTTTGTAGCTAAATTGCAATTAATCGCATTTTGACAGGAAACTACATAACACCATACAGTCTCCTTTAACAACGGATTATTGCTACCGCAAGAAATTTTACCAGTTCTAAGTACATTCCAAAACAAGTCAGCCCCAATTAAAATATCGATAGGTTTGGATATAAAGAATTCAGGATCAGCTAATATCACTTTTTTTGGAATGATCAGCTTGTTTGGATCTATGTCAAATCCCGGTAAATCACTCGTTATAGTAGGTATAACAAGATAATTTTTTGGTGAAATTTGTATAAAGGGATCTTATTTCGACAAGGCCTTTATTTGTTGATACTGAAGTTGAATTTGCAATTCCATAAACGGACATGTTAGTGTTGACCGATTGCACAACCATCTAACTGCTGGTAAAATGTGTTCTTATGTTGAAAATAATTGCTATTTAGTGTTAGATTTACAGCTTCAATAAACTTGTCTCAATTTAGAGTTGTTTATTCTTTTAGGGACTAACATTTTCCTTCAATCATTTTTGTAAGTAATTCGTTCGGGATATTAGTATATAGGGATATCACGTCTAATGAAATTCGTTTGTATCTGTTTGGTATTTTTGTTGTATTGTTTCATCTGGTTTAGAGAATATTTCTGATAAACAAATACCTGAAGATGTTGCTGAAGTTTTAGACCTAGGCGATAATTTCTCTATACCTGTTGTTGAAGAAAGTAAACTACCTGTAACAGAATATATAGCTTATTGAGTCTGCTATTAAAGATAAACCAAACGAAATCAAACCTCAAGATAAACGAAGACAAGACCAAGTATATGTACCTCAGCAGAAAAAATCGGAACCGAGATAGAGTAGGACAAAACTTCTCTATCGAAGACTACAACTTTGAACGGACAAGACAATTTAAATATCTGGGTACAAGTATTAGCGAAAACAACGACATCACAGAAGAGATAAATAACAGGATACAGGCTGCAAACAGATGCCTTTTTGCTCTTCAAGACCTAATTAAATCTAGAATACTTACCAGGAAAACTAAGCTGAACATATACAAAACAATTATAAGGCCTGTCGTAATGTATGGATGTGAGACCTGGACTCTAACGGTTGCAAACGAAGAACGACTTAAGGTCTTTGAAAGGAAATTACTAAGAAAAATATTCGGCCCAAATAGAGACGAAAATACAGGACAATATAGAATAAAAACCAACCAAGAACTCAAAGAACTCTACACTGATACCAACATAATAAACGAAATAAAGGCCAGGAGACTACAGTGGACAGGACACGTTAAAAGAATGCCAGATGATAGAATAGTAAAACTGGTGTGGGAGGAGGTCCCGGGAGGAAAGCGCCCATTAGGTCGACCCCGCCTCAGGTGGAGAGATAATATTACAAAGGACCTAAAAGCCATGAATATCGAAAATGGACCCGATCGGATGCTAGATAGGAAAAGATGGAGACGTGTGGTTGAGTCGGCAAAAACACACCCAGGGTTGTGAAGCCACTGATGATGATGATGAAACGAAATCAAAGACAGGAAACGTGGAAACGTTGTAAATCTAATTACTAACCATAAAATCAAAATTAGACACAAAAATACAAAATATAATAAATTTCAACGAAGAGTCAACAAACAAATTAACAGAGGCAAACATGTTGAAAATAACCCAGATATTACTGATTTGAAACCTGATAAAAGTAACAAAACTGTTATAATGAACACAATTGACTATGGTAATAAAATGGATAGTTTGTTTCTGACAACAAAAAACTACGTAACGATCCGACAAAAACATACCAAGAAAAAAATAACTTACTAATAAGAAAATTCTTGTCTAGAGAATTTATTTCTGAGAATGAAGCAAAAAAATTAATGATTCACAATGCAGTAGCACCAAAAATTTACAGGTTGCCGAATCTTCACAAACCAGGTACTCCATTAAGACCTATAGTATCATCTATTCAGTCACCTTTTTAAAAATTATCTAAGTATTTAAGTAACTGTCTATCTGGAATAACATGAAAAAATAACTAAGTTTATCAATACAACAAAAATACCAAACAGATACAAACTAATTTCATTAGACGTGGTATCCCTATATACTAATATCCCGAACAAATTACTTACAAAATCATTGAAAAAAATTGGAACTCCCTAAAAGAATATAAAACTCTAAATCGAGACATGTTTATTGAAGCTTTAAATCTAACACTCAATAGCAATTGTTTCCAACATAAGAACAGATTTTACAAGCAGTTAGATGGTTGTGCAATGGGCTCTCCCATATCTTCAACTGTAGCACAACTTGTCATGGAATACTTGGAAGAGAAGGTTTTGAGCAACACCCATACCCCTATACTATTTTTTAAAAGATACGTCGACCATTGCATCACTGACGTACCAGAAAATTGAATTGACGAAATTCAAGACGCGTTTAATAATTTTCATCCCAAACTTCAGTTTACTTCAGAAATAGAAATTGAACTAGAAATTAATTTTTTAGAAATGACAATCATACGACAAGAAGACTGCAAAAAACTTAAAACAAAATGGTATACCAAAAACAATTGGTGGGGTCGCTATTATAATTCCCACCACCCAAATTCGCAAAAAAAACAGTGTTATCATCAATTTAACCGATAGAGCGGTAACTCTAATATCACCTGAATATAGATTAGAGACCTTAAAGAAAGTAAAAAATGTTCTTTATGAAAATGGTTTTCCTGCAAGATTAATAAATAGAATTATAAAACAACGTACACACTAATTATATAATAGTAACATACCAGATAAAAACAAATAAAAAATAAAACCATAAAGAAATATATCGCTATGCTCTACACAGCAGAATTATCGGAAAAAATGAAATATAGCTTAGATAAGCAATATAATTGTATGTCATAAAGCACAACATTGTTCACATCATTGAAAAGTGAAGCTCCAACTAAAATTAAATCGAATGTAGTTTACTCAATACCTTGCCAAAATTTCCCCAAAAAGTACATAGGCATGACTACACAATACCTTAATAGTAGGCTAAACGGACACAAATATACTAAAAATGCCTCAACAGCTTTACACAAGCATGAGTCTAGCGAAAAACACGAATTTAACTTTTCAAACACTAAAATTCTAACGCAAGACAGCAACTACTAAAAACTTCTGATGAAAGAATTGATATACATAAAAAAGGAACAGCATAGAGTTAATGATAAGCAAGACACGAATCATTTAAGCCATATTCATCACAATTTAATACTATAAACAGCCAATAAACTTGCTTTCATTTTGATAATTGATTTACATTATCTATATATATATATATATATATATATATATATATATATATATATATTATTACATATCCTCTATCTAAATTCTAAAGAAAATATTGAAATAAGGAAAAATGTGCATATTTGGATGTAATACTTGTGATACACACTGTATTATCAATAATTTTAAAGTTTCAATATACAAATAAATTTTGACATTTAAATTTCGGATGACATTAATGCAGAATATACTTTATAACGGTTTGAAAACAAGAATACAGATGTCTCTGTTAGCAAAATTGCAATTATATTAAAAGAATGAAAATCTCTCTTTGTTATAGGAAAACGTAAATTTATATTTCTTTAAAAAAATTTTTTTTTGGTAACCAAAGGAGAGGAGAATTATTTATATAAAAAGTTTAGTTAGTTGATTTTGATATTCCCACGAGGCAACATCGAAATAAGAGTTGCCTCAAATTTATTTAAAAATATCATAGTAATTTATATGAATATTATCAGATCATCAAATCCTGCATTGTAAAGCCAGTGCGTGTATAATTCGCAACGAAATGAATCGATAAAGTGCGGGTGATTTTCCGATTTCTAAATTATTAATTTAGAAAGTTGTTCCTGAATTATGAACACGGTTTAGAATACGAATGGGTTAACCAGTACCTACTTGGTGAGTCCTGTCCAGTTTATTTACATTATTTCTCGAGAATTAATAGGCCTTTATTAAAAATATTTCAAAATTAGATGCATCTCATGGTAATAAATTCGATTGGAATTACAGTAACGTTACTCAAATAAAATTCAACGTCAAGCGATGATAATTTTGGAATAGACAATTTAAACGGAAATTTGCGTATTTTGACATTGATACATCAAGTATATAATCAAACATTTTGAACTTTCATAAATTATTTAGCGAGTAGATTTATAATTATAGGTTGTCTTAATTTCAAGGTTGATAGAAAATTCTATCTTTGTTTCTGCGTTTATAATATTTTGAAAAGTTCTAATTTCTTGTAATTTGTTATTTGATAATATATTATATAAATTTGTATTCCAATCACCCTTTGGTACTCATTTCATATTCATTTCTCATTGTATTTGATAATTTTCAGGATATAGAAATTTTGATATAATAAGTGACATTTGGTTAATTTCCTGACAGTAAAATCATATATGTCATAAGATAATTTAATTGTCTCGTAGTATATTGAACAAACAGTTACTCTAGATTTGGAATAGTGTAGTACGTAATTTGGAAAATTCTTTGAAAATTTATAAATTTAAATTATTATTTGAAATTTTTGATCCCTCCCTGAGATAAGAGTGGGTAAGTCGATTGTGTATTGATTTATCTTTCACAATATAAAATTTAATATTCATCTGAGCCGGGCATATAATTTGACAACTGCTGTCAAAAATTTCAATAGGTTATATTCAGTGGTAAAGGCATATTCACAAGAGTGTAGTTACAATCATAAATTGTGACATCAACAAATTAAAAATGCATATAGATAAAATCATAATATAATTATTAAAATATCGAAATATAATAATTTGTCACCCAAACTTGGGGCAAGATGAATATAATTTCATAAAATACGAGGTGTCTATATGAAACATAAATTTCGATTTTCTACTACACCTGCCTTCAGTCGAAATTTCAATAATTTGGACGTATTGGCCTGACTGTTCTTCGAAGGAAATAACAACTACATCCCTGCATATACCACGCAGAATATTGAATTACATCCTCTTCGAAAACCTTGACGTCGATCAGCCATTTTGCCGATCAGTTGCGAATCACCACAGATGTGCGTATCGATAAAATGGCTGATCGACGTCACGGTTTTCGAAGGGGACTATACCTGTTGCACTGGTTTGGTTTATATAAAAATCAATTTGTATGGTATAATCAACGTTTTTTATTAAGTTGACATCCAACGTCAAAATTAACTGCTTACAAAAAATGCTGTAGCTTTGGACATCTGAATTGGAAGTCAATCAGGTACGTGTGGAACGCTGTTGCCATACTTTACTGTAAGAAGAAGGTATGGGGAAAATTATTTGTGGCGTAAACACAGAGATGATTCGATATTTCTTAAACATTGAATAATATTCGCATTAGTGTATTTGATACTTTATTGCACACGTCTGTATACCGTATAATTGTTACCTTGATAAATATTCTCAGCCATATTCTACTATAAAATCAAAAGAACCAAAGCCTCTGCCTTAAGAATTGATGTTTTTATTTCTTTTTGCTTGGCAGTGTGAAACTCCGCATTGAAACTATGTCTCATCAATATTGTTAAGAACTTATATGATTTCGAAATCAATTCTAAAATACTTATTGTTATCAATAAAGACGATTACGATAAATTTCATATTATTTAATTATTTTTTTCTACCTACCTGATTCCAATTTGTGGTATATGAAGTTGATAGAATAACGGGAATTGATCGTTGGAGAAACACGCTCGAGGTGAGTGTCAGACTCATTGACATATTATACTAGTGGACTGGCCTACGGTAATAAACGCTGTAGAATAAAATGCGGAAGAGACTAGAAAGAGATACGTATAAAAAGAAAATATACAATTATTATTGTTATACATTACGAAAAAGACAATGCATTTTCATAAAAATATATTGTTCCGTGTCTATTTATACAGTGTGGTCATATAAGTGTGCAACGTGGAATTCTTTTTATTGCTCAGTAAAAATTCAAATATTGCTAAAAGTTGGTGCATGTTCGATAATCAAATTAGATGCATTCAGATTGGTCAAGTCAAACAGGGTAGGTCAAAAAATAGTCCAAAATAAACTAAATGGATTTTTGTGTAATATTTATTCATTTTTTTATATTTACAAACAGTAGGGTTGATAATTTTCAAAAATTTCTTTCTCTTTTCTGGAAATTCTAAATCACTCTCCTCAAAATCTCCAAAGACTATTGGATCTCATTTTTTTCTAAAAATAGGAAAAATGCATAATTGAAGGTATTTTTTTAAATGGTCAACTACTTAAGAATCAGTAGGTCTTCTTACCTTGCAACTTTTTTTTCCACACTCAAATATGTGTTTATTTCATTGGGTAATATGTTATTGTTTACTGGATCTTCTGGCTTAATAACTTCTGGTACATATAAAACGACTTCCATAGATTCCACTTCAGGAATTATATCAGTACTGCATCCTGCAACAGCATCCCCTAAAAATGTACACTTAAGTATATTAAAATTGTAATATGAAAAGTATTCGAATGTTTATATTAAAAATATTATTTTCAATTCAAATTTTTCAAGAAAAGCACCTTCATCTTGGTTTACATTAAGTATTCTTGTTACGGGTTTTCTCTTTTTGATAACTTTGATCAAATGAGCAGGAAAATCAAACTGTGATGGAATTGCTGTCTTTTTTAATATCCGATTTCCGTGAACATTTAATACCTAGTCATCAACTCTAAAATGCTTTTCACAAGTAACAGCTGTATCACTTGGCTTATAATTATCTCTTCTAACAGCGTGTAACCATTACTTAAATTGCGATCTTTTGGAAATCTATAAAACATGAAAAATATTTTTAATCATCTTAATTAACATTACTTATATAAAATTTATTGTTTATTTACCTACCTGTGAAATTTTATTTTCTTGCCTTTTTTCAACCTTGTAGTACAAGTATAAGATGAACACGATCTCATTTTCAAATATTTCTCAAAATTATTTAAAATATATAACAAACCTTCAGGCAGTAACATATAAAACCATACCGTAACCATACATTGAAAAATATTTTTGCCACAACTAGCGCTATCCTTCTCGATCTTTCTCACTCGCACTGCGATGGCATCAATTGTGTGGTAGGCGGGCCAGTCCATCAGTATAGTATGTCAATGGTCAGACTAGATATTTCCAGTGAGGTCCATTGTTTTTGTGACCAGTCTTATCTAGACAATTCCAGGGGGGCGTTTATTTTTGTTATGTGTGACCCGCAATCTAGAGTTATCCGGAAAAAGGGCACCTAATATATAAGAGAGGCTACGTACTATGGGAGTTAAGTATAAAATGATCTCGTGAGAGAACATCGAACAAGTAAATATATAAATTAAGTCTAAGTGAAGTGTTTATATAAATTAGTGTAAGTGAATATACTGTGTACTTGATATAAATTAGTGAATAAATAAATTAAGTGAGTAAGCATACCGTGTGTATAAATGTATCCCCCCCGTCGTAATAAAAACGTTTAAATAAGTGAGAAAAACATTACATTGGTGTCAGAGGTAGGATTATGTAAACAAATAGCTACGTAAAAATGGCCAAGAGACTATGTGACCAGAAAGTGACGGAACTAAGAGCAGAATTGGAAAATCGCGAGTTGGAAACATCCGAAAAAAAAAGTAAATTAGTAGAAACACTTAATGTGGTGTTGGATTATAACCTTCCCAATCTACTCCTACCAAAATATTAGTCTGAAGGAGGCTACATGTAAGTCCGGTTGTCCCGGTGTCAACCTTTAAGGCCTTCGGCTCACTCAGAACGATGGCTGGGCGTGAGTACAACATTTACCAGGAAATGCTTCAATATTTATGGGCGCCAGCGAAGTTTAAATGGTCTCAAGAACTGTTTCCCCACCCTAAACTTGCAAAGGGTACATGAGGAAGAAATGAGACTAAACCTTACCTTACAATTGAGACTATAATAATCTTTTATCTATAAACAATAACAGCGACTACCTTGCAAGTGACGACCAAAATTTTATCAACAAAAAATGTTTTTAAGCTAATGAGTCAAACTCCACTGAGTAATTAAAATGCAATATGCTTATATCGAGTGAACTTTTAATCCTTAATTGAAATTAATACGAGAACCTACCCCTTTACAATCCTCCCTACTATTAACCCAAAATATACATATATTTACTTGCACATATCAGATATAATCAACTCATATGCATGATAAAAAAATAATAACGAAGGAAAATCAGTAAGACTCTTCAAACGGCCGCGAACCCCAATATTGGATACAAGACAAACGCACGCAATGCAAATAAAGGTCTGGGAAGTGGTATAAAATAATCTACAATAGTGTATAGGCTTAGTGAATCAAGAACCTGTTAATCGGCATACACTGTGAGAGTCACTCATTTGACATCTTTCTCGTAAAAGTGTAAAACTATATCCATATCCGTGAGTTGAAATTAAGACTATCCCTACGTATTTAAGTGTGGAACTTAAAATCAAAAACCACAGAATATAGTCCATTCCAATCCTCCACATAATCAATATCAGAGTCCAATATTGCGGTTAAGTAGTGTACTATGTTCTACTTGACACGTTAGCCTCGTAGGACGTTTCTACTACACCTAAAAAGAAGTATCATTCCCATCAAACAATGCCTATATTATTCACATAATGTTTAATTTGGGTAGAAAAGTTGACCGATTGGGAATTAATAGTCAAAGGATTACTTCTTACCTTTTTTCTCCTGACTTCTTCCAAAAGGTTGCAACCTTCCCCTTCTAATAAAATGGAATGTATCTTGTTGTTTTAGGGTTGGTATCGGGAAATACTGACGATCGGCACTCGCGCACAATAGAGATATGTATTCTCTTCGAACCCGTATATCGAAGTGACTGATAGTAGTTAACTATTTTCGCCTGATTCGGAGAACAGTGTGGTATACAGGGTGTCCTCGAATAAGGCAAGACAATAATCATTTGACATTATGAACATCGGTCAATTTAGAAGCATGGAAAACTTATATTAAAAAAAAAGAGAAAAATATATATATATATATATATATATATATTTACATTAAAATATATCCTAAACTAAACATATCCCCCACCAAAATGCATAGTATTTTAACTAAATTAAACTGAAAAAGATGGTAAAGGGCATAACTTTACCATAGGTCCCTGAAGGAGACCCTGAGCGGTCTTAACATTGGCCACTCTGGCGATACCATCTGAACCGGGAAACACTTTCACAATTCTACCCAACTTCCAATGTAAGGATGGAGAATTAACCTCTTTGATGATGACTAAATCGTCGAATTTCAGTGGATTTTCTTTATTTAACCATTCATTTCTTTGTTGGAGAGTATTTAAGTATTCTGTGTGCCACCTTTTCCACACATCTTGTTGCAGCCTTTGCAAAAGTTGCCAACGATCCAGTTGATTCAATTTTAGAAGTGTGAGATCGGGATCAGGCACCGCAGTGGGTGGTTCTAACATGAGAAAATGACCCGGAGTAAGTACCAAAAGATCATATGGACCGAACTTAGGGGATATAAAGGCCTAGAGGTCAGTATGGCATCTATTTGAGTTAGGAGTGTGTAAAACTCCTCAAAAGTCAAAACTTGTGATTCTACGACACGGAAAATATGAGATTTTACAGACTTTATGCCAGCTTCACTCAGTCCATTAAAATGTGGACCGGAAGGAGGAAAAAATGAAAACTTAATTCCCTCTGACTCCGAAGCCAATTGCATATATTCATTGAGCATTCGAAAAGCCCCAATAAAATTAGTACCATTGTCGCAAAAAATCTGTGAGCACCTACCACGCCGTGCTACAAAGCGACGTAATGCTGCTACGAATGCATCAGAAGAGAGACTGGAGACTAACTCTAGATGAAGTGCCTTTGTTGCAAAACATACAAAAAAGCAGATATATGCCTTTTGAGACTTGATACCGCGTCCCTTAAGAGGTGTAACCAAAAAAGGCCCACCATAATCCACCCCAACACAAGCAAAGGGTTTAATTTGGTTGATACGACGAGGAGGTAAATTTCCCATAAAAGGGGTATATGACACTGGTTTTAGTCGGAAACATCGATGACATTGGTTCAAAACTCGACTCGACGAATTGCTTGTTTAGCGGAGAGAATCCAAAAATTTTGAGAAATGAGAAAGTGTACACGCTGAAGCCCCGGATGACAGTGTTCCTTGTGAATACTTTCTACGATTAAATCAGTCAACCGGTGCTGACGAGGTAAAATAGCCGGATATTTTTGATCATATGCTAATCCTGACAAATGTAAACGTCCCCCCACCCTCAGAATTTCACCCTTATCGATAAAAGGATTTAGTTTCCTGAAAGGTTTGGATAAAGCCGTACCGGCTAACAAATTTTCAATCTCAGATGAGAAACATAAGTGTTGTACTCTTTTAACCAAGACCAAAAGAGCACTTTGAAGTTCGGAATCAGTAAAGGGGCCAAATATTTTATTGGTAGAGTATTTTATATTATGAATGAAACGGAAGGAATGACCAATAACACGCTTTATTTTATTTAGTGACGAGAATTTGTTTAGGAGATAGTCGAGTGTATCTAGTGACACAAAAGTAGTAAGAACTAATGGTTTTTCTTCGGACAAGTAGTCTGAACAAAATGCCAACGATCCGCAGCAACCCTTTCTTGTATGTGAGCCACACGGTGGCTTACAAAGGTTTTCCAACGACATGCGGGTGATTTAATCCATGATAAGGTTACCATGGAATCAGACCATGCAAAAACTTCATCAATTTTGATTTTACTCTGGAAAGAACCAAGTATAAAGTCTATTAAATCAGCTAACAAAACCTGCACACAGTTCTAACCGCGGTATTGAAAGGACTTTAAGTGGAGCAACTCTAGTTTTGGCACTAATTAAGTAAATCTGAGAGGTGTTATCTGTACCAGTAAACCTAAAATAGGTCACCGCAGAGTAGCCCTTTTCTGAACTATCAGAAAAGCCATGCAATTCGCACGAAATAAACTTCGTGGGTAAACAACGAGGTATACTGATCTGTGAGAGGAGCGGAAGCTCAGACCTGTACTGCGCCCATTTATCAATTAGATCTTGGGGAGGAATTTCGTCCCAATCCAAGCCTAAACTCCAGACGTATTGGAGCATATACTTAGCAAAAAAGGAAAGTGGAGCTAGGAAACCAACTGGGTCGTACATCCTAGCCACTTCCGAGAGAATTATACGTTTAGAACAAGACCTAGAGAGAGGCTGAACTTCATAAGAGAACGTATCTAAAGAATTATTCCACCTTAGACCTAAGACTTCAATTACAAAATCATGAGAGTCAAAAGAGGAAAGAGAGTGTTGACAATCGTCAGGAGGTAAATTTTGCATTAAGTCGGGATGATTACATGCCCATTTTCTTAAGACAAAACCCCCTTTTGCTAACATGGAAATCAATTCAGATTGCAAAAGCTTCGCTTCTTCTATAGTAAAAGCACCGGTTATGACATCATCAATATAAATATCTGAGGAAAGTGAGGTTGCAGCTCGAGGAAAATATTTTCTTTCTTCGTGAGCTAATTGATTAATAGTGCGAAGAGTAAGAAAATGAGCTGATGATACACCATAAGTTACAGTGGTAAGCTTGAAATCTTGAACAGGATCTTGAGGAGAAAATCGCCAGAGAATCCTTTGATAATTCTGATCCTCTTCCGTTATTAAGATTTGCCTGTACATTTGTTTGATATCGGCGATAAAAACAAAGGGATGCAATCTGAATCGTAGTAAAATTCCTACGATATCCTTTTGCAGCTTTTGACCGACAAGACGAGAATCATTTAGAGATATCCCCATAGGAGATTTGAAAGAAGCATCAAAAACAACCCTGAGTCTAGTTGTATTACTATTGGGATTTTTTACACAATGATGAGGAATATAGTAAACCCTTTCAAATGACGAGGGAGGTTCTACCCGGACCATATGGCCTGTAGACAAGTAGTCTTTCATAAAGTTATTATATTCAGAATACAGCTGAGAATCTTTTAGAAGACGCAGTTCCATGGCTTTTAATCTCTTAAAAGCAGGTGTTCTAGTATCCCCAAAAAATGGATCAGGACTTTTGAAGGGAAGAGAAACACCGAAACGACCAGTAGCTGACCTTATGTGAGACTCTTGGAAGATAGTTTCACATTTCTTATCTTCGTCCGATATTTGATAAGATGGAGGGATGCCCTCGAGTTCCCAGAATTTTTGTAGAGTTGAATCTAGAGAAGTGAGGCATGACGATAGAAAGGAATGAACGAGTATTTTGTGAGGAACATTCATTTTACCCATTAAAATCCATCCAAAACTCGTATTTACAGCAGTCGGTTCACCTTCTGCTCCTTGAATTTTATCAGGTTTTAATAGTTTTGAGAATACGTCAACTTCGAGTAACATCTCTATAGAAGACGAGATGTTGAACGTTCCATCGGCCAGATCTAAATTAGCAGTGTGAGAGAATGAATCAGTAGAAAAGGAATGAACTGGCATATTATTGCAAATTTTGGATAATATTTGAGCATCTATATTAAAGGATGGGACTGTCTTTCCGAGGGGTTTTAAGGTACAATCGATGGACTTGCGGGAAAAGGTTCCACTATCCTCTACTCCACCAATTTGCATAGGAGTATCAAATCGAGGTAAACCTAATCTTTTAGCACATTTTTCAGTAATAAGAGACACTTGACTGCACCCATCAATTATTACTTTAACCTTTTGAAAATGTCCACGAGAATCAAGCACCTCCACTTTAGCAGTAGGCAACAAATTACGAGAAGAAACTGAGGTATGTAAGACAGTAGCAGAACTACCCGGTATTGAGTCATAGCAACTGGATTCTTTAGTGAAAATTGAGGGAAAGGTAGTGCCTACAACACCGACAGGTTTAGCACCTAGCTCATCAAAATGTAACAGGGTATGATGCCTTTTCTGACAGATTTTGCATCCACTACTGGAACTACAATTGTTGGTAGAATGTTTACTACCTAAGCAATTAGTACACCATTTATACAGTTTAGATAACTCAAATCTGTCTTTAGGCGTTTTAGAAGAGAAAGTAGAGCACTTATATATTGAGTGATCCGACTTACATAGAGCACATTTAGTTTGTTCTGTATTAGTAAGAAAGGTAGAACTTTGCGGTTTTGCAGTTTTTATGAATGCAGATTTATTACTTGAAGAAATACTTTTCTTTGGGGCGTGTACCAATACCACCGAGTCATATGCATCACACTGTTTCTCAAGAAACTTATACAAATCATGGTATTTTGGAATATCTGAGGATGGACGTGAAGCGTTTCAGAGTCAATTTTTTTGCTTAACATGTGAAAAAGTATAAAATCCCAATCGTTCACCGGCAATCCCAAATTTTTAAGAGCTTCTAAATTATCAAAAAATAGTGCCAACACTTGCCTCAGCGCTTTTGGAGATTCTAAATTTATTTTCTGAGTATTATAAATTTGTTCCCAGTAGAACGTAGCTAATGCACGAATATTTTGGAAGTGTTTTACTAATTTTTTGTATGCTACCTCATAATTGTCTTCCGTAAGATTGATATTTTTAACGAGAATGAGAGCTTCACCAGAGAGTGATGAAATTAAATATCTGAATTTTTCGACGCTAGAGAGAGATGTATTATTATGAACTAGAGATTTGTATAAATCGAAGAAGGTAGGCCACAATTTCATGTCTCCAGAAAATACTGGAATATTGAGTTTAGGTAACTTGACTGTGGAGGTTTGGTTCTTGTTATCAGGAGTAGAAGCAGTATCAAATAATTCAGAATGAATCGTTAATATATTATAATATTGGTCATCCACTTGTTGACGAAGAAGTGTTTCCGCACCTACGTCGGCGTCTTCACTTGCAGACAACATTGTAATAATAGCAGTGTGTTGAATATTGAATTCACTGTAAAAAGACTTTAATTCTGATGATCGAGCTTTAAAATGACTATGGACACCTTTGTCAATTTTAGCTTGTTCTGCCAGATTATAAAGAATTGAAGTTCTATCCACCGCAGATTCCCTTAGTGTTTTTGCTTGACGCAACCTAGCAGCCATTTTTTTATTTATTTGTGAAGGAGAATGATTGCAAAGCTAAGTGAACAATTAAACAAAAGAAGAAAAAATGCTCTATTTCTGATAAACAATCCCAAAGTAACCTTTTAGAAATGTTTATTCTTACTGATAACGATATATGTATTGGAAGAGTTCAAATTAAATCACAAAAATAATGCTTGAATAAAAATTCAACTAAAATTTCGGTAAAATAATCCTTTTTGTATTCAATCAACTATTTATTACATCGAGAGTTAAACGTCAGTTATTAAAACTAGAACGTTAAAGGAGGAGTTGAATTATCAAGAGATGTTTTATTAAATAAAACAAATAATATTGGCATGAAATATCCACTATAAACGAGAAATATGTCACATTAAAGAGCGCAACGTTATTTCAATACGTATACTAATACACAATTAACAATATCTCTTTTTATTTTTAAATATTATTAAATTAAATAAGTGTGAGACAAACTGTATACAGTGTTACCGTTGTTCAGAATAAATAAAGATTGCCTTTAATTCCAAACTAATCGATAAATTTACTGTAATTAGCAAAAAGTTAATTGTTTCAGAGCAAAAAATTAAGAGTGCCAATGCCAATTGACCTTCAGTATTAATAAATTTACGTGTTTAAAAATTACGAGAATTATTATTTATTTTAAAATGATAGAAATATTAATATTTCAACTTATGAAATTTGAAATGAGAAAAACATTAAATCCGCCGAAGTGGCCAAAAAAGATGTTTAATTTGGGTAGAAAAGTTGACCGATTGGGAATTAATAGTCAAAGGATTACTTCTTACCTTTTTTCTCCTGACTTCTCCCAAAAGGTTGCAACCTTCCTCTTCTAATAAAATGGACTGTATCTTGTTGTTTTAGGGTTGGTATCGGGAAATACTGACTATCGGTACTCGCGCACAATAGAGATATGTATTCTCTTCGAACCCGTATATCGAAGTGACTGATAGTAGTTAACTATTTTCGCCTGATTCGAAGAACAGTGTGGTATACAGGGTGTCCTCGAATAAGGCAAGACAATAATCATTTGACATTATGAACATAGGTCAATTTAGAAGCATGGAAAACTTATATTAAAAAAAAAGAGAAATATATATTTATATATATATGAAATATAAATTTCGATTTTCTACTACACCTGTTTTAGTCGAAATTTCAATAATTTCGACTTATTGGCCTGACCGTTCTTCGAAGGGCAAAACAACTACATTCCTGGCTAATACCACGCAGAATATTGAATTACATCCCCTTCGAAAACCGTGACGTCGATCGGCCATTTTGCCGATACGGACATCTGTGGTGATTCGCAACTGATAGCGGAAGAGCATAGTACACTTACGCGTTTCGACCTTCTTGGGTCTCTTCAAGAGTGCCGTAATGCCTTCCAGTTCAGAATCTCTAATCCGAACTGAAGATTACACCCTCCGACAACCTCTCTTGGTTCGTGTAGTTACACAAGCGAGAAGTAGTCAGTTGGCGCCATCTTCACTTTCAGTTGCGAACCAACACCTCAGATAAATGCGACCGTATTAGTCGTATTAAATAAAAATGAATATAATTTCATAAAATACGAGGTGCTATATGAAATATAAATTTCGATTTTCTACTACACCTGTTTTAGTCGAAATTTCAATAATTTCGACTTATTGGCCTGACCGTTCTTCGAAGGGCAAAACAACTACATTCCTGGCTAATACCACGCAGAATATTGAATTACATCCCCTTCGAAAACCGTGACGTCGATCGGCCATTTTGCCGATACGGACATCTGTGGTGATTCGCAACTGATAGCGGAAGAGCATAGTACACTTACGCGTTTCGACCTTCTTGGGTCTCTTCAAGAGTGCCGTAATGCCTTCCAGTTCAGAATCTCTAATCCGAACTGAAGATTACACCCTCCGACAACCTCTCTTGGTTCGTGTAGTTACACAAGCGAGAAGTAGTCAGTTGGCGCCATCTTCACTTTCAGTTGCGAACCAACACCTCAGATAAATGCGACCGTATTAGTCGTATTAAATAAAAATGAATATAATTTCATAAAATACGAGGTGCTATATGAAATATAAATTTCGATTTTCTACTACACCTGTTTTAGTCGAAATTTCAATAATTTCGACTTATTGGCCTGACCGTTCTTCGAAGGGCAAAACAACTACATTCCTGGCTAATACCACGCAGAATATTGAATTACATCCCCTTCGAAAACCGTGACGTCGATCGGCCATTTTGCCGATACGGACATCTGTGGTGATTCGCAACTGATAGCGGAAGAGCATAGTACACTTACGCGTTTCGACCTTCTTGGGTCTCTTCAAGAGTGCCGTAATGCCTTCCAGTTCAGAATCTCTAATCCGAACTGAAGATTACACCCTCCGACAACCTCTCTTGGTTCGTGTAGTTACACAAGCGAGAAGTAGTCAGTTGGCGCCATCTTCACTTTCAGTTGCGAACCAACACCTCAGATAAATGCGACCGTATTAGTCGTATTAAATAAAAATGAATATAATTTCATAAAATACGAGGTGCTATATGAAATATAAATTTCGATTTTCTACTACACCTGTTTTAGTCGAAATTTCAATAATTTCGACTTATTGGCCTGACCGTTCTTCGAAGGGCAAAACAACTACATTCCTGGCTAATACCACGCAGAATATTGAATTACATCCCCTTCGAAAACCATGACGTCGATCGGCCATTTTGCCGATACGGCACTCTTGAAGAGACCCAAGAAGGTCGAAACGCGTAAGTGTACTATGCTCTTCCGCTATCAGTTGCGAATCACCACAGATGTCCGTATCGGCAAAATGGCCGATCGACGTCACGGTTTTCGAAGGGGATGTAATTCAATATTCTGCGTGGTATTAGCCAGGAATGTAGTTGTTTTGCCCTTCGAAGAACGGTCAGGCCAATAAGTCGAAATTATTGAAATTTCGACTAAAACAGGTGTAGTAGAAAATCGAAATTTATATTTCATATAGCACCTCGTATTTTATGAAATTATATTCATTTTTATTTAATACGACTAATACGGTCGCATTTATCTGAGGTGTTGGTTCGCAACTGAAAGTGAAGATGGCGCCAACTGACTACTTCTCGCTTGTGTAACTACACGAACCAAGAGAGGTTGTCGGAGGGTGTAATCTTCAGTTCGGATTAGAGATTCTGAACTGGAAGGCATTACGGCACTCTTGAAGAGACCCAAGAAGGTCGAAACGCGTAAGTGTACTATGCTCTTCCGCTATCAGTTGCGAATCACCACAGATGTCCGTATCGGCAAAATGGCCGATCGACGTCACGGTTTTCGAAGGGGATGTAATTCAATATTCTGCGTGGTATTAGCCAGGAATGTAGTTGTTTTGCCCTTCGAAGAACGGTCAGGCCAATAAGTCGAAATTATTGAAATTTCGACTAAAACAGGTGTAGTAGAAAATCGAAATTTATATTTCATATAGCACCTCGTATTTTATGAAATTATATTCATTTTTATTTAATACGACTAATACGGTCGCATTTATCTGAGGTGTTGGTTCGCAACTGAAAGTGAAGATGGCGCCAACTGACTACTTCTCGCTTGTGTAACTACACGAACCAAGAGAGGTTGTCGGAGGGTGTAATCTTCAGTTCGGATTAGAGATTCTGAACTGGAAGGCATTACGGCACTCTTGAAGAGACCCAAGAAGGTCGAAACGCGTAAGTGTACTATGCTCTTCCGCTATCAGTTGCGAATCACCACAGATGTCCGTATCGGCAAAATGGCCGATCGACGTCACGGTTTTCGAAGGGGATGTAATTCAATATTCTGCGTGGTATTAGCCAGGAATGTAGTTGTTTTGCCCTTCGAAGAACGGTCAGGCCAATAAGTCGAAATTATTGAAATTTCGACTAAAACAGGTGTAGTAGAAAATCGAAATTTATATTTCATATAGCACCTCGTATTTTATGAAATTATATTCATTTTTATATATATATATATATATATATATATATATATATATATATATTTACATTAAAATTATCCTAAACTAAACACATAATATAACGCTAAAATTCAACTCTTCATTCCGTCCACGACAGAAAAAGGCGTCAGCGCTTTCCAACAGCCTAGAAAACCAACATTCTAACCCATCGCGCAATCGGATATGACATTCAAAACAAACGCAAGGTTAACGATCTTAACCCTTCAGGTCCGCTTACGACCACAGATCGGCATGCTGATTTGTCAAAATTAAATTCACAGACTAATCCATTTCTCTAGTAAACCATCGAGAACTACCAAACTTAAAAATGAAGAAGACTCGCTCAAAATTAGTAGACATCTGGCAATGTAAACAAAGTTCAATACGGTATTCCATAAATTATGTGGTCGATACCAATTAAATGAACTATCTCCGAATAATATTACAAACGATGCCCACTCTAAGGTATTTAGTAAGCGCATAGGTATATAAATCGCACAATTACAGCTAGAATACAACAAATTACTCTTAATTTCCAAGTGGTGCTAATTTTAATATGTACCAATGTTGTCCTAACAATAATCTATAAGAGATATGAGCGATCCTTATTCTTTCCAAAAGTTCTAAATGGTTTCACCATCATTAAACTTGTAAGCAAAACAGTTATTCGAAATACAGATTATTAAATACCATAATACTATTTCTATAATCGTTTGACAGAACAATGAATGTATCATCCAGTGGCGAACGAGAAAAACGTAAAGAGTTATACAAAAATATAACGGCAAAATAAAAAAAAAATTACATTACTGATGAAATCCTGAAAATATCCTATAAAAGCAATTCTACATATATTAAAATAAAAAATAAACGGAACGTTACAAGATTGCCGATTCAGGAAGACGAGGCACACCAGAGGAAGAGAAGAAGACTGAGCAAGCAAAAACCTTGCAAGACAGAAACACATCCTAAGTTAGAAGACATTGGCAGTTTAACCAGAGACAAGGCCCCAACGTTTGATAGGGAAATGTCATGGAACAAGTATGTGAAACAGTTTGAAGCAGCCGCAAAAGTGGATAATTGGTCCGATAAGGAGAAAGCAGTGAACTTAACAATCGCGCTACGGGGAGATGCCTTAGATGTACTTCAGACGATACCAGTGGAAGAAAAGGATGACTTTGAGCAGCTGAAGACGAGGCTGAGCATGCGATATGGCCATGACCATCTAGAACATTTGTACCAATCCCATATGAAAAACCGAAGGCAGAAACGTGACGAAGCCCTTCAAGAATATGAAGTGGATATTGCCCGACTAGTTCGATTAGCTTATCAAAGTCAGGACCATCCAAGAACAAGGTGACGAGGACAGGCTAGACCAGATCATCAGTTTGATTAAGAATGTGATGGACAAGAAGCCGAGAAGGATCAGATGCTGAAATTGTGGCGACCTAGGGCATGAACGCAGTTCGTGTAAGCGCCCCAGGATACCTGCAAACCATGAACCCCAGTCACAGGAAAACTAGAGCGGGTCGGCTACGAGGGGGCAACACCAACCCGTGATCGTTTCAAAAACCCTCTCATACTGATGTCGCAACGACAGTCTATATGTAGATGGCGAAGTGAATGGCGAGAGATATACTCTGCTGATAGACACTGGGGCAACTAGAACCATTATGCGACCAGAGATAATAAACTTCAAGAAGAAGCGTTAACGAAGCAGAACGAAACTGCGACTGTGGATCACCACATGTGAGAGTATCAACGTTCACTGGGAGACACAAATGCAATTGGCCATTGGCGCATACGGCAATCGTAGCTGACTTTGATGAAGACGTGATTCTGGGAATGGACGTAACGAATCTACATGGTTTCCAACTGAACGTTAGAAATAAGACCATTAAAGTGAGTTCCGGGGAGGTATTCATCCATCCATATGAAGGCAGCCCAGTGTTGACAGCTGTACAGGAAGATACCGTCCTACCTGCATGAAGCGAAACCTTGATAGCAGCACGGCTACAGGGAATCATGGAGGAAGGTACACCGGTTATGATGGAGCCAAGGATCCACGACGAAGAGGTTGACAAGATAATACTAATTTGGAAAGGATTGGTTTCGTCGGCGAAGATCTCAGTAAATGTGATAAACGTGAACGATTATCCAATAACCATTAAGGAGGAAACCAAGATTGGATCCGGCGTATCAGTGACGTCTGTCTATAGTTCGCTAAATAACGACAACTGACAATTCCAATGCCAGACTAGAACAGATGTTATCAGTAGCTGGTCAATTCTTATATCGAGCGAAGAAGAGTATAATGAGGGAATTTCTCTTACAGTATCGAGGTCTATTCGTACCAACATGAGGGAAGGCTGGTAGAACATCAGCAGTCAAACACAAAATTGATACTGGTAATGCGAAGCCAATTACGCTATCAGCTCGAAGACTACCACAAGCGAAGAGAGAGGAAGCTGAAAGAATCATTCGAGAGATGAAGAAAAAGTGATAGAACCATCTACTAGTCTATGGGTGTCTCCAGTAGTGCTCGTCAAGAGAAATAATGGAACCTCGAGACTATGCGTGGACTATCGCCAGCTAAACAACGTGACGAAGAAAGACAGCTATCCTCTGCCTCGAATCGACGATACGCTAGATATTTTGGCCGGCAGCAAACTGTTTTCCACCTTGGACCCGAAGTCTGGTTATTGGCAATAAAAATGGACCCAGAAAACAAAGAGAAGCCTGCGTCATGCCATTCGGGCTCTGTGATGCGCCCGCGACATTAGAAAGACTCATGGACAATGTCATGACAGGGTTGTCTTGGAAGACATGCCTGGTCTATTTGGACGACATCGTAGTACTGGGGAAGACATTTGACGAACATCTGAAGAATTTGGAAGATGTATTAAAACGACTCCAAGCTGCCCAGCATATGTTGAACCCGAAGAAATGTCGGCTATTTCAAAACCGAGTCAACTATCTAGGTCATATAGTGAGCAATGAAGGAGTGGCGAGGGATCCTTAGAAAATTACTTCCATTCGGCAATGGCCGCAACCAACCGACAAACATCAAATTAGGAGCTTCCTTGGACTTTGCACATACTATAGAAGATTTATCAGGAAGTTTGGAGATTTTGCCAAGCCCCTTACTCGACTCACTGAAGGAACAAGAGCTTTCCAATTGGACGAAGACTGTCAAACGGCTTTTGAAACCTTGAAGAGGCATTTAACCACGGCGCCGATATTAGGATTTCCATCACCAGATGGAAACTTTATTCTTGACACTGACGCAAGCAACGTAGGAATTGGAGGAGTGCTCTCCCAGATGCAAAGAGGGCAATGAAGAGTGCTGGGATATTTCAGTAAAGTCCTCTCCAAACCAGCACGAAACTACTGCTTCACAAGAAGAGAACTTTTGGCAGTAGTGAAGTCCGAGGAACACTTTTACCAGTATCTCTATGGAAGGAAGTTCTTATTTTGGACTGATCAGACAGCACTCAAGTGGTTAATGCAGTTCAAGAAACCCGAGGGCCAGGAAGATGAATGGTTTGAACTACTTCAAGAGTACGATTTCAACATCGAACATCGAGTTGGTGTGAGTCACCGAAATTACGACTCCCTGTCCAGACGGCTGTGTCCAACAGACTGCTCCCACTGCAACAAAGCGGAATCTCGGGAAGCTGCAGTTTCAAGAACTACAGTAGTCAACGAATAATGGTCACCAACAATAATCAGAGAAGATCAGGAGAATGATCCTCACCTAAAGAAGATTCGGCAATGGAAGGGAAAAAATCGGCGACCTACAATGGCAAGGCATATTAGGTTCAGTGGGACTTCCATTTCCTGGAAGAAGGGCTGTTGAAAAGAATCCTTGAAAACGATTATCGTTCCGAGATGAGGAGAGAGCTAGTTATCCCGAGAACGAGAGTAGCTGAGGTACTGAAGACGTTACACGACAGTCCATCGTGAGGTCATCTGGGAGTGAAGAAAACCCTTCAGCGAGTCCATGAAAGGTTTTATTGGATGAACATTTCCGACGGTGTGAAGGAATGGTGTAAGATATGTACAACTTGTGCTACGAGTAATGGACCGCACTGCAATAGAAAGGTACCTATGAAACAATATAATGTTGGCAGCCTTTTCGCAAAGATTGCTTTAGACATCGCGGGACCATTTCTGACGACAGGAAATGGTGTTAAATACATCCTGGTATTAATGGTTTATTTCACAAAGTAGGTGGAAATTAATACGATCCCGAATCAAGAGCTCACAACTGTAACTGGTGGAAGAATTTATCAGCCGATATGAAGTACTCTTGAAAATCCACAGCGATCAGGGACGAAATTTCGAGAGCGAGTTATTCCAGGAAATTTGTGACAAGCTGGAAATTAAGAAGACCAGGACAACAGCGCTGCATCCGCAATCAGATGGAATGGACGAAAGAATGAACAGGATCATTGGAAAATACTTGTCCAAAGTGGTTTCCAGCCCCCAGAGAGATTGGGACCAGTACCTTTCCCTATTTGCGTTGGCTTATCGATCGGGCTAGAATGAGTCCACGGGTGAATCATCTGCGAAAACTGTTTTTGGACGTGAAATGAAGCTTCCTTGTGACCTGGAGTTTGGCTGTCGGCCTGGCGAAGATCTAGCAGGAGAAGATCACGTGATATAATTGAGAAGAAAGATGGACGATGTGCACGAATTGGTTCAAACGAATCTTGAAGTTACCAGTTGACAGAATGGAAAAACAGTACGGTACGCAGGCCACAGAAGGCAGTTTCAAAGAAGGTGACAAAGGGTTACACAACCCGACAAGGAGAAAATAATTTTCTCCAAAATTACAGAAATTATAACGAGAAAACGCTACGAACCCTCTTAGTGTTCGTTATAGATATGCGGGTTGTCTCACGTGGTACAACCCGTGCTCGCCAGTCGACTAGCTTCGAGTCGAAGAACGAAAAAATTAATTATGCTTTCGAAAGGGCTCCGAAGAGGTTGTGGCAAGCACCCAAGACTTCTTAAGTTAGCCCACAACTCCTCAGTGGGTTAACAACACTATCTACACACTCCAAAGGTTAAACTGATAGGTAAGTTATTATTAAAAAAAATAAAAGTCAGCAAGTATCCCCTAATTGAAGTTTTTAATTATACACTTTATACCATAGGTCTCTTTTCAAAATATTTATTATAAGTTTACAACAAAATGTCACAAATAATACCTGAACTCAGCTGAAGGCTGTATACTCAGAATTTAGTTTAGCCTGGAGGCCGGAATCTACATAAAAAACTTAAATCGCAAACTGAATTATCAGTTACAAGCGAAGTCACAGGTTTAATAAAAAATAAATGACAAACAGGTTCTATAACATCTGAGCCGAGCTGAAGGCTTCAAACTCAAGTTGCAGATAAGCTAAGGGCCCCAAACTACACCGATGTCTCAAATTTAAAATTATAGGGAAACGACCAAGTGGTTCATGTACAATTTCTCAAAATACAATGAAAAATCTAATGCCAAAATTACCAATGTCACAGTTACATGGGTTCCACTTCCGCAATTTATACGAATATGAATATAAATAAATGCATAGGCATAAAATAGCAAACGAGTTTAGCGATGCTATTAAAATATAAATCGAAATTATGTACGATGCAAAATTATTCACATAAAATCGTCAGAGTTCGAAAACTTAACTAAATATCAACGCACCCAGGTACGTACCGTGCTATCCTAGCGTTCAGAGCCAACAGCCCAATATTTTAAATTATGAAGTTAATTATTACAATTTTAAATACAAGTGGAAAGTGAATTTATACTAATTGCCGCATAAAGAGAGAAAAATAAAAAACCTTACATTAAAGAAATTGTGAAATTTGACGGATAAGGTAAATGTACAAATGTATGAAAAATAAGAAGGAAAACTGTTCACTTATCCTTCTTCCGGACCCCAGAACAGCAACTGAAGTCGCTCCAGAATATTCCAGCTCTCCTGGAACTGGTCTAACTGACTCCCCAAGCTTCAATCAGCGAACAAAATGCAAATTGGAAAAAACCTTGATAATGAGTTCTATTAACAAAGCCGCCTACAGTAACTTTCCACGTGGTTTCCTTAATTCTACCAATTCTACTAGTATCCTTTGGCATCGACACTCTCTGGTTCAGTAGATTCTTGGGTCAGACCTGCCTGTTCCCTAATAGCACATAAAATTGGCTAAAGATCGAAACTATATTGGCTCAATATAGATATATTGGAAATTGAGAAGTCGGGATTGGGTCAATGTTAATAAATGTCTATATTACAATATATATTTAACAATATTCGGCCAATATAACTTTTACAAGATTAATCGATATACCAAACAAACGAGATTGGATAAATATGTGTGTACATTGGTAATGATACATTCTATGTTTTATGTATATTAAACATTGATACAATATTGGTATTCTGTTATTGATACATATTGTCAGACCAATAATAATCCCATATAGTAATTACAGGCTATTTTTAATGTAAATAAAGTGAGATTGAGCCAAAATTATTAGATGTCGACCATACAATATTGATTTAATATTATTTTACCGATATTGTGTTCACAGGATAGCATTCAAATAATCAACCAACATTATCGGATCAACACTCATATATTGAGTATACAATAATAATTTTTCTTTTCTTAACCAATATTGGTATAATATTGATGTATATTACCACACCAACGATAAATCGATATAGAAATTACCGGTAATTTTGAATGTGAAAAAGTTTTCGTTTAGACAAGCAATATTAGATGTTGATAATAGGTACAATGTAGGTTTAACAATAAAACGGCGATATTGTGTTTTTAATATTTAACCAATGTACAAAAGAAATAACTATTGTAACAATATTTATATACTTTGGGAATACTATATTCAATGTTCAATTTATATACAACATTGTTACAATATTGGCATATTCTCATTGATACATATTTCTAAAATTATAACAATCCAATGTAGAAGTTACGGATTATTTTTAATATCAAATGTTTGAGGTTGTGACAACATTATTAGATGTAGATTATACAATATTCCTGTAGTATTATTTTTCTCATATTGACTTTATGTGATATAATCCATATCATAGGCCACACAACTGTTATCGATATTCACGAGCACGAACGGAGCAGCGTTGGTCAGCCCGAATGCCGTAATCGCCATATTATTTTAATTTTTAGTGCGTCTTAAGGAAGGTGTTGTGTTGTGTCGTGTTTTGTGTGATTGTGGGGTGCTTTTTGTAATCGATAAGATTCATTTGACAAATATTGATGAAAGTGATTGCATTGCATATAATTTTTATTTCGTAGATATAAAATAAAGTGAATTTACTGAGGAGTAAGAACTGAAGTGAGGTTATCTTCACAAAAACCACACACGCTTTACTGGTAAATGATTTATCATAACAAACGATTAGGTATCTTGTTGATCTGTCAGTTACTCTGAAGTTAAATTTGGTTTATAAAGAACCATACAGTCTTCTCACTTTTACTTTCAAACAGGTATTGAAATTTCATTGTTATTATCTAGCGGAATTGTCTTAATTCGTTTGATTTTTCTGGTTAACAATACATACCTATATAACCATTTTCATACTAGAATATAACTAATAATATAACAAGTACTCAATATGCTGTATCACACATTATATGAAAAATATAGGAACAAACATGTGGTGATTTACAATATACATACCTACCTCATGTTTGTTCTGTGTAGACCATTTTATTCTCCTATATATTTATCATAAAATTGTAAAATATATTTCACATTATATAGGTTAGTACTTGTACATGTGCCAACAAAAATAACATCTAAACGAATAGCGGGACATGGTATTTTTGTTATTATATTAAAAATGTTAAATATCTCACTAGTATATTTGTAGATTTGTACTAATTTTAGTAGGTACTTGATAATGTTTTAAAGTGAATAAACTGAGATGTTTTGTTTCCGGTTGGATTTTTATTGTTTATTTTATAGCTAAGGATCCAATTTTTATTATAGTATATTGTTGTGAGATTATCGAACTTTTCTAGTGGTCTAAACAAATGTAAATTTTGAATAATAATGCTTGGTATTTAATACTTGTTTATGGTTAATGAATATGTCCAGTTTCTTTAATTGTTGTTTCTTGTACCTTATACTTGTTATACCTTAAAAACCAATATGTTTGATGTATCTTGTTAAAAAGTTTATAGAAGATATCTATTTATTATTTACTGTTGGTGTTCAGGAAATTAGTAGAAAAAAGTATGTTTATTAAAATTAACAACTATAAATTTGTATCAGAATTAACTCATAATTGTTGAGATGGAAGGTTCTTACTTGTTAATGAAATTCGCAATATATACATTTTTTTTAAATTGAGCTTATATTTAAATTAAAATGGAATTCTTTTGGGACATTGTTATCTGGAATAGAGGAAACAAGTGTGATTTTACAGAAAATACTTGGCGTGTCAATGGTAGCCAAAAAATAGATACTACATATTCAGAATATCTAGCGACTTGTAAGGCTACTGTAACAGATTTAAAATTAGCTGAGGAAATGATATCAAAATTAGAGTATGCATCATCATTTTCCTCGGATTCTGGTAACAGTGAAGAAACAAATGATCTCCCCATAACAGCTGATGAATCTTTAAATGTACCTAATATGGCTGGGGATATGACACTTCTGCAATGTCACAGTAAGTAACTCACATTATATATTTTTAACAAAATTAAATATTCTATTTAGAATTTTTTTATTCAAATTCATAGTTATTCAAAAAGCATGCTGAATTTTATGACTTTTTTTAGATTGTGGAAAATTAATGGAGAATGTAGGAAAACTTGTTAAGAGCTTTGGACCTTTACAATACGAGTATGATATAAAACAAATCAAAACAGATATAATCCAAGTAAATGAACATTTAACTCTGTTAGTTCAAAAATATCCTACAAACATGATGAGTGTAAGCTTCCATTTGATAACAAGAAAGATCTGTATACCTTTGAAAATAATTTGGAAAATGGTCACTTCTATGCAAATATGGTATGTAGTTAATCCAAGTGGTCTCCGTAGGCTAGTGGAATGGTGCTCTGTCTGCTTACCGCGAGGCCCCGGGATCAAACCCAGGCCTAGTCAACATCATAATTAAAAATTCGGAGAGCCACCTGTCGGAAGGTAATGGCAAACCACCGACAGTTTTCTGCCTAGTACAGCCTCTCAACATAGACGTTCGGATCCGTCGTTAAACTGTAGGTCCCTTCTATCTGTAGTAACTGGAGAGCACAACACAGGTAGAAGTGAGAGGTCGCCTACACGTCCTAAGTTAATCCAAGTGTTCATACATTTTATTTCAAAATTTCTATGATTTTCAGGTAAATATTTTGAGTCTTGTATCTGGGACAACACATGTCAAAAAACTAGTAGAACTATATTAGTTTTTTTTATTTTTTTAATTACACTGAAACGCCAGAAGTAATTAGAATGTACTTTTATTTTTATGTCAATATTATTAGTATACCCAATTTGAATTTTGAAAATAAAAATTTTTTTAAATAGATATTTAATTTAAATTTGGGCTTCTATTTTACCTATTTCAATAACTTTCAAAAATGGTGCCTAGCAGTTTCTACAACTTTTTTTGTAATATTTCTGAGTAAATATTTAAATAAATGTATTTTTTACAGCCATTAGTAGGATTGTTTCAAGACAGGTTTTAGCAATTAGCACAAGTTTTTGTTGTTTTTTGTCTGCGCTAAGTTAATTTTCTTTCTTTTGGATGCATATTTTCAGTGCACAGATACTTTTTACTTTAAAACTAAATTTGAAGTTTTTATTTCGATTTTCATTAGATATTAGTATCACATGAAAATATCATATAAGGCCTACTACCTATGTATTGCAATATTACTTCGATAGAGCAATACAATATTTCAGCCGATTTGTACTCAAATTGGAGTAACATTTACTAACTAATGTAGGACCTATATGTGTATTCCTATATTGCGCCAATATAGTATTACCAAGTTTTAGTCAATGTTGGACTACTTGGTACCACATATAATAGCTAATGTGTGGCCTATATGTGTATATTTCAATATTAGGTCAATATAGGACACCAAGCTACTGCCGATGTTGGTCCACTTGGGAAAATAATAAATAGACAATGTAAGGACCACATTGGCGAATTACCTGATTTTTCATAATGGGGCCAATATAACTTATTGATATTGTAACAACATCGCAAAATGTTCACATTTTAAATTGGGCCAATGCAATAAAATCGATATTGTCCCATTCTATTGACTATATTTAACCAATATTCGGCCAATATGTATGTGCTACCTGGGTTGTTATATCGAGCGATACTTTCTTCCCCTACATAGAATTTATCAGGATTTTCGTGAAATAACGTTATGGCTCCCAGAGCACCTGCAAAATTTATCACTTGAAGTGTGTATGTTCACGTTGACGGCACAAGGAGAACTGAATCCTATCTTCGCACATTCAACGGTCTGAATTCCCCCCTTCGACAAGCTTGCCAATATTAAACCTCTGACAACTCGGCGATTTTTCGCGTTACAAAATCATGGAGAGGATCATACTTAATTAAGAAGTGGATCGACGACATCATCTATCGTATAAGCAAGATCCCCGATATAAAACCGAGAGTAGTCCACCAAAACAGACTAGCGTCATGCGAAGGAGACCATGACAAAGAGGAAGGGGTGAACCATCTACAACAAGAGTCTGACACATCCTTCGAAGAATTTATGGGCGCATACGGAGGTACCCGGAAAACTAGATACTACAGAACAAAGACCAGATTTGTTCACGCTCCCGGAAAAGTACTCACTTGCAAATAACATCTCCACCAGTAACAAACACGCACGAGGGTTGAGAACCGTCTTTCGAAAAAAGTTTGGACAATTAGATAAACTTGAAGATCAGATGCTAGCCCCTGGCAAGACACTGAGACTCAAAAACAATTCGATGTACGTCATCTACCTGGTAACTAGAAACTAATTTCCAGATCTATTCACCTACCGGGATGTGAGGAAGCGCTACGAAGCCTTCGAAATCATGTGCTGGAAACCCACGTGGAGAAACTAGCAATTCGCAGGATAGAGAGCAACCAGTTCGGTTGGCGAGTCATCAGGAACATGATCGAGTTGATCTTCAAAGCTCCACATATTAATTTGCAGCTATACCCCTCGTTATCTGTACTAGTTGAAGATGATGCCCTGTTATTTCCACACGACCGGAAAGTGTAGACCTGGTTCCAGTTCCCGATTTGAACATCCAGTTCTGGCAACACAGAAGTTCCAGTGGAAACTTGCTTTTAAGGAGCGGGTAATGTTGAGAAATAGCACACTGGTGTAGTCCCTGAATCCGACTCCGTCTAAGCCATGTATGAAAGCCATTATTTTTTGTGACTATTCTGATAGAGATATTTTCAATGAGGTCCATTGTTTTTATGACCAGACTCATCTAGACAATTCCAGGGAGGTGTTTGTTTTGTGTGAGCCACAATCTAGAATTACCCAGAAAAAAAGCCACTAAATATATTAGAGAGGCTACGTACCACTGGAGTTTAGTTTATGAAGTCATCTCGTGAGATAAACATTGAACAAGTTAATACATGAATTTAGTCAAAGTGAAGTGTTTATATAGATTAATGTGAATGAATATATTGTGTAGTCGATATAAATTAGTGAATGTATAAATTAAGTTAGTAGACATATCGTGTGTATAAATTTATCTTAACTATCGTAATAGAAACATTCAAATAAATAAGAAGAACATTACAACTCAGAAATTTGGGACTGTGTTCAAAAGATATCAGGCTAATCGGGAATGAGTATTTGCATATAGAAGCAGACATTCAAATAACGATTGCTGGAATAACTGAATATTTTGGAATTAAGTAAAGCGTTTGCTAAGGGTGTATTATATCCCCTATATTGCTTAAATTGTACATAGAAAAAATATATCCGTGTCAGTCTCATAGAGTCCCTTTGCAATTATTGTAAGCGGAATAATATTGGATAAAATGAGACACATGGTATAATTTTTCTTGACACAGAGGCACATCTTTGAGAATATAAAAATATTTTGCCAATCTTTCAATTTATATTTGGGAAAGTCAAGCAACTTCCAGTTAAAAACGAATTAAATGTTGATAATTCGTAAGCAAAAGTAGGTTCGATATAATTTATGGGTATCATCATCATCATCATACAGCCCATTTCACGTCCATTGTTGGACATAGGCCTCCTCCAAACGTCTTCAGTTCTCTCTGTCCTTGGCTGTTGCAATCCAATTTGTCGCTATCCTCTTTAGGTCATCCGTCCATCAAGTGGGAGGTCTGCCTCGGCTACGCTTATCAGCTCTTGGTCTCCATTCCAACAGTTTTTTAGTCCATCGCCCGTCGTCCATTCTAGCAATTTGGCCAGCCCATTTCCATTTCCGTGTAGTGATTCGTTGTATAATATCATCTACTCCAGTACGTCGGCGTATCTCTTCATTTCTCACTCGATCCCTTAGGGTCAGGCCAAGCATCGATCTCTCCATTCGCCTTAGTGTTACTCTCAGTTTTTCTGCGGTTTTCTTCGTTAAAGTTAGTGTCTCTGCGCGATAGGTCAGAACCGGTAATATGCATTGGTTAAATGCTTTTCGTTTCAAAGGAATTGGGATATTTCCTTTAAGGATGTCCTTCATTTTTCCGTACGCCGCCCATCCCAGGGTAATTCTCCTGTTTAGTTCGCAGGTTTGGTTGTCTCTGGTTATTTTAATCTCATGACCCATATATATATATATATATATATATATATATATATATATATATATATATATATATATATTTGTCGACCAATTATACTTTGTTGTTATTAATTTGTATTTGGTCACTGGGAACCATGTTAGTCGTTATTTTGGTCTTTTCAGAATTTATTGTCAGCCCAATCTCTTGTATGGTATCGTTGAGTTCTTGGAGCATGTCTTTGGCCTCTCCCAGACAGTCCGACAAAATAACGATGTCATCCGCGAAGCGTAAGTGATTGAGTCTCTCTCCATCGATGAGTATTCCTTTTTGTTGCCATGCCAATCTTTTAAATGCATATTTGAGCACAATAATGAACAGCTTTGGTGATATAGTGTCGCCTTGCCTAACTCCCCTTCCCATCTTTATCTTGTTGGTTGTAGAGTGTAGATTTACAGTTGTTGTGGCATTTTCATATATATTTTTAATTATGTCGCAATATCGGTGGTCGACTCTACAATCTTGCAGTGCTCTTAATATGGCTGCTAATTCTACTGTATCAAAAGCCTTTTTAGAATCGACAAATATCAACGCTAGAGGGCGGTTATATCCAATGGTTTTTTCTATCAAGGTTTTCAAGCACTGTAGGTGGTTGTTTGTACCGTACTTCGAGCGGAAAGCAGCTTGCTCCCGTGGCTGATAGAAATCCAGCTTTTCCTCCAATCTACTTGTTACAATTCTGGTGTAGAGTTTATAAAGATGGTTAGGGAGACTAATTGGTCTGTATGTTTCCAGGTCCGTAATATCTCCCTTCTTGTACAGAAGTATGTTTATTGAATTGTTCCATTTTATTGGGATATTCTAATTCCACGGGCATAGATTAAAGAGTTTTTTAATCATGGACATCCGTACTGGTCCTCCTATCTGTAACGCTTCAGTGACGACACCGTCTTCCCCCCTTATGGGTATAGTAGGCAAAAATGAAAAACAGATAAAATAACTATTCGCTTTATTCCATGTTATTTGTCAATAGAATCTACATATGTCTAACACGTAATTATAGATATATTCTGTACTTTCCTACAAAACATATAAAAAGATTTTTTTATGAAATCGAATTGAAGATAGCACAGTAGTTACAAATAAATTAGCTAACTTGGGGTTTATTTCGTTGATAAAATGTAAAACAAAATGATTAAGTTCACCAAATTTGATAATTTTCAGTATTGAGTATAACATATATAATTTATTTCCATATTAGTGTTTTAAATAAAACTCACTGTTTCTAGCTTATTCCACAATATAATAAAAAAATTGAAAATTCTAAAAAATTGACAATTGTTTCGATAAATCAATATCGTCGTCAGACTGACAGAAGTTACATTTCATTTGATGCCTACCTGATGTTTAGTAGTTATTTTTGGCTAGACCAAGAAGTGGAGTAACTTGTGATTGACTTAATATATGTTAATAGAAAAAAAAGAAGATGTGATATTACAAATATTGAAGCTTACATATTATTAGCCCTATGGTGATATCCTGGATATCATTTTCCAATTAAGATCGGTATAACTGTACAATCATATAGAAAACCAGGAAAACTTTATCTGCTGATCTTTACAATTATCACTTAAGAAGACAGTTTATTAGTGGAGAACTCCCTAGATTTATCTGTTCATTGACAACTTCATATTGTGGGTTTCTTAAATGTCTTCTAATTTCCAATTCTTCAAGGAAATCCAGTTCTTGTTTCACAAATATGCAGCACTTCTAGTTCTGTGTTAGGGGTAAATGAATGATTGGTGTCAAGTAGATGTTTTGCGTGATGGGATTTATCTGGTTGTTTTAATCTGTATGCTCGTAAGTGTTCACTGTATCGGATTTCAAAATTTCTAAGGGTCTGACCCAAATAGACAGCGTTACATTCTGGACATTTGAGTTTATATATACCTGATTTCTTTAATTTTGGTATTTTTGTTTTTACATTTAACAATTTTGTACTAACGTTACTTTCTGCTTTAAAAGAAATTGTTGTATTCGTTGCTAAAGATATTATCTTTGAAATTTTATTAGAAATATTTCCTGCATATGTGATGGTTTTATAAGTTTTTATTTCATCAGTTTGTTTAGGAAATATTAGTTTTAATGCCACTTTTTCCTCTTTTTTATTAATGAGCTTATTTATCATATGTAATGGATAGCCGTTGGATGTTGCTATTTGTCTAATTGTATTAATCTCTGTATGAAAATTACATTTGTTCATAGGAACTGAAAAAGCTCTATGTATCATTGAATTATATGTCGCTAGTTTCTGTGACATGGGGTGATTGGAACTATGTATATGGAATTGTCACATCAGTGTGTGTTGGTTTTCGTTGAATTGAATAATCAAGTACATTATTAACTCTTTGAATTTTTAAATCAAGAAAATTGATTGAGCTATATTTTTCAATTTCTAATGTAAATTTAATTTTTGGGTGTAAATTAATGTGGTTAAAAAATAAATCTAATTTTCGTTCACTACCCATAAAACAAGCTATGTCATCTACATATCTATAACAAAATAAAACATTTTTCGAAATATTACTTTCAAAGATATTTATTTCTAAACTGTCCATAAAAATGTTTGCCAAAAGAGGTGATATAGGGCTTCCCATTGGTAAACCTTTATTTTGAATATATATCTTATTGTGAAAAGTGAAATAATTCTGATTAATACATACATCAAATAAATTGAGTATATCTGATATTATTCCTGGATTAATATTTTTTTCTTCTAGTAATTTTCTTACAAGTATTAGACATTCTGTGGGAGGAGTACTGAGATGCATATCCGTAACTATTAAGTATATTAAATTGACTGTCTCGACCCTTACTTCGTGGAATATGCTCATATTAGTGTTTTTAAATGAAACTCAAGGTCTCTAGTTAATTCCACAATATAATACAAGTTATTGAAAATTCTAAAAAATTGACAATTTTCAATAACTTGTATTATATTGTAGAATTAACTAGAGACCTTGAGTTTCATTTAAAAACACTAATATTAAGTATATTGTTAAGCCTCTTTGCCAATATATTATTAGGAGCATTAACATAAAAAACTACAGGTCTAATTGGTTTCGTTATTTTATGTAATTTAACGGATCCGTATAATTTTGAACAAAGAGGATTCTTTTGTATGATAGACATCTTTTCGTAATCATTTAAAAGATAATTTGAACTATTAACAATATACCTTACATTATTAGACAACTTTTTTGTTGGGTCTGCTTTAAGAACTTTTACATCGCTAGATTCTATAAACTTATATATTTTTGAATTATAATTTTCAGTTGTCAATATGACAGTTGTGTTCCCTTCATCAGATTTAGTAACTGCTAGGTTATCATCTTCTTCATTCTTTCTGATTGCATTTAAAACTGTAATGTAATTTTTTGTTTGACGTTTAACTTTTGAAGGTTCAATATTTTTGATTGAATTGGCAATTTTTAATTTCTTATAACGAATATTATTTGAATTAGATTTTAAAGCTATTTCTGACTCTGTAGCTATAATTTGTTTAATATTATTCGTAAATTTTGGTGGTATGCTGTACTTTAAACCTTTATTTAGAAATTATATTTCACTATCTGTAAAATTAGTATCTGGGGCAAAGTGTGTTGGTATGTAGGTACTTACAGTTTAATGATGTTTAGAGTATTAAATGTTATGTTGTGTGTGTTCAAGTTTCTGTAGCTTTTGCTCTTGTTTCTTAAATTTCCTATGCTTCATCGTGCTAACACTTTCTCTAATTTTGTCATCTAAACAGTCAAATTCTACTGGATGTAATTGGAACGTGAGTTCTGAATATACAACTTATATGTAGTTGTCTAAGGAATCCCTCACTTTGAACCATTTCTTACATTCTTCTTTTATCCAACCCAGTTGAACATATTCTATAGCTTCTTGTGCTTGTGGTGTTTTAGTGTGACATTTTATATTCACATAATTTGGTATTACCTTTTTCCTAAGGCATTCTTGATTAAACCAAATGTTTTGTGATGTTTTGAACCTAACACAGAACTAGAAGTGCTGCATATTTGTGAAGAGAAACAAGAACTGGATTTTCTTGAAGAATTGGAAATTAGAAGACATTTAAGAAGCCCACAATATGAAGTTGTAGATGAACAGATAAATCTAGGGAGTTCTTCACTAATGAACTGTCTTCTTAAGTGATGATTGTAAAGATCAGCAGATATAGTTTGTCTATATCATTGCACACTTATACTGCCCTTAATTGGAAAAATTATATCCAGGATATCACCATAGGGCTAATAATATCTAAGCTTCAATATTTGTAATATCACATCTTCTTCTTTTTTCTATCAACATATATTAAGTCAATCACAAGTTAGGTCACTTCTTGGTCTAGCCAAAAATAACTACGAAACATCAGGTAGGCATCAAATGAAATGTCATTCTGACGATGATATTGATTTATCGAAACAATTGTCAATTTTTTAGAATTTTCAACAATTTTTATTATATTGTAGAATTAGCTAGAAACAGTGAGCTTCATTTGAAACACTAATATGAGTAGATTCCACGAACTAAGGGTCGAGACAATAAATTTTTTTTATCAATCAATATTGACCAATATTCAATATATTTGTAGTGTTTCTTGATAACATAGAAACATTGTGTATTATGTCATTTCGATTGATCTCTTGAGTATCTTATTTCTTCAATTGACTGGTATCGTTGCTGTTTGCAATGTTATTAATGTATGTTTAAATGATTTATTAAAATGTTGAAATGAATTATATATAGTCTAATCAAAATATATATTTCAAAGTGACAAAGCTCCCCCAGATCTGAATTTTGGCAGTTACTTTGTCTAAACCATTACAAATGAAATACAAAATGTCCCCATTGATGACATGTCTGCAAAAAGACGGTAAAGAAAACAAAATTAACAAAGTTTCGATATATGATGCAATATCTCCGTATTCGATTAAATTTTGATTATTTTATCTTTTGTTTATAGGGTGATCGGAAACTCGAACCTTTCATTTTCTTTCTTCTCTCACCCTGTATTTCATATCACAAATAAAATTTTCACTTATGTAAGTTTAATTTTTGTTAAGCTTTCCATATACCTACAATTTATAAAAACACAGTTATTTTGGAATATTTATTGCAAAATATAATTAGTATCAATATATTAAATGTTCTCAGTAAGCCTTGACCAAATTTGATATAAACGTCAGTCATTTACCATTTGACGGCCTCATCATTAGTGAAAGGCAATGGCATTTTGAATGCTTAACCGAAGAAAAAATTAATAATTTGATGGTTCTTTGTAATATTGTCATTAAAAACATACGATGTTCCAAAGCCTACATATGGTTAGCTAATTTCGATCTTTTACATGTTAGCTTTTCACATTTCTTACGATAAGTCAAAAACGAATAAAGATGTTTAGATGATATTTCCACTAGAATATAAGAAATTTAAAGCGGATTTAGATTTGTTACTAAAATAGTTACGGTCTTGTTGTTGATGCAAATCGTAAAAATAATTCAAAAATTTTTTCTAAACTCCAACTATTTTTGGGGTAAACCAATATTTTTCTCGCATACTAGATAGGTTGGGCGGAAAAGTAATAATATGTTTGGTTTGTAACGGAGTTATGCAGCACTCTGTATAATTCGAGATAATTTCAAAATATGGATCTTAAGACATCTACTATTTTTTGGATTGGTGCAACCTGTACATCATCAGAAGTACAAATACTTATTTGTCTCTCTTATATGTATGAACCATACAAATATGAGAATTAACTCTCAAAAAAAAATAGTTTCCTTTATTCTGTCTACTTGTAAGACCTTGAATAACACCTATCTAATATATTCTCTTGATAGCGTAATTCACGTACATACCTTTTTTTATGAGCAACCTAAATGAAATTCTTCTCGGGTCAGTACACGTGTTTATTGCTAGTGTCTCTTATTACACTTAGTGCAGGTTACCTAAGATTGAAAAGACAATGTCACAGTTTTGCTTTATTTGCAAAAAAATTACTTTTAACTGGAGGTGAAGCTGTTATATACTGTTAGTCGTAGAATGACAACTTGCATCAATTCAATTATTGAAAGAAATAATGGATTTGTTGATTATTTTGAAGTAGGATTATTTTATTCATCAGCGTGTACAGATAACCAATACGAGGATTCTTGTGATATCAATGAAGAGACATATTATCAATCTTCATTTAAATAGTATATAACACATTCACCAATAAAAATAAGAAGAAGAAATTGAAGAAGGCATGACTGTTGAAGTAAAATTTGAAGAGTGGGAATCAGATTATGAACTCAATAGTAATAAAGAATAAATATTGATATCAAAATGGCGAATATCATTTAATAAAACTCTGACATAACCGATCTTGGAGTAAGCCTACCGGAAAAACCACGTTAAAAAATTACACTACCTCATAGGTGGTGTCGAAATGTGTGCATACTGTAGGGGAGGGTGGGGACACATTGGACAGGGGAAGACTCTGGACACAGTCAAATTTCGCGCTCTTTTTATAGGAAACCAACAAACTCTCGTCAGTACGTTCCAGGGACTGCTTGAGTGTGGCACGTGTCTATTTAAGAAATAAAGTTAAGAAATTCCAGTGATATTTAGCGAAAAAGATATTTTGCATTCCGGATCTAATATTAACAAGATAATTGGTAAGTAAATTGTAACAAGCCGATCGCCTGTTACGATTTCTATCGGACTATGGTATTTTAATTTCGTCGTACTAATGTTTCGAAATTAAAAAACTTGTTTCTCTTCCAAATTTCGGGTATAAGCATAAGCTTCCTATCTGTTCTATCTATTCCTTCCGTCCCAGAATTTTTCCTTGATTTTTACTTCTTTTCCTTTCCTTAGCTCTGCAGCCCCTAGGTAGGCCCTATGAAAATACCACCCATAGAAACAACACAAAACCGGCCGGGATGGATTCAGGACCCCATCTCCATCGACTAGAACCTAGCTGAGAGCTGAATAATTCCAGAACCTTACCAAGATAAGTCCTTTGTCTTATATTCAATTCATGGAAATCTAGAATTGGAGATCTTTATTGTATAACGGCGTTCGTATTCGTCTTGTATTTTGGATATGCAGTTAGTGTGAATTATCTATGGAGTTATAAATAAATATAATTTGCTGAACATTTGATATTTGATTTTCAGCAATTTATATTAACTTGGACCATCGCGTTAAAATATTTTCAGTATTTCGTTTTGTTAAGTTAAGGTAAATATAAGGTTTTCCAGCTTTTAACCTTTTTAGTTTTTCTGTTTAATTTAAATATCGCTTAAAAAGCTGGTGGCGTCCAATTTAATATCGATTGTTCACCCCATCCCAGTCATTGCTATGAAAATACATCAACATGCCACAACCTGAGGAAGAGTCCCAAGCCGGGGGAGAACATACAAAATTAATAGATGTATAGTGATCAATTTGTTCAATTGCTACACCATCAAGACATGAGGCATTAGTAATTGAGGTTATGTACATATGAAGTGAAAATATAAGATACTTGCTTGAAAATATTGGGTTGATTATTTTAAGGTACTAGAGGAAGACATTGGACAGTAACTATGGGGACAGATTGGACTGTCCAGTGTCTCCCTACAGCTTAGTATCATGTTAATTTCTGCCTATATCTGTTGTAAATAAAATTCAGTGATTAAGTATTCTATTATTTTTAGTTGAACAATGCCCAGATTGTACAAAAAACGTACCTCACGGGAATTCTTACCAGACAAAATGAAACAAGCTGTAATAGATGTAATGGAAAATAATATGTCTTACCGAGAGAGTGCTGAAAGGCATGGAGTTAATAAATCTAGTGTCTACAATTACGTCAAAGTAGCATTAGAAAATAAGGGATTGAATAATGTAGAGTTTTCACCAAACTTTAGGAAGTCTCAAATATTTAGTAGCCAAATGGAAAATGCTCTGGAAGAGTACTTATTAAAATGATTTTCTATGTTTTATGGGCTAACACCAAATGCAACAAGGCGCTTAGCATATGAATATGCATTACATAATTCAGTTAATATGCCCTATTCATGGAAGAAAAATAAGTTATCTGGCAAAGACTGGTTTTGGGCATTTCTGAAACGGCATCCCAAACTTTCAGTAAGGAAGCCTGAAGCCTCTAGTTTGGCAAGAATGACCAGTTTTAATCTCACCAACGTAGGCATATTAAAGGAAAAACTGGGTGAAGTCATTGGTCGATATTCATTTGAACCCCGACAAATTTTTAACTTAGACGAGATAATATTCTACTGCCTTAAATTAATATTTTAACGAACATATTTTATTTGTTTTTAGACGGGAGTCACAACTGTACAAATAGTACAAAAAATAGTAGGCAAAAAAGGAGAACATCAAATTGTCCAGACAACATTTCGTGAAAGAGGAGAACTTGTAACCCAAGTGAGCGTAATTCGTGCTGCAGGATCTGCATTACCACCAATATGGATCCTTCCTAGGAACCGATTTGATGAAAAACGGATGATGCATGGTGTTTCTGATTTCGCAGCCCTCGGATTAGTACATCCAAGTGGCTGGATGACCTCAGAGAATTTTTTAGAGGCACTAAAACATGTCGCAAAACATACAAAATGTTCGCCTGACAGTAAAATTCTATTAATTATGGATAATTATGATTCGCATTTATCGCTACCTGCAATAGAATACTGCCGATCTAATGGGATTGTAGTGTTAACGCTGCCACCTCATACCTCAAACAAGCTCCAGCCCCTAGACAGAACGGTGTTTGGTCCGTTTAAAACCTTCTTCAATCAAGGCGTAACTTCTTGGTTACTTACGCATCCTGGATAAACAGCATCGATATACGATCTACTTGTCATTTGCCTACAGGCTTGGGATAGGGCCGCGACACGTACAAACATCAAAGCAAGGTTTAGGAGCACCGGTATCGTGCCATTTGACAAATCAATTTTCAAAGAGGAAGACTTTTTGTCATGTTATGTGTCAGATAGACCTTCTGAGCCTAGTGAACACTTAGAAGAGAATTAAGCATCTACATCAAAATCTTATGATTCAAGCAAAAAGTTATTACAATACTGATATATCGTACTAGCAAGCTTGATTGAAGCTTGGATAAAGAAAAAAACGTTTTATGAGAATTTGGTGGTTAGTAAGAACTCCTTCTAGAAGTGCCATTACGCTTACAGTATGTAGGCGATCATCTGTTCGGCTGACGTATTGCAAGCTTCTGTTTTGCGCTTTTCATATGATGGTTTCTTTGTCAGATATGCTGCACCAATTTCTTATGTCTTGAGCTATGAATTTTTTTCCCTCCAGATCCTCCGTTTCCTTCAATCTTACCCATTCATATTTCCTGCAATACTCTATATTTAGTTCCTTTAAATATATACTCACCGGGTCCACATCAGTAGGTATGCACGTAGTTCGTCGCTGTTCGTCGGGATATTTATTGATGTGTTGTGGGTGAAGTACCAACCTGGCGCGTCTCCAGGTGGCAGATAGGAGAAAGGCCTCTGAGATGATTTTATATGAGGAGGAGTTCTGCGGGGACATACCTGGGGGCTTGTTGTGTCTAAAAACTCAACTGACAGCCCTCGAAAACCTTGCCGCGGACCAGCTTTACCTGTCCCAGCTGTAGTATCATGGATAAAGGATTGCATGCCGGGTGAAATTTCGAGATTACCTGTTATACCAATGTCTCCTGGCTGCCTGTGGTCAAGTCTCGCGGGCCAGTGGGATGGGGGGTCTTGGCTTTACTGCCCGGACCAAAAGGAGCAACCTCATTAAAAGCCTAAAGTCAAGGTATGAAACCAGGCTGAAGAATACGTGGCTATATAGAAGAATAGTCCTTACTGGTTTCGACCTTGGAGCACCGGGGAAACTCCATTGTATTGAACCTCTGTATGCGGGGCTCTGCAGCGGTGGACCGTAATGACCCTAGCTTCTCGTAGGACCATTTATGGAAAGAGAAAGAAAAAGTAAGACTTCCACCAGAAAAGTAGTGGAGAAAACCTCCACCTCTTCATCCGGGCACCTCACAGAAGGAAAAAAGACCAAACGGCACAAATGTCGTATGCCCTTCGACCTCACAAAACTGGGAGAACCAGGCGGCATAGACGACCCACTGAGAAAAAGCATCAGTGGAGCAGGGGTGCGGAAATATCTGCGACTCCTGAATCAGGGAAGAGGCCATGAACCGGGTTATTCAGCGCCCAACCCCCTCCGAAGGAACCACCAACTGGGAAGATAGGGCATAAAGGAGGCCCGGAGCTTATTACTCCTCCGCGGCGACTTCTTAGCAAAAACCAAAAACAGCTGCAACGGTAACCGGGCAAGCCACTGGTTACGCAGCAGCTGTCAAAACAGAGAAGGCTTGTAGGGTGGGAATACTGCCCAAGGATTATCCTAGGGTCATCCTAAAAGCAAAGCAGCTCTCCACCCTGTAAGATAATTTGGTGGAAGTGCTGTTCCAGATCAAAGAGAAGGGAATCCACTTCTCAGGTATCCAGTTACGTTGTGGAAAGATACTGGTGAACTGTGGGACCCAAGAATCGGCAGACTGGCTCATGAGGTCAGCGCCAAAATTATACTTTTGGGACGGACCCGAATTGGTGGCTCGAAGTGGGGATGACATCTCAAAGCCCGTCACCAAAACGGTGTTTTTCCCAAGGAGCCACGACATGAAACTAGAGAAGATCCTTCAACTTGTCGAGGTTCAGAACTCCAACCTCACTACTGGGGATTGGAAGATCCTGAACTCTAAAAAAGAGGGACAGGGAACTATCCTCACGATTGGGATCGATAACCAATCTAGGGAGGCTCTGCAGGAGGTTACGCGCTAAACTCTCATTTTGGGCGTATCCCTGTCTCGGGGTTGGAAAAAAAAACCGCGGAGGATCCTAAGGACATGGAGATACCCTCCACATCCGGAACCTCTGGAAAAGAGGAAAAGGACGGGAGCTTGACCTTAGGTCATCCCGAGATCTCGTCCGATTCTGCTGGGACAGCTGGGAATGCGGAGACTGCCTCTGCATCCCGGGAAGCTGGGCAGAGCAGCCTGGGAGTCGAGAGTCTGACTCGAGATCAAGAAACCTGCTCGATTACCGAGGAAGATACTGCCATGGTGGTCGAGGAGGGTCAGGGAGAGATAAAGGAGGGGGATGAATAGAGGCTGAATAACTCGGCCTCTCTAATCCATAATAATTCACCTTCACGTTCACGAATGTAGCTCAGATTAACCTGCATCACGCGAAGGGAGCTTCAGCCGTGATTGCAGGGTTGTTCGATAGACTACAACTGGATATTGTACTGATCCAAAAACCATGGATCAACAAAGAAGTCCAAATCAAAGATTTAGCATGCAAGGATTCTAAATTGATTTATGATCGAAGGCAAGTATATCCGCGTGCGAAATAACATAAAATATATTTGTGTTTCAAAATACGTGTCACGGGACCTTATTCCAATCATGGTCTACCTCAACATTGGAGGTATCGACAGAGACATCGTCATTGCCTCTGCCTACTTTGCTGGAGACGGACCGATGACACCGCCAGAAGAAGTACAAGAGCTAGTGAGACAATGCAATAGCAGACGACTGCCAATTATAATTGGTTGTGATGCCAACGCACACAATACCGCCTGGGAAAGCGCTAACAACAACGCAAAAGGTGAGTGTTTATTAGAATATCTCTTAGCAAATAACCTTGAGACCTTAAACGTGGGGACAACCCCCACTTTGTCACGAGAGCAACAGAAGAGATCCTGGACGTAACAAGTATTAATGTTGCTGCTAGGAAAAATGTAAAAGATTGGAAGGTGATGAGCGAGCTATCACTCTCCGACCATAGGATCATCGAATTTAGGAAAGATGGAGATGCCACCTCGGTTCCCACAATCTGAAATCCTAGAAATACTGATTGGTCTCTTTACAAGACCAATCTGAAGGACAATTTGGAACACGTCGAAGTGAATGTGGTAAATCACCTGCAATACGACCTGGAACAAAGAGTCGAACAGGTCAGCGTGGCAATAATCGAATCTTTTCATTCCAGTTGCCCACTGTCAAAAGCTCGTTCAGAAAAGGATGTTCCTCGGTAGAATGAGAACCTTCCAAACCTCAGAAAAGAGGTCCATCGGCTCTTTAATAGAGCCAAACGTGACGGTAATTGGCCGGAGTACACTGAGAAGCTTAGTACAATAAAGAGATTAGGTAGGCCGATTCTTCTTCTAAGAACCCACTTTCCAGGTAGGGAACCAGCAACAAGCATTGAAATAGCAATGAATTGCACCAAAAAAACCCGCAAGGAAGATTGGGACATTGATAAGAAAATATTTACCAGACAACGAGTGGAATGGGCAATAAGTACCTTTCAACCATATTGGCAGGAGTGGATGGAATATTTCCAGCACTCCTGCAGCAAGGGATAGAGGAGATTCTCCTTCACCTGCTGAAGATTACAAGAAGCATCCTAGCAGTGGGTCTAGTACCTACAAAATGGAGGAGGGTAAGGGTAACCTTCATACCAATAATAGGGAAAAAGATGGAACTGATCCCCGATATTTTAGACCCATCTGTCTAACATCGTGTCTACTCAAAACGACATAAGAACAGAGAACCTGGAGAATATGCCACTTCATAAATGTCAGCATGCCTACAGAGTGGGTCGATCAACTGATACGGCTGTGTATCAGTTGACCAAAGTCATCCAGAGAACTCTAAACAACAGAAAAAAGCAATGTGCACATTCCTGGATATATCTGGGGCCTTTGACAACACAACTCATGTGTCTGTCAAAGAAGCACTAAAAAGGCGAGGAGTAAATGAAACTATTGTGTAAAATGGATGTATGAGTTGTTGACGATGAGGATAGCTGAGACAGAGGTGGGGAATCATACCACCTCAGTTAAAGCCACTCGCGGGACACCTCAATGGGGAGTGATATCTCCCCTTCTATGGAGCGTCATAGTAGATTAGTTGCTCTATAGGTTAACGAATCTAGGCTTCGAATGTATGGCCTATTCTGATGCCATAGTTCCAATAGTCAGAGGCAAGTTCGAGAGCAGCTTGTGTGACTTATTGAAAAAAGGCCTCAGAGTCATTGAGCAATTGTGCTTGTTAGTGAGGCTTAACGTGAACCCAAACAAGACCAAACTAATTCCTTTTACCCGGAAAAGAACACTTCCTGCCATGAATCCCATATCCTTAAACGGGGAAACCATAGAATGGAAATCAGAAGTTAAATATCTAGGGATAACCCTAGACAGTAACCTTCTGTGGAATAAGCGTGTTGAAATAACAGCTAGTAAAGCAATAAGAGCTTTGATGGCGTGCAGAATTTTAGCTAGTAAGAGGTCGGGCTGTAACCGAAATATACTACGATGGATGTACGCCATGATTTTGAGACCAGAAATTACGTATGGGGCAATAGTTTGGCATGCAAAAGTAAGTCAGTACAGCACGAGAAAGACCGTCGACAAAGTTGAAAGGCTTGCCTGTGTGTTCATCATTGGAGCTATGAGAACATGTGTAACTAGGGCACATGAGATCATTACAGATCTCACACCTGTACATCTGGTGATAGAACTATCCGCCCAAAGGGCAAATCTTAGAATATCTAAAGAAGGTTCAGGCAATGACAATATTAAAAATCCTCTCCAACAAAATACATCTCATCAGCGAATCTTCCCAGTGACTAAATGATCAAGAAAGTAAGTATCTAAAAGAATTTCACTACGATGCTAAATAAGAGGAGAGACTGGGAAAGGGAATACACCACCCAAACTCTCAAAGAAAACACCATTAGATGGTTCAAAAACCACCACTGGAGCAGGCTCTGTAGTATTTAGGCTGAGCACCAGATACTCATTATCGTTAGGCTCCTTCCCGAGCGTCTTTCAGGCAGAAATACTTGCTATCGAAAGATGCGTGGAAATGAACCTAGAAAGAAACTATCAGAAATGTGACATATCGATCCATTCCGATAGTCAAACAGCTATCAAAGCATTGAGCTCCCATGTCATTGACTCAAAGTTGGCATGGGAGTACCGAAGAAAACTTTATAACTACATGGGCGCGCTGTGTTTATTGAAAAAAGTATAGATATCTTATACCACAAGAGCTGAAATTCGGTAATATAATTGTTAACTGAATAAGTTATTAGAAAAAAATATCCAGCTTTCTATTTAGTGGGGGGAAAGTTTCCAGCTGATGCATTCAAAGATACAACGCGCCCAAGCGCCTGCCTATGCGCAGCGTCTTTGACTGCATCGGCTGAACATTTTTCCGCCACTAAATATGAAGCTGGATGTTTTTTTCGTTTAAGTTATCAACTTAACCATAGATTCACCAAATTTCAACTTTTGCGGTATCAGTTTACTCAGTGCGCATTTTTCACTTCTTTACGTGGAAAGCTGGGGCATAATCCTCCACTCTACATTCGGCTGGATACGTTTTTTCTTTATTTTATAACATAATGTGAATGTTAACAAAGTTTCAGCTTTTGTGGTATTCGTTTTTTTCAATTATTATTTTACATGTGTGGGAGGTTGCCACAGCTACACTCCCCGGAAGTGTGCAAGCTGGAGGTTCATTCGTTTAATAGCGGTACCAAAAATGGTCGCTGGCTCCAGGACTATATGGCCGGCTCTTCATAATCGTCGATGATACGCCACTTCGCATGTTTGACCCCACGTTGTGATTCTGATATGATATTTTTTTCAAGCTAAGTTTAAACCTTCACCTAATTTTTTCTGCCCTCATTCTTATTAAAGAAAAATGGATGAAACTACGCTTCAACTTACTGAAAGACAGACCTTGTATGACAGAAGGCGCCTTCTGACAGATAATGAACTTTGGGACGAGCTATACAAAGACTAAGCGAGTGATGATACAGGAGCACAGGAATTATTAGATGGAGAATATAGCGAAGGCAAGGATGATGTCTTAGTCAACGGTTTATGTACCTGATGAATATACAGTGCAAGACCTAGAGAAAAAAATAGGAAATGAGGCGGACGCTAAGGACATACAACTTACAGAGGATCGTACCAGATTTTTTGGTCGTAATGATTTCAACTGGTACTCACAGCCATTCGATTCGAAGAAAACAAGGACATTTACAAAAAATATTGTCTTGCATTTTCGTGGTCCAAAAGGAAGAGCTGAAGATAATAAAAAATATTGGTCACCTGTTTTTTAACAACGTTTTATCGTCAATGTGTTAGAAAGAGACAAAATACGTACATAAACTCAGTGTATTACTCTTCTTCGCTAACAGGATAACATAAAATAACATAACATAACATACGAAATAAGTCGTATTTTAATTTGTATTAATAATAATGTGTTTCCAAATATCTCAATTCTTAATTTTCGCTAACAGAATCTCATAAAGTGGAAATTACATGCCCAAACCCACAACGCCAGCCTAACTGACAGTGCCGCCAATTTTCATTGTATATTTATATTATTTGTAGAATGTATTATTCTAACATGAGAACAAGTCATAAGAAGCTTTCAATTATGATAATTCAAGAGGTTGTAACAGATCAAGATATAATTAATTCCATCTATTCGTTGAACATTTTATTGTAATGCTAGAAATTGTTCTAGTTTTCAGTTGAAATTGGTTAAAACCTTTACTTTTTTTCAGATTTGGCAACGTGATATTGGTCTCGGAACATCTTCTGTGGTTCGAATATGTTAGTAAAAAAAATTTCGTATCTTTATCGTTTATATGCAAATGAGAACGAATTCTCTGTGTAAACATACACAGTACAAATTAAAAAACGTTTTCGAAAATAAACATAAAATCGAATTCTAATGAAAATGCCTAGAATTTTTAAATAAAAGTAATATTCTGATATGTAATAAATTAAAAAATAAAACTTTAATTCTTCAATGAGCTTCAATCAAATGTTCGAATGAACCCCCGTTTTGAGCTATACAGTAACCAAGACGGTTATAAAATTTTTGAAGAACACGTATTAGCAATTCAGGTGTTATTTACATACAAATTTGTAAAATTTGTTCCCTTAGTTCATCTATAGAAGTGGCTCTGTTTTCTTGTAATCCATAAATTCTCGATTTTACATAAACACAGAAAAATAAATCATTGGGAACCAGATCTAGAGATCTCGCAGGCCATCTATTGTTATCATTCGTGGAGATTATCCGATTGGGAAATGTGTTTAAAAAACTTATTGCTTGTCGATAATTATGTGATGCACAACCGTCATGTTGGTACCAGATATCATGGAATTTGACACCTAATTGTATAAGGACAGAAGAAATTTGATTTTCCAGCATGTCCAAATATTTTTGTCCGGTTAAATTCCCGTCCATAAAAAATTGTCCAATTAAATGTTCACCTAATATTCCAGCCCAAACATTTAACTTTTGAGGATATTGAATTCTACTATTGTAATGTTTGTGTAGATTTGTCCTTGACCAATATCGAATAACGGGTGAATTATGTGCACCGTGTATGGGAAAAGTCGATTCATCTGTGAACAAAATATTTTTCGAAAAGTTTGCGTCCAATTGTATTTTTACCATAACTATTTCAAAAAATTCCATTCTACGAAATTGATCGTCTGGAAAAATTTCATGGCTCTTTTTCAGTTGGAAACTACGATAACCATTTTTTTTTAATACAGTCCGAATCGTTTTCGGATCAACATCAAAATCCTTTGCTAAATGAGTGGACGATTGTAGGGGATTATTTTCTTCACTGGCACAAATTAAAATATCTCTTTCTTCTTTATCGGGTTGGATGTGACGATTTTGTGTACGCGGTCCATGTTTAGTAGGATTGGCACATCCATGCTCTTCAACATTTTTTATAACCGTTCTCACTTGTTTTTTGCTAATTGGTTGGGCATTTTTGAATGCCACAATAAACAAATTTCCTGCTATTTCTCGACATGAATGACCCTGGTAGTACAATTTTACAATTTGCACTTTATGGTGTACTTGCATACTCATTTAATAAGATTTGCAAAATATCGTTACTCATTCGCAAACAAACGTTTAGTATAATAATCTACGCTGGCTTTTGATTCTCTGTCTCACGATTGTCTTTCTCTAACACACTGGTAACGCCATGTGACCGTTATCATTTCTCGTTGGCCGTGAGAGGATTACCGTTTTACGTTTAAATTGAATGTGACTGATTTCTCTCACAAATGAAAAGGAAAATTCCAAGGGCACTTACAATTCTAACGCGTGGATTGAAAATGGAGAGAGGGGATACATAAAAATAGAATAATAAGAGCTGTAAACGAAATCGTTTTATCAGGAGCGTAGGAAACAGGCGGTTTATATTGAGATATTTTTGTAAGTAGAAGACAGTTATAAACAAATATTAGCATACGACTTATTTCTCATGCTATGATACGCTGTTAAAAAACGGTGATACACTGAATACATTTGTTTTCTTACAACATATTGTCGCTTTTTGACTCTATATTTGTTGCCATAGAATATTCTTTATGATGTTAATGACAATTATTATGCTTATATTCATTAATTATACCCTCAATATCGACGGAAGTGATTTTTTTAGTTTTTCACCGTTGATTGATATAAGTCATAAATCAATGCTATCCTCCAATGATTTTTTAGAAGCACTTATTTCAAATACTTACTAGGTAGGTTTTAATTTATTGTTCAAATCATATTAACGTATACTAACCGAACTAATATATTGAATTAGATTATTACTACTGAATTAATTCTTTGTAAATTAATCATGAAGGGATAAACGAAAGTAATGTTGATTTTTTTTATTGGTCATCGCATTAAGCTATCAGTTTAGTACAATCTTATTATTTATCAATTAATAAACTAAACTGTCCACTGTCCACATTCTTCTTCTTCTTTCTCAGCCACTTCTTATCCACTCCTGGACGTAAGCCTCTTTCATATTTCTCCATGCTGTCTTGTCCTGTGCTTGTTGGAACCATCTGTTTCCGGCCTGTCTTTTGATATCATCAAGCCATCTTCTCTGTGGTCTTCCTGTGCTTCGCCTTGTTTGTCTTGGTCGCCAGTACGTTAGTTTGGTTGTCCATTTAGCTTGATCCTGCCGGGCCACATGCCCTACCCATTGCCATTTCAGCTCCGCAGTACGCTTTATTATATCCATGACTTTAGTTCTTTGTCGGATATCTTCATTCCTTTTTCTGTCTCTGAGAGTAATTCCGAGCATCGCTCGTTCCATCGCTCTTTGCATCACTCTTAATTGATTTGCTGTCCTCCCTGTCATTGCCATTGTTTCCAGTCCATAGGTCGCTATCGGTAGTATACAGGTATCGAAAACTTTTCGTTTAAGGTTGATCGGTATGCTGCTATTTCTGAATATATAGTTCATTTTTCCGAACCCCGCCCAGGCTAATTTTATTCTTCGTTTAATCTCAGCTGTTTGATTTTCTTTTCCTATTTTTATTACATGTCCCAAATATATATACTCTTCCACGTTTTCTAGTTTTGTACCATCTATATATATTTGTTCGTTGGTGTTACTTATTATTTTAGTCTTTGCGATGTTCATTTTTAAGCCGATCTTTTTTGAAGCATTATTAGGTTGTTCTAACATGTTGCTCAGTTCGTGCACGTCACTGCTTATCAGGACAATGTCGTCAGCAAACCGAATATGGTGTAGATAGGAGCCGTCGATATTTATTCCTTTTGTTTCCCATTGTAATGTTTTAAAGACGTTCTCAAGCGCCAGAGTAAATAATTTTGGTGATATTGTATCACCCTGACGTATTCCCCTATTTACCTTAATCTTATCCGTTTTCAGATCTTCATTTATTTTGACATGAAAAGTGGCATTTTATATATATATATATATATATATATATATATATATATATATATATATATATATATATATATATTTTAATAAGTTTGTGTACCTGGAATCTATTCTAGCATCGTTCATAGCTTGTATAAAGGCCCACGTTTCGACAGAATCGAACGCTTTGTGAAAATCCACAAATGCCAAGTGAAGGGGTATGTTGTATTCCGTTGTTTTTTCTATCAGTGTTCTAATAGCTTGTAGGTGATCTATAGTACTGAACCCTTTACGGAATCCCGCTTGCTCTACTGACTGGTACGCGTCCAATTTATTTGTTAGTCTATTGGTTATTATCCTGGTGAGGAGCTTATACATATGAGAGAGGAGGTTAATTGGCCAATAATTTTCTATGTTGCTATTATCTCCTTTTTTAAAAAGCAGGATCACTTCCGCATTTTGCCATGCATCGGGAATTTTGCCTTCTTATAGACATTTATTTAAAAGAATTTGTAAAGATTTCTCGATAACCACTTCTCCCATTTTCAGCATTTCACATATGATTCTGTCTTCTCCTGGACTTTTTCTATTTTTCATTTGCTTGAGGGCAACCTGTATTTCTTGCTTTGATATTTCAGGAATGTATTCAGAGCCCACATTGCAACTGTCCACATTACACATCTGTATTTGCACGCCTCTCGAAGGCGGTGCCTACCAAACATACCTTTACACGTGGTGGGAGTATACTCCCATCACGCCTTTACACATACAGTTGTTGTACGTTTTCGACTTTATGATATCCTGTTAGCGAAACAGAATAATACACTGAATTTATATGTATTTGTCTCTTTCTAACACATTAACGGTAAAACGTATGTTCCCTCGTAATGTTCCCAACACTGTATAATCGTCAATAGTAGAATTATACTTCGGCGCAACGATATGTGCAAGAAATAAATAAAACGGAAGTTCAGGCTTTCTTTGAACTTCTTTATTTTGCTGGAGTTTTAAAAGATGCACATCTTATTCTTGAGGATATGTGGTCCGAAAAATTTCATTTCATCACACAATTACAAAAAAACCGTTTTAACAATAAAAGAACGCGTGTTGAAAGAGAAGCAGACATATTTGCACCGATAGGAGAAATAGGGAACTTGTTTATAACAAACAAACTGCGAAAGTAACTATACGTCTAATTGAATTTCAGAGGACACTGTATATTCAAAATATAGTCACCCAGCATACCAAATATGGTCTGATAATTATTATGATGTGCGACGTAAAAACGTGTTATAGGTATATACCTACACTGGATAAAATCCAATCAGAAATCCTTTGGGCATTTCGATCCCAACGCAATTTATGATGAAGTGAACGAAAACAATATTATAAGCGATTCGTAACGTTACGATAGATAATTGGTTTTCTTTGGTCGATTTAGCAGTAAAGCTATTTGTGAATCAACTAACTATGGTAGGAGTGCTTCACAAAAACAGAAGATAAATACCAATACAATTTTTGAATGTGAAATGAAAAGAGGTTCCTTCATCAGCTTTTGGTTTTTCATAGACGTTACCTCAGTGTCGCACGTATCACGTATTGTTAAAAAGTTCTTTGTACTTTCAAGATTAAATGAATTTAGAGATAAATAAGCCATAATGTTTAACAATTCGAGTGAAGAAAGAGAAGATACATTTTACCAGCTCTGTTTTTTAAAAACCGAGAAGAAGGCAGGAATTTTGTAGGGTATGCTAGACGCTTCTGGAATATATTCTTCTGTATTTCATCCATTCCAAACATTGGACAAGGATAATACTCGAACACATTTGCTTTAAAGTTTTGTTAATGCTTTGATGGACGAAGATATGAAGCAACGAATAGAAAATAAACGATTGCCAAAAAAACTAAGACAATCTGTTCGCGATTACCTTGGATTTCCAAAATAACTGTCACCACAAGAGCCCCAAAACCCTTCACGTCGTTGTGACTTTTGTGCAAGATATCGAGACTTAAAAAACGAAGTCATAATTGCGTATGTTCCCAATCTCATCCCGCGTATATTTGGTGAGATTCAAATGAAGCCGCCAATAATGCACAAAAAATGCGTCATTTCCTGTGATAAAGATGACAATGGTCTCGTAAAACCTGTTATCTAGTCTAAGTCAATATCCCTTGCACGGATAATATTAACTCTGTGAGACAGTTGCTATGCTATAACTGATACTCCACCAAATGGAAGCCGCTCGGTAATATACGCTATACTTAAACTCAGTCTATTTAAGCCTCCAAGATAGAATCGTGGTTCATCAGAAAGCATTACGCGATTTTGGATAAGCTCAGTGGCAATTCGCTGTTCCGATTTTTTTATCTGTATTAAAAAAGAATGATAAAAATTAATATACATAACTATTATATCACTCTGATATGTTATAAAAAATTTGTGCTTTAGCAAGTTTCACTCTTCCATCATATCAATATATTTGAAAAAGTAGAATAAAATAAATTAGCGAATATTTCCAACAAATGATATACAAAGAATTTTAGTATTTTTCAAATATTTCATTTAAGTTTTGGTTTAGTTCAGGGCCCCCGCTACCATATGTGCAAAGTGTGCGATGCACACGAACGTCATCCTTTAGGGGCGCCAAAATCTAGGGTCCAAAAAAATTGCGAAAGGAAACAAAAATCCATTTTAAAATAAAAGTTGAGACATTAAATAGGATTAGGTATAAACTCACCAGAAATTTTATTAGTATATCATCCAGTTACTGCCTGTTCAGACAATAATACCTGGAGCGCTATAAAAGCGATGAATCGCCATAGGCGTTTTTAAACCGCTTAGTTCACTGGACCGTGCAAAAAGTGCATAAAAACAAGTAATCCTATTAATTTTTTCATTTAAAATTACTTTTATTTTGTCAAGTGTAGTGTTGTGTTGTATAATATTTTGTTTACTACTTTTTTTTCTAAAAAATTATGCGCTGAATCCCTGCTGACTCCAATTTCAATGGTTTGATTTTTCATAAAGTGGTGTGTTCCCTACTTTATACTATCAACATTAACCCCTTATAGGATACTGGTTATAATAAATTTTCATTATTCAAATAAGGTAAGGTGCCCAATAGATGACACTAGTTAGGCGGATGTTGTGAAAATAGTTGAATTGTACGAGTGATATTAGTGTTTTGATATTGAGAAAATTAACACATGCATTCTCTTATATAGTCTTTTGATAACCCCTACTTAGATTTTTCCAAGAACTATTTAAAATTGTATTGATTTTTTTCACTTTTATCTCTGAAATTTGACCTAAATATGACACCCTCAAGATAAGCAATACCAATAGCTGACACGCTTTCCAACCGATAGGTGACATTATTATGATTTGGAAGAAAACGGTTAGAAAAGTAAAATTAATATTTATTTAGAAAGTTTCAATACTGGGTGTCCATCTTTATTTTCCCTCATTTTAACTACACATAACTTCTAAACGGTTTGAGATAGGAACATGCGCTATTCACTAAAATGTTCCATTTTATCACAAGTTTTGTTTAAAAATGTTAAGTTTTTTTTATTCGTTTTGCATACGTCACAACAAAAATGGCGGATGTTTGATAATTTTTTTGTTGACTTTTGTTAATGGAACACCCAGTATATTTTTTTGTAGTTTGAAAGAACCGATCTTCACCTATTCTACAGTGCAAACTTTTTTGAAATCGGTAAACGTGTGACTAAGCAATTAACTTTTAAAATGAGAGATGCAAAGTAGTACTTAATCACAAAATGTAACAACAATTCGATTTCATTCAAAACAAGAAAGTGATAGTTCTAATTAATCATTATTAGATTGACGTTTGGTAATGATCCAGTTTCGTTATAAGTGCGGAACCAAGTTCTGTTTGAACTGGGTGGTTGTTTAAGAAAATATCTGAAAAAAATGTCTGTGATTTAAAATCACCTATCTAGTTTCAGCAAAGGTAAGTACAACATTTGCTTTTTCTACGTCTGAAAACACTATATTCACATAAAAACAGACAATAACATTGACTGACAATTCATTGATAAATTTGACATTTACATAAAACTTCCAAAGCTTACTATGATTAAAAGTACTAAGTAAGCATCTCTCATTTTAAAAGTTAATTTCCCAGTCACACACCAACCGATTTTAACAATATTTGCAGTGAAGAATATGTAAAGGTTGGTTCTTTCAAACTACAAAAAAAATACTGGGTGTTCCATTAGCAAAAGTCAACAAAAAAATTTTCGAACATTCGCCATTTTTGTTGTGACGTAGGCAAAACGAATAGAAAAAGTTAACTTTTTGAGACAAAACTTGTGCTAAAATGGAACATTTTAATGAAAACCGCATGTTTCCATCTCAAACAGTTTATATGAGGGAAAATAAAGATAAACACCCTGTATTTGAAATTACACATTCAAATAACTGTGACAGCTAAGAATTAGAAGAGGCTAAAATATATAAATTTCTTTCACATGTAAAGACGTGGTAAGTAAATAACTCATTCTTTCACCCCTACAATGTATTTGAGGTTGTGGGACTTGAATTATTTGTTCAATATTTATAGTGGAACAGTCATTCTCCTTCAGGATAAATTGTATGTTTCTTCAACAATAATTGACTGCAATCTCAGGACCCCTGTTGGATAACAGAAAGGTAAATATATTTTGATTGATTTCTTTTCCCTTCGACCAATTGACACAAAATGAAGTCTCCTTCCTTTGATGTTCCTGCATTTAATTACTTCTTCATCAGATTCTTCTTTATTATTACTTATGTTATCTGAAATATCAGTGTCATCATCACAGGACATCTGTTTTTCTTTTTGTTTTCTTCTTTATTGGCTTCGCTTGTTTATTTGTTTCCTTCTATCGTTTCATTTGTGCTCTTATTTCGGTTCTCCTTTCCTTTCTGCTTGTTTTATTTTCCTTCTTCCTTCATTTTATAGTGAATAATTGCATTGGGGGAATTGCTAATGGCAGGTAATTTCTTTCTTTTCGTTTTTTTACAACTCTTGTTATCCAATTTGTTACCAGGCCAAATACGCTCATTTGACTTTTGCAGCTACTCTTCCAAAATCTTTGAACAGTGTTCTATCTAGTCCCTCTTCCTTTTCTCCATTCATTTCTCCAGCTTCCAATGTAATTTCCGCCGGTCCTGGCATGAAAACTGATAGTTGTGCTTCAAATGGATCTATGAATAATTTGAAAATTTCCTAGTAAAAAGCTATAAATTAATCTGTAAAGTGAGTTCACCCCACGTGCAAGTTCAAGTGCATAAGAAGTCAGGTAGTACCTACTTTTCGATATTTATTAAGTAATTATAACTACAACTAATTCCAAAGTGTATAAACAAAATATACCGATTTTTCAGCATATTACTTAATGCCAAAAACGATAACACCAGATAAACAAGTTAAGTATTACTGGTTAGAATCAAATAAAATACAGGTTCGGATCTAGGACAATTCAGTTTCGCATAAGTGCTGGAAACTGAATATTATTTATTCCACAGAATCTCATAATACATAACATAGTGTGAGACAGAATTTAAAGAGTGAAATATAGACAAGAATACATACGTACATTTAACAGCATGGATAGCGATGACGCGTCGTATGATACTAGTAAGAAGCGTGGAAGAGAGGTAGACGATGAAGTCTTCAGCAGAAATGAGAAAATAAAGAGGACACCAATCAAAATTAAGCCTAAAAACGGAGAAAAACAAATCAAATATTAAGCATGTTGCAAAATCTGATAGCTCAAGTAGCACAAACTACAATCGAATTACAACAGCTAAGAAAATAACAGCAAGAAAATGGGAAGAAATTTAGACAAATGAACGAAGAGATAAATATGCTATCCGAAATGTACCAAGATGCTACAAAATAAAATCAAAAAATCAAAAAAGAGCTACAATTCACTGAAAACAGAATTGAGCAGCTATAAAAAGAAAACAAAGTTAAAAACATTGTTATACAGGGACTACCCTTAGATACAAACGATCCAGATGCACTTAAAGAAGGGATTACAAGTTTACTAAAACCAAATTTAGAAACAGACGTTAGTATAGAATCTGTCCATAAATTAGTATTTAAAACTTGCCTAGTCAATCTTTGGAAATAGTGCCGAAAAATTAATAGTAATGAAAAATAAATATAAGTTAAGAAGTATGGAAGAAAATAAGATTTATATAAATAATGACAGAACAAAAGGAGAAATGTAAATTGGAAAAATAAATAGGAGCCAAAGCAAAAGAAGAAAGGGACAATGGAAAATCAGTTAGAATTGGAAATCAAAAACTAACGATTGAGGGTATTTTGTGGAAATGGAACAAAAACACAAATATGCTGGAAGAATCAACAACTCAGTACACCCAAAACCATATCTCAAAAAACTCTACGAATTAAATTGTAACGACTTCGACGGACCAATGGAAACGGTAAAGAACACAAGTAGTGAACCAAAAAAAGGAAGTAACAAAAAATGTAGCAGTAAATTAAACAACCATCAGTTACTATTCTGGAACTGCCAAGGAATAAATACCTTAAATGATTCTGAAACACAGGACATTGAATAGTTTTCCTATCATTGGTCTTGTGGAGACTTGGATTACACAATCAGTACCTAAGCTGCCTTCATATTTAATTAAATACAACTTTGTCCATAGTCAAGCGATGAAAGACAAACAACGAGGAAGAGGAAGCGGAGGTATCTTACTCCTTATAGCAAAAGACTTTCCGGGTCTTGAAACTGTGAATATTGTGGATTTAAGTAATATGTGGATATTTGTAAGAATAAATGTATGTAATGTTTTTATTATTTTAGGTATTTTCTATCTCAAACCATTACATATTAAAACGCTTGTCGCACAAGTCCAGACCGCTCAATTTATCAAATTTTTTCAGATAGAACCTTTCTTGTTAGCACGGCAGTAAATACAGGGTGCGCCATTAGTGTGACAAAGTTCGATTTATCCATTATTATAGAAGATATGGAATAAAGTTATATACGAAAATTGTAGACATTTGTAAACTTTATACTGGGTGTTCCCTTTCACCAGGGTGAAACAAACATACCTTTTTTTAAATAAGACACCCTATATACTATTTCAGATTCAGATTGGGCTCACCTCCCCCATACTTAGAAAGTAGAATTTCATATAAGTATGTAGGGTATTTCAGAAGTAATGCACAATTGAACGTAAAAATTATTGTGAGTTCAATGACTTGTATAGTTCAAACGAAACCATTTGACATCAATATTTAGCAGCCATAACATTTTGATGTTGCTCTAGTTTCATGACACCGTGCCATTTTTTGGATATTACAACATCTGAATACAGGGCGAGCCAAGAGTCGAACACATGATTTTCTCGATTTTTTTAAATTAATCACCCTGTATTTCATTTCAAAAAGTAAAAATACACCTTATAAACATTCATTTTAATCAGACATTCCCTATACTTTCAATTATTAATTTCTGAGATATTGTCAATTTAATAACAAAGAGTTGAGAAAATAATTTATTGAACGGAATAAGATATAGAAAAATGACACTGCGACAAATGGCCATCCAAAACGTCTTAACAACATTGCAGTCGATCTTTAAAAGATCGACTTAGTTTTCTGAACATTTCTACATTAATACTCTGAAATACTTCTCGAATTCTTCCCTTCATATCGTTCTGTGTATAGTATATTTCTTAATGTCTGACAGCACAGTAGCCTCATTAAATATTCAAATAGAAAATTATCTCTTACAGAGTGATCCTAAGTTGGCGGTATTTAGTAAACACGGTTTTTTATATAACCCCACATAAAAAAGTCAATTTTAGTTTAGTCTGGTGATCGAGGTGGCATTGCAATGGGTTCTCCTCTTCCTACCCATCTGACAGGAAAATGGGCATTCAGATGATTGTGAATTGAAACAGTGTAATGTGCCGGATCTCCATAGTGTAAAATCCACATTATTTGCCGAATGTTGAGCGTAAACAAACAGTAGAGAATTGGAAAACTGGCTTTTATGCCGCTTTTCTATTATCAAGTCATGTTTAAATTAAAATAGAAATCAATTTGGAAATTATAGAAAATCCAAAATATTTTAAATCAGTAAGACCCCCGAAGAATAACCTAATACCACGAAATTTTCAAATTTCAACACCATCTAGTTTATGCAAAATTCTTCTCACACCCTGTTTATCTTATATATAAAAGACTGGTACCGTAGACTGGAAAAGGTACACTATCGAGGTGGCCATGCAATGGGTTCTTCTGTTCCTACCCATCTGACAGGAAAATGGGTATTCAGATGATTGTGAATTGAAACAGTGTGATGTGCCGTATCTCAATCGTGTAAAATACACATTATTTGCCAAGCTGTGAACGAAACATTTTCCAACAGTATTGGTAAGTGATTTTCTAGAAATTCTAAATAAACTAGATCATTCACTCTTCCATCGACAAAATGTGGTCCAATTACGTGGTCTTTAATTATACCACCCCAAACATTCAGAAACCACCTAGTTTGACTTTGAGTTGATGTAAGATAGGGATTATGTCTGGAATAGTAATGGAAATTACGTCTTTTCATGGTACCATTCTTATGAAACATTGCTCCATCTCTAAAAAAGACAAAATCAAAGAAATCGACCTGATTATGTATTTGTTTTTGAGCCCACTCGCAAGAAGGAACTCTTCACGAAAGTCATCGTCGAGTAACTCTGTAACTGAATGCGGTATGGATGCATCTTGTTTTTATGCAGTATTCTTCGGACGGATGTTACATTCCTCAGTTACTGCAGTTTTTGTCTAAATGAATTAGATCATTCACTCTTCTATCGACAAAATGTGGTCCAATTACGTGGTCTCCAATTATACCACCCCAAACACTCAGAAACCACCTAGTTTGACTTTGAGTTGATGTAAGACAGGGATTATTTGTGGAATAGTAATGGAAATTACGTCTTTTCATGGTACCATTCTTATGAAACATTGCTTCATCTCCAAAAAGGACAAAATCAAAGAAATCGATCTGATTATGTATTTGTTTTTGAGCCCATTCGCAAAAAGGAACTCTTCACGAAAGTAATCGTCGAGTAACTCTGTAACTGAATGCGGTATGGATGCATCTTGTTTTTATGCAGTATTCTTTGGACGTATGTTACACTGATATCCTGTTGGTGCGAAATGTCACGAGTACTAACATGATGGACTACCAGCATGCAATTAAATTCATTTTCCTCAGTTACTGCAGTTTTTGTCCTTTCATTTTTTTCACGAAGTACTGAACCTGTACGATTGAAACGATCCATCAACCTTTCCAACGTTCCTTTCGTGGGTAGTCTTCGTGCAGGATATCGCTCTTGGTAAATTATTATTGATAATAAACAATTCCTACTACATTCTCCCAATACCCAAACTATGTCTGTTAATTCTTCAATAGGACACTCTATTTCAAATAGTAGTAAATGAGTCTTCACAAAATTTCAAAAGTTTGTTGAATGACATGCTACTAATCAATACTTGTCATTATTCCATAGCTAACTTGTTACAAATTAATGACTTTTAAAAACCTTTTTGTTATTAAATTGACAATATCTCAGAAATTAATGATTTTAGGTATAGGAAATACAAAATAAAAATGAAAGTTTATACAGTGTATTTTCACTTTTTGAAATGAAATATAGGGTGATTCATTTGAAAAAATAGAGAAAATCATGTATTCGACTCTTGGGGCTCACCCTGTATTCATATGTAGTAATATCCAAAAAATGGTACCGTGTCATGAAACTAGACCAATATCAAAAGATTATGGCTGCACAATATTGATGTCAAATTGTTTCGTTTGAACTATGCAAGGCGTTGAACTCACAATGATTTTTACGTTCAATTGGGCATAACTTCTGAAATACCCTACCCACTAAACAAGAAACATAACAAGTCTTTTTTGTGATGTTCTTTTTAAAGACTTTTCGTGATGTTTATTTAAAACGTTAATAAGATATCTCCTAGATGTCTTAATTTTATTACCAACTCTATTAACATCCATGTCATGTAAATAAAACATATTTTTGATGTACACAATAATACTTGAAATCGCAGTTACATACACATCCTATGAACTTCTTTTTAGCAACGTCCTATAGGAAACATTCATACGATGTTAATTTGTATACTTCTCACTAATGTCACATACAGAACGTTACTGTAATATTACAAATTAACATGTTTCTAAGATGATCACATGTGTTGCAGTTACTTTTACATCTTTCGAAATAATTTTTAGTAACTTCCTACGATTACGTCTGTACCATATTAGTTCATAAACCTCTCAGTGATATATCATATTAAACATCACAGTAACATAAAAAAAAAGAAAACAGAAGAGGAACTGACGAACGAAAGTAGGACTGTGGTAACAAATGACAAGCAGACAAGCATGAAATGGCGGGTGGTTTTCAGTTTTGTGTTATATTTTATTTGCAGGAAGCACATTTTTTGCAAGAAAAAGTACTTGAATAAAGTGGTCTTCATTTTAGTTAGTTCCTACTTAGCTACAGTTTCTATACTTAGTTGTAATTCTTGTTATAATGGACGGACAACAGTTTTTATCGGTAAGTACCTATTCCAAAATCATAATAATTAAAACTTAATACTCATTCAATACTTTAATCGGCTATTGTACATTGAAATTACAGGTGGCGAAATTGTACACTAACATTATATAATAGAGCTTACAAAATAAGGATTTTTCCAACTCTTAAAATATTTTAGTTAGTAAGTATATTTTAAAAACGATTCACAATATTGCAAATCCTAGATATGCATTATACCCTACAAAAGACTTGATATTGAGATAGGGTAGATATTATTATTAATAATAAAACATGATCATATATTGGCAGAGATTTGAATCTAGAAGAAAATATTTTCAATATTCAAGATGTTTCAGAAGCTACTTACATACCTAAATAAAATAAAAAACAAATAGTTGGTAATTATGTAAAGGGGAGTAACTATTTCAGATAGTCCGATACAGACATTGTATTAAACAGTACAAAAAGTATTGAATCAAGTATCTCAGTTCTAGTTTTTGTAGTAGTAGTCATGGCCACCAATATAGTTTTGCAGGTTTAAAAATTTTTAACATTAATACTAACAATTCTTGTAAACAATTAGAGCCTGTTTAAGACTTTAAAAACTGAATGCAATAAATAATCTGTAGTTGTCCCTTACAATAGTCAATATTAATCTAGTTGAATAATATGTAACGTATGACACTGAATGCTCCAGTCAACAAACAGAATCCAATTATTTATCATTGTAGAAACACAGCTATTGGATACTCAATTGGATACAATTAATTATAAACTCATTCAACTTAATAATGTGTTCATATCTCTTCATCATAAGTAGTTTTTTTGTATACAGTGTATTAATAATGCTTAGTTTTCATTAAGTTACAATTCCACGATGTTAATATACAATATGTTCCAGGATTAAAATAACAAGATGAGAATAGTATATTATTTTACACAGAAAAGAAGTATGAATTTTCATGGCACACCTGAACTTACCTGCCAAACGGAGTGAGACATGTAATGGAAGGTAAATCATGAAAAGTCACTTCTCGGAATAAAATATGTTATTATTGCTTTGAAGAACCCCGCATGTATCTTATGGAAAATGGGTCCCAGTCAATTGGCTGAAAATCAAGTTTGATGTAGTTTATGATGATCGATCAAAGGTCTCCATGGGCACAATTTGATCTAAAGTAATTGTTTCATTAGCTGCTGTTCGGACCACCTTTAAATGTTTCACAGATAAGGATTTTGAAGAGTACGTCATGGAATGGTTGAAGCACTCGAAACAGCGACTTGCGTGAGAAAAAGTAACCGTAAGTAAACGATAGAATTTTCTTTAATCAGATTGGATTTCTGTTGATTTAACGTAATGTTTAAAAAAATCTTTATGGAATACATTTTTTATTAGTTTTAATGTTATTGAAAAAATATTCTAACAAATTTTTTGTAAACTAGCTGTTATGTATGTGTATCCGTTAAACTTTATTAATTCAGTTTCAAAGTATGTTACGTTATGACAATTACAGATTAATACACCCTTTTTATTTTTTGATTTCACTGAATGCGTTGAATAGTTTCCACTTTCCACACTTGTTATGTAATATGCTTACACAATTTTATTTTTTTTAGGTTGGATTCCTGGACAAGATATTTATTTTCTAATTTTGTATCTGTTTTTTCAAATTTACTGTACTGTTCGTTCATAGTGAATAAACGTTTTAAATCAGTTATTGATTTTTTGGCTATTTTATTTGAAATGTACAGGGTGACCAACTAAGAACGACTGTAGGCCACATCTCAGAAAAGAATCATGGTACAACTTTCAAAAAAATTAACTTTAGGTAAGTGATCCTGGAAAATGGCTGGAAAATATTTTGCTGTCTCTAAAATATCCGCTAGGGGTGGAATAAACACTCGAAAACATAATACTTCAAAAAACATACTAAAGGTGACCTAAAAATACAATTATTGATATCTTGATGAGATCATGAAAAAATTTAATTAAGGAGATTTTTTGCCATTATTCTTCAAATAATGGGTGTGCAAGGTTCAAACTTATGTACAAATGTATAACTTTTTCGTTTTTTAACCGATATTAATGATTTTAGCCGCATTTAAAAGAGTTTTTCTGTTTAATAAGAGTGATAACAAAATTAGATAATTTTGTATACACTCTGAAATTTCAAATGTAAATTGCAGCGTTTTTTTTAATTTTTATATCTGATATCGTAAATCATATCTTGGATTATATTCCTATTTTTTTAACCCCTTTTCATCAGAATGTACAAAATGCCTCATTATATTTGGAATTTCCGAGAAAAATGGGAAAATTGTCGACTTTTTCACATAGCGTTGACAAAATTGTACAATTTTGTTATGTTTGTTAAGCATATCTTATTAAAGAGAAAAAACTCCATTGATATCGATCAAAAAACAAAAAAGTGTTACCACATTTGTTTTTTAGGTTGGACCTTCCCCCCCCCCTTACTTGAAGAATAAGGACAAAAAGTCCCTAACTACTTTTTTTCATAATCTCATCAGTATATCAAAAATTGTATTTCTAGGATACCTTTAGTGTGTCTTTTTTGGAGATAATCACAGTATTATGTTTTTAAGTGTTTATTCCACCCCACAGCGGATATTTTAGGAACTCAAAAATATTTTCCAGCGATTTTTCAGGGTCATTTTCCTGAAGGTATTTCTTTAAAGTTGTACCATGACTATTTTTTGAAATATGACCGACAGCCGGCGTTCTTAGTTGTTCACCCTGTATTTGCTGATTAGGCACAGAAACATCTATAGGATCTCATCTAGAATGTTTGAGATATATTATTTAGAGGTTTAAGTAATGTCCATACAACATCTAAGAGAATATACACTGTATTGTTTTTGAAATGTTGCATTTAGATCATTGATAAGATGTTATTTTTTAGACTTTGCATTAACATCGACAAGATGTTAAAAGGCATTTCAGAATGTAACAGAAATGTTGTTTTTAGTTCGTTGTAAAGACTTCCTTTTGAGTAAGTTCTAGTAACATCTCAGTAATGTAAAAAGGCAGCGCTTTAACATCGCTGAGAAGTTAAGTTGAAACATCACAAAAGTTAATAGCGACAAGCTGGGCATAAGCCGTTGTATAGATGTGCATGTGATGAAAACAAGAGGAAAAAAAGGAAGAATATTATCACAATGTGATGTTGAAATAACATAACTGTCATAGTTATTTGCATAGTGGGTATATACTTATATGAAAACTTACTTTGTAAGTATGGGGGAGGTGAGCCCAATCTGAATCTGGAATAATATGTAGGGTGTCTCATTTAAGAAAAGGTATGTTTGTTTTACCCTGGTGATAGGGAACACCCAGTACAAATGAAAATAATTTTGAAATGTGAAGTTTACAGATGTCTACAATTTTCGTATGTAACTTCATTACATATCTTCTATAATAACGGATATATAGAACTTTGTCACACTAATGGCGCACCCTGTATGTAGATATTAGGCAATAATTATGTTGTTCCTAAAAAAATGTGATTTTTAGTTTCGGGTTATTATCTAGTATTCATAAACAACGTGTCTGTACCCCATTAGTTAGGTGAATGTTTTGAAATGGGTGTGAACAATAATTTATTTCAACCTATTTTGTTATGATTTTATTCTGTTTAATTTTGATATTTTAGACTACAAATAAATATGACTTGAAAGGTTCAGTTTTTTGCTTTATTTCAAGCACCTACCTATCTTCAAAAAAACAAATGAAAATACATGGTCCAAAATGCCTTAAGGGGCGCTAAAATCCTTTTTTGCACACATATGTCAGCAGCCGTTACGGGGGCCCTGGTTCAGTATAACATCTACAACGATTGAAGCTAAACTTAGAGAAATTGTATAGGTCTTTTTTCTATTATAGAGTCATGTATTATTCAATATTTTCTTTTAGATAATATCAAATTGAAACAAAATCGTTTATTCAAGAAACTTAAACCCGAAGTTTTGCATCATAATAATTAGCATCTACTTTTGTATTTACATTAATTTTTCTCACATTTGTACAACTAGAATATTCTATTTATTATTTTTCTCTGATTTATGTACAGGTTTTCAAATTATAGTTTATCAAACAATAAATTTGGAGAAGCAAAGTTTTACTAAACAAGTCAGTAACTTTAGCTATAAGAGTTTAGTAACACTGCTTTCCGTTTAAGGATTGTTCAAAACATTTCCTCGCATTTAGCGTAAGTAACATTATTTGAATTTTAATATTTAATACTGCATTATTCGTTTAACAAGCAACAAGTTTAATGTAATTTGAATTGATTATAAAAATGGTTCTTGCTACGAAATTGGAAATTGAAATAACATTCTCTGAATTAATAACTGATAGCACATTTTTCGTCAAAATGTGAGAAAATATTTTACTCATAATAAAACAAAAGTTAATTTCTATTTCCTCTTTTTTCAAACTAAAAATATGAATGAAGAATTAATATTTTCAATTTTATTAGATTACTTAAGATATTTGGTAATTTAGTGTCAGTTTTGGAAAACTATGTAGAATGATAATATTCTGCAAACAACCAAAAATACATAAACATAGAATTATGAAACATTTTTTGTTCATTTCGGTCAAATATTTGTAGTCGAATCTTTTACAACAAAAATCGTTATTGCAACATGATCTATGAAATTTTCGAGAAAAGTACTTCATTAACAAGATATAAAATAGCGCCTAACTATGTAACTCCTGAAATAAGTGCAATAGATAATGAACCTCATTTCTTACTATCCCCAATCACGGTCATGAAAACAAAAACTATCGTCGGTTAAGAAGTGACACCTCGTAACTAACAAAATTGGTCAAATTTAGTTATCGGTACCAAATTTCTCAGAAACACAAGACGCATATTTCTGGTGATTCCACTTATCTATTAGAACAGTATTGATGGCGAAAAGTGTCAACTCGTATGTAGGTTAGTTCTCGTGTCAGTCGTGTGTCAGGTGGTAGTGAACAGCTAATAGGTAAGTGTCCTGTGCAATTCCTATTTCTTTCAAAAGAACAAAGATGTATTGAAGATTAATGCATGATATAATGTTTACAGTATGAATCCAACAATAATTTGAGATATTGATATTTGCTGTTATAAATTAGTAAAAAGATATGCCGTGAACTACAAAAATAATGACGAAGATACGAGTTATCACTTCCATTAGCGGCTGCATCTGTTCTGAAATGACACGTATCTTCAGTATTACTTTATCAACAATAGAGAAATACTTGAAAAAAACTGTTAAACCATTCGCTAATTAGTTATGTTAATTTAGGATTTTAATGATTGGCTATTGACAATGGAAAGTCGCGGTAAAAAAATGGTTTTGCTCTGCAGAGTAAACAGAGAAGAAGAAAATATAAAAGAGTCTAGAACTGGTTTAACTAATAATATAGTTTTGTCAGAAGATGTCCTGGGGGCTGAATGGTTTTTCACAGATGAAAATGTGCTACAGCCACTGGAAGGTAAAGGTTATCTTATGGTGACATGAAATATTTTCACTAAACGTACATTTTATTCCAGCATGACATGATTATTAATAACACCACTGAATATAAAACAGAAAACGTCCAAAACGGAATAATCGTAGAAGAATTGTATGTAGAACATGAAAGTAATACAGTAGGACCGAGTATAATAACGATTTGGTAATAAGCTCTAGTGAAGAAAAAGAAAATGGCAATGATTTTGACTGGGTTGATGGAGAGAGCTATGCCTCTTCAGATTCTACGTTGAAAGATTTACCTCAACGGGTAAGAGATGTCGATCAAATGTCAAAAAGAGAAGACAACGAAACCAGAGATAGAAATGTACCAGCCACCAAAAAACGTCGTAAAATAAAATGTTCTGAAAGTTGGCATGATATGAAAAATAAGAAATTGAGAAAACAAGGCAAGGCTTACGTAGACTGGAAGAGAAATAAAGGGGAGAAAGCAAAAAGAGGTGGTGATCGGAAATCACGAGAAATGGGACACGTTGTACTTCTGAGCTATGCAAAAAATCAAAAAGAAGAGATTGCAATAAAATGAGTGAAGCTGAGAGAAAACTCCTATTTGACATGTTTTGGTCCAAGATGACTTGGGACCAAAGGAAAGTATACATTTCTTCTTTAGTTACAAAGGCACCCACAAAAAGAACAAACAAAACTCCCAATGAAATTTCGCGAAGAAAAGCATTTTTCATTTATTCTATGAGGAATAAAAATGATGAAATTCTGACAGTGTGCAAACAATTTTTTCTGTCAACATTTGGCCTCAAAGAGTGGAGCGTACATCACTGGATCAACCCCATCCCTGGAAGTTTACGGATCGGTGCATTGAAGATAAATATGGTGATAGTGCAGATAGTCCAGAAAAAATCAGAATTCAAAGATTGACAGTAGTTAGTATTAGCTGCATTTATTATCCGTAAATTGATTAAGTACAGTGCCTAAAAAAGTATTGTATTGTAGTTCCTGGAAGCGCGTCGTTCTCATCACCTTTGCACCCTACTTTATACGTATAAAACATAATCGATTATAAAGCAAACTTCTATTGCACCCTATCCCTATACCTTCTAAAAAGATTTTTGTCTTGGGAGTAGTTAATCCTTAGATACTGCCAATACAAGTCCCGCTGGCCTCCTAGAAACACATTCTATGTTGATATAAATATAATCCCCAACTCAATATTTCTAAAAAGCCCGATACGTCACCAGTACAAACGAATCGGGAAACCAATCTGCCAAATCTGACAAATAAACCCTCATTTCTCAAGTCAAGAGAAAACTTCCTATTCCAAAAAGTTTCCTTTCATTATTCTGTACGAATTACTTCAAATATTACCGAAACGTCTCAAAAAATTATAGCACATTTTTGTAAATCATCTATGCAATTTAAAAAAAATATATATTTATCACAATAGCTTTAACTTAGTAATAATGACGCTTCATTCGACTCCCTAGATTCTTCGCAACCTGAATCTGATGTGAAAACGTCATCATCTATTTTTTCAGAGCATTCGATCACTGTTTTATCATCAGATTTCGATGTGGGACTATCATGAGACTCATCTTCTTCGTTGACTGTTTCCATGGTTCCTACACCAATCACCGGAGATACTGGCGCCGTTGGTGGTGTAATTTTTCCAGTTTTTCCAAGAAGGTAATACGTCATCAACTGACCTTTTCCTTTAACGGCCACAAGTCCGCGCTGTTCAAATTGGTAACCAAAATGTTGAAGAATTTCGCAGGTCTCTTCGGTAACCTAGAATAAATCAGCAAAAATACTATTATTAAATAGTTTTTGAATATTTTCATGTTCATTTAATGCCGCTAATTTCAGCCTAAAAATGATTGTAATAATTAGTCAGCTGAGCAAAAATATGAGAAGTGAAACATTTCAGAATATTACACAAGCTCATATTTTTCATAAACTATGCAACAATAATTGTTGTTATTATATGGATAGCGCTTATCTCAACCGAACCAAGTAACATTTTGTTATTTTGCATAGATGACAGTTAAATTTTTAAACATGAACGTTAAAATTTTGGCGCATGCACAGGGCTTTCTTAGAACGGTTTACGATTTTTTGTGCCTATCCTAACTAGACATTGTTTTTGTGACCAGTATTATTTAGAAAATTTCAGGGAGGCGAATGTGTTTGTGTAAGCCGCAATCTAGAATTATCTAGTAAAAAAGGCACTTATATAAACAATAACGACCAGCAGGAAGAGTCAGTTTCTAAAGTGATTTCGTGAGATAAACAAGTGAACAAGTAAATAAACATTAGTGAAGTGATTGTATAAATTAGTTTAATTGCATATTCTGTGTATATAATATATATTAGTGAATAGTTTAGTGAATAAATAATTAAATGAGTAGACATAACGTGTGTATAAATTTATCCCACCCGTAACAAAAAACGTTTAAGTAAATAAGAAAAACATTACATTGGTGTCAGAAGTGAGATAATATCAATAAATAACTACGCAAAAATGGCCAAGAGACTATGTGACCTGAAAGTGACAGAACTAAAGGCAGAATGGGAAAATCGCGAGTTGAAAACGTCAGGTAAGAAGAGTGAATTAGTAGAAAGACTCAAAATGTCAATAGAAAGTGACAGCTTGGATCCAGAAACATATCTATTCAAAGACGAGGCTGCCACCTTAATCTCGTCAGAGTGAAGAAAATTCTCCAGTGAATCCGTGAGAGTTTTTATTTCATGAACAGCTCCGATGATGTGAAGGACTGGTGTAAGAAATGTACGACTTGTGCTACCAGTAATGGACCACATCGCAAGAAAAAGGTACCTATAAAACAGTATAATGTTGGAAGCTCTTTTGAAAGGATCGCTTTAGACATCGCTGGATCATTTCCGACAACAGAAAATGGTGATAAATACATCTTGGCAGTAATGGATTATTTCACAAAGAGGGTATAACTATCGCAGATGTACTGGTGAAAGTATATATCAGTCGATATAGAGACCATGCCGATAAGGAAGGGGTGAACCATCTACAACAAGAGTCTGACCCAGCTTTCGGAGAATTTAGGAGCGCTTACGGAGGTACCGGAAAAGCTAGATACTAGTGACTACAGAACAAAGACAAGATTTGTTCACGCTCCCGGAAGAGTACTCATTGACACATAATATCTCCGCCAGTAACAAACACGCACCAGGGTTGGCAACTGTCTTTTGAAAAAAGTTTGGATAATTAAATAACCTTGAAGATCAGATGCCAGCCCCTGGCAAGACACTGAGACTCAAACACATATTAATTTGCAGTTATATCCCTCGTTATTGGTATCCGTTGAAGACGGTGCTCTGTTATTTCCATACGACCGGAAAATGCAGACATGGGCCCAGTTGCCAGTTACACAAAAGCTCCAGGAAGGAACTTCCTTTTAAGGGGGAGGGGGGGGGTAATGTCACGAGACATTACACTGGTGTAGTTCCTGAATCCGACTCTGTCTAAATAGGCTTAATCAAAGTTACTAATAACTATATCAAATACTCTCCGGATGACAGCTAGCATGTCAGTTTGTTTGTGTTCGTCCTCTATTGGCCAAATCATCGAAACGTAAATGATTTAGAAGAAATAGAAGCCTACATTGGGCATCATCAGTCGAAATAGCTCCACGCCAGTACCATTCTGTGTCTATATTTCTTCAATATTCAATCGATTAGCTTCCAATACCTCGGATAAATGAAGTAATCTAATCAGTGATTGAATTACTAATATGTCGGTGACATTTGTGTTCGAAATTTCCTCCTCTCATGGCAATGTATCTGTTTGTATTTTCGACTATCGAAATCAGTATATCGTCGGTAAAAATGTCACTTTCTCTTTTTACGTTTATAGCAGCACTTTTCACCCCTGGAACTCGTTTTAACAAGTTACCCGCTCTAGGTTTCACATTTATTTTTGTCATACGTTTCGCCCACTAAGTTGTTCTATCTTTTCCGATGAACAAAGGGTACGTTTTCCTAGCGACTTGATCAGAGACTTGCATGTCCGAAATTTTTTGCTTGGTATTACCTTCAAAATATTGGCTTTCTAAATTATTTTCTTCTACGTCCTCAAAAGCATTCTTTGGATCCTTCTTCCAAACACTTTTCCATAATTTTCACCAAACAAATCTGCTCCAGACTCCACGGGCACGCTACGAATAAAACGTTTATAATTAATATTATACTATCTCAAACTTTGATAATGAAAGCTAAAGCTAACCATTTTGCAACAACTAAAAAAACTGACTAGAAATATTTAAACTGAACGCTCACGCGCGGATTCACAGTGGCAATGAACGCATATATCAACGCACTAATGAACATTGACAGTAAGAGATTATTGAAATTAATGGCAAAATAAGATTGTTGCGGAGTGAGAGTCCGGCCGCGGTCTCCGGAAGGTTAAAGGTTTCACTGATATCAAATGTTTGGTTGTTATGTATTTTTTTTAAAAAAGGAAAGTTGGCATATGCTTCTATTTTTAATAAATGTTTGGATGTTGGGTATTTTTATATGAAACAGAAAATTTATAAATGGTTCCATTTATTGGTACTAAAAAAACGTTTATTTGTTTACGAACAATGATAGACAAAGGGAAAAATCTAACTAATTACACATTAAACTTTTCTTTATCCATTTTCTGAATGAATGTGCAAGTTTTATAAGCTGCAACATTCCCTACTTCGTAAAACATTCTCGCATCTGGTGAGATAAACTTCATCAACGTTTTGAGATCTACACTCTTTTTTCTGATATTGCGCTACCCTCTGGATATAGCGTTTTTTATAATTGTGGAAAGACTTTGCTTGATTCTGATTTTTTACTTCTAGTTTTTGCAATATCCGCTTCTTTAAAATCTTCATTTAAATTGTGAGATTCCTTGAAAAAAAAGGAAAAGGGTTTCTATTTTTCTAGTTTAATAACTTTCGTTTTCAACAAACTTACTTTCTTTTTTGTAATTGTCAGTTTTCTGTTTGTTTTTCAATGTCCTCCGTAGACACAAAATCATCAGTGTCCATTACTTATACAATTAACTTGTTATTTTTTTGCAAGATTCGATAAAGCTTTTAAATTTGTCCAGCGTGTAAACTCTGATTTGCTACCTTAGAACTCTTTTTATTTGACCATACTTTCTGACAAAAATAGATTTTCACTACTTTGCATTGTATCACAAGCTGTTAGTGTATTCTAAAAATAGTACATTTACCAATATTAGTCAATTATATACAAAAATGTTCCTATTATTACACATACCGAGCTTAGAAGAGCTGGTAATTATGTAAGGTATCCCTCATCAGGATTTTGCTAGTCATATTTGGCAAATCGATCATGATTATTGCAAATAAAAATATTATAAGGGACTATCAACCACACTGTGGCGCTTGGCTCTTATTAAAATGAAAAAAAAAGTGTTTTAAATTACAAGATAGAATTTGTTTCTATCAGCTGATTTTATTTTACTCACATAAACAACTAGAATTCGCAAAATGATGAAAATATTAAGAAACTTGTTGATTTTACACTTCCATATTATTAATAAATAACAAACCTCAAAAATTTACATACCTTTTCAGAATTTTTTATTCTTGCCTTATTCCTAGGCTTGTAACTTCTGATTTCTTCTTGATTTATATTAAGAGCCTTAGATAGGATACCTCTAGACCTCTTAATCAAGATTTTTATTTTTCAAAACCGCCAAAATGCTTTAAAATAATCAGCGGACCCACGCGCAAAATAGATCGAAATAGAACTATGCGACATTTCAGCCATAGACAAATATCAACCGAAATACACTCCACTCTAGTTAAAAAATTTACCTTGTCAAATGCGCTTCCATCTGTAGTGGTCATGATATATTAAGATACGTTTTAAGAAGTTGCCTATAAAAAATGGAAACGGCAAATTTGAAATTTACATCCCTAAATTTTAAAATTATCTATTTTGAAACGTCTTCAGTCCCAAAATTTTTACTTTCGACTTGGAAGGATCTTTTAGTTTTAAATCAAACCAAATATTAAAACAAACACATTTAATTTTAATGTACAATAAATATTATGTAGGTATACATATAATAATAAAAATATACCTAACTAACCTTTGAGTATCTGTTTGTAATGTATGACAAATGATAAAAAATAAAATCTATAGACGCTATCTTCACCTCTCACCACATTAGTGCTTTCAACTATTCAGTACTACCAACATAAAAATTTAGTTATTTTAGAACAGCGCTCTTTTTGTTAATATATATTGACTATTTGACTAGTTCGTTGATCATGACAACTGTAGATGCCGCTGGACATTGTGTACCAGTTTTTACAAAAGTAAATTCCCCACCAAATTTCGGCTTTCATATAAAAAGGAATGTCGCTTGGTTATTTTTACATTAAATACAGATTCCTTTTTTACGAATGTCGCTTTGAACTTTACCTCACAGATGTGGTAAAAAGTACCGTATGCAATTTTAATTTGAAAAGAGGACGTAGAGAAGGCCTCCCTCTATAACTTGGCACATTTATCACAATTTAGGCAAAATGTTGCTTGTTTCTTTTTATATAAGCGTCATCCATATGTGAATAAATGTTATATTGTTATAATCTATTTGATCCCATATCTACAACTAATTATTTTATCGCTAGGATTTAAGTTTACCTGAATACATCCAGCTTTTCCAGTACTTTCCATTCTGGATGCTACGTTGACAGTATTACCCCAAATATCATAATGGGGTTTTCTAGCTCCAATCACACCCGCTGTAATAGGTCCATGATTTATTCCTAACTTTAATACGAAATGATTGAATGATTGTTCGTTAATGCTCTTTAGGGCCTTTTTCAGTTCCAAAGCAAATTCTACCAAGTTTGCTAAATGGGCCCATCGAACGGAAATAGGATCTTCAGGCTAGAAAATATGAACAGAATATCTTTTTGTTATTCGCAGTAAAGTACATAAATTTATAGAAATATGATAAAAATTATCAGTAAAATGTATACACAGTAAACAAGGAAAAATGGGGAACATTATCAAAAGTTGATAAAAATTACTCACAGGAAAAATTGTGAGAAACATTTACCTAAAAAAAATATATTGACTCATTTTTATTACACAGATATTTCAATCTATTCGTACCACATCAAATCAATCATTATTTGGTTAGTACTTTAGACTTAAAACAGCATCGAGCATGCAGGTTGTGGGTAACATATCTTTCTTTGATGACTCCTTTGTCATTTAGGGACTATTCTGTCTATGGTTTTAGATTCAAACAATCAAATTGCTGGTTAATTTTTATTACGGTTATTGATTATATTACTGTTACGCTAATAGATTCAGTGCAATTTTATATTAGCAGGAAAATTGAATGTAAATAGAGGAAGAAAGAATAACAATAAAAGACAGATACGTGAGTATCATTATTTCAAGTATCGATAACCATAAAGCTACTATCGATATTTCTTTAGACCATTGGAATTAGTGTGGAATTGGGAATATGTAATATGTTATTTTATAAATAAAGATAGTTTCATTCCATTGTTAATGATAGTTATTGACTGTCAATTAGAATGATATACTGCGTCAAATTAAGTTTACATCACATCTTTATTAGAAACATAATTGATGAAAATATATTTGTTTTTACCTTCATCTGTCTTGAGGGGTTTAGGCCACTAGCAGCCATGTACGTCGATCCGATTGTTTTAATTTTAATAACATCCTGAAAATGAGCTAATTCCAGGAGCTGTAATGAAAAAATTATAAAAATTAAAATTCTTGTTTGGATGGTTGCATATTTTATTCTACTATAATGATATTTCATTAATTTCTAGTCCCGTGAATGAGTTTTAATGTGCTTGTCAGTAATATTTTCGTTTCCTTTTTCAACATAATACATAACAACAAAGCCAATGCCACTCTTTACGTAGTCAAGTTTTTTCTCAATACATGTTACACCTAAAGTGAATCTTCCAATAGTGAATGTTAGAACACGAAATCTTATAAGGTACTGACCAAATGTGTTGAACTACTAGGCGAGCACGGTAAAGCGGAAAGACCCTAAGTTTGATAATTTATAGAAAAATGTGCCGTGCCAACAAAATATATTTAACTTGATATGGGATGAAATTTTTCAATTATGGCGTGAGAAATTGCATTCTGTCAAGTAATACGAAAAAAGAGTAAAACAAAAAAAGTTTATCACAAACAAGTCTGAAAACATGTAGAATATTATAACTAATTTTCGTGATTCATTTACATAATATCATAATTTTGACATTCATTTTAGTAATAAAAGGTGGTTCATTTTGTCACTAGTTTACATTTTATCAATGACTGTTACTAGACTCCCTGTATACTGGAATATTTGGAAGATTCTAGCCTTTAACATTCCTTCCAAATAAGCACGACGCCTAATATCACTTTGTTTTGGTCTGATGACATATCAATTTACATCCAATACATTGTGTGTTATCAAAGTCTGTGATGACTGACGACATTGGTTCTCGAACATGAACACATTGAAATACTGATTGACAATTAGTTAGTAAATACAAATGATAACCATGGAAACACTAACTACATATTTTTTCAAACGATATGATACATCCAGTTAAAAAACTTACCGCATCAAAATCTGATATCACTTCATTCAAAAATCTAAGACATTCCAGCCCTTGATTATTCACAGTCTCCTCAGAATAAAAATCTAAAAAGTAAAAATTGATTAAAAATAAGTTTATTGGAGATGATCAAATATTTCGAAAGAGCGTGAGGTGGGAGTTTTCATGAGATTATTCTAGTGCTACCTGTTTGCCAACATCTCCTGTTCTTTCTTAAAACCTACTATCTCGATTTTTGAAGTTTTCTGAAAATTGCTATTCTCAATTTTCATATTACGTCAGAATAAGGTATGCCACAAAATTGGAATAAAAATCGTTTCTAAAATAGAAAACGTCGCTTGTATGGGAGAGATGCCGATTGCTTATATCTCAGGTTGTACTCGCCTACAAGGCCGACGCCGCGATCTATGGGCTATGGCAGTCATGTACCAACGCTTGTCACAGCCGGTCGTCGCTATTGCGCAATCTTGAAGCATTTCGATTTAGCTTAATATTGTTTATTTTGGTGCAGTGAAAAGTTTTTCGGAGCATAAAGTAAGTAGACCTTATATACCTAATTGTTGCCCTGGTGAAAATTTTAAATGCTCGTGTTAAAAGAGCATGTAAAGAGGTTATACGTCTTTGTATTCGTGCACTATTTGCATCAATTTCAACTGTGATACGGCTGTCGGCATCTCTCCCGGAAAATCGGGATAGATGCCGATTTAAGTATGGGTGAGATGCCTTGCTAATTTAAAGCTATTTAATTGCAGCAATGCCAAGCAAATACGAAAGAAGGTGTCCCAATAGGGGTAGATGGAGTGAAGAAAGTTTGCAAGCGGCTATAAGAAGTGTGGCTGAAGGAATGGATGTAAATGAAGCTTCTAGGGTGTTTAACATTCCACCAAGAACTTTAAAACGTAGAGTTACATCCGGCAATTCCAAAAAAGGACGAATGGGACCTGACAGTTTACTTGGTGAAGAAGCTGGAATAAAAATAGTTGTTCACATAGATAAACTGCAAGCAAGAGGATTTACATCAACGAAAATTGAAGTTTGGCGCATGGCTTTTCACCTGGCCGAGCAGTTGAAAATACGCCATAAATTTGACAGACAAGCTGAACTCGCAGTTTACGACTGGCTTACGTCCTTTTTACGAAGACATCCTGAATTGGCTATAAGAAAAGCTGAAGCCTGGCTAAAAATATAGTTACAAACTACTTTGAACTGCTGGCTTCTGCAATGGAGGAACACTAGTTGTTCGACAAACCCGGTTGTGTTTACAACATGGACGAGACGGGGCTCCAGCTAAACAAGCGCCCAGGCGAAGTCATTGCCAAAAAAGGATCTAAAGTTGTGTCTACTTTGACGGCTGCAGAACGGGGCGAAACAATAACAGTTATAAGCTGTTGCAATGCGAAAGGCACTTTCTTGACGCCTGCATTATCAAAGGTAAAAATAAGAAACCAGAATACGAGGATGGAATTCCACCTGTATCTATTGTGTACATGAATCAGAAGTCAGCCTATATCAACACAGAGATTTTTCTCGAATGGCTCAAGTTTCATTTCGTCCCAAGGAAAACTGCGTTGAAAGTCCTCCTAATTCTTGATGGCCACGGATCTTACTGCAGCTCAGTGGAAGCTCTAACATACGCTGTAAGAATGAAATAATCCTGCTTTGCCCTCCCCCACATACTACCCACTATCTCCAACATCTCGATAGATCCTTTTTTAAGTCGTTGAAGGCAGCATTTTATCAAGCTTGCGATACTTGGGTTAAATCCAATGCTGATAGAAAAATCGGAAGGCTACAGTTCGGACGACTCCTAGGTATTGCTTGGGGAAAGGCTGCAAGTGTTCAGAATGCAACATCAGGTTTTAAGGGGGCTGGAATTTACCCGTTTAATCCGCAAAGTATCCCGAACTACGCCTATGGAGGTACCGATGTGGGAATACAAGAATCGTCTGCGAAAATGCTGTGCCAAGAGGAGGAACGAATTACCAAACCCAAACCTTCAACTTCCCGTGCTGCCGATTTAGCTGATGACCCTATAGTTCAAACCCAAACATCTACTTCTCCAAAAATTACGCCTGGAAAAGCCTTGGTTATTGTTTCTCCTATTCCAGCTGCTGCTGTGCTAGACGCTAAAAGAAAAGGAGAGAAACTCGCAGAGATTTTAAATAATGCAGAAGCCATAGAGAGGCGCAAAAGCATCCAGGAGCACAAACAAGTCAAACAAAACGAAACGTGGCACAAAGGCAGCTAAAACACCCGTGGTATCTAAAAAGGAGAAATTTACTGCGAAATCGGTGCCAAAAGGAAAACAGAAGACCCTAGAACTGCAGGTAGAGGAGTCCAGTGACGAAGATTCAAGCTTGTCTCTTCATGATAGCAGTTCATATTTGGAAAATCATGATGACGCAACCTGCACTGGATGTGGCGAAGAGTATATGAAGACAACTAAATATGAATATTGGATTCAATGCATTCATTGCCAGCAGTGGGTGCATGAGGGATGTACCAAGTATCAAAATACGTGCGAGAACTGTGTTAAATTGCTTATTAAGAGGCGTATAGTGTAGTGGCATCTCTACCTTAACCTGACGGCGTCTCTCCCGCAGGGTTAGGTAGAGATGCCGATTTGCAGAGTTTTGAAAAATATTTTCTTAATATTTGTTACATATTTATTGCGGAATAAAACTTTCTGTTTTGATAAATAAATATTAAATCTAACGACGTATTTTTTGATTATGACATGTTGATTTGGGAGCATTAATCAAAGTCGATATGAAAAATCGGCATCTCCCCCGAACTTAGCCTATATTAATTTCTAAGCTTTATGCTAAATTACAGTAGGACACTTCGTCTCAAAACGTTCTTATTAGACTGTGAAATACAAAAATAGACAGTATAATAAAATCGTAACATAAATGGATACGAAATAAGAGAGCACAATAATCATCATTCATTAAATTACTTCGAAATCATTTATTAAATATATATCGGCACTGGTTGAATATAAGTATTTTGCCAGAAGACACGTTTTATGGCAAGTATGAAAGGAAACAGCACTTCTTCAATTTTCGACTTTTTTGAAACGGTAATCCCTCTGTTACCAGACAGTTTTGGAGGAAGGGTCAAAGGAAACTTATTTTTCAAAAACGAGGATTTTAAAAGTCTTTCTTATCGGAAAGACTGTACGAGAAGGGAAATTCGCCTTAGCGATATTTGGCTGGTTCCTCTAAGTTTAGATTGGTTGATCCTTTCCTTCCCGACATGTTTTTGAGTATTTTAAAACAAGAACACTCGCCAACCTTTTGTTGACGGGAATGCTGAAATTTTCGTGAGAATAAAGGAGTAATAAAAATACGGCTCACTCACAATCCCTCTATTTGAATTCTTACAAGAACGAAGTACCAAACTTTAGTATTGGATACGGCAACAGCGCTAAACTACCGTTGAACCAGTCTAGGCGACCATGCGGATTCAAACAATAATTTTTAATAAAAATAGTACTTACAATACAGAAATTCACCGACCAATGTCGGAAAAGCACTTCACGTCATATTTACACTCTCATTAGTTGCAGTTACATTAAATTGATAAACGAAATTAGGTATGTATTTAAACCAATGAATCAACACTTGATCATATCGTCACAAGAGGTGAGCCAAGACTACTGATTGCCTTTCGTTGGCGGTAATTTTGCGGCTTATGGCGCGGGAGGTACCAATTGGTTCCGTGAACATGAATAAAAGGCGCGGAGATTTAAACTTCGAACCTTTCGCTTAATGTTAAATTAAGATCCATTGTAGGAATTTATGGGAAATTCCTACATACTGGGGGCCGGGGCAAAGATGAGAGGAACAGTTTAGGAGCAGAATCTAAATTTTAAGCAAGAAGGAAGGAGAAAAGAAAAAGAAAAAAGGAAAAAAAAATACGTTCTACTCCAAATGTAGATAGAACTCAGTCCATACATGGTAGAGGAGCTAACTTAGTAATAGGACGAATATAAACTCCATCCACAGTTCTTACACGTGCGGCACGAACATTGCCGTCTTTGCCAGTTAGTAGTTCCACTACCCTGGCAAGGGGCCAATTCAAAGGAGGACGGTCCTCCGATTGCACTAGTACAAGCTGATTAAGCTGAAGATTGTTTGAGGCTTTACACCACTTAGGTCGATGCTGCAGTCGATGCAGATAATCGGTGCTCCACCTCTTCCAGAATTCTTGGTTCATCTTAGTACATTGTTCCCAAAAAGTTAATCTGTTTACAGGGATGGTAGATAGATCGCGATCGGGATAAGCGGTTAAAGGTGCTCCGATCAAAAAATGACCTGGTGTCAAAGGAGATAGATCGGTAGGATCATTTGACATCGGGTATAATGGTCTGCTGTTCAAGATAGCTTCGATCTGACTCAGAACCGTGGAGAGTTCCTCGAAGGTAAGGCACGAATTGCCAATTATTTTGGTGAGGTGGGATTTGGCGCTTTTCACAGCCGCTTCCCATAAGCCACCCCAGTGCGGTGACCGCGGAGGAATAAACTTCCAACTAATTTCTGTAGTTGAAAGAAAAGACTGTATCTTATTGATACTTTCGGAAGATTTGAGAAAAATGGAGAGTTCTCGTAATTGATTCCTTGCTCCCACAAAGTTGGAACCATTATCAGTATAGATAGTCTGAGGATTCCCTCTACGACTGAGAAATCTTTTAAGAGTGGCGATAAATGCATCGGTAGAGAGATCACTTACTAATTCGATATGGATCGCCTTTGTCACCATGCATATGAATATGGCAATGTAGGCCTTTTGTATTGGGGCTTTTCTTAAGCGCGAAGATTTAATTTGTACAGGTCCAGCAAAATCGATGCCAGTTTTGGAAAAGGGGCGAGATTTTTGCACTCGGTCAAGGGGTACCGGGGACATTATTTGAGAGGCGAACTGGGCATTAAATCTAAAACAGGTGATGCAGCTTTTTATCAATTTTTTGACAAGACGAGTGCCATTCAAGGGCCAGTACTGTAGCCTTAAATTTCCTAACACATTTTGGGCTCCACCATGGCCAAGACGGCGATGTTCCCGTATTATTAGCAAATCAACCACATGATCATTTTGTGGTAACAGCAAGGGAAATTTTTGATTGAAAGGTAAAGTAGAAAATTGTAATCGGCCGTCATTATCCAAGAAAATGTTCAATGGAATTAAGTCTTTGTTTCCAATCGGAACGTTAGTTTTTAAACAACGAATTTCGTTGAAGAAGTGTTTATGTTGAATTTGTTTGATTATAAAATCATGGGCAATGCGGAGATCTTCAACAGATAACGAACCAACGTCTCTGAATTTTCTCCTCGATAGGTTTATAAATTTGAATATATGGGCTATAACCCTATTTAAGGTTATAAATTTTGAGAATCGGAAAAATATAGGTTCCCAAAAGTTTAAGTCGCTGTTGACTATAGCAAGGTTGACCTTTTTGACTTCAGGCAAGTCGTCAATAGGTTCGAAAGAATCCATAGAATCAAAATCTTTAGATTCAAGTAGAAATCGAGGACCCTCGAACCAAAAAATCCAGACATCAGATGAGAATTTACCACGAGAAAGTAAATCGGCTGGGTTTAAATCGGATTTGACATGTCGCCATATAAACTCTTTACTATTGTTTTGAATGGTTAGGACACGCCGAGCTACAAAGGGAGAAAAATCATTAGAAGACCGTTTCACCCAACTGAGAGCGACTTGAGAGTCGGACCATAAATTTATGGAAGAGATGTGAAGAGAAATGCATAGAATCTGAGCTATTCTACGAGCTAAAGTGGACAACAGCTCCATTGCACACAGCTCTAACTTGGGAATAGTCAAAGTAATTTTCAAAGGATTCACACGAGATTTAGCAGTAATTAGGCGAGAGGATCTAGAATTATCAGCGTAGATCGCTACTAAATAGAGACACCCTCCGTATGCCTTTTGACTGGCATCGCAAAACCCGTGGAGAGAACACGAAGTAATAATTTTTTGGTTAAATAGGTATCTGGGTACTCGGAGGTGAGCAGCTTCAGTTAATAAAGAAAGGAATTTATTAAACTGAGTAATTATGGATGTGTCGGAAATGGGAACATCCCACCCTATCTGGGATTTCCAGACCGATTGCATCAACAGTTTGCCAAACACGGTCAGATTGTTTACTAACCCTAGAGGGTCAAATGTACTGGCGACGGTACTTAATATCCTTCGTTTCGTTATATGAGAACAATCAGCCAACTTGGCAGTTTGGATGTGTAAAATATCAGACGCAGGATTCCATTTTAGTCCTAGAATTTTGCTTGACGAATCGTCAAAACTACGATCCAATTCAGCGTTAGGTAATTCATCGATTGACTGTAAAAAGTTGAATGAATTTGATTGCCATTTGTGAAGTTGGAACTCATGTTTTCCAAGCATATTGGTCAATTCGGCATAAAGAGCCGGTAAGTCCATTTCCTTATTGGTTCCAGTTAAGATATCATCCATGTAGGTTTGATGAAGAATAGCCTGCTGCGCATTTGGACAATCGGGACTATTTAAGGCAATGTCTTTCAAGACTCGGGTGGCCAAAAAAGGGGCACAGTTCTGTCCGAAACTAAGCCTAGATAATTGGATACATTGAAGGGGTTTCGTGGGGTTATCCCTCCACAGTATGTTTTGGAGATAGCGTTGCATGGGATTGATATCTATGAATCTATACATCATTTTGATGTCAGCACACAGGACATATTTATAGCATCTAAATCTGCACAAAATGTCGAATAGGTTATCCTGAACTTGGTATCCCTTCGACGTTAAATCATTAAGAGAGAAACCTGAATCGGTTTTAGCCGAAAAATCGAACACGATCCGAAGTTTGGTGGATGCGCTTTCCTCACGTATCACCGCCCTATGGGGTATAAAATACTTGAAATCGTTAGACACAGTGTTATAGAAAGACAGAGGAATGACTTGAGCATGATTGAGTGTTAGATATTCTGAAATTACTTTTTTATATTCAGAGAAAAGGGTAGGATTAGCATTGAATTTTCTTTCAAGAGAAGAGAATCGTTGGATGGCTATACCGAATGACTGGCCTAGTTTTTTATTCTGATTTGCGAGTAGAGGCATATCTACCTGATACCGCCCCGATGGTAGGATAACGGTTGTATCCCGAAATAGTTGTTCAACATATTCCTCGCTGGGATCTTGTGATGGACATTCGGGAATTTCCTCAAGCTCCCAGAATTTCTCCATTGTCCTTTGGAGGTCAGAATATTGATAGACTTGATCATTATAAACCGTCAAAAAGGAATAAGCAGACTTAGGTTTATGCTGGGAGGAGTTAGCATTTCTCAAAGGGATAGGACCCGCGATAACATATCCCAGGTGAGTGTCTATGAAGGAAGGAGAATAAGGATCCGTTTTAAGTACGGTCCCCTTAAGCAGGTAATGATATAAATCACAGCCAATGAGAAGATCTATTGGACCGGATTCAAAGAATAAAGGGTCAGCTAGCTCAAGTTTTATATGGGATGGAATTTTAAAATTAGAAGGTGAGATAGAAGATTGTGGTAAACTATTTGTTATTTTATCTATGACCGAGCAAGATATAGTGAAAGTACTGTAAGGTGCAATTTGAGAATTAAATGTGATATCTACCACTTCTCTACTATAGGTGTAGTTATTGCTACCTAATCCGGAAATATTAAGAGTTTGTTTTCGAGAGACTAAATTCAATTTTTGTACAAAGGCACGGTTAATAACGCTCATTTGACTAGCGGAATCAAGAAGAACTCGTCCAACCAAACACCGACCATTGAAACCGTTAACATTCACTAAAGCCGTAGGCAATAGTACAATACTGTCTTTTGCTGACATGGCAGTCAAAGCAGTTTGATATCTCACTGACTCCGGAGGTTCAGGTGATTGATTAGGTGATGCAGAACTGGTATTTATGAAATTAGATCTATTAATTTGATCTGGGGACGTATTATTATGTACATTAATAGGAGAGGGGTGATTATTTACATTGGATAGAGAGGTTACATTGGGGCTTCCGGAAGAGGAGGCTCTAGGATTATTACGATTGTTAGAGTTGTTTGGCAATCTGTTCTGACTGTCAAAATGTAAGTAACTATGATGAGACTTATTGCAAGTTGCACATCTCCTAAGGGATTTACAATCGGTAGTACTATGGGTACTATTCAGGCAATTTACACAAAGTTTTTTAGCTTTGACTATCTGATACCTCTCTTGAGGTGATAAGGACATAAATTTGGAACAACCGTATATAAGATGAGAGGGGTCTGAACAATGAAGACAGCTCGGTCTATTAACCCGAGAAGAACTAGAATGGTACTGTTGCGAAGAACTTAAACTAGATACCAATGTCACCCTATTTTTACTAACATTATTAGACTTGGGGTAGAATTTACCCTTAGTGTTGGTTTCAAAAAGATTTAAATTTTCCAACATTGATTGGCGTTGCTGTAGAAAATCAAAGAAATATTCAGCTGTAGGGATAAGCTCTGGCTTGCGCTCACTTTCGAAGGCTCGTCTTGAATTAAAATCAAGTTTTTGCTCCATTAAAAATATTATTAATGACTCAAAATTTACTTCCGGCGATAAATTCATATTTTTAATCAAATCAAATGTCTTACGCGTCGATATCTGAAATTCGCGCAACTCGACCGGAGTACTTTTCAAGACAGGTTTTTGATCCACCAAAGTTTGGTACAAAGAATACAGTAATTTATATTTATCGTCATATGCCTTTTTAAGAATATTTAAGGCAATATTCAAATTTTGATTTGTTACGCTTAAGGACTCAATCATTTCCAAAGGTGGTCCACGTAACAGCCCTTTAAGGTAATAAAACTTTTCACCCTCCGACTTTAAATTATTATTATTAAGTATCAGTGCTGTGAACAGGTCGATAAAGGATGGCCACTCTGATGCAGCCCCTGAAAAAGGTTTAATGTTAATTTTAGGTAACACGACATTAGATACATCGTTTGGCCTAGTATTTAAATTGAGTGATTCTTTTTGCTTATTTTCTATTAGAAGTTCAAGCATAGCAATACAACTTTCAAAACGGTCGGCGACAACGTTCTCGGCCTCATCGTCGGAAGAGTAGTTGTCGTCGTCCGGGTTAGATAATGAAACGATTTCCAATTGGACTTTTTGATAATTGTCATAGTGACCAGATATGCTTTTAAGTTTGACTTTAAGTATATAGACCTCTTCGGAGCCAGTCAGCTCCGACACAAATGTTTCAATTCGAGATAATTGCGATTTGAAACCCCCTCTTTTATTTTTCAAGTGATTTAGCGACATGATTGAATCAAAGTGTAACCAATCAAAGTTGAACTCCACCTGAATTAAAATAAGCTTCTAAAGTAGCGCGTAAATTTTTACAATATATGGAATAACCGAATAGACAAAAAGCTTTTCCAATCAATGCGATAAGTATTTCAATAGCATGCAAATTACTGAAAATTAGTTTAACATTGTAAGAAAATACCTACCTACTTATAACCAAATACGGTATTAATATTCAAAATAATAAAGAAGAAATTACAGTGAATTATTTTTCACAGTGTACTAGAATGCATGTAAACGCAAATAGATAATCAATATTGAGATTAATAAACAAAATATCAAACATTGAAAAAACTGTAGATTATTTTTAACAGTGTAAGAAAATGTACCTACTTATAACCAAATACACTAATCAAATATTCAAAGTAATAATGAAGAAAAGACTGTGAATTATTTTTCACAGTGTACTAAAATTGCACGTGAACGGAAAAAGATAAACAATATTGAGATACATAATCAAAATATCTAATATTGAGAAAATTGTAAATTATTTTTAACAGTGTAGGAAAATGTACCTACTTATAACTAAATACACTAATTAAATATCCAAAGTAATAATGAAGAAAATACTGTGAATTATTTTTCAAAGTGTACTAAAAATGCATATAAACGCACATTGCTAATTAATATTGAGATTAATAAACGAAATATCAAACATTGAGAAAACTGTAAATTATTTTTAACAGTGTAAGAAAATGTACCTAGATATAACTAAATACACTAATTAAATATTCAAAGTAATAATGAAGAAAATACTGTGATTTATTTTTCACAGTGTACTAAAAATGCATATAAACGCACATAGATAATTAATATGGAGATTAATAAACAAAATATCAAACATTGAGAAAACTGTAAATTATTTTTAACAGTGTAAGAAAATGTACCTATCTAGGACTAAATACACGAATCAAATATTCATAGTCATAATGAAGAAAATACTGTGATTTATTTTTCACAGAGTACTAAAATTGCATGTAAACGCAAAAAGATAATCAATATTAAACAAAGTATCTAATATTGAGCAAACTGTAAATTATTTTTAACAGTGTAAGAAAGTGTACCTATTTATAACTAATAATTACAATAATCAAATATCCTCAAACTTAACGATGTATTTATTATACCATGTATTATTGAGGTAACAAAAACCCGACATGTAAATAAACACAGGTTTCTTCAAAATATGCTGTTTATAAACACTTCCAAACCGGCTCCTAATCCTATACACCCCCCTTGAGCGAGGTGTCGTTGAAGTAAAAACGGCCAGCAGTTGACCATTCTAGATTCAGAACTCGCTTCGCGCGCTGTTGCCGGACTGTCTTTAATTTCCCGAGCAATCAAATCGCACTTATATACATATCACTGTTTCAGTATTTATTTTTTACAGTTTCTCAGCCCTCACGAGAGTCTAATGAACAACTTTTTGGAATGTTTATTAGAGAAAAGAAGAATAGGGTTCAGGCAGACCCAAGAAATCAAATTGCCGCAAAGGCGGAAATGGATATATCAAGTTGCTGCAGAGGCAAAAATGGATATGTCAAATTGACAGACTAAATCCGGCTCGAAGGACCAATAAAAACTATGTACGAGAAGGGAAATTCGCCTTAGCGATATTTGGCTGGTTCCTCTAAGTTTAGATTGGTTGATCCTTTCCTTCCCGACATGTTTTTGAGTATTTTAAAACAAGAACACTCGCCAACCTTTTGTTGACGGGAATGCTGAAATTTTCGTGAGAATAAAGGAGTAATAAAAATACGGCTCACTCACAATCCCTCTATTTGAATTCTTACAAGAACGAAGTACCAAACTTTAGTATTGGATACGGCAACAGCGCTAAACTACCGTTGAACCGGTCTAGGCGACCATGCGGATTCAAACAATAATTTTTAATAAAAATAGTACTTACAATACAGAAATTCACCGACCAATGTCGGAAAAGCACTTCACGTCATATTTACACTCTCATTAGTTGCAGTTACATTAAATTGATAAACGAAATTAGGTATGTATTTAAACCAATGAATCAACACTTGATCATATCGTCACAAGAGGTGAGCCAAGACTACTGATTGCCTTTCGTTGGCGGTAATTTTGCGGCTTATGGCGCGGGAGGTACCAATTGGTTCCGTGAACATGAATAAAAGGCGCGGAGATTTAAACTTCGAACCTTTCGCTTAATGTTAAATTAAGATCCATTGTAGGAATTTATGGGAAATTCCTACAAAGACGTTTTGTAAAATAAACTCCTGCTATTTTTTCTAAATTCCGCTATTCTTCTAAAAGAGGATTAACATTACTGCTATGTCTACAACCATCTTCAAAACTTCCGAAGTCTTCATATGTCAGTGGTATAGCCACAATCTGATTTGACGATTTATTTATTAGATTTAATAAGTCCTGAAAGTCTAGAACTTCTTTTTATTTTTTTTAATTGTGTACCAAATTGTACATGAACTGAATCAGCTTCCATGAAATAATGTCCTGGTTCATAGTACTCAATTGGGATGGTATTGGGACCCCATTCTGGTTGATTAGCAAAACAAAAGTTGAATATATACATATTCAATTCTTATTTTGGGCAAAACAGTTATCAGAGCAAAATAAAAATTCATTTACACAAGCATCAGAGTTTTTTATGCTCAAGAAAAACGTAGCAGCTACATCATTCCTTCCCGTAATGGCCTCGTGCCACATCAAACACTGATTTTTTGCTTTATGTAGTGGCGAGAATGTCTCATTGATTGATTGTATAAATGTGGGTATTAGATTTATCCTGGGTGTATTCTTCTCTGTAGACATTATATCTTTCATGGTGAAGTTTCAAACTTTTGCAAGAATCACAGTTTTCAATATCGTGTTCAGCCTCTTGCGTGGTGGAAAAATCGCTTTCCTCTCCTGTTGGATGATGAACATTCAACGTTTCTGGTATATCATATTCTTCTTTACGTTATTTAAATTTTGATCACGTCCCACATTCATATTGTCCTGGCTGTCCAAATTTTTCTGTATTTTTCATATGGGACAGTTGCATGTGTCTCAGAAAAATCTTTCCAGAGTGCCATGATAGATAAGCACCAATATTGTGAATATTTCATAACAATTTGTATAGTCATTAATAGTGGAAAGCTTTATTCGAAATCAAATTTAAATTCAGTGCGGGTGTGCTTCATAAAAAATTGAGTAAAAGATCATATAATCTAAATTATATTTAGAGTAGTACGAGGTAGCAGCATTGTTCCGGTCCAGGTTTCTGGTGAGTCCGTTCCAGATAAATTAAATCATACATTATTTCATTGAAAACGTCAGGCCTTGAAACAAAATTAAAACAATTAGATGCATCTAAATATTAAATTTATAAATTTGAGTTCAAATTAAGAAAGAGAAATAAGCATACGTAACGAATAATTAAACAATCAGAAGAAGATATAAAGAGTATTGTGATTGGATCTTTGACATATGCCAATTCAGGTGATATTTCAAAATTATTTGAACATTTCGGTAAATAGATATTAGGTGTTTTAGTTAGTAATGTATCTAGTTTTTAATTTGTAATTAGGTAGATAAGGTTTTGGTTATTTGTTGAAGAAAAGGGAAACTAAGATTTGTTTTCTTTGTGATTTAGTAATTAGTTTTTTTAAATTCAACTCACGTTGGTTATCATTCATAATTATTTGAAGACGTTGATCAAAATTGAATTTATTTAATTCAATAAAAAAATTTATTCAATTTCGACAGTGACATTTCGAGGAGTATTAGAGACAGATAATTTCATTGAGATTTAGTGAATGTCAGAAAGCAGTTAAATAGCCTCGTATAATCTAAACATACAGCCATACGATACAACTGGATAGATAAACAGGTATATGAATCATAATCAATATTTAATTTGGGCATTACTTTGAAATCATAAAAGAATTAGTTATTTTGATAAAGAATTAAACCCACCCTGAGATAAGAGTAATAATATTAGTTCATAATATATAAATTCACCTTTCTATACATTTCTTTGATAGCCAGAAACTATGGACAACAACTGTCAATTTGAATTAAATTAAAAGTACGCTGCTTAAGCGATATCTACAAAATATATGGATCAAATAGTAACTACAACTTACTAGCTTTTAAAATAGGCTGTTCCCATTTCAGAATATAGTTTTTTGAGTTACTGTTTTTTGAAACAGTAATATTTGAAGAATGTTGAAGTTACTAAAAATTTGGATTTTGTATCTCTGGTGGTATAGCTGATAAAGAGGAGTTTCAACTACTAATGAGTTACTAGGTTTTAACAAAGTACGGGAGACATTATAACGTTCGAAATATATTGAATGAACATTGTTTATAATTTACTTAACAGAATATAAATATACACTGAAATTGCACCTATTTTATATTGCTACTTGGATAGAGCATATCTTCCATTACACAGAACGTGACCAAAATTACTTAACTTTAATATAGTGTGTGACGATATAAAATGTACTGATTGTTAATTGTTATGTCAATTTCGAAGAAGATGAAATTGCCAAACTATCATTCAACATAAAATGCCATCAATAGGTGAGCAGAATTGTTACTTGATTTATTATAACAAAAAATAAACCGTACAATTTATTTCATTGATTGAATGAACCGATCAAGTCACACCACTGAATGTAAGAATATGCTTCAATGTTCTGAAATTCGATTTAGACCCATTTCAAAATCTAACTGATTTGTTTAGTTATCAATTGAAATGCAATATTTTTGTTATAGAGGTTTAAACTGTACAAACTGTTGAACCATATTGAGGATTAAAAAGTGAAAATAAAAATGAATTACAAGAAGGAGACGGTTGGGGCCATTAGTACAAGCATTTTAAGACAACCTAAACAACCAGAATAGAGAATAGTGGAAGCTCAACGCGAATTCTAATTTAACAATTGCAGTTGCTAATAAAATTGTCATTTTCAATAACTATTAACAGACATTCAACGACGCGAGCTTCGACCCAAGTGTTGGGTGCTTTCCCCTTTCACGGCGTACAGAAAAGTCAGCTTCAAACTTTGCTTATCAAGAAACTTTTCAATCAGGCTGTAACTTCGGCTCCTTTTTATAATCAATTACACCAGTGCAAAGCCTATATCAAATTTCAAAATCTGAGTTCCATATAATCCTTCAAGTATAAATTAAATTTTTATACCAACCATTTATTTCAAGTAACTTATTTTATTGAATAATGAACATTCTGTACCTGAAAAATTTGGCATCGAAGCGAACAAAACTCCAACTTCAGCGTAACTTTGAGAATATAATTCGTCGTGTTGTCTTTTTCTATTCCCCATAAAATGAGCTGCAACATGCGGTGGTAAAATATTATACACTAACGCTTCGTTTCGCCTTCTCATGTCTTCTGCACAGTCTCTTTGTTCTTCTACCTCACTTCTCCACAAAAAGAGTACTCTTGATACCTTCTCCATCTGAAAGTTTGATCATTTGAATCGATCGAGTTATATCATGATGTAGTTGATACTCACGTGCCTTGCGAGGAAAGCTAAAGCTACTGCGGATGTCAAAAGAAGACCGGATAATGTATATTTTCCTTGAATAAGACTGAAACAGAAAAACAACATATAATGATGACATGATTTACCAGCAGTCAACTACAAATCATCTAGAACATTGTACAGATGTTTGATAGTTTGAAATGATAAATAAACTCAATATGAAAATCAAATTGAATATAAAATAATCTAAGCTGAAAAGACTCGAATTCGTTTCAATTTAGTTGAAACTCAGTAGAAGGTCGGAGACTCTAGAGACGCAGCTTTATATTTTATTGGAGAAAGTCTCTTCTGACGGGGTTAAGGTCGATCCTCTCATTGTCTTTTTGATCACATTAAAACTGCTTGAATATATCAAATTGCATCGCACTCGTATCAATACTATCTACTTCATAAATTTACTCTTTGGATAAACGTTCCAAGTTGGAGATTTGTTTTAGGAAAATGAACTTGAACCAAAAGATGATAGTCTCTAATTTAGTAAGAATTTGTTTTGATATAATGTCTATTCTATTTTCAAATCTATGTGAACCTTATCAATGCAGCAATCAGGCGTACTTTATAAATGCTTACTAGTAGTGACAATAACGTATTGTTCCGTGTGTTCTACGACTTTCAATAATTCTAATATGAATGTACCAGGATGTTCCATATCTACTATTGTTAAAAAAATGAAATTTTTAAAGATAAACCAATTTTAGCAAATATATTTGAAGCCTGGTCTACAGATCGAACAACAAAGCTAAACAATAATTTGGTTGAGATGTACTCCATTGATAGAACACTATATATGACGTTTTGAGATAGAAACAAGTTAACGACCAAATTAAAGAACCTGAGAAGATTTCTAGAAAACCAGCATAAATTGTAGCAGTAAAAATCATACTAGTAGAAAGATTCATACATATGGGTGAATGAAGGCGAAACCGCCTCCAAAGATTTGCAAGAAATGTACATAAGAAGTTCTCGTTAAGCATATATGAAAGATTGATCTTGAGGATTAGAAGTTCCCTATAGAACATATACCCCGCGACTGAGGAGCTTTTACGGTAGATATATTGACGTACATTGCAGGTTAATCCCAATAAACAACAAAAATAAACCACATCGAAGCCAAAATATTAAAACTTCACCACGATATATGAAGTAACAATAAATCGGTCTGCCTTATGTTGATAATAGGACATGCAGGTATTCATGAAGTAGCAGACAGACTAGCAAAAGAAGCCCTACTCTCAGGAGAAGTCCTACAGCATGATCTATCAATATCTGATTCATATAACAAATTGAATCAACAAAGCAATGAGGAATGTCAGCAACACCACAGAGATGCAGTGACAGGATAAAATTATATTCTAAGCCAACCACAAATACCAAATCAAAGATGGTTTCACCAAGAATCTGATAGTAACTTCATAACTACAATAAATCGAGCTCGATCAAAGCATGTCTAACACCAGAATACAAATTCAAACTCAACATGGTGAACAACCCCTATTGCCATGCTTGTGTTATTGTGTTTACTGCCTTTTCTTCCGCTGGACTTCAACTAGACACCACTCCTCCAGGTAAATCTTGAATTTTTCGTTCTTAATATACTTTATACTATTATTTATCTTCTCTTCTTTCACAATCTGGCTTCTTTCTTTTAAATATCTTTTTAAATGATACTTTCTGGTATCTTTTATTATTCTACAGCCTCTATTTTATTTATCTATTTCAATTCCTTGTCTTCTGTTCCTTTATTTATCTTTCAAATCTTCTCAAATTATTCCATTAACATTATTTAACTTCTTTTTATAATTTTCTTTTGATTATATGAGGACTCGACTCATATATTCTTAAAATTTTAAATTTTTGTTAGCATATGTCCTCCCTCAACAATATCACACCACATACTACTGATAGCTTCCAAATAAAATAACTATTTTTTCTTCCTGTTGTCATGGACAAAATTAATCATCTAACTAGATTTTTTTACAACTATCTTCATATCCGAGGTCTTTTTATTTAATTTCATATCTTTTTAATTATATTAGGTTATTTATTATTCTTTCCATTTGCAAATTAATTTAGTCTACTGAATTAAAACTCAACTTCTCTAAAAACTATCCCTATTTATAAAAAAACCTCTTATTATGTATTACTTCTCCATTCTCATATAAACAAATCTACAAACTAATTACTCTAGAATACATATACAATTTCTTTACAATTATAGTTCATTATAAACTCGGCTTGAATTTTGTATTTAATTAAAATATTTGTGTGCTGTTTCTCGTCATAACGCTTATTATACCCATCAGAAACACATATAGTTCCATGCCAAAAAAATTCTGTCGCTAGCATTCCATGCTTTGAAAATAATTTTGACGTTCACATATTGTTGACAGTTCTTTGCGTCATAATTATAATAAAATCTTAAAATGATAATTTTTTAGGTTTTTCTTTGCTTTGGATAATCTCTATGAAATATATGACAAATTTAAAACTGATTATTTTATCTACGAGGATTTATAGCCTGATATATGAGTTGAACTATTTAATGAAGTGAAATCACGGTAAATATTTTGAATATCATTTTAGTATTTCAATATCTATAGCAAATAAATGATATCATAGGTATCCATTCAATATTTAATTCACTTTAACTTCATTTCAAATATGATAAAAATCAAATAATTCCCTATGTTTTGGTGTTTTCTAACCAAGTTCTTGCTTTATTAACATGAAAACCTCTCACATCAACATTTTAAAATTCTCATAGATGTTGTGATGAATTCTTCTTCTTCCTCTTTAGAAGGCGTATCGCCTGTTTAGTTCCGGTTTCCTCCTCGTCTAAGCAACTCTTGCGAGGTTGACTGCCAACTATCTCGCCAATGTTTAGGTGGACGTCCAGTTGGTCTTCTGCCATGGGGTACATTGTTGCGGATTATTATGGCCATTCTGTCGGGGCCCATTCTATTGACATGCTGGTTCCATTTTCTTCTTCTCTGCCGTATCCATCTAACAACGTCGTTTGTTCGGCACTTTTCTCTTATGTCTACATTTCTCTGTCTGTCCCTCAATGTGTATCCAGTTATCATTCTTAAGGTCTTCATTTCAGTAGTTCTTAGGATTCTCTTTGTTACCGATGTTTTAGCTCTGGTTTCCGCACCATATGTCATCACTGGTCGTATGCAGGTTTTGTATATAATATATATATATATATATATATATATATATATATATATATATATATATATATCAAAATTGCCTTTTTGGAAAGGATCAAGCGTAACGGTGGATATAAGTCGTATAACGTCGCAGAATGCTACGTTGTAAATTCTTCGTCAAATAAATTGAGAATAGCCTTCGCCAATAATACAAAAAAAATCAATTTTATATTCATCATCATGAATACTTTTGTAAATCTTTACAAATGAAGTGTGCTTCATGGCATGTGTATATATTTATTATTAAACAATGTAGACCACAAAAAAGGGCACCATGCAGTTGAAGCATGATAATGATTGAGGATAAAGTCATAAAGATGGTTAATAAAAATAAATTCACCTCATCCAATGTTTCATCCTTTCTTCACAGTCAATTGCTGAACCAAGTACTAAAATGTTAACTAAACATTGTGCTATCGCGATAAGTAACATGAAAAAACTCTTCCATAAATACGACAAGCACGCTGGTAATGACGTGGCTATTAGATTGAGGACAGTATAATAACTAAAGTAAGATGGATAAAGACAAGTAGAGTCTAAGTCCCAGATAGCTGAACAATTCTCTGCGGGCTTCAGTTGAACACAAGATACCTGGAACATTAATAAAAACAATTGTTGACAATTCAAATTTCCGTAAATTTCACGCTAACAAAATTAAATTACTTCAAGATGAAAATAAATGATAATCAAAGTCTCGTAGTTGAGGAAATTAATTAGTTTTTACTACCACTTAAATGCGGATTCAATCATTTTAAAGTCATAAGTAGCATTAACACTTTAACCCCTGTAGGCATTTCCAAAAAAAACTTCAACCTGAACTTAAAACTCAATTTCAAAAATTTGGCGTTAAAATTACTTATTAAGAGGATATTGTAACCTGCATGTATTAAAATCAATACACATTTATTAATAGCTCGTTTATTCAAAATATAATAAAACTTACAGATAAAGAAATGTCATTATTTTAGAGATACAGTATGTGTTTTGAGAAAGCAAGCTAAACATAGAATTTTTTTGTCAGAACAGGCGGCACATTTAGTATTACATTGTTTTGCATGCTTGGAAGCATGCGCTCTTCCGAATCTTCCTGAGTAATGGTTATAGCATACCACGCACCGTGCTCCCTTATCTTGTTTATCTAATCGATGTGTATAGGTTGGTTGAGTAGGAATATCTACCTAGTCTTTGCATAAACCCTCAATAAGACCTCTCCCTTAAACTTGTCACATCCATTTTTTTTGTCCAAAGCTGTATTATACAATTTTAATGCGTTAACAACGCAAGTACTAGCAGATATCTCGATCCCCACCTTTCGATACCATTTTATAGATCATTTGACAGGATTACTATACTAGTCCAGGAGGAATCGGCGCATGAATACCGAAAACTATTCCACCTCAATTTTTTCATGCGATCCTCTTTGAATTGCCTTACTGATGATATGAATGCATGTTGCCATGGGGCAACCTAGTGCCATATAGTTTAAGCCGAAATTGTTTAAACAATTGGAAGAAATTGTTATTTTTCAACCGGACAATTTTTTTTGTATTCTTTATTGAAATACAAATAAAAAGGTCCTATGACTTTTCACGATAAAGTTAATATTTTTAGAGATATGAATTTTTAAAGGTTCGAAAAATCTCAAATTTGGGTACTTTTGACCCATGAAAAATATATTAAAAAATATATAATAAAATATAAATAATATTTTTTTTAAATTCTTTATACAACTGTTAATAATATTCTTAATAGGGATTCAAGAAAATTTCATTGTTTATACCTGTTTTTTAATTGTTAAATTCGTGCCCTCACAAGTATGCGTCGCTACCTTTAAGTGTCGCCGTCTCTCTCTGACTCATGCGCTGCATACGGTCTCTCTGTGTCCTGAATCATTATTAATCATTTATCTAAAAAACCGTTAACTTTATCAAGATTGGTAAAGAGAACAATGTTATTAATAATTAAATTGTCTACAATTTGTTTTTTTAACAAAAGTAATTTAAGTATGAATCGGAATATTTTTGTTATTATCATAGTGATTCAAGCATTTTTATCAACAATAATAAGATATAATAGTATTTGAAAAAATTTTGGAATCACAATTATATATAATAATACATATCCTCTATCTATATTCTAAAGAAAATATTGAAATAAGGAAAAATGTGCATATTTGGATGTAATACTAGTGATACACACTGTATTATCAATAATTTTAAAGTTTCAATATACAAATAAATTTTGACATTTCAATTTCGGATGACATTAATGCAGAATATACTTTATAACGATTTGAAAACAAGAATACAGATGTCTCTATTAGCAAAATTGCAATTTTACTGAAAGAATGAAAATCTCTCTTTGTTATAGGAAAACGTGAATTTATATTTTTTTTAAAAAAAAGAATTTTTTGGTAACCAAAGGAGAGGAGAATTATTTATATAGAAAGTTGAGTTAGTTGATTTTGATATCCCCACGAGGCAACATAGAAATAAGAGTTGCCTCAAATTTATTTAAAAATATCATAGTAATTTATATGAATATTATCAGATCATCAAATCCTGCATTGTACAGCCAGTGCGTATATAATTCGCAACGAATTGCATCGATAAAGTGCGGGTGATTATCCGATTTCTAAATTATTAATTTAGAAAGTTGTTCCTGAATTCTTAACACGGTTTAGAATACGAACGAGCTAACCAGTACCTAGTTGGTGAGTCCTGTCCAGTTTATTTACATTATTTCTCGAGAATTAATAGGCCTTTATTCAAAATATTTCAAATGAGATGCATCTTATGGTAATAAATTCGATTGAAATTACAGTAACGTTATGTACATAAAAGGTTTATGATTAACAAGTAATATTTAAAAACATATGTAAATAGAAATTAAAATTATATAAACAAGGTTTGATAATAGAAGAATTGATAGACATGTTGATATGAAATATGGAAGTGAAAATAGAAGTTACAGAAATGAACAACGAATATATGGAAATGGTGGTAAAATTGATGACAATAAGTATTTTGAGAATAGAAGAGATTATAGAAACTTTGATAGAAGAAATGATAATGAAAATAGAAATGAAATTAAGCAACAAAATAGATGGACAGGATGAACTAATTAAATTTATAGGAGCAAACGGAAGGAAGTTATATGAACTCAGCAAATCTATGATACAAAAGATTGAATTAAAGGATGGAAATAAGTTGATATGTAAGCATTGTGGATAAAGAAGTTAGAAACAGACATAGTTATTGATGAATTGATTAAATATAAGGAAATAATTGATTGTGAAGAAATAGATAGAATTGAATGGTAAAATAATTGAATTTGAGGAGGTAAATATGGAAGTATTGGCAATTGAATAGGATAATAGGAAGTTATGGAATATAAAGAGGAATGGAATTATGGGAGAATTGGTGTTTATAAGTGAAAATAAGGAATATGAAGAAAAAGTGAAGAATTTGAAAATGAAATATTAAAGATGTTTGAGACAAGAATGTCGAAGAAACTAAGGGTTGCTTAATGAAAATATGAATAATCAAAGTAAAGAATACTGAGGAATGTTGAAACAAAATCATATCTTGTAACATATAAATGGTTTAGACAGAGTTGGAAACATTTGAGAACATAAAAAAATTTATCAACGTGTATATAGGAAATTTTAGAATAACAATTATGTTACGTGAAATTTTAATAGATATAGTAGATTTAATAAGTTTTTATGGGAATTAGGAATAATAGTTTAATACATTTGAATAAAATTTTTTTTAGCGATATGTTAATAATTATTTGAAAGACATGACTATGTTACTAAGATATTAGTATGATATTTGACAATTTGAAAGATAAATTATAATTATATACAAGAATCGATTTATCATTCTTTTATTAAGATTCAATACATATCCTCTATCTAAATTCTAAAGAAAATATTGAAATAAGGAAAAGTGTGCAATATTTGGATGTAATACTAGTGATACACACTGTATTATCAATAATTTTAAAGTTTCAATATACAAATGAATTTTGACATTTCAATTTCGGATGACGTTAATGCAGAATATACTTTATAACGATTTGAAAACAAGAATACAGATGTCTCTATTAGCAAAATTGCAATTATATTAAAAGAATGAAAATCTCTCTTTGTTATAGGAAAACGTAAATTTATATTTTTTTTAAAAAGGAACTTTTTGGTAACCAAAGGAGAGGAGAATTATTTATATAGAAAGTTGAGTTAGTTGATTTTGATATCCCCACGAGGCAACATCGAAATAAGAGTTGCCTCTAATTTATTTAAAAATATCATAGTAATTTGTATGAATATTATCAGATCATCAAATCCTGCATTGTAAAGCCAGTGCGTGTATAATTCGCAACGAATTGCATCGATAAAGTGCGGGTGATTTTCCGATTTCTAAATTAATAATTTAGAAAGTTGTTCCTGAATTCTAAACACGGTTTAGAATACGAACGAGCTAACCAGTACCTAGTTGGTGAGTCCTGTCCAGTTTATTTACATTATTTCTCGAGAATTAATAGGCCTTTATTAAAATATTTCAAATGAGATGCATCTTATGGTAATAAATTCGATTGAAATTACAGTAACGTTACTCAAATAAAATTCAACGTCAAGCGAAGATAATTTTGGAATAGACAATTTAAACGGAAATTTGCGTATTTTGACATTGATATACATCAAGTATATAATCAAACTTTGATAAATTATTTAGCGAGTAGATTTATAATTATAGGTTGTTTTAATTTTAAGGTTGATAGAAAATTCTATCTTTGTTTCTGCGTTTATAATATTTTTGGAAAGTTCTAATTTTTGTAATTTGTTATTTGATAATATATTATATAAATTTGAATTCCAATTACTCTTTGGTACTCATTTCATATTCATTTCTCATTGTATTTGATAATTTTCAGGCTATAGAAATTTTGATACAATAAGTGACATTTGGTTGATTTCCTGACAGTAAAATCATATATGTCATAAGATAATTTAATTCTCTTATAGTATATTGAACAAACAGTTACTCTAGATTTGGAATAGCGTAATACGTAATTTGGAAAATTCTTTAAAAAATTTATAAATTTGAATTGTTATTCGAAACCTTCGATCCCTCCCTGAGATAAGAGTGAGTGAGTCGATTGTGTATTGATTTATCTTTTACAATATAAAATTTAATATTCATCTGAGCCGGGCATATTAATTTGACAACTGCTGTCAAAAAAAAATTCAATAGGTTATATTCAATGGTAAAAGCATATCCACAAGAGTGTAGTTACAATCATAAATTGTGAAATCAACAAATTAAAAATCCATATAGATAAAATCATAATATAATTAATAAAACATCGAAATATAATAATTTGTCACCCAAACGTGGGGCAAATATTATTAAAAAATATAAAACATGGAATATATTATAATAAATAATGAGCTTTTGCTCAAACATACATTTGGAAAAATGCATCAAATCCGGAATATAAAACATTAGATTTTGATCAGTTGGAAATGGGCTATTGTTTATAAATAAAGGTATTAGCAAAGTATCATTCTCTAGTTTGTATCCGGAATTCCTAAAATCTAATGTTTTATATTGCGGATTCAATGCATTTATCCAAATGTATGTTTTGAGCTAAAGCTTATCATTTATATATAATTGTGATTCCAAAAATTTTTCAAATACCATTATATCTTATTATTGTTGATAAAAATGCATAAATTAGTATGATAATAAGTAAGTAATTTTAATTACATGTTCCGATTCATACTTAAATTACTTTTGGTAAAAACAAATTGTAGACAATTTAATTATTAATAACATTGCTCTCCTCACCAATCTTGATGAAGTTAATGATTTCTTAGATAAATGATAAATAATGATTCAGGAAACAGAGAGGTCGATGCAGCGCATGAGTCAGTGACAGACGGCGATACTTAAAGGTAGCGACGCATACTAGTGAGCGCGCGAAATTAACAATTAAAAAACAGGTATAAACAATGAAATTTCCTTAAATCCCTATTAAGAATATTATTAACTATTGTATAAAGAATATAAAAAATAAATTATTATTCATATTTTATTTAATTTTTTTAATATATTTTCCATGGGTCAAAAGTTGAGATTTTTCGAACCTTTAAAAATTCATATCTCCAAAAATAATAACTTTATTGTGAAAAGTCATAGGACCTTTTTTATTTGTATTTCAATAAAGAATATAAAAAAATGTGTCTGGTTGAAAAATAGCAATTCCTTCCAATTGTTTAAACAATTGCGGATTAAACAATATGGCACTAGGTTGCCCCATGGCAACATGCATTTATATCATCAGTAGGGCAATTCAAAGAGGATCGCATAAAAAAATTGAGGTGGAATAGTTTTCGGTACACATGCGCCGATTCCTCCTGGACTATACGAAGATATTTGATCAGAGACATCAATATACGACTTGTATCGAGTTGTACTCGATTATCGTGGAAGGTTAATTTTTCATTCCAGATCTTGTCTGAACCTCAGTCGTTTCTGGACATGATTTAGTAGTTAAAAATGCAAAATCTCGTTTGTTTACCCACTTACCAACAATACATTTGGTGTTGCTCTCTTGACATATCATTTCCCCACGGTTTAGTTTTTTCTCAAAAACACGTTTTGGATTATATTTCCAATTTTTGCGTAGTGTCCCGATCAAATGAGTTTCATTATCGTTGAGTTGATGAGCCAGACTAACACTGTTATAGTAATTGTCGGTGACTAAGTTTTCTTCCTGTCTTCAAAATTGCTTGCATCAACTCCATTACTACTTGAGTTGCTACTGGCTGATCTATGGGACGGATTTGCTTTCCAGCGTAAACCTTCAAGTTGTATGTATATCCGCCTTCGGCACACAACTTGAAGATATTTATACCATATTTATGGCTTTTCCAGTAATGTACTGCAAAAATGAAAGCCGCTCTCTAAATGGTATCATGGATTCGTCTGTGCACACATATTTTCCTGGCACCAAAGCCGCCTGAAAATTTTTGTTACAAATGCTCAAGAGTGTCTCTAGTTTCAAGAGTCTGTTTCCTTATGGGCATAATTCATTGTCTGAAAAATGTAAACAAGACAGTAGGGCTTCAAATCGGCAACATGACATATGTGTAACCTTGTATATGCAACTTTTATGGATAAAACTAGTGCTCCAATAATCTTTCAATCGAGGTTTTGGGTTCAGTCCCATCCATATAAGTATTCCAATAAATTTTCAAATTTTCTTGCGATCAGTGTTAGTCCAGTTAGCAAGAATTGAGTTTTTCGAAATCGATTCATTGGCGATACTATCGATAATTTGTTGATAGGCATAGCGATTCGTTCCTATTAGCAAGAGATCAAGCAATTCGTCAGAAAATAGAAGCCAATAGGAAAAAAGCGGACTGTCGTCATGACGAATTTGGACGCTTGCAACTAATGTAAATAAATTCAGATTTCTCACCACATCATACCCAATAACATTCTGCTGGATTGCTGTAGGTGCATTATTATGAGGTGTGTTTGTAGTCTGCCCATCATCTAAATTCCCGTTTCGATCTTCGTCGTCAATATTGGTACCCTAGAATTGTACATATTTTATAGTATGTATATTTTTGCGAAAATGAACTAAGTAACAAAAATAATTATGCTCCAAATAAAATCAATATCATACCTGTCGCGGCTGTTCTTGATTTTTTTGTTTTTTACGTCTATGACCATTCTCGGAAGAAGCTTCACTGGAATCTGCATCTGAATTGTCGAAAGACTCATCGATGTCGCTAATATCACTCAGATTTTCAACTAAATCTTGAAGCTGTGAATCTGTAAGTGGTCGTTTTCTTTCGCCCGGCATAAGTACGCAGAGAAATGCAAAAAAGCAACAACCACGCGCAACTATATAACACAACTGATCCTGGAACGAATGTTTATCCGTTAACGAATGAACCCGGTTTCCGAACCATGTAGTCAAACTTAACAATTTTTTTTTCTCAAACTAGGGACAAATGCTATTTGCTACAACCTAGAGGTAGTAAATTGCCCATATATAGTCCAAGAGCTGATGACGAATTTTGGGAAGGTTCTTTAGGCAAGCTGAAATTGCAAAAAATCACAATTTCGTCAATTGGCGAATCCAGTCCATTCAGCGAATTAGCGGTTATTTCGCTACTGCGCAGCATGTAACATTTGCAAAAAAAAATATATTTTAGGCAACTTGCATTTTTTTTCACCTTTTAATTTATTATTTCTAGAATTCAAAAAAAGTCCCAGACGGTTATTAAGCATTGCCAGACGATTTATTTTTTTTAAATTATCAAAAAATATTCTATAGGCAATCTGAAATTTATACCACGTATTTATTAAGTAATTTCAATAATACCTGCAAATTGCCTGACGATTTTGCGGGTTTTAAACAATTACCAGACGTTAATAAAGTCTTACGCGCAATAAAAAGTCTCACGCGCATCCGTAAGTACGACAAGGATAGCTATCGAGGCATGCTGGCAGCTGCCGGGGGCCGAGCTCTTCGCGCTGTGATTGGCTATCGAGAAACCTCGTGTTCACAGCACTGCGTTTAAAACAGAAATATTCAATTTTTTATATTTTTTTGGCTAAAATTTGACAATTGATTAAAAATTTGTAAATTAATAATTTCGTTCGCTGCATACATTATTTAATTAAAATCTAATTTATTTTAGTCTTGAAAAGAAAAGAAAATTAAAAAAAAATTATCTTAAATTTATTATTTATATTTAATACAATTTTATATTTTTGGAGAAAAATATGCCTTATTTTAATATACGGAGCATAGTTTCCAACTTTTTCATAATCTCCTTAGATTGTAATTTGAAATAACGATGATAAAACTCTAAAAAATTAGAAAAAAAATTCTAAGCACTGATATAAAACAGTCCAAACTATATACACAAATATTTACATGGTCATATATACACATACATACGAGTACATGCTAAATTTTAAAAAAGAAATTATATTTTAATAAAATCTTTAAAAAAGGTACCATAACACTAGATAATTTTTCACGAGGCTCCGAATGCTTGAACTGACAATAATCTGTTATGAACGCAGTGCCGAATGTAAGCTGGAAACACGAGGTTTCTCAATAGGCAATCACAGCGCGAGGAGCTCGGGCCCCGGCAGCTGCCAGCATGCCTCGAAAGCTATCCTTGTTGCACTTACGGATGCGCGTACGACTTTTTATTGCGAATATTTACAAACTTTATTAACGTCTGGTAATTGTTTATAATCGGCAAAATCGTTAGGCAATTTGCAGATTTTATTGAAATTACTTAATAAATACGTGGTATAAATTTCAGATTGCCTAAAGAATATTTTTTGGTAATTTAAAAAAAATAATTTTGAAGTCGTCTGGCAATCCTTTAAGCAACAAAAATTTCCGGGAATTTTTTTTGGAATTCTAGAAATAATAAGTTAAGAGATTGAAAAAAATTCAAGTTGCCAAAATTATATTGTTTTGAATTTTTTTTTGCAAATGTTATATGCTGCGCAGTAGCGAAATAAGCGCTAATTCGCTAAATGACCGCCAGGACTGGATTCGTCAATTGACGAAATTGTAATTTTTCGCAATTTCAGCTTGCCTAAAGAACCTTCCCAAAATTCGTCATCAGCTCTCCGACTAATAGATGCGTGATAACTGTGTTCACGAGAAATACACAGTCGACTAAATGCGCCAAACATCTGTGTATCTAAAAATACACAGGTAGAATTGAATATTTTTTTGCGTATCACTTTTAATACATATAGGGGTTAAAGAGTTAAGGTGCGATGGTTATCACCAGTTAATTTTTTCTCAAATTTTTAATAAAATGTTCAATTTTTCTTCAATAGATAAACGTAAATGTAGCTCTAAATGAGCTGATAACTAAGAAACACATTGTAGAACAGGAGAGGATTTATCATTTGGAACGTTTTACAGGGAATTTTGTAAACTGTTTTATCCAACTTTATCATGTTATCTCATAAAATTATAATTTTCGAGTTCATATAGGGTCTATCTACAGAAAAACCAATTACAATAATTATTCAACATCTCTAGTAGTTAAACCTGATGTTTCCTCATTTGAGTGAATTGTTAACTACAAAATTATAGGAAGATTGAGGAATCTTGATTTTGAAAAACAATTTACACTAAAATATGGGTGTTAAACTTACCGAATCCACTATATTCACAGTTCCCATTAATAATATACACGTCGTTGATAGCAGTCTTCGTAGGAATATTGTTTCCTTGACGAAATAACAACACCTCGTCTAAAATTAAGATGACAGATGAGATGAGGTTAAAAATGAAACGAAAAATCCAAAATATACCAAAATTTGCTTTCATCATATTATTTATTGTGCAATTTAAAAATCAAGGCATACATTTTTAATTATGTACCACATTTTTCAAAAGTTTTCCTGAGATCAGACTCCTGCCTGGAATTAATTGTAAAACTCAAAATGTCGAAATATTCAGGAATTTCTATATGAAAGAATTAATATTTATATAATTTCAATATATTAGATACTCTTTCTAAAAGGAGGAAGGTCTATTCTCCTTTCCTCTATTAAAAACCATAATTTGTAACTATTTTCATCTAATAGAATTTTTTGGTGTATTTCGGTATGAGTTAAGTGAACAAATGAACTTACCAAATTTAGAAGATCTTCAGTTAGTGCTATTAATACTAACACACCAATCAACACATTTTCTATATTGTAACTGATACTTAAGGACAGGTAACTGAAAAAATGAAAACTACGTCAAAAACGAATTTAATTATCTTACTTTACTTTCTTGATCATAAATGAGCAGATAAGTAATAGTATTGTGTATAACTAGTGTTGAAAATGATAGCGTCCTAGGCGAGTGGCTTAAGTAAACGAGTGTGAAATCGAAATTTCAACACATGTTGTACACGATATTTTATCGAGGACCACAAAAAAAGCAGAGTTAGTATCTATTTTATTAATTAAAGGTTATGGTATATTGGCAACGGTGCGTGGAAATAATAAAGTGTTTATAAAATTCGCCTATATTTATTTCGATATATTGGTAAGTGCAGCGAAAATTAATTAACTAGAATTTGAATTGTGTCAACAAAATGTAAAGTACGTAGTGCTACAAAAAATCAAAGAAAAACGTAAGATTTTGTAAAAACAATTAAATAAATAGTGTTAGGTTACTAAAATAAAAAGCAATTGATTTAAGGCGAGTCCAAAACGATATAATTTGCGACGTTGTCAAATTTAAAAAATAAAGGACAAAATAAAGGAACTAATTGGATATATAAATATATATATATATATATATATATATATATATATATATATATATAATAAGTGCTTGGATAGATCAAGTATCTCCGAAGAGTAGATCTGGGTATCTTGGTCTTACGCTACCACGGAAATAATATGATCAAATAGTAGTTGAATACAAAATATGAACACAATAGATATTGATGATTATTCTACAGAAGATTCATAGAAAAGAAAGTTGATGGTATATTTGAAGTTACCAAGAGAACTAGCAGAACCCCACCTGAAAGTAAAAAAGATGAAAAGATCAAATCATAGCTTTAATGAAGGAAATGTCTGAAGATCAAAAGGTTATGGAATGGGAACAACAATTAATTAAAAAGAAACTAAAGATCAACAGGCTCTGTTTAACGAAGAAATATTAAAGTTGAGAGTTGAAAACGAAGTATTGAGAAAAGAAAACCAGGCATTTAAAAAAGAAAATGCAGAAATGAAAACAGAAATGGGAGAGATTGAAAAAACAATGGAAATTATAGATTAAGAAATAATAATGTGATGATGGATGGATTGAAACTTGATACTAATGAGCCGTCGAAATGTCAGAAACTTTTGAGTCAACAACTAAAAATAAATATCGAGCCTAAAGCAGTTAACAAGATAGGGGAGAAAATGTGTATAGTGGAATGTCAACAAGAAGCTGATAAAGAGAAAATTATGGAAAATGAAGCTAAATCAAAGGAGAGGAGAGAAGAACGAGTTTTTATAAATAATGATATGACCAAGAAGGAGAGAGAAAAAAAAAAGAGATAAGGATGTTTGCAAAATTAGAAAACCAAAAGAGATAAGGATGTTTGCAAAACTAGAAAACCAAAAGGAAAAGACGTAAAAATGGGATACAATAAGGTAACAGTAAATGGGCAAGAATGGAGATGGGATAAAGAAACAAATAGAATGAAAATACTGGAAAAAATACATTCAAAAGTTAAATAAAGAAACAGATATTCATGGTGAAAGAGGAAAAGACACTGCAACAGAATTTGATAAGAATAAAGTAAAATTAGCAACGGAAATGTGCAGAATTGGAAGATGGAATGTTACAAGTATTTTGGGAAAAGAATTAGAAGAAGAGTTTGAAAACTTGCGGATACTAGCTATAACAGAGACAAAAACAGAAGACAGGGGATAGTGAAAATGGATAATGGTCATATACTCATATATAGTGGTATTATAAATGAGAAAAAAGCGGCAGCATGAGTTGCATGCATAATACATAGAAACATAGAAGAACAAATTACTGGATGGAAGGGATGGTCGGAAAGATTACTGGTGATGGAAATTAAAAATAAAAATATGAGCCCAAAAACTATAATAATTGTATATGGACCAAATGAAGAGGATACAAAAGGAAATAAAGATAGGTTTTAGGAAGATTTAACTTTAACTTTACCATTTAACCATTATTATTTACAATTTTTATTGATGAAATAATTAAAAAAACGTCAACCAAAATGGCAAAACTACACGTTGGATAAAGACAATTGGGAAGTGTGGATATATCAGAAGCAGCTTTTGCAGATGATTTAATAATTATGACAAGGGAAGAGAAGGATCTGCAAAAAAATATGGAAATATGGAGCACGGTATCGGAAGAATTTGGAATGACAGTGGATCAAAGTAAAACCGAAGTTATGGTTATAGGACCAAAACAAAAACATCTGAATATACAATTAGATGGAATAAAAATTGAGCAAGTTAGAAGATATAAATACGTGGGAATAGAAATATAAGAAAATGGATTACAGGAAGTCGAAATTACCAATAGAGTACAAAAAACGATGAAACTTTATCACACGATGAACTCGACATGCATAAATAAAAAAGAAAATCCCAAGGAAACGAAGTTAAATGTATTTAAAACAATTTACCGGCCAATATTAACATTCGGATGTGAATCTTCGGTATTAAGAAAGAGACAAAAGAGCCGAATACAAGCAGTTGAGATGAAGTATCTTAGGCGAGTTAAAGGAGCCACAAAGGAAGGGAACCTAAGAAATGCGGAAATAAGGGAAGACCTTGAAATAGAATCAACACTTAAATTGATTGAAAAGAGAATATTAAGCTGGTGGGGACATTTACAAAGATTGAACGATACAACACCAGTTTAAATGATATGACAATCAAAAATACAAAAAGAACGAAAAAAGGAAGACTAAAACAAACATGGGAATGGTGTTATGGTAGGCATAATGCAATAAAAAGGAAAAACATGGACAGATGCAAAAACAATGGCAAGAGATCAAAAACAATGGGCTAAATTTGTTGAAATAAGTGGAACTGTAAAAGTATACCCTACACCATATACTATGGTAATTGGGTTTCTGATAATATATATATATATATATATATATATATATATATATATATATATATATATATAAAGGTTATGGTAAGGTTACTACAATTTTGAAAATAAACTGGTGCTTCAAGACCGTTGTTGACCATTTTATGTCCTTTAGTTGATACAAAGATTTGACTTTTGAGCATATCAGACTCACAACTACAGAAAATTCAATAATTATCTCCAATTCGCTCTTTCACTTGCTAACAGTTCAAAAGACAAACAGTAGGTCAGTCAGATTTTCCAATTCTTTCATTTCACACGGGTAAACCCTTCGTTTGCAATTTTCAATTTTCACTAAGAGAAAATGAAAATGAAATGTGCCATAGTTTTCATTCCATAGTGGTCGTCGGAAAATAACTATTACATATCAGGTATTAATTAAGGTTTAAATAACTACTCTAGAATAATTTCTTTTCGTTTCCAAATTTTTAATGAACGTGTGCAGAAAAAACCATTGGACTATGTATAATCTATTTGGCTCCTCGCCTATATTCTATGCTATAGTTGGCGTAAAAGATATAGTGCGAACTTTAAGCTGTCGGCTTCTCGTTTGACGGAAATAAGAGGGTATCGTGATAGTCCAGTCAATATTATAATTTAAAATTCTCATTTAATATTACAATTTCAACTTAAGATCGTTAAAATGTATTTTTATAATTCGCGTATAAAAGAGACTCCATTATAACATTGTTTACAGTGTCACAATGAAGCTATTTGAACACTGTTATAGTAATTTTTAGTGCACAGTTGGTTATTGAATTTAGTTATATTTTTATTTGACATTTGACTTTAACCTTGACACAAATTATAAATAAAATGGTCTAGCGTTGTTCTAGCTAGCAAATTATTATATTAAAGGTAAATTAGAATGATTTATATATTAAAAATATTAATGAATAGAGTACGCTAATGTTTATTTATCAATGATTTGTCAATTGTTTATCTCTATATTGTAGAGGATCAATATATAGGTATACATAACATTCGATTTTTGGGATAAATTACCAGACATCTATGTGAAGATGTATTACAGAAATAATTCTGTTCATGATATGATATAAATAGATCGCAAGAATATAAACGAAGAAGCTCTTTTTTGAACATAATCATCCTCTTTTGGCTTAAATCAAAGTTTGTTTACAATTTACACAATTATTCGGTTATAATATGTCAATTGCCAACTTAAATGCAAACCACTCCTCCTAGTTTAAAAACGGGGAATATATGAAATTCTATTTCATTTAAATAATTGAATAAACGCGAATTATAAAAAAATATTGTGTTAAACTTGTGCCACAATGACTTTCTGTAGTACTCGTGATTTGCACAACTCACCGCTTCGCGGTTCGTTCTGCAAACTTCACTCGTACTACAAAACGAGTCATTGTGATACTTGTTTTACAAATAACTATTAATAATTTTATAATTATTGAATACATTTATCGACTATCTAACAATTATGTTTAACCCGCAATTATGGAGCGCCTTCCTACTTTTTAAGATACTTAGCGTTAATGACGGTTTTTGTACGCACACAGATGTTCACTTTTTAGTCGGTAGTCTGACAGCAACAAATAGTGTAGTATTTTCTGAGAAATTTGAGTAAGAATAGCAATTATATGTTTAGGTAAAAATTGAATATTTACAATGTGACGTCCTTGGGAAATATCGAGTGCGGTCCAAAATGTTAGTGTTACTACGACGAAACTTTAAATAATGGTGATGGAAGTGAAAACAGGAAGCACAGGAAATATGTTTCAATGTGTATAATAATCTACGGGAAAAGTTTGGGTTCGATGGAGAAACAGAATTAATGCAAGCGATATCTGATTTGACAGAAGTTTCCCTGTCTACTATACGTAAAATAGCCAATAATGGGTTTTATGAACGCAAGAAGCGATGTGATAAGGGATTGGTGAAACTTTTAGATGTGTCTGTAATAAAATTATTAAAAACCACCATACAGGACTGTTACAAAAGTAATTAGTTACCTACGATTGAAATAATAAGAAATAAATTGACAAATGCCGGCCGTAATGTAAATGGCTGTAAGAAAACTATTGAAAACTGGATTGAAAAATTGAGATTCACATTCCAAACGAATAATAAACGTCAAACAGTCATGGAAAGCATGGAAGAATAGTGGATATGCGGTATACACACTTAGAACAAGTAACTAAGTATAGAGAAGAAAACCAGCCAATTGTCTATTTGGACGAAACTTGGTATGCTACACCCGACACAGTTAAGAAAGGATGGGTCAAGCATTTGTATGCCAATAATACACGCAAACAAAGAATCCAGACTTATTATTGTTCATTTCGGTTGATATGAAGTATGGGTTCCAAATGCCTCAAAAATATGTGGAAAAAATGGAAGATTGCAACGTTGACTATCAAAGAACCATGGTTTTAATTCACATTGATCCCAAACTTAGAGCGAAATAGTGTTGTAGTTCTTGACAACGCTTCTTATAATTCACGATAGCTCAATAAAATACCAAATAAAAGCTACAAGAAGACCGAACTTCAACATTTTTTGATGGATAATAACTTGTACTTTGAAGATTCTTATACAAAACAACAATTGATTGAAGTTTTACAGACCAAGAATTTTAGGAAATTATACGCCCCAGGGAGTATTGCTGAAAAACATGGACACTCTATAGTGAGACTTCCTCCTTATTTTTATATTTTCAATCCCATTGAGTTAATTTGGGCACAATTGAAACAGAGATTGAAAAGTAGATTCGTCAAGTCCATATTAATAGAGGAAATAAATTTAATATTGATTTACAAGACGATAGTGATAGTGAAGCAGATGAGATGGGTGAAGGAATTATAGAAATTTTGTAAGAAGAAAATTAATTAAGATTAATATATTTTTCATGTTACTTATATAGTAGTGACAAACAGGAGTTAAACATAATATTTATATTTAAAGAATTGTTTTATTCATTATTATACAATTTCTTTTTTTTGTTATTCTTTTATAGAATTCAGTTTTGTCCATGAAAAATCGAATGAGATACAAAAAAGGCTCAGTTCATGTCTGGTATTCCGATTAAACCGAACGCCCTTTCAACAATTACGTAACATCAAATACAATATAGGTATTGGTAAGAGTAAAAAAAACATTAATACCTTTCAGAGTTCAGCTCCGCAACATAACTTAAAGGGGATATACGATTACATTGCTACACTATATGTTTTACGCCAAATATACCTTGCACCTTGAGAAACATAAACAGCTATCATTTGTTCAAAGTTGAACTAAGGATGTGGATTTTATCAAATGGAAGATCTTATTTTAGTAATATTGTCAACCAAACAAATGATTAAATTTAAATATTCAAATGAACAAAAAAATATTGTATATAAATGTAATATAGGATTAACATGTCTGCCCTAAATTAGTCGTACCCAATTTGTCAAATAATACCTGATTATGTCAAAAAAATCCTGATTTTTCATTTACATTCACAAATACAAGCATATTTAAACTAGTCCCGTGGTAACATGTTTATTCAAGTTTTCTCTCTCTCTCTCTCTCAATATATATATTGTATAGGTTTCTTTCTTCTTTCATTTTAATTATAGGATTTATAATTTATTTTTTATCAAATTTGAAATTTCTGTCACTATTCTGTCAATATCATCAAATTACGTCTTCAAATTATGATTGATATTGTTGGATTGTGTAATTAAAATGAACAAATTGAAGATCTCAGGAATTTTTTTTAATTATAGAAGAGTTTTTTCAGAAAATCTGTATACATATACTATGGATGGATAAATACAATCATTGTGTGACAGTTAAATTGTTTGATTGATCACGGATCATGAATGCGTTCCTCAATTTAGAAATAAAGTGCTAATGAATTTTAGAGATCTCGATTCACTACAAACTGATATTCACTGTCAATTTCTTTCTGCTGTACTGTCCAAAAAATTATTGACAAGCAATGTCTCGATTTCTCAGATGTATATCCACTGGATATACAATTTTCTTCTATTTTCTTATTATTATTATAAAATTGGTTCAAATTCCTTTGTTTATTAAGTATAAACGTTTTTTATCGTCCTTATTGTCGAGATCAATTATAATATAACTTCCCTCTTCTGACGTTTTAAAGCAGACTGACTTTTCTCTAAAAATTTTTCTAATCAATCCCAATCGTCGTTCTTGGTTGTTAGTGAAACATTTTGCTATACAGGGTGATTTTTTTTTAATTATAATCTGGAATTTTGATTTAAATTTTTTTTAAAAGAAATGTGTATAAACGTAGTATCTTCAACGACGATTCGCTTTTCAGATAACAATAAACCATCGATTTTTAAAACGTATACGAAACATGAAAATAACATTTTAGATTCATCACGACATCATGATCGTGTAACAGTGAAATTATAATAAACTATTAACTTTCAATGGCCTAAAATAAAAATAATTCAACGAATATATATGAGGATTTTGTTTTTATAAATTGTTATACATATAAATATTAACATTGCATTAAATAACATATTTACTAACTATATAAAAATTTGTCATGTATCAAATGTCTGTCTCTTTTAAGTTATTTAAAATTTCATTTTAATTTGGACGGATTTTTTTTTTAAATTACATCATCTACTGAATTATTAGTGTTAATTTCCGTTGAATGTGAATAGGTTTTTAGTATTTTCGATTCTGACGCTTCAACGAGTATATCGTCTGTTTCAATATCTTCGGTGATTTTCTTCAGTATTGTTGTGAGAATTTTGTTCACTGTTTTTACTATAGGCATCTATAATTGATTTAAACATGTTTTTTTGTACAATTTTGTAAATATTCGTTAAAATAATGGCTAATAAAGTACAAGATGGGAGAATCAAATTGACTTATTTCAGGAATACTATTAATCATAATTAAATATAATTAAATGAGACTGCTTCAGTAATATATATATATATATATATATATATATATATATATATATATGTGCGGGATACTTTCTTTGACCTTTTATAGTATAGTCCTGTAAATAGTTTTAATGTGTATGTACGTTATGGATTATTTGTTGTGAATACTAGTTTCGTAGAGTAAAAAGAATATTTTATGTTTTTAACGAAATTTGTAAATGGATATTTTAATGTATATGTCATCAATTATTCTACGTTTGAGATGTAGATATATTTTGAAAAAGGCTTGAGTGAGCCGAAACGTTAATATATGATGGTAATCCCAACTTAAACCGTCTTTTTGTGTTTATATTTTATAAAAACGACCTATAACCAAGAAAAACTTTAGATATATGTATATATATATATATATATATATATATATATATATATATAATCGAGGATACTGGGTAACTACAAGTTAATTAAAGAAAGAAAACTCTTCTTACTGTTTTTTATTTACCTAGGTTTCGGAAAGTTTTATTTCCATTTTCAAGGATTAGTAAATTGAGATTGATATAATTCTTTTAATAAATTGGTACGTATACGAATACTTAAACTTTTTTAAAAAATTTTATCGTATGTCATTTTGACACATATTTGATTATAATATTCTCTTTTTATGCTAAATTTCTTTTGGAAACAAAAGAAGAAGATAGGTTACTTTATGTAATATAAGGATAATAGATATTAGAATATTTTTCTTTTGTTATATAAAACTCAACTTCAAATTATTATACATGTCATGTTAATAATTTGTTCATAAATATTTGAAAATATAATAAAAGAGTATAACAGATTCGATTTAGATAAAACTATTTAATATAAGAGAATTGAGATCATTAACCTAAACAAAATTATTGTTAAATATCATCAAAACTTTTATTTATATAACTTTCAATTACGAATGATAATTTAAAATTTAGTTATTTTTATTATCAATGGTTAGTAGGTAATAATAAATATCACTTAGATCATTATGGTCACTCTTTTTGTTAATAGTATTAGGTTCTTGAAATATATGTCTTTTTTTGGTATTTGGTTGTATGTTTAAAGTACTAACAGATCCAATTCAGTGGTCTTTATCAATTAGATATTTAGCCAGGGCACATCATTCAGGATATAACTTACAGTCACTCTTATGGGGATTTAAACGGTTTTCTAATTTTTGGTCAGTATGACCAATATATTTATTATTATAATTTTTGCATGGAATACAACATATTACATTTTTTCTTAAAATTAGTGGAAATAGACTTTATAGTGTTGTTTATTACTTTCAAAATCCTTCTCAAATTTGGTGTTGTTTCTTTAATGTATGGTAAAGATTTATAGTAATTTATATTATCTGAATTATTGTTTTAATATTAGCGTTTGTAATGTCTATAGTTGTAGAATAATTAAATAGTATATGATTAATTAATTTATTTTGATATCAATTCTCTAAAAATAGTGTATTCAAAATTTCTAGGTTATTTTCACGAAAAATAGGATATGATATTTTGGATATTCTATTATTCATTTAATTGATCAAGTTACTTTTCATGGAATATTTATGGTAAAGCCAATAGTTCATAAATCGTCTTGTCTAATTGGTTTATCGTCAGGGATTCTTGAAATTCATAATCGAAAAGACTGGCGTTAATTGTAAGATGTATACCCATACATCAAAACAAATTCGGAAAGAGAGGAAAATAATCCTTTTGCAATTATTGTTGACGACCAAGTACCAAGAAGTAATGTTTCTTAGATTCGCAGTTTTTAACTGGACAAAGTTTGTGTCCACTAGAAAAGTTATTTTCGTTGGCCAACAACTCCCCCATATCTCAATTAATATTTCTGGTTTCCTTCAAAAAAGTTGTTGTCAAATTAACGAATCAATTTCATGTTAGTTGTGGAATTCTAATTTAACTTACCTAGGTAAAATTGTCGCTGTTGTTAAAACTAATGCTGTTCGCACTATCAAAAACATGAGCAACGTTAGATTTGGAGAGGCTTCTATATGTAAATTGTACGATTTCTCTTTATGTGGGTCTATGAAGGCTAAATTAATCAATTTTGTATTTTTGGATAGCTCCCTGAAAAGAAAAACCATCATATTCTGTTAATAATTGAGATAAAACTGTAAATTACCTGTGGCCATCCCTGTTAACTAGTTCTTTGCGTAACCTAACTTTAAAATCGGCGGAATCTTGTCTTGGCCTACCTAAATTCGTTTCCTGAAAAATTTATTAATATTGAGTTTGGTATAAAATGTGATAATTGGACAGCTGGTGAGCAATTTTGGGTAGATTCTTGAGGCACAATGAAATTTTTTCTAATTGTCCTTGCAGGATCCCTAAATATGAAAGTCGTGGTCTGGCTGAAGGGTAGCGGCCCCAACCAACCATTGAATTTTTTTAAAAGAGAAATTTTTTTATTAAATCAAATGCAATTTTTATACCTTTGAGTTAAATATCTAAGGAATTGAAGAATTGAAAAACCAGATCAATTACTCGAGTTTTAATGTTAACTAGACTATGGTAAAATATTGTTTAAACAATTGCAAAAAATGTTTTTGAGACACTTTGAGATTTTGTGAAAGTAGCATAGGTAATTGAAGACAAATAATCCCATAAATTCAGATCAATTAGATGCATTTTTTCACCTGCCAGATTATCGAGAATGTGTGAACAGCAATATGAATAGCTTGAGGTGCGAGAGAGAGCATACATCGGCTGTACCTCTCACTCAATATTACTGTGAGGCGATTGGCTATCGCGAGACCAAATGACCTACAGCGCCCACGTATTTCATAAAATAATTTGGGGGTAAATAAATAATTACATTACTCATAATAATAATAGAAATGATTAAACATGATGATAACGTTACAATCGCCAAACTTATTGACAATCTTAAACAAAACCTCAACGTATAATAATATATGTTTATTTTTCCAAATTTCAAATATTACAATAAACTTTTTGCATAATGATAACAATAGAATATTGATCAGGATTGTAAACATTGAGAATACCCATTAGAACCCGTAGGTTGCGCAAGGCCTATTACTTCTTGACTAATAAACCAATATACAGTTACATCATTATCATGAAACAACATTACAAGCATACTATGCATAGACAATTGAAATTGAAAAGATTTTTTATTTTTTTTTCACTTTGTGAAACAACCAGTGGAATATAAATATCACGATTTGCTTTCGATGAATTGTAAAACAATATCTATCTCCAAATTCAGAAGATACTCTTTGAATATATTTTTTATCATTGAAACTGAACTTATGTGCAGTATATAATTCTTGTACGTTTCGTCTAGAGGATTGAAACATCTGCTTGCTAAGTAAGTGAAACAGCGTTGATCTACTCTTTTTTTCGATGTAGCAACCTGTACAAATAAATTTGTTTTATTTCTTGTAAGATAATCATCTGATAATTCTTGAAGAGATGTTCTGTTTTTATAAATGAGGATGACAACACTGTGTAAGTACAACTTTCTCAGACTGAGGACACCTGCGTCCACGAATATTTTTCTAGAGGATTAAACATATTTCTTCCTGTAAATTATTTAAAAAAAATTTTTCTGAAAAATATCCAACTTCCTGAGATGGGTGTAAAATGCACCATCCCAACTAAGGATACCGTATCTGGACTCCACAAGAGCGCAGTACAAAACTTTGAGGCGAGCGGTATCTAATATTTTGTTCAGGTATTTAAATTTGTATGTCAATAATCTGAGGCTTTTGGTAATTTCATTAATTTGTTGGTCCCACCTGAGATGAGAGTCAATAATAACACCCAAATATCTTATTTTGTTAGTGTGTCTCATTGTTTTCCTTAAATCTTCCTCATCCAAAGTTAGCTCTCGAAATTGGGGTAGGTTTACATTGTAACTCGAAAAAGGTGCGTAAAATGTTTTTTCAAAATTCATTGTAAGTAATTTGTGATTGAACCAGTTTACGATACCTTTCAAATCAGTTTCCATTTTCCTTTTTAGCTCATCCCAATTTTCGGCACTAAACAGAATGGCAGTGTCATCTGCGAAACTGATAATCTATCCCATACTTTTGTGAATAATAGAGCACCAAGTACTGTCCCCCGTGGCACCCCAAATTTGATATTTTTTTCATCAATACGCACTCTGCCTATTTTCACACGTTGTCATAAGCCCCAATGCTACACCTCGTATACCTGCATCCCGCAAGGCATCCAACAACTGCGGATGACTGACACTGTCAAACGCCTTTGCAAGATCCAGAAACATACAAGCCTCTTGGTTTACTCTCATCCAATAGTTTGTAAGTACCTCGGACTAGCTTCGAAATTGCATCATTAGTAGACAAATTTTGTCTAAAACCAAATTGTAAGGGCGAAATTATACTATTTTGAATAAAGAAGTTGCTTAATCTACTTTTTAATGTCTTTTCAAACACTTTAGCAATTGATGTAATCAAAAAAATTGGGCGGTAGTTGGATGTTTTACATTTATCCCCTTTTTTGAACACTAGAGTTACTATCGATATTTCGAACTCTGCAGGACATGCACCAGTTCTATCTATTTGATTTATTAAATGTTCTAGTTGTTTAGATATTTCTACTGATACTGCTTGCAGCCATGAACACTGAAGATGTCTTTAAGGAATTCGAATGTAGAAGCTGACGTCGGCGCAGATTTTGACAATCTTATCTCCGGTCACTTTGATTTAGCGTCAATCAGAATGAAAATGTAATAACCATCTTTCGGACCTGCGTAATCGATATGGACACGTTGGAAATTTGATTTTGGCTGTTCCCACGGATGTAAAGATGCAGCGGGTGGGGCACAAGCAGTTGAAGCATAAGCATCACAATTCTTCACGAAAGATTCGATGTCACGATCAATGTTTTTCCAATAGCAATATCTTCGAGACCAGCTTTTCATTTTGGAGGTATTGACGTGGGTAGCATGTAGTTCTGACGATACTGAGGTTTGAAAGGTGTCAGGAATTATGACTCGATTTCCTTTGAATATTACTCCTTCCTGTAGTGAGTAGCTTTCCTCTTGATTTTCTCCGTTATTCAGTTGTTAATTCAATTTTGATAGCTTACTATCCTGCAACGTAGCAGCAGCGATGGTTTTGGCTATTAACACGTCGGTTGATATCTGATTGATACATTGCTGTTGAATGATGTCATCTTCATTTAAAAAAATAATCTACATGGGCGGTTTCTTCTGCTTTTTTGTGTTTGATGACTTAATCAAATCCACTAAGAATTGTGGCTTAACGTAGGAGTCTTGAAGCAGAAAGAATTGGCAGTTTATCATCCTGGTCAAATATTCGACTTAAAGGTCTATTGTCTGTGACTAGAGTGAATTTTCTCGCAAATAGAAACATGTGAAATTTATTGACTCCGTATATTATCGCTAAAACTTTGCGGTCCAATTGACTATAATTTCCTTTGGCTACTGTTAGTGATCTCGAGGCAAAAGCTCCTGGTCTTACTTGATCATTTATGACATATGATAAGACAGCACCTATACCTACAGGGCTAGCATCATAACTGAGTATAACTGGCAAATCTGGGTTGAACGGCATGAAAACACGATCGCTGGCAATTTCTTTCTTCAATCGAAGGAACGATTTTTGACACGATTTTGACCATTTGAACTTTGTATTTTTGCGGAGCAGACACCTTAGAGGAAATGTCAGGGATGAAAAATTGGTAATAAATTTGGCTTAGTAAGGGGTAATTCCCAAAAATCTTCGTACTCCTGCAGTATCACTTGGTGGTGGAGCATCTATAATTGCGCGAACTTTCTCAGGACTTCTCTTGATGCTGTCATGCTCGATAATATATCTAAGGTATGTAATTGACGTCTTGAAAAATTTACGTTTTTCACGGTTGAGGTGCAGATCATATTGGCGTAGGCGATTTAGACAATTGATTAGAGTTGACAAACAATCTTCTTTATTTAACCCGTATATGATGATATCGTCGAAATATGCTGTAGCACCTTCCAATCCGGACAGTATTTGATGTAGAATGCGATGGAATTCAGATGATGCAGACTTTATTCCGAAACTCAGACGTTTCATGGCGAAGACTCCTCGATGTGTTGACATTCTCTAAATCATTCGACTTTCTTTATCGACTTGAACGTGAAGGTAGGCTTTGTATGGGTCGAGTGTACAAAACGCGCTGGGATCTCGAAGGTTATTCACAACATCAGCGATTCGTGGAATAGGAAAATGTGCGTCGTGTAGCTGTTTGTTGATAGCGACTTTATAATCAACTGCTAAGCGTATCTTGCCATTTGCTTTTGGAATTGGAACCAACGGTGAACCCCTATCCGAGTGATTCACTTGATATAGTATATCGTTTGCAATTAATTCGTCCAATTTTTTATCGACTGCATCGCGAAGTGCGAAAGGAATGTCTCTGGCTTCGAAGAATACCTGGCCTGGCATTTTTCTTCAGTTTTAATGAGCACGTAAAATATCGGCAAATTCTTCCATTATTGACTCAGTGGTCCTTTCCAAGAAATTGACAGATTTGTCAGATGTAGTATTATCTTTTGACATATCTAGACGTTTGCGATCAATATTCAATCGACGTATCCATACTCTACCAAAGATCGGACTGAGATGGTCAGGTACCACAAATAATAATTTATTTGACGTGTGGCCCTCATATTTGACAAGAATAACAGCACAACCAAGCGGTTTGAAAATACCATGGGTGTATAAACGAAATCGTACATCAGTCTGTTCAACGTCACCTTTGAAATTCAACTTGGCAAAATCACGAAACGGAAGTAAGGTGAATGCCGATCCTGAATAAACTTCCAGATTAGACGAGAAATTGTCATATATTTTATTCACACCTTTAAGATTATCTAGAAAGTTTGATTCGGCTATCTCTTCAGGATTCAATTCGACATTTTTGACTTGAGAATCTACTTGTCTCTTCATTAAATACGACAAGCAAACCTTTTTGACGTGACCTGTTATTGAACAGGCACTACAACGTAATTTTTCACGAGGCACTTGACAATTATTCGACCTATGATTTGTTCTAGCACATCGAAGACAGTTCCGCTCGATTCCAAGTGCTTTAAAGTTATTTTCTATTTTTGACGAGTCTGTGACGGAGAGCTATCACTTGGACAGAAACGTTCAAAACGGTTTGTCGATTCTCTATTTTCAGAACGTGAAATCCTATTAACGTCTGTATTGGCTGATGTATTTGAGAAACATTGATTTGACATTTCTCGACAATCGATTTTTAATGTTCCATACGCTAGTGCTGATTCGTCCATTTTTTCGTATGTTGCCTTCGCTAGTTCTAAAAAATTTTCCCGGATTCCATTTATTTCACATTGACACTCGAATTTACGGTAATTGACGTAGTTCTGTTGAATATTGGCTAATCGTCTCCCTTCCTTATTGATTTCTTGAAAAGAAGCGATGTTGATGTACGATTATATTCGGGGCTGGACATAGATGATCTTCCAATAGCTTGACAAGAGTGGCATAGGTCATTGTAGCGGGATCTGCCGGTGTAGTAAGTGAACATATCACGGTATGTAACTTTCAAAAATTGTAAACGAAACGGTTAATTCACATCAGAAATCCAAGGTTAGATTTCTTCCTCTTTCTCCTTGAATTTATTGTTAATTTGGCATCAACCTTTATAAACAAACATTTGTTTAAATGATCTTCCAAAGGTTAAAATCGCTAAGTGGTCTTCCAAAAAAAGGGTTACTTTTTTGTTTTGGTTTCTTCTAGAATAACGTGGCACTTGCTAAAATGTTAATCACATTTTGTGGATTTAATTTCATAATTAGAGAGATATTTAAGATTTTTTATGTACTTATATACCACTGAATAAGTACCATATATGTGGATATTATATGTATCTTTAATATCATCTGAAATTTATTTATTAATTTAACTTTGGTTAAGCCAAAGCCACTTTAAGGCCACATGTCAACTTAGGTGGGTTTGAACATAAATGATATATCCTTCACCTTATACTTTTCCAACACTGTATGATATACTAAAGTAAATGTTTGTCTTTTAGGCCTTTTTCTTTCTTTGATTTTGCTGTTTTTTTTCCTATTTCTGGCTTCACTTTTGTTCCCATTATATTACGCCGGATATTTCTTGACCATTGGATCTACAGTCTACACATTGGGATAACACCATTTTCCTGCTCCTCTGTATGCTTTCCAGTTAGTGACACTGTCTGAGTCAAAGAAGTAAATTTGGATTCCTGACGTGTGACTCGGTTGCTAACAATTGGAACAATAGTATAGAGTACTCCTCTTATTGGATCGCAACACATTCCATAAGATAAGTGGTAGATATAGGATCTCCATTTAACCAGTTATTATAATAACACTAGTTTTTTTATCTTCTTTTAATTTAAAATTTACTTCCCTACCTCTTCAAGGTATAATCGAGTAATCTACAATAAAATGAGAAATAAATAACATATAATAAAGTTCCAAACTTCATAATTAGATTTATATAGGTAATTCATAACAAATTAATAGAACTTACTTGTAAGCTGGCAGCACAAACTTGTGAACCTTAATAATATATACGTATATATCTTGAAAGGGGCTCTCGAACATTGGTAATCTATTATGATTATTTTTAAATGCATTTAATTGTATCATCATCACTTGTTTTATAGCACATCGTAATAAAGAGATATATTTGAGAAAGAACCTGCACTGTTTGCTTTCAGAAAGCACTCCGAACCCATTATTATTTTCCTTTTCTAACCTCAGGACCGGGGGACGAGAGTAAATATAATAATAAAAAGCTTGTCTCTTACATATGGTCATAGATAGGTAACAAGTTGTCAAATTCGCATGTTTTTGCCTGTGTTTTGATTGTGTTCAAAAATTATTCGACGGGCTCATCTTCTTTCTGCACGATTCTGAAGAAATTGTATCTTTCAAATGAGACGTTAATTTTTGGTATGAAGTATTCCTCAAACTTGTTCATTATCTGATTCACGTTTCTCTGCTGGGCTTCAGTTAGGTTGAAGTTGTTGAATATCTGTATTGCTTCAGGGGTCCAACCGTGGCCATGAATGTTGCTGCCTGCACTTCAGGTGATTTTTTGCTGAGTTGTGATGCAATAGCATACCAGTTGAATTGTTGTATCCATCCTTTCCAAGTGGCTGACATGTTTTGAGGGAAAAATAGAGGTTTTGCTGGTCTTATGCCGGCCTCGCCACTTTCATATCCCATGTTTAGGTTTTTCTTTTTTATTAACGTATGGTCCTAAAGTTTTTGGAAAATTTTTGAATGCTATTAAATTATTCCAAATTCTTTTAATTTTAAAAGCACATGTGGCAACAATTTACAACACTGATAACGAAAAATAATTGCAAATTACATTATGGATAGTGGCCCGTTATCCTCAATGAGTCGTAATTTTCTTCGGACTTGTCCCATCTTCCTTTGGACAAGAGCAGGTTCTATTTTTCTAATCTTTTGGAAGATGCGACGCCTCAATTGATCTTCATTTGTAGCTTCCCATCCTTTATCGTACACTTTCCTCGATAGTATTGACCAAAATTCCTCTATTGGCCTAGCCTGAGGTACATTAGGAGGATTGTCCAACTTAGGTACAAAGTCAATGTTATTTTCACTTAACCACTGTCTGGTAATTCTAGCATAATGGCATGAAGCTAGATCAGGCCAAAACATTATTATATTATCGTGGAGATGATGTATATTTAAAAAATTAAGTAATTTAGTAGGACATTTTTGAATATAAAGTTCTGCATTTAAGGCTTCTCCCCGAACACGACTGTGAGATAAATCCTGCTTCAGAAATGACACACCACACTAAAACTTCATCCTCAAATTTCGATTTACTTTTAAATTAAACATTGTCCTGTGTATTTTCTATGTTATCGGTATAAAACCCATCGTTTCCTTTCATTTCTGAATGGGATAAGGTGAAATATTTTTCATCATCCATTACAATCAATTTATTGGCAAAGTGGATACGCCTTAATGCGCGGCAACACCGCGGAATTATTTCTAGCTGGTCTGCGGTGTATTTTGGTGCCTTTCTTCTTTTCCCAAACACTAAGTTTGTGCGATCAATTGTTCTTAATACAGTGGTTTTCGAAATACCAAATCTCCGGGCTAACTTTCTCTGAGAAACTCCAACTTTGTCTTTAGCAGCTTCCATCAGTCTTCTTTCTCTTCTTACACTCAAAATTCTTGGTCTACCGCTTTTCGGTAAATTAATGCATGGTATACCCTCTTCACAATTCCTTATAGTGTTGAAAATAGTTGACTTACTTATATTTTGCTCTTGGTTGATTGCAACAATATCATGCTTAGGTATTCGTCCAACTAGATTGTAAATGCCCTGACGAATATCTAATTTGTAAGATATTTTGCTACAATCGATTTGCAAAACCAAACTGTCATAATCAAACTTGATTACGTGTGACGTTTAAGTTTCAATGGCAACTTGATTAAACGACATTGGATACAAAAATAAATCATTTAAAAATTTTCCAAAAACTTTAGGACCATACGTTATTACATTCCATCACTTTTTAATAATTCGTCACACGAATTCTGACACCATGTAATGTAGTGTTTGGCAATAAAAAAATATATTGATGCTTTTATTCATTTCTACATGAAAATTAGCTCATAACAGTGTTTTTTAATGACATGACATCATTACTTCATCTGACTTATAACAAAACTTGTTTTTCAACATTGACGCTTAAGGCGCGTTTATAGCGTGGTGTAAAGCCCACGTTACAGTAACTAAGCACACTGTTTTATCCTAAATGAAGGAAAAGGATGGAAATAAGAAATAATGGGAGACACTTTGGTAATTTATATAATGATACTTCTACTTACATTTGCTTCTTCTTCTTTAGTCTCTAAAACAGCTTCTGATATAACACAACTATCTTCTTCCGGAAGAATACTACCGCCATTTTGAACTTCTTGTGTTTTAGATTGGAACTACGAAAAAGGTATTTTTAGGAAATATGGAGTTACATATTTAATGGCTAACTGAGATATCCTAGTTCATTCAATTACCGAAATAACCGTGTTAAGGCCGAGGCACATATGACCTCACAGCACCCTTACACCGTGTCACTGCTGTATGTTGTGCCTAGTCTGGCGAAAAAATGCGCAATAGAAAGATACCACGTAATGCCCACCTTACTCCAATAACAACGCACTAAGGACCTAATGAGCTCGATTAGCTTAGTTTACTTCTTGACGGTCTAAAAATTTCAACGAAGCCTTGAATTTCACGAAATTATGTTTTAAATAATATCTCAACATGATAATATTAAAATGGATGTGAAGAAATCAATCAAGAATATTATAAAGTTTCGAAATGAATACTGAACTTTAGTTTTGGTCTTTAGTTTTATACCAGCAAAAATGTACAAAGTTATGTAAGAAATATTTTTGTTAAATATATTAACAATATAATGAGAATCATAATTATTTGTACCAAGACTCGATGAATATATTATGTTCCAATCACACGTTGAGTTCGAAATATTATTAAAACATGGACTGCTTCAAAATTTGAATAAAATTAGTTGATTATATTTTTGACAAAATATCTGACATATAACACACCTCGAAATGGACTTACTTATCATGTTTCAATTAACTATAGCTCACGTCACGATTCAAAGGAGTGTTATGTATAAATCTGCAGCTAATTGTAGCAACCGTTAGATGAAAGTTGAAATCTCATTTATCGTGATTTCTCATTATCGAAATCAAATTACAAGTCTGACTATAATAATTGGATTTTATAAGAGAAATATAATTTTAACTAACACTCTCTAATAAATTTAATGAAAACTATGATGAGGCACATTAAAGCGTTACTTTTATTGATCCATTCAAACAGAGAAGCAATATTTTCTTAGAAAAAACGTATGATTATAAGTGTGGAAGTAGAAGTAGTTTCTTACTGACTTACAGGTTTGATCACTTTTACTATAAAATAGGTTTTTAGTCCAGCTGCCCTTAGTGATTCATCTCGTTTCTCCCCATATCCAGGCTCAACTTCAAATTCTCCATCAAGGAATGCCAGAGTTTTGTCAGATATATGTACTCTCCTGAAAATAAGAATAAGTAATTATTTAATTAATACATAGGTTGACAAGCTGTTGAACTGATAAATGCAATATTAATAATCAAAAACACTTGTAATCACTAATAGAAAGCAAAACAACATTTATCACTAGAAAATTTCGAAAATTTTAGAAGTTTTTCGAAAGATGCCTCACAACAGTTGACTTTCGTTAGCAATTGAAATTGTATATTGTGTGCTTGCATCATAGGAGTGTTGTTCTTTCAGATGGTGCCCAATTTTTTTTTTATTTGAACTAAGGTAACTGCAGGTAATATGGACACTCTAAGGACTCCTTTCAAATTGCAGAAGACGGAGAAAATATCAAATTCTGGACTATGTGAAGGAGAGTATGTGAAGGAGTTTTAGGATTATCAATATTAATTTTAATAGTACGAGTTCATGTTCATAAACTAAAGCCTTAAGCACTGGTTTTTAATTAATAAAAATGTATATTTTTAAAAAAATTGTTTTTATGGTTTTATTGAAAAATAATTACAAATGGGCATATTGTTGATCCGGGGTCGGTAATGTGGCCACATATTTAAATATGATAATTTTATGCTTTAAAGTGATGTAAGTAGGTATTACCCAAAAGAAAAATTTAAAACATGAGAAAAAATTAAAAAAAGAACTATGTTCCATCACAATATGGACAAAGGAACACTTCTATTTTGTCATTTGGGGTAAGTCCCATACATTCTTCATGGACATACTTCCTACAGGAAGAGCATAAACGCATATACACTACTCTGTCTTCTTCGCACGATTTACAATACCAAGATTATGTTTTGTGTTTAGATTTTCGTTTGGAAGGAGAAACAGTTTTTTTGGTAACACTTTAAGACCTTCACATTTACAAGATTTAATAAGTTACAGTGCTGGCCCTTCAGGAAAAAATCTCTTATCATCTTTGTGTAAATTATGTAATTTTATTTTAAATGACACAGTCAACATCAGTATTAGTCCTATTTTATTCGGAGCGTCACTATTAGCTTTAACTAAAGAAGCAGGAGGTATCAGAACAATTGCTATTGGTACATTTTATCGTCGTTTAGTAGCGAAAATAATTTGTTCAAACATCAGAGGCAAATTAGGATATTTACTTCGTCCATTACAATTTGGTTTCGGGTCGAAAGGTGGTTGTGAAGCAGTTGCACAGGCAGCAAGATCTCTAATCATCCAGACGTTAATAATAAAGTTTTTCTGAAAATTGATTTTGAAAATGCTTTCAATGCAATCCATCGCGATCATTTATTAAAACTTGTAGCAGATATTCTACCTGAAATTTTTCCCTTCATCAATCAATGTTATCGATTCCCTTCATATCTTTTATTTGGCTAAAACATCATTTATTCGGAAAGAGGCGTCCAACAAGGGGACCCTTTGGCATCTTTCTTTTTTTGCATATCGATACACAAACTTATAAGCAGCATTGACACATACTTCAATGCTTGGTACCTTGATGATGGTTCTTTAGGTGGTAATACTAATTCCGTGTTCAAGTCTCTTGTCTATATTATAAACAATTCCAAGGATATTGGTCTTGAACTCAATTTCAGCAAATGCGAGTTATTTTTCTTAGAATCACCAAATAATCTAACCATTGATAAATTTAATTCTGTAGTACCGGGCATAACAATTACCAACAGACAAAATTTATTTCTATTAGATGCTCCTTTATTAAACGAATCTTTTGTATCAGCTTTCAATGAAAAACTAACCTTTTTCAAAAAAATGTCATCTCGTTTATCCTGGTTACCGACACATATTGCTTATCACCTTCTCAAGAATTGCCTATTAATTCCAAAATTAACATATATCTTAAGATGTAGTCCGACCTGGTTACATAATGATAACTTCATCAATTTTGACAATAACATTCGTCATTCATTAGAGTCATTAATTAACATTAAATTAGAGGACCTTTCTTGGGAAAAAGCTTCACTACCTGTTTCATATGGTGGTTTAGGAATTCGCTCGATCGTTTCAGTAGCTCTTCCTTCTTTCTTGTCATCATTAAATAGTTCAAAAAATTCCATTAATTACACTCTGCCTATATTTTTCGACACACAAGACTCTTTATTAATGGAGGCAGAAAATATTTGGTCATTAAAGTCTAACAAAGTTGTACCTGATGAATATAAATCCTTTCAAAAATCCTGCTTTATTGAACATTGAAAAAGAAAATCTGCTTCAGAAAGCTATCAATTTACCAGACAAGGCTCGTTTGAATTCAGCATTTTCAAAGGAATCAGTAGCATGGTTAAACGCTATACCGTCGGCCCCATTAGGTGCGCTTCTGAATGACGAATGTTTCCGTATTTCTATTGGTCTCCGTTAAGGTTGTCAAATTTGTGTAAAACATCGCTGTCGTTGCGGAGCTGATGTTGATGAATATGGTAGACACGGCCTAAGCTGCAAATTAGGTGCCGACCGTTTTTCACGTCATTCTGCAATAAATGACCTAATCAAACGAAGCCGGTCATCTGCAAAGATTCCCTGTTCGTTGGAACCGTTAGGTACTTGCCGCGATGACGGTAAAGGTACGTTTCCTATGAGGCGGCTGACGCCAGCGTCTGTCGCTGAGCGTCTGACGCGGTATACTGCTACTATGAAATCTAATGCAATCATTGTCTTAGAAGCGTCACTGCGTGCGCAGCGGCTGGAGGTGGAAGGGGCCGCGCGGCTAGACCTCTCTTTGAGCAGTACTGACGCAGACGCTCTCATGTAAAATGACTTCCAAACTAGTGTTTTCAAGTGTTGATGATGAAAAACTAGTGGAAAGTGTGTCTAAATTTCCTTGTATTTACGATGTGAGTAATAGACTTTACAAGAATCAAGTTGTGAAAGACAATGCATGGAAGGAAATAGCAGAATGTACGGAGAAATCAGGTAAGAAAATATTATTTGTCCTTACTATGTTTTATATTTTTCTTAAGAATTGTTTTATGCATACCATTTACATTCTTGTATACATGTTATACGTGATACATATTTGTTATGTTGTTATAACTCATCATTCACAAACAAAACAATTTTATTGTAAGTAGCAAACAAGATTTATGATTGTGCTTACAAATTCGGTCTCTACTAATAATATTTTTAGTTTAGCAGATCAGTAAAAATTGAAATAAAACTTCATATGGCAATTAGTTAGTTCTAGTCACATAATTATTCTGCCAAGCTATTGCTCCAACATGACTGTTAAAGTATTTCATAAATGAATCTCTCACATAAAACCCATCAGCATTTGCAAAGCCACCAGACCTTGCAAGTGGTGTAAAATTTCTCGATGGTGGAGGATCGGAAGGATCTAATTCATAATGTGGTTTATTTTGTGCCTCAAGAAATGCATCTCTAAGCATATTATGCAGACAACAAGCAACGATTATTAAGTGATCAGTAGTCTCTGGCTTCAAAGCAATGGGGGTGTAAAATATGCGAAAAATTTGGCATAGCAAACCGAATGCATTCTCAGAAACTCTACGAGCCCTACAAAGACGGTAGTTAAAAATCGCTTTTTGATTGTCAGCACTTGCGACGGGTTTCGAAAAAGGTTTCATCATATGTGTATGAAGCCGAAACGCTTCGTCACCAACAAACACGTGAGGCAACACAATGTCCGAATTTGGCAGCTTACCAGGTGGTGGAAACATAATATCGCTTCTGAATCGCTTCCCAAGATTACTTTTATCAAAAATCCCGCTGTCTCCTTCCTTGCCATAAGAACCCACATCAGTGAAGATAAACTTGTAGTTTGCATCAACGACAGCAAGCAAAACGATGGAGAAGAACTGCTTATAATTGAAGTACAAAGAACCACTTCGTGCAGGACAGAATATTCGCACATGTTTTCCGTCGATCGCTCCGACACAATTAGGAAATTGCCATTTTTGTTCGAATTGTTCAGCTTTCTTTTTCAATTCATCAGGTGTGATTGTTGGTAGAAATAGCGGCATCAGTTTGCTGCTTAGAACTGAAAGCGTCTGTTTTACAATTCTGCTGATGTAGCTGAATGAAATTATAAATGCAAAAGCCAGCGAATGAAACGATTCCCCTGTTGCCAAAAACCTGAAACGAAAAATTCGGAAGTCACTTGTAAAATAAATGAAAACACAAATTAAAAATTATTTTTGCTGTTAGAGATACCTAAACACTTATCCTATACTACTCACACTGGGTAATTGTGTCCATTTTTGTTGCAGCGGATGATTGTAAGAAAAGGTGGAAAAATATAAAAGATACTTTCCTTAAGAGGCAAAAGAGAGGAACGGGAACTGGGACTTCTGCTTCTAGTAAACCAAAGCCATGGCCATTGGCCGATATGTTATCGTTTCTTGGAAAAGTTAATTACAAGCGAGAGTAACTCAAAATATTGAATTTTACTGTACACTAAAAAGCTTTAATATTTTTAATTTACAGAAGCATATCAAACACATCATCTGACAATACCTATGGCCAGGGAGACGATGAAACAGTGGAAGAAGAAACGATGGCAACTGAAGAACACTCGTTTATTACTGAACATGTGCCATTAGAACCTCAGCAACCTCATACTTCAAAGCAAAAGTCAACCCCGCCTGATGTTTTTTTTTTCGCCCTAGTAAACGGCAAAAGCATAATGAGAAAGTGATCAGTTTCTTGGAGGAAACGCGCAAAGAAAGGAATGACATTTTAAGGGGGTTGGTTCAGAAGTGCGATGACGAGATCGATCTATGGTCTTCGATCTGGAAAGTCGCAATTCAATTTACATCTTTGCTCCGCAACATTCAGCATCTACAAGTTGTAGTAGTTCAGCAATGGCATCACCTTTAGCAACAGTTACGAACTGTGATCAAATTAATTTTTTAGAGTCACATGACTGTACGCAGTTGGAAGAGAATCGAAATTACGCAACATTGTAACAAGTTCCTTTTTATTCAAATAAATTGTACTGCAGATAATATATAATTCATCATTCTCCCGTACCTCTTTACAGCGTTTCTCAACCTTTCAGTATATGCGACCCAATTTTCAATCATACCTTTCATCGCGCCCCCCTCTCATACAATATTATATTCCCCCCTTTAATTTTATCGCGCCCCATAGGTTGAAAATCGCTGCTCTTATGTATACTTATGTACCAAAAATATTTTTTCTTTGCTTACCGTAAAGTTACAGCCAGTTTTTCTTCAGGGGTGATAGGGTACTGATATCTGTTTGAAGAATCTGTTCTAATATCATCCTTTATTAGATCCAAAACATAATTAAACTGAGCGACGTTTAGCCTAAAAAATTCCCGGAACTTTTTGTCATCCTGCACTAAATGCTGATTGATAAGTTTTACAAAGATACCTTCATCTTTCCTTCTTTTAAATAAGGTATTGACTTCAGCATTACCCTCAAGCATCAATTGTTCCAATAGAATTTCTTCTTCTTCAATTTCTTCAAGCATTAATATGCGTAATAGAATATCTCGGTCACTCATTTTAAAGACTTCACTTTGAAGGGCCGCACACAACTGACGCTTCAGAAGAAACAGTCAAGTACGCGTCAGCCGTGCACGTCAGACGCTCAGCGACAGACGCTGGCGTCAGCCGCCTCATAGGAAACGTACCTTAAACGTCCAGATGGTATGACCCTTATTCCATGGCAACGCGGCAGACGAGTTATATGGGATTTCACTTGCACTGACACTTGGGCTCCGTCTCATGTCCGTTGCACTTCTACTTCCGCAGGCGATGCAGCTTTACAGGGCGAAACTATTAAAATCAATAAATATTAAAATTTGGAGAACATTCACATTTTTATTTCTGTAGCAATTGAAACCTGTGGTGTTTTTGGTCATGAAGCTTTAAAATCCAATTAAGAAATCAGTATAAAAAAATATCAGTAAGAACCAATGAATCAAGAGCAACTTTGTTATTTACACAACAAATAAGTATTGCAATTCAAAGAGGAAGCGCTCCATCTTTTCTTGGTACGTTTCCCAGTTCTAAGCCTCTAGAAGAACTTTTTATGGAACCTTATCATAAGAAACCTAATTCTTCCACCACTTCCAAACTTTCTCACACTACAGATCCTAAATCATGTGATCTTTCCTTTTTCCGAAATTCTTATTTAACATTTTCATTCTCTTCTCCAGGTTGTGGGCCTTCTGATAATACATGCGTTGAAAATTTAATAAATCATGAATTCAAGAAGCATTTGGACCTCAATGTACTCTAAAAAATATAGGTAATCGCCAGTCAGATGATGTCCCATTCATAGGAATACTGAAGAAAATGACTATGCTAGAGAATGATGCGATTCCTATACGCAATAAATTATCTTTGACGAAAACAAAATATAGAACTGGTTTACCCCAAATAGGGTTGAAGACATCAAATAAAAACGTAAACGACCAAATGGAAGTTTTTTATACTAACAGTGTGGCATACTCTAAGAATACTAATATAGACAATTTGTATGATGAAGACGGAAATCACACATCAGTAGCCGATTTGAGTAAAATTTTTAATGTCAAACTCTCCATAAAAGTAAAAAATGGTACTAACCTCGCCAATAAGGCAACTGTGGTTAGATCCAAAATATCTGATGTCACCAATAGAGTGAAACCAATTAGTACAAAATCTATATCAACCAGAGTTAAAAAATCTAGTAATAATCTTTCGTTGACCAAAAAAAAATCCATTGCCTCTAACAAGTGTCAAAATAACCGCGATGTTTTGCAGTCAAATTCAAAATAGGAAAAGAATGAAGACGTAGAAAAAAATAATGGTTCAGAAGTCAATAGGGTCGTAGTAACTGAGGAATCAGTAAACATCAATTCCTTTTCTAAAAATAATCCTAGTGTTAACAACTTCTCTTCATACATTTCATTTTCGATCAAAAATTTTCAGAAAGGAAATGATACCCAACAAGAACAAAAGGACACGTCTAAAAATGATGTAGATAACAAGAAATGTATTAACAAAGTGAACCAGACCAATGATCTATCGACATCACCCAAACTTTCCAAATCCGTAATATCTACATCCAATTTAATAGCAAACAACATCAATTCAAATTCCTTTTCACGCCGATCAAGTGAGAAAGACAATCATAGAATCCGAGATTATTCGTACAATGATAGTAGTTGCGAAAGAGCTCTTATCAATATCTCCACAATCAGATCCAGAAAGGGTATTCCCCAAGAATCTTTGGGCCTCGAAGGCCTCAAAAATATTGGTAACACATGTTTCATGAATAGTATTATCCAATGTCTATCAAACACAAGGTGGCTATTAGAATATCTAAAGAAAGACGCATACATAAGAGATATTAACATAAACATATCTAGCATGAAAGGAACACTAATTAAAGCATTTGCTGAAGTAATTCAAGAGCTTTGGTCTGCAGACGGTTCAGAGAGAGTTGTTAATACAGTATCATTGAAAATCAGGTTCAGCGATTTACTTCAAGTTTCATGGGATACACTCAACATGATGCACATGAGTTTCTTCGTTACCTATTAGCAGGACTTCACGAAGATGTCAACAAGGTATATGAAAAACCAAAGCCCATATTAACAGATATTGATTACAAACTTAGTGATATCGAGAATGCACAAGAATCTTGGTAGAGATAGCCGAGAATGGACAACTCCAAGATTTTGGATAACTTTGTCGGTCAATTAAAATCAACAATCAAGTGCACACACTGTGGTCACTGTTCAGTTACCTACGATCCGTTTTGGGATTTATCCCTTTCGATACCCCAAATAACAGGTCAATTACGACTTTCACAATGTTTAGATTCGTTTACAAGAGAAGAAACACTCGACGGTAATGAGAAACCAACTTGTTCGAAATGTAAGGAACGAAGACGATGCACTAAATCATTCTCAATTCATAAATTTCCGAAAATATTGGTTATTCACCTCAAGCGCTTTTTGCAAACAGAAAGTTTCAGTGGAAAACTTAATGTCGCAATAGATTTTCCAATAGAAGGGCTTGATATGAGCCATTACGCGGCTGATAATGTGGCACCTTGTATGTACAACCTCTACGCTATATCAAATCACTATGGAACCACTTATAATGGTCACTACACAGCATTTTGTCGACATTCCTACTCGGGACAGTGGCACTAATATAACGATTCAAGAGTGCTATTAATATCGTGGAAATCTCTAGTAAGTGGAGAAGCATATGTTCTGTTCTATGAACAAGATGACACAAAATCCCACCTTTAAGTTTAATAAAATTTTCTATTAGTTTTTAAATTGTATATTTTCATTGTGAACCAATGTCTTATTTGGTTTTTTCTGCAAAATTCATTTATATATTGATATATACATTGTATCCTATTGAGAATTGTAATATAAATTTGTAATTATTGAAGGTAGACTTTTTTACTCGTGCTTGCCATTTCGTCGTCTGGTTTGAAAGTGCTCGTAAATAAATCCTTCGAGCTTCTAATAGCAAGTTTTCGGGCTTTTTATCCTTTATTGTGGCTCGTTCCGGAGTATCAAACAAGACGTTGCTGGCCTTGTAGGAGTCATTTTACATATCCTCGGATCCAGAATCTTCATCTTGATCTTCATCAATGCTGGAATCGTGTAGACTAAAAGGAGAATTAGAGTGTCTAAATTCCGGTGAAGGTATTCTAGTACGGAGAAAGGTTCTCTTTGTTGTGTGCCCGATGTTGAGGGTACAATGTCATATTCCACAGTGGAGACTCCACAATGCGGTACTGGTAGTTTTATGGAATCTTCTGTTACTGGTACTTTATTCGTGACGGTGCTGGGAAGCAAATGCTATCTTCGGAGTTATATCAAGGTTAAAAGGATATAAATTCCCGTACAGGAGAAGCCAAATTTTATATTAAGAGGAGTCATAGATTTGTCCCAGATAGTGGAAAATACTGTTCCAAATCGTTGTTTGGTAATAACTCGATCCTGGTAATATTATATTATCAATTGTTCGTCCCAGCAATATTCGAAAGAATACTTCCTTGTCTATAGGTGTTACTGGGAAGACAGTACAAGGCAATTTCGTATTCTTTAGATATCTTGACTATTCTGTAGTCTAAATGACTTTTTGCTCCGTCAAAAATAATTGGATAAAGTCCAGTAACCTTAAATTCTGCAAAATAATGAATCCAATCACAAAAAGTTTCGATGTTCATACTTTCTTTTGGGGTAATGCGCACAGCCGTTCCTGGCGGTATAGAGTCAACCCATTCTGGCTTCATATGTTTTTCTTTAACCAGAGCAATTGGAGGTATTTCTGTACCAAGAGTGTACCACAGGAAATAATTGTTACACTCTGTCCGTGCTTATTGGCCAAAATATGTATCTTTTTGCCCCTTCTCTCAACAGAACTTTTTGTTGGTGATGAAGGCGTAATGTGCAGACCTTCTCATCAATATTGTAGATCCATTTAGGTTCATTAAAAATATTCATATCTCTGAAAATAATGCCCAGCTCTCTGAAATTATCCTCTACAATAAACTTATTTAGTTTTTGTGCCCTTGCTTGATTTGTTTTGTACTCTTCTAGGACAAATTTGGCATTATGAAATGGATTTGGGATACTAACGCACTCTATTTCTGGATCGCATCATTTAAGTGCACTCCCAATTTTTTCCTTCATAGATTGGACCTTTGGCAGTACTTTCCCATAGAACTGAATGAATATTCTGATTATTTTGGTCTGTGCGATTTATATATGAAGGCTTGTTTTCTTTAAATTTTAATCCTCTGCAAAAATTTATATTATCGAAAAATGGACAACATTAGCCGATTTGTCGTTCCAAAGAACCCCATTTCTCATAATTTCCGTATTTTTGGAGAGGAAAAATATTTTCCGACAAATACAGTGTGACCCACTTAAGATCGCAACACCCAGTTATAGCGTTTAATTAACATTTGATCAACTTAAAATTTTGGTGGTTTAAGGAGGTTGGCAAGAGGACTATTTTTACTTATTAACATTTTATTAATGTCAGTAGTGTACATTTTTAGGGGGCTTCAAAACGTCGATTTTTCAAAATAAAGTATTAGTGATTTTTTGATTGGATTTTCGGTTACCACACTGTAAAGAGTATCCGTTGAAATCCCTTAATTGAAATTTTGAGTAATGTCACATCACCGGTGTCAGAGATGTAAGTCGTCAAAAATTGTTTTTTTATTTTTGAACGGCCCTGTATACACGCTAATCGACGTTTTATGAACTCCACATTTTGGTGTTCAGTGAAAAACAATTAGTTGACTGGTTGTCCTAATCAATATTTGATTTAATGGCAGTAGCGTACGTCTATAGGGGACTTCAATAAATCGTGTTTAAAAAATTCCTGTAGGACCAAATACATTTATTTTGGATTAAACAAATAAACAAAATTTTTATGAAATTTCAACTACACCAATTTCAAAATAATCAAACACTAAATAAACAGAAATTAACTTGAATAGCGGTGGCCTTTACCAAACCTTTATTAAGTTCAATACATTTGTCATATCGTTTCCTTATGTTCTGCACTGCATTCCTTATCTGTTGGGGTGTGATTTCTGCACAAGCTCGACGTAATCTTGGGCGAAGGTCTACCCAATTTGTTGGACGTGATTTGTAGACCTTTCGAGTTACAATACCCCATAGGAAAAAAATCTAGAGTGGTAAGATCGGGGGATCTGGGCGGCCAATGAATTATTGGACTACCTCGGCCTATCCTACGGTTCGAAAAATTTGCATTTAGCCATTGCTTAACGATCCTTGCGTTGTGGATTGAGCTACCGTGTAATTGAAAATAGAAATTTTGTCTTGTCGCAAGTGGAAGTGCATGAATTTCATCTTCTTACATTATTTTTTAAAATGTGCTTACTTACAGCTCCAGTTGCATTAAATACATTTTTTATTCTGAGTACAAAGCTAATGTTAATAGGGAGACGATCTTGATGTCTATAGTTAAATATTCGGCAGACTTTTCTAACGCTTCGGCCCTTGTCTCCACAAAGACGTATAATTTCAATTTTTTCTTGCACCGACAATTTTTCAACCATTTTAATTAAGAGAAATAATTATTATTTAAATAACGAGTTCAAGGAAGGAAACTTAAATTATTATGACATTTGCATAAACTGACATTTGCACAGGAACCAAAATCAAATCCTGCTTTTTAATTTTGTTTAAATTACCTACATAAAATTAAGAGTGAATACCAATCATAGGAAAATGTTTATTTAGCTACAAAACTCATTTCACAATGAAACGCAGTAGGTACCTTGGAATAAAAAGGGCAGTATCGAAATCTTGTGATCAAATATAAAAACAGTTTAGACTGTGATGTTGAGAAATGAAAATAACGTAACGCTTGGCGGGACGTACTACACCAAAGACAGGTAACTAACATGACTCGAATTGTAGATTACTACTCCATTCTCGACGCGCGTTTCGCTGATCATGTCAGCATCATCAGGAGATTATGTTAGTGGTTTTTAAGGGTGCTTTTTACAATGGGGTCAAAATGTAAGGAAAAGTTGCAACTACTATTTTTTAAAACACGAATTTTTGAAGTCCCATATAGACGTACGCTACTGACAAAATACAAATATTAACAAGAGCAACAACTCAACTAATTGTTTTTTACCTACCACCAAAATGTAGAGTTCATAAAACGTCGACTACCGTGTATACAGAGCCGTTCAAAAATCAAAAAAACAATTTTTGAAGACTTACATCTCAGACACCGATGAAGTGAAATTACGCAAAATGTGGATTTAGGGGTTTCAAGGGATACTCTTTACAATGTGGTAACCAAAAATCAAATAAAAAAATCGTTAAAAACTTTTTTTGAAAAATCGACATTTGAAGCCCCCTAAAAATATACGCTACTGACATTAATAGAATGTTAATAGGTAAAAATAGTCATCTTGTCGACCTTTTTAAACTACCAAAATTTTAAGTTAATCAAAAGTTAATTTTTCGCAATTCTCCATATTATATATTTTTTGCCTATCTTCCTCTCGGAACATGTTCGATTAGATGAAATTTCGTCTAAAATAGATGGGTGACTTTGTTAATGTCCTAATTCTATCATTTTTTGGGTAACTATAGATATTTGATTTTACCCCTCTTAATTCGATACTCTAAGTTTGACGCACTATACATCTGAATCTTATCATTGTAGTGCACTCCTGACTTATTTCTTCATAGATTGGACCTTTGACAGTACTTACCTAGAAAATTAAATGAATCTTCACATTATTTTGGTCTGTGCGATTTTCAATATGAAGGCATGTTTTCTCTTAATTTAAATCCTCTGCTAAAATTTGAAACATTTATCTCATCGAAAAATGGACAACACCAGTCGATTTGTCGTACCAAAGAACCCCATTTCTCATAATTTCAGTATTTTTTGAGGGGAAAATATTTTCCGACAAATATGTACCTGAATTTTTCAAAAATATATTTTGGCCTATCATCCTCTCGAAACATGTCCTAACTCTATTAATTTATGAGTAACTATGGATATTTGATTTCACCCCTCTTCATTCTGTAGTCTAAGTTTGACGCACTCTACTTCTGAATCGCATCATTGTGGTGCACGCCTGATTTTTTGCTCCATAGACTGGACCTTTGACAGTACTTTCCTAGAAACGTAATTGAATATTTTCATCATTTTGGTCAGTGCAATTTTTTATATGAAGGCATGTTGTCGTTTAATTTAAATCCTCTGCTTAAATATGGCTTAAATATGAAACATTTATCTCATCGAAAAATGGACAACATCAGTCGATTTGTCGTACCAAAGATCCCCATTTTTTATAATTTTTAACTCGAGTAAGTCGGTAAACTCTTGCTGTTAATAGGTATCCAATTTGTGAAAGCCGAATAATTATTTGAACCAATTCTTCTTCCTAGAGTTTTTGTAAGTATCGTCTTTCGACCTAAAGAAGGTTTATCTTGCTTTCCTTCTTCTAAATATCTTCTAAGTGTTCTTCTTGATATATGGTATCTATCACTTGCTGTCTTTACTGCCATGCCGTTCTCGATCGCCGTTAATGCCGCAGACAAATTTTCTTTAGTCCATCGACTACGCAGTCTCTGACACTGATAACGTGCCATTTAAGGCCTGCAAAATTAGTTTAATTCGGTGCCTTGGTTTAGACATTAATATCACCATGGTCATATTGCTCTACTTTTCACCTGGCCATATCAATCTTCAGTAACATCATGAAATGTTTACCAAAATTATAACTTTAAAACGATGAATAAGCAAAAAACTAACATGCCTATCGTCTTTCTTAGATCTTTTTAGATATGTACAACGTAAAAGAGAAATTATAAACTTACCAGAGTAACAAAATAATTGACCTCTGTGAAGGTGGCAGAACCATTTCGGCAGAATCAAATAAAAACTATTACGACTTTTAGTACTCATTTTGTACTAATTTGTACCACAAAAAATAATTTTGTACCTTTACCCATTAAAGAAAAAAACATGGCGCTGCTAGCTTCATGTTAACCTAGAAAGCCCAAATTTAGAAAATTTGAAAAAAATGAAAATTAATACAGGAAATTGAAGAACTGAATTTGTACTAATTTGTACCACAAAAAAAATTAACATCAACCCCCTCAAACAACCCCTATTGCGATAAATTGAACAGCAGATCCATACTTCTCCGATCTTTTCAATATATCTTGAAAAACGAAATATTAAATTCAATTCTATTAATACTAAATTTGTACTAATTTGTACCACGAAGAATATTTCAAAATATTAAAGTCAACCCACTTAAACAACCCCTGCTTTTATGAATTGAATAGCAAGCCCATACTTCTCCGATCTTTTCAAAATTTCCTGAAAAACGAAATATAAAAGTCGACTCCATTAAAACTGAATTTGTACCACAAAAAGTATTAACGTCAACCCCTTCAAACAACCCCTGATCGATAAATTGAATAGCAAGCCCATACTTCTCCGATCTTTTCAAAATTTCCTGAAAAATGAAATATAAAAGTCGACTTCATTAAAACTGAATTTGTACTAATTTATACCACAAAAATATTAACGTCAACCCCTTCAAACAACCCCTGATCGATGAATTGAATAGCAAGCTCATTCTTCTCCTATCTTCCCAATATTTTCTGAAAAACGAAATATCGATGTCGATTCTATTAGTACTAAATGTGTTCTAATTTGTACTATGAAAAATATTCCACAATATTAAAGTCAACCCACTTAATCAACCCCTGCTTAGATAAATTGAATAGCAAGCCCATTAACCTCCGAACTTTTTAAAATTTCCTGAAAGATGAAATATAAATGTCGATTGCATTAAAACTGAATTTGTACTAATTTGTACCACAAAAAAAATAACATCAACCCCCTCAAACAACCCCTATTGCAATAAATTGAACAGCAAGCCCATACTTCTCCGATCTTTTCAATATATCTTGAAAAACGAAATATTAAATTCGATTCTATTAATACTAAATTTGTACTAATTTGTACCACGAAGAATATTTCAAAATATTAAAGTCAACCCACTGAAACAACCCCTGCTTGTATAAATTGAATAGCAAGCTCATTATCCACCGAAGTTTTCAAAATTTCCTGAAAATCGAAATATAAAAGTCGACTCCATTAAAACTGAATTTGTACCACAAAAAATATTAACGTCAACCCAAACAACCCCTGATCGATAAATTGAATAGCAAGCCCATACTTCTCCCATCTTTTCAATATTTCTTGAAAAACTAAATAATAAAGTCGATTCTATTAGTACTAATTTGTACCAAGAAGAATATTTCAAAATATTAAAGTCAAACCACTTAAACAACCCCTGCTTTTATAAATTGAATAGCAAGCCCATACTTCTCCGATCTTTTCAAAATTTCCTGAAAAACGAAATATAAAAGTCGACTCCATTAAAACTAAATTTGTACTAATTTGTACCACAAAAAATATTAACGTTAACCTCCTCAAACAACCCCTGATCGATAAATTGAATAGCAAGCCCATTATCCTCCGATATTTTCAGAATTTCTTGAAAAAGGAAATAATAAAGTAGATTCTATTAAAACTGAATTTGTACCATAAAAAATATTTCAAAATATTAAAGTTAAATAATTTAAACAACCCCTGCTTCAATAAGTTGTATAGCAAGCCTATCCACCGATCTTTTCATAATTTCTTGAAAAACGAAATATAAAAAATTCTATTAAAACTGAATTTGTACCACAAAATATTTTATACACAGATTTAGACTGAAGTACCAAAAATGAAAATAAGCCCTTTTGACTACATAATTACTCCAAAAAATCCATGAAGAAATTTTTCCAACTAGAAAAATTTTAAGAATTATTAAATAAAGGCATAAATCAGAAAAAGGTCAATAGGAGCGGTAGATCAGACATCAGACGCCTCTCATCTGAAAAACAAAAAAATCGCCACATTGACTCCTATTGGTTTTTACTACAGTGCAACATAAAAATGTTTTTCAATCTTGACTAAGCCGCCATACAGTGTTGCCAATTTAGCATATTTTATGCTAGATTTGGCATATTTTTATGTTGGTTGGCAAATTTATTTGTTGTTTAGCATATAGCATATTTTTTAGCATAAAAAATAAAAGTTTAAACAAAGGATCCGTTTTGCTAACCGTTAAGCGTACTTAACAATTATTTTTTAATATTATTTTTCTTTTCTTGTGTTATTTATTTTGTTATTTAGAACGCTCTAGAAAGTGTTATCTCTCTGGCCTGGCGCATTTCGGGCGGCCGGGGATTCCCCAACACCCCAACAACAGCAAATAATAAACACAGACAGTCAGTGAGTCAGTACAGCCAACGAGCCAACCTCGATCGCCCAGTTACAATTTACAATAATCAATATCAATCGGATCGGAAATCAGAGCGAGCTTTTAGTTTTAGTTTTAAATAGTAAATAGGATATTTTTGGTGGGTGACGGAGCTTCGATTAAAACCAGGAGATCGGGACAGTACGGTACACGTGATTGTATTTACTGTTATTGTAAATAAATGAAAGTTGTTACAGTTTATACAGTACAGTTTTAAGTTTTAAGTGAGTTAATTGTTTGATAGTCGTTAATATGCCGCCTAAATACACTCAGCATTACCGGTCCGAGTGGGAGCAAATGACCGAGTTCAAGGACTGGTTACAGCCTGTTGGAAATGATGCAACGAAGGTCTATTGTAAGTACTGTAAATGCGAAATGATTGCAAAAATCCATTGCTTAAAATTACATATTTTGTCAGCAAAGCATAAAAAAGCTATCGAACCAATGACAAGTCAAAGAACAATTAATTTTCCCAAAGTAAAAAAACATCTAAATACACAGAGAGCAGAATCTTCACTAGCTATGTTCGTGTGCGCACATTGTTCCATTATGGCTGTCGATCATTTATCAGAATTATGCAAACACCGATTCGATGATAGCAAAAGTGGAGACTTGCGACTCCATCGTACCAAATGCACAAATATAATAAAAAATGTTTTGGCGCCTCATTTTATCAAAGAAATTGTGTTGGATTTGAGAGACCAACAGTACAGTCTTTTGCTCGATGAGTCCACAGATATTTCAGTAAGTAAAATGTTGGGAGTATCTATAAGGTATTTTAGTCGATCTTTAAAAAGTGTAATATCTACCTTCTTGGGGTTAGTCGAGCTCGAAGATGGTACTGCAAACAGCATCGTCAACGGTATTTAAAAATTATTATTTCTGAACATTGACATAAAAAAATTGATCGGTATTGGCACCGATAATGCTACGGTGATGACAGGGATTAACAACGGAGTACATGCTTTATTAAAAAACGCAACTGGTAATGATAATTTGGTTTTAGTCCGCTGCGTTTGCCATTCATTACAGTTGGCTTTATCGCATGCCTCTGAAGAAACTCTACCACGTAATGTTGAATTTCTTATAAGAGAAACCTACAATTGGTTTAGTCATTCTTCAAACCGTCGACTACAATACAAAAGTATCTATCAAACAATTAACTGTGGTTCCGAACCATTGTTAATTCCACAGATGTGCAACACCCGATGGATATCAATTGAACCAGCAGTCAACCGCATTCTAGAGCAATGGGTGGAATTGAAACTCCTATTTGAAGTTGCCAGGCGTGAAAACCACTGCTATATGGCAGAAACATTATACGACATGTATAATGATCCTGTAAATCATTTATATTTATTGTATTTAAAACCTATCTTAGAGGAAGTTCAAGCTGTGAACAAGCTGTTTGAAAGCAACAACGTTGATCCAACAAAACTTTATAAAGATTTGTGTGCCTTAGTTCAGTCTACCAGTCGGCGTATCTTGAACCCAACTGCGAGAGTCGATATTTTTACCCAAAATATAGAAAGTTATTTGGATCCTAAACCGTACATGGGATTTGCTTTTGAAAAAAAATTACAGGAGTACCACCTTCAACCTGAAGTGGAAAATAATTTACGGCAACGTTGCATGAATTTCACACTGAAACTTGTAACAGAACTGCGTTCCAGATTACCAATTAATTTTAATTTACTTGAGAAAGTATCCATATTTTCGGTAGAAGAAACTTTAAAAGTAGTCAAACCTTCCCTAGTTGATATTGCCCAAGAATTTCGAGAGGATGCATCTACAATAGATAGGCTCGTGTCTCAATGGAGAAACATAGTGCACATTAAATGGGAACGCACATCTTCCACTATAGAATTCTGGAATGAAGTAATGGATTATAAAGATGCAGCTGATAATAACCCTTTCGCAGATTTATCTCAGTTAGCAATATCATTATTATCTCTACCACATTCCAACGCGGAAATTGAACGTGTTTTCAGCCAAATGAATGTGGTCAAAACTATGCTCCGCAACCGTTTGTCGGTAAAAACTTTAAATGCCGTTTTATACATTAGATTCGGCCTAAAGAGGGTAGGGAAATGCTGCTATTCTTATACAGTTCCGGATAACGTACTGCGCTCTATTGGAACCAATGAGAGTTATGGGCTTGGCAATGTGGCTTCTACATCTACATCCACATCGGCTGCCGATAGTGCCGATGTAGACCAAGATATTAATATTTTATTCGATAATCGATTAATAGATTAAACATTTTATTTGATAACATAACCGATTAATCGATTAAAACATAAAATAAGTCTGAATACTTTGTTATTTTTGTTCATTTAATAAACATTTAAAATTAAATGACGTTTTATTTGACATAAAAAAATGTTGGCATAATTTTTTAGCATAATTATAAAGCCGTTAGCATAATTTTGGCAAAATTTTGACATTTTATGTGATGACATAACCGATTAATCGATTAAAACATAAAATAAGTCTGAATATTTTGTTATTTTTGTTCATTAATAAACATTTAAAATTAAATGACCTTTTATTTGACATTAAAAAATGTTAGCATAATTTTTTAGCATAATTATAAAGCCCTTGGCATAATTTTGGCAAAATTTTGACTTCAGGTTAGCATATTTTATATTAGTCCTGTTGGCAACACTGGCCGCCAAGTAGTCAAAAAAAGTGATAACACCAGAGTATGATGGCATTCTTATCTTCTATCTGCCTTGCGCCTTATCACGTACGTGCAGGGGGGGAAGAAAACTTATTTTTTTGTCTCGTCAAAGAATTGCCGCGATTACCCCAAAAGACCTCATTGAAAATAAGAGTATGTATCTATGTCAAAAATATGGATTTCAAATTGTAATTATAAGAATATATTTATTATTAGAGGCAAAACAATACATAATATCAAAACAAAAATGATTGGGAAGTAGGTAGGAGACGAGGTTTCATAAAACACTTCATGTAACAGTTTATTTAGATTTTGGCCCATTTTTAACTTACATCAGAAGTACTGCTGTGAGGTGAAGACACTACATTAAAAATCCTTTTTCAGGGACAATTGTATGTGTACAAATTAGTCCTATAATCTCAAATTAACATTATTTAGTTACTTTCAAATTTTTTAACGATTTACTTGGAAATTAATAAAATACGTGGTCTAATTTATTTTATTTTATAAACAAAATAATATAATAATTAAAAAACGTATCTGGGTACAAATTAGTCCCAAATTCAAAGTTTAAAGCCATACTGTTATTTGTTTTTATAAAAGCATTTTACAGGGAAAACTGGGTGGGTAAAAATTATATTTTTTGGGTACAAATTAGTCCTAAATTCAAAGTTTAAATGTAAGCTATTAAAATTTGATTTTGTAAAGGTGGGGTGCTAGCTTGAGCTCAAACTACCACCCCCACATTAAATAGCGGGTTTTCAGAAAAACTGATGAGGTACAAATTCTAATTTTTGGGGTACAAATTCAAATTTTTGCGTTACAAATTAGTCCTAAAATTTATTTTTAATTAGAAATAGGGGGGGAGGGGGTGCTAGCAAGGACTACACAATCAATGTGTTTGAGAGCCAGTGTTTGGATTGAATATAACGATGTCGAAGAAAGGAAAAACTCGTTACGGAAACATTTAAAATAATACCAGAATCGACTTTAATATTTCGTTTTTCAAGAAATATTGAAAAGATCGGAGAAGTATGGGCTTGCTGTTCAATTTATCGCAACAGGGGTTGTTTGAGGGTGTTGACGTTAATTTTTTTTGTGGTACAAATTAGTACAAATTCAGTTTCAATGAAGTCGACTTAAATATTTCGTTTTTCAAGAAATATTGAAAAGATCGGAGAAGTATGGGCTTGCTGTTCAATTTTTCGCAACATGGGTTGCTTGAGGGGGTTGACGTTAATTTTTTTTGTGGTACAAATTAGTACAAATTCAGTTTTAATGGAGTCGACTTTTATATTTCCTTTTTCAAGAAATTTTGAAAAGTTCGGAGGATAATGGGCTTGCTATTCAATTTATCAAAGCAGGGGTTGTTTAAGTGGGATGGCTTTAATCTTTTGAAATTTTCTTCGTGGTACAAATTATTATAAATTTAGTACTAATAGAATCGACTTTAATATTTCGTTTTTCAAGAAATATTGAAAAGATCAGAGAATTATGGGCTTGCTATTCAATTTATCAACGCAGGGGTTGTTTAAGTGGGTTGACCTAAATATTTTGGAATATTTTTCATGGTACAATTTAGTACTAATAGAATCGACTTTAATTTTTAGTTTTTCAAGAAATATTGAAAAGATCCGAGAAGTATGGGATTGCTATTCAATTTATCAATGCAGGGGTTGTTTAAGTGAGTTGACTTTAATATTTTGAAATATTCTTCGTGGTACAAATTAGTACAAATTTAGTACTAATAGAATCGACTTTAATATTTCGTTTTTCAAGAAATATTGAAAAGATCGGAGAAGTATGGGCTTGCTGTTCAATTTATCGCAACAGGGGTTGTTTGAGGGTGTTGACGTTAATTTTTTTTGTGGTACAAATTCAGTTTCAATGAAGTCGACTTAAATATTTCGTTTTTCAAGAAATATTGAAAAGATCGGAGAAGTATGGGCTTGCTGTTCAATTTTTCGCAACATGGGTTGCTTGAGGGGGTTGACGTTAATTTTTTTTGTGGTACAAATTAGTACAAATTCAGTTTTAATGGAGTCGACTTTTATATTTCCTTTTTCAAGAAATTTTGAAAAGTTCGGAGGATAATGGGCTTGCTATTCAATTTATCAAAGCAGGGGTTGTTTAAGTGGGATGGCTTTAATCTTTTGAAATTTTCTTCGTGGTACAAATTATTATAAATTTAGTACTAATAGAATCGACTTTAATATTTCGTTTTTCAAGAAATATTGAAAAGATCAGAGAATTATGGGCTTGCTATTCAATTTATCAACGCAGGGGTTGTTTAAGTGGGTTGACCTAAATATTTTGGAATATTTTTCATGGTACAATTTAGTACTAATAGAATCGACTTTAATTTTTAGTTTTTCAAGAAATATTGAAAAGATCCGAGAAGTATGGGATTGCTATTCAATTTATCAATGCAGGGGTTGTTTAAGTGAGTTGACTTTAATATTTTGAAATATTCTTCGTGGTACAAATTAGTACAAATTTAGTACTAATAGAATCGACTCTAATATTTCGTTTTTCAAGAAATATTGAAAAGATCGGAGAAGTATGGGCTTGCTGTTCAATTTATCGCAACAGGGGTTGTTTGAGGGTGTTGACGTTAATTTTTTTTGTGGTACAAATTCAGTTTCAATGAAGTCGACTTAAATATTTCGTTTTTCAAGAAATATTGAAAAGATCGGAGAAGTATGGGCTTGCTGTTCAATTTTTCGCAACATGGGTTGCTTGAGGGGGTTGACGTTAATTTTTTTTGTGGTACAAATTAGTACAAATTCAGTTTTAATGGAGTCGACTTTTATATTTCCTTTTTCAAGAAATTTTGAAAAGTTCGGAGGATAATGGGCTTGCTATTCAATTTATCAAAGCAGGGGTTGTTTAAGTGGGATGGCTTTAATCTTTTGAAATTTTCTTCGTAGTACAAATTATTATAAATTTAGTACTAATAGAATCGACTTTAATATTTCGTTTTTCAAGAAATATTGAAAAGATCAGAGAATTATGGGCTTGCTATTCAATTTATCAACGCAGGGGTTGTTTAAGTGGGTTGACCTAAATATTTTGGAATATTTTTCATGGTACAATTTAGTACTAATAGAATCGACTTTAATTTTTAGTTTTTCAAGAAATATTGAAAAGATCCGAGAAGTATGGGATTGCTATTCAATTTATCAATGCAGGGGTTGTTTAAGTGAGTTGACTTTAATATTTTGAAATATTCTTCGTGGTACAAATTAGTACAAATTTAGTACTAATAGAATCGACTTTAATATTTCGTTTTTCAAGAAATATTGAAAAGATCGGAGAAGTATGGGCTTGCTGTTCAATTTATCGCAACAGGGGTTGTTTGAGGGTGTTGACGTTAATTTTTTTTGTGGTACAAATTCAGTTTCAATGAAGTCGACTTAAATATTTCGTTTTTCAAGAAATATTGAAAAGATCGGAGAAGTATGGGCTTACTGTTCAATTTTTCGCAACATGGGTTGCTTGAGGGGGTTGACGTTAATTTTTTTTGTGGTACAAATTCAGTTTTAATGGAGTCGACTTTTATATTTCCTTTTTCAAGAAATTTTGAAAAGTTCGGAGGATAATGGGCTTGCTATTCAATTTATCAAAGCAGGGGTTGTTTAAGTGGGATGGCTTTAATCTTTTGAAATTTTCTTCGTGGTACAAATTATTATAAATTTAGTACTAATAGAATCGACTTTAATATTTCGTTTTTCAAGAAATATTGAAAAGATCGGAGAAGTATAGGCTTGCTATTCAATTTATCGCAACTTGGGTTGTTTGAGGGGGTTGGCGTTAATTTTTTTTGTGGTACAAATGAGTACATATTCAGTTTTAATGGAGTCGACTTTTATATTTCGTTATTCAAGAAACTTTGAAAAGTTCGGTGGATAATGGGCTTGCTATTCAATTTATCGCAACAGGAGTTGTTTGAGGGGGTTGACGTTAATTTTTTTTGTGTTACAAATTAGTACAAATTCAGTTTTAATGAAGTCAAATTTTATATTTCGTTTTTCATGAAATTTTGAAAAGTACGGAGGGTAATGGGCTGGCTATTCAATTTATCTAAGCAGGGGTTGTTTAAGTGGGTTGACTTTAATCTTTCGGAATATTCTTCGTGGTACAAATTAGTACAAATTTGGTACTGAAAGAATCAACTTTAATATTTCGTTTTTCAAGAAATATTGAAAAGATCGGAGAAGTATGGGCTTGCTGTTCAATTTATCGCAATAGGGGTTGTTTGAGAGGGTTGATATTAATTTTTTTTGTGGTACAAATTAGTACAAATTCAGTTCTTCAATTTCCTGTATTAATTTTCATTTTTTTCAAATTTTTATAATTTGGGCTTTCTAGGTTAATATGAAGCTAGCAGCGCCATGTTTTTTTCTTTAATGGGTAAAGGTACAAAATTATTTTTTGTGGTACAAATTAGTACAAAATGAGTACTAAAAGTCGTAATAGTTTTTATTTGATTCTGCCGAAATGGTTCTGCCACCTTCACAGAGGTAAATAATTGTCCTTTTTAATGAACACTTTCAATAACCTGTTGACTCTCTGGATGTCAAATACGCTTTGACGCCGATAGCTATTTTGCAGGCTATCCGACGTCGGGTTTTTGTTAGAGTAAGTTAATATTATTTTGATGCAGAAGATAGCTGTAAATGATTTTCTATTAAGAAATAAATTGTCCATATTACCTGCAGTTAACGTATAAATCATCTCCCAAAGTAATAAGTGAAATAGGATATACTTTCCTCCTTTGGAAGATTATGTTTGTTATTCTCAACGCGAAGTTATTTGAGGAATCTTTCATCATTTGCTATAAGTAATCTTTTATTTGGCTTTTCTCAATCGGAAATTTTTTCCAGTATGATAACAAAATGAAACCACCTTACTAGATTACTTCATTCTCGACCCCTACAGAAGGGAGGAAAAAGGTACTTTTTACCCGCCGGCAGCGCTTGCAATGTTGATTTCTAATGAAATTTTCTAGCCAATGATTCTGCGACATTTCCCTTATCAATCTTTCCAGACTCCCAACATCCATGCTGCCTAAGTGTCACAAAGTCATAGCTGGAATGGCGAGCAGTGTAACCGAAGTTCTTCGGAAACAATGGCTCGTATTACATTGGGGTTTCTTAATTTAAAAAATGTTGCAATTTTGAATGAAATTTTAGCCATTGTATTCTTTCCGGTTACATTGACAAATGATTTTCCTTCATAGTAATTCATGAAAAATCAGGAATCCGATGTTTTGGGTCGTCTGGAATTTTTATATTCTCAGTATAATGCTAAGGCGGATACAATTTTTAGGACATTATATAAATTACGACCTTAAAGGAAGTAGAAACACAATATACATACCTCAGGAGGAAAAGCATTATTTTCATTCCTTGGTATGTAAATTGTTCCTCCCTGAATACAAACAACGATTATATCCAAAATACCTTTTACAACTCCCAATTCTTTTTCATTGATGTACATAGTGGAAAAACCGAAAGTCATACGAATTATACCAATGTGCTCGACTGTAACTAATTTCCCACTCTAGAAATACTCGTTTCAGCAAAAACGACCCAATTCTCAAACCGCTTCGACCACATTATGTTTTTCTCGTTCGGTTAATCCAGCTTTCCATTTTATTTGTCACATAGCTTGACTCTTAAAACAGAGACGGACGCATTACAACATGAAACTTGTGAAAAGGTATTCGAGTATATCTATACATTACTTGGCTACATGTACATCTAGATGTGGGTTGGGCTGGGCTTTTTTATTTTGAATGTATTGCCGTGGAAACTTTACGTCAAAGGTATATTCGGACAATAAAAACTTCATTCGTTAAATTGGAAATCAAATTAAGAAATAAATGTGAATAAAGAGTTATGAGAATTGAAAAATTGGATTTTTTAAAAGAGTATTTTTGATTTATTGTATGAGTGCGGTCCTGGTATCTATGCGAAAGATTGGGTTGATTTTTGCTCTGTAATAAACTTCGTTTACCAGGAGAATTACAAACAATTGAATCAAACTAGTTTTTCATAGTAAATAACAGTTTAAAGCGTCAAGTGGATAGTTCTTCTATTAGTTACAAGTAAGATTAGCATATTTTATTGACTTAATTGAGGACTATTTAATAATTATAATTAAAAAAACAGCTAAATATCATCGATAAAGGTCCAAGGTCCGACGGGACAGCGGACCGAAGACTTTTTTCATGGTGTGATAGCGATAAGAACGATTAATTTGTAGTTAAAAACCAACAGCCGGAACCTTTTTGCGGTGAACGAAATATTTAAGACAGGGACGGATTTAAAAAAAGTGAATTCGAAATTATAATGAGCGATAATGAATATTACTGAAAGAGGAAAAGCGATATAGAGGAGGACGGGGATACTGAAGAGAAATCATATAAAAAAAGCAAAAAAACAGGGAAGTCGCCGATAAAGATTTCGGGAAACCTGAAAGCTGGTATAGAGAATATGATGGATATAATGACAAAGATGGGGACAAAGTGGAGGAAATGGCCAAGAAGATCATGAAAACGCGAGAAGAACAAAGAGAATACCGGGAATAAATCAAACAACTAAGAAGAGAAAAACAAAAGTTACAAGGAATGAAAACAGAAACCTTTAATACATATTGTAATGTTTCTCTTATTTATTTAAAACAGTTTATCTGATGAGTGGTAATCCCACATTCATACACACGGTAGGTTCACTTTTTTCATTTATTTATTCACTAAACAATTCACTAATTTATATCATATACAAAGTATATGCACTTATACTAATTTATATAAACACTTCACTACTATTTACTTGTTCACTTGTTTATTTCACGAGATCACTTTATATAATAAACTTCTCCCGCTGATCGGTCCTTTATATATTAGCGCCTTCTTAACTAGACAATTCCAGATTGCGGCTTACACAAAAACAAACGGCTCCCTAGAATTTTCTAGATAAGACTGGTCACAAAAACCCTGCGCATCCGCTAAAATTTTTACTTTATACATGGCTTAGACAGAGACGGATTCACGGACTACACTAGTGTGCTATTTCGTCACAATATAAAGGCAGCAGTAGAAAGCGTTATGAAGTTAGGAGAAAGAACTTGTCTAGTAAGAGTGGCCAACCAAGAGGAGAAAAAAAATAATGACAAACAAACAGAAATTGAAATTTATAAAAGAAGAATGACTGTTCATACAGGATGATTTGTCACAGAAAGATCAAGAGACAAAAAAAATCCGGATAAAGGCAAATAAAGGACAAGGGGATTAGGGTTAAGGTTGGGCACAGGAAAATATACATAGAATCACAAGAATGGAGATGGAACATGGAAGAAGTAAAGCTAGAAGAAAGGAAACAAAACATAATACAAAAAAACCAGTAGCACAAATACAGACAGGAGGGCGGAAGAAAGAAAATTGGACCAACCAATGAAAAAGTGAACGAAAACTAAATCAACGAACAAGAAGGAAAAAGCAATATTAAAAATAGGAACATGGAATGTAAGATGTACGTATGCTGAAGGAGCACTGAAAATTGTACCGAAGGAAATAGACAGATATCAAATTAATATATTGTCAATTCAAGAAACAAAACAAAAAGGATAGTTTGTAAGTGATGTAGGAAACTACATATTCTTCAATAGTGGAGGAGCAACAAGAACTTTGGGAACAGGATTCATGATAGCCAAACACAATGCAGGCACAGTGAAAACATTTATAGCAATATCACAGCGAATGTGTTAGTTGCAAATTAATAGAGACATAGAAAATATGAGCATTCTAAACATACACGCACCAACAGAAGGGGAAGGAGAGGAAATAAAGGAAAAATATCACGAAAAAATGGAAGAAGCGTTTAACATGATGCCAAAGAAAGACCTCAAAATAGTTATGATCGACGCTAATGCAAAAATCGTCAAAGAGCGTATGTATATTCCAGTAATTGGAAAATGCAGCAAACACGACGAAACAAATGATAATGGAAAAAGACTGATTAATTTTACAGGCTAGTTATAGCCAGCACAAAGTTGTTTTTGTGACACTGAAGAATATTTTCTGATTGCCATCATTTTCAACCTTTTTGACAAATTCTTCCGATGTTTCTCTGTTCTTTATGTTCAGCATAGTTTTAACACTTTCACTTTCATAATTTTGTAGTTGTTATTTGCTTTATCATTCTTCTCCTTTTAATTTGCCCTTCAAAATGTATCTCTGTTTGATGACTTATACTAGCGAAACCAACGTTTTTGTATAGCTGAAAAATAATTTTCTTCGTTTTCTAGTCCCCCATAATTCCCTAGCACTACTTTGATTTGGTTCTTGTTTTCTACGTTGATCAATTATTCATCAATGTTTTTGTTACTCTGGAGAAGATCTTCTGATTGCTATCAACTATCATCCATTTTGTTGACGAATATTTCCGTTATTTCTCTGTTGTCTGCATACAATATACTTTCAATCCTTTTAGTCAATAATTTTGACTGGTGTTAATAGTTTTTCCATTTTGGTTCGTTTAATTTGCACTCAAACATCTATCTCAATTGTTTTAAAAATGATTGCCTTGAATGTATTCTCATCGATTTATTTTGTTATATATCTTCGTTCATATTTGAAGATTCCATGTATTCTCGTTTGGAAATCGTCATTCTCATATTTATTGAAAATAAAAGTGGAAATTCATTTTGTGTACTACAAGTACATTGGAATTTGAAGCAAATATTTATTTATTCATTTGTCGATTAATTCATAGTAGGACAGGCTTAAAATGGAACGTTGTTCGTTTCTCCATTGTTACCAAAAAATAAAAAGGCGATTGAAAAATCGAGAAACCATTATAATGGGAAATGTTCGGGATTCCATCGTTAATAAAAAACCAACCGAAAATTGAATATGTTGTTGAGAATGTTGAACGGCGTTATTGACATATAGAACTTTCTAAAATCGATTCTTTATAATTCAAATTTCATAAACATGTGCAATATAAACCAGTTTATGTACGCAGCACACGATTTCACCTTATGTAACGAGGCAATTGGTCTTCACCTACCATTAATTTTCTATTACTTCACATGAAAAAAATAATTTTTCATTTTCATTACAAACAAAAATATCTTAAATCTTTAGACCAGGGTCGATAATTTTTGAAACCAAAAAAATTACAGTAGGATGAAACCCATTAGAACAGAAGGGCCATATGATCAAAATGAAAGGAAAAATAAATTACGGTCGATCCGAGTTCGGGAAGTGGGAGGGGGTGAGTTTTAAAGGGTTAAAAATGGTTTATCTTGATTTCCGGCAAAACTACAAGTCCTATGGAAAAAAGTTGAATAGCAAAGTTGTTGGTAATAAAAAGATCTACAACTTTTGTATTCGCAATTTTTTCACATAACCTCAAAATTTAGGTGAAAAATTCAAAAAACCAAGTTCTTGGTTTTTTATTTATATCTTTTTAAAAAAATTTTTTTTCTACGAAATTTGGTGAAAACTTACCTAATTATGTACCAAATACACTGTAATTTATTTGATTTAAAATATTTATTTTTTCGCCTTATTTTAACTTAATATCAAAAAAGCACCCTAATTTTCAATCGAAAATTCTGACGTCAAAATATCGGCTTTTTTCAAAAAGCCTGAGGGCTTTTTGTTCGTTGAAATATCTACTTTCTGATGGTGTAAGAAAATATACATTACTATAGGAAATGTTCTCAGAAAATGCAAAAAAATGAAAAAAACTCAAATTCGAATTTTTTTTAATCACTATGTACAATTTCATCAAAAAAATGTGATTGCTGCAATTTTTTTTAGTTAAAAAGTTTATTTATTCAATTCGAATTACATTCATGTCATAGAAAATCTCATAAAATATAAATATACATGTAAATCGTACTATTGAATTTAGATACTTAATTACGTTATTTATTATATTTTTTGTCAAAAACGTTAATCTTATTATTTATAAATACCTTATTTGAAATTCTAATCAGTGATTCAATAATTTTTGTCTCTTTGAAGGCATTTCTTCATCGTTAGATTCGACAAACCTTTCCAACTCTAGTTGATCGTCGAAATCTTCAAGACCATCATCTTCGTCTCCAATGTTATTTCCAGTCTACATTGGTTCTTCATCCACAATTTCATCTGGAATCATTTACTTCCTCGCAGATTTTTTCTTCCATATTGGAGCAATTTTCAGAACCATGACAATTAGTGCATAAATTTGTGCATTTTAAAGTTGATTAATATAGATTAAAATACAGATAGTATAGGATTCTTTGAATAAAGTGAATTTCTCACAATTCTCTTAGAGTAACTCAGGCTGCACGTGTATTTTTGAAAACGATGTTGTACACTGCTCTGTATCTCGAATACTGGCTAACGGTTTTTACAGCTGCTACGAAATAGGGACCGAGAATGATGACGTTTAAAACGTCAAAAATGGATAAATGTCCATATGTAATTAATATGTTCTAATTAAAACATTTTATTAACTATTATTTTGTGTATAATCAGTATGATACTACAATTGGCAGCTATTAGAAAAGTTCTAAATGTTTTTTTACATAAATAAAAGATTATTATAGAGAGAATAAAATGTTGTTTTCTGTACAATTTCACTGATTATATAAAATAAAAACTAGTTATGTTCTTGCTGACTTTAATATTATATAATATATAATGATAATAATAATAATAAGCTTTATTCACAGGTAAATATGGATACATATTACATTTTTCAATTTGTTGAATAGAGCGGAGAACCGAAAAGTGTACTAACATTTGTTACGGTGTACAAAACATATTGAGAGAATATATAATAAAATAAAATAAAATACCTATACATACACTAACATCTAAAAAAACTAATATTGAAAACAGGGTGAGTGCCAATACGAAAATAGCTAAACGAACCAACTTTTCTTTAAACATGTCCAAATAAAACTAAGTTTCAAAAAAACTTCTTATATTAACACGATTATTTCCGATAATATACTGCTTAAGATGTTTTTTAAACTTATGAATATTCAATATTTTTTTCAAGTCTTGTGGAATTGTATTGTATAACTTAGGGGCCAAATAAGAGTAAGACCTTTGCGAAACTGTTCTTGTCATGAAGGGAACCACAAAATACTGACCTTGTCTTGTATCGTACGAATGAGTAGGTAACTTACTAGGTACTGTGTTTATGTGTGTGGTATCTCATACATACGGATAAGAAATAGAGTTGTCTGAGATCCAGCATTTTTGCTTCTGTATATAATTGGTTACTGGGATATCTCGCGCTTTTTGAATATATTAATTTTATAAATCTTCGTTGTGTTACCTCGAGTATGTGCAAATGAGTCTTCAAAGCAGAGCCCCACACAGTAATTCCAAAACGTAAGTGACTTTCCACCAACGAATAGTAAAGAGTTCGTAAGTAGTTTGATGATAAAATGTCCTTGAGTTTTCTAAATTTCCATAGTATAGTACGCAATTTGTTAACCACATATGTTATATGCGCATCCCATTTCAAATGCGGGTCTAATATAATTCCTAAATATTTGATATACTTTTCAGGCAATGTTCGGTATGTATCCGATTCAGTATTTATTATTAACTCATGAAATAAAGGCACTCCGAATTTATTGCAACTGAAAGGCAGGTAATTGGTTTTCACTGTATTAACTGTTAATAATTTGAAATCTAACCATTTTTTTATTTTAGAAAAATCGGTTTCGGCCATCCTTTTTAAATCTTCCCAGTTATCTGCTTTATGGAATATAGCAGTATCATCTGCGAAACCAATAATATTATCGTTCTTTCCGAACGAAAATGAATTGTTTATATGTATATATATGTATATATATATATATATATATATATATATATATATATATATTAAACAACGTTGGGCCGAGAACGGTACCTTGAGGTGCACCAAAGTCAATCGGTCTGTCACAGCTCTTCACATCATTCACCCTTACAAATTGATGTCTATTAGTTAGATAATTTTCAAAAAATTTTAGGGAATCGTTTCGGATCCCTATATCCTCCAATGCTTGTAATTATAAAGGGTGACTCACTGTATCAAAGGCTTTTGTTAGGTCTATAAATATACACAAACACGGCTTATCTTCACTAAGTGACTCGGTTATTTTAGATATTAATTCGATTACAGCGTCCTGAGTAGATTTACCTTGCCTGAAACCAAATTGTTGATTTGATAGAAGTTTGTGTCTATTTAGGTAACTAAGAAGTCTTGAATTAATCAGTTTCTCGAATATTTTAGCAAAATGTGTTATAAGTGATACTAGTCGGTAGTTACTGACGTCTGATTTACTTCCTTTTTTATATATTGGGGTCACAACAGTATTCTTAAAGGCCATGGGAAACACACCGCTTTGAATTGAATTATTGAAGAGATAAGTTAAAGGTTGTACTATATGATATCAAATTAATTTAATCGTTTCAGCTTTTATGTTATCACAACCAACTGATTTCCCATTTTTAAAATTTAATATTACTTCTAGAACTTCGTTTTCATCAGCTGGCGCAAACACAAACGAATTCAAAGTAGATGACCGTTTAATTTTATAATTTGGAACTTTGTTAGCTAATTTTTTGCCTAAGGAAGTGAATTGGTTATTGAACTCGTTAGCTACATCAATGTCATTCACAAGCAACTCGTCAGAATCTACGCCAGTAATGCTGTTGATGGGGTTTTTATTCTTTTTCAAATTTGTCAATTGTTGGACTACGTTCCATAAGTTTTTTGTGGTGCTCGAATTTTTATTGAATAGTTGTTGATAATATTTTGATTTTGCTTTAAAAATTAGTGTATTCAGCTTATTTCTAAATATCTTGTAATCATTTTTCATAGTAATGTTATTTATATTTTTTTGACACTCTTTATACATCATTTTCTTTTTATTTATCGAATCAAGTAGGGCCGTAGTTAACCAGGGAGCTAATTTATCGCGTTTTCTGAACAGTTGTCTTCATTCAATGCATTGGTTTAACACGTTTGTAACAATAGTTATAAATTCGTTTGTTGCAATATCTGGATTATCAGCAGCGTACACTGAATCCCAACAAAGGTGCTGCAATGAATTTATTAATTTATTTTCATTGATGAAATTGATATATCTACTGTTACCTATTTCATGTACAGCATTATTTTCATAACCAATTTGCAAAATGGTTGCAAAATGGTCAGTTATAGTTGTTTTTAATACCAAGGGCAAGATGTTATCGTAATTGTTTACATTAGTCTTTAGGAATATGTGATCTAAACAGCTTTCACTATTACCTTGGACCCGTGTAGAGTCATTGCTGGTAGATTTATACCCAAATTCATTCAGAATATTTAGGTACTCGGCTGTGTGTCTATCATGTGGCTCTAGTAAATTGATATTTAAGTCTCCCAAAAAAATTTTTAGCTCGTTTTCATTATTTTCGTGCCGTTTTAGGAATGCATTCAGGCTCGCATTGGATTCATTTATGTTGATAGTTGGTGACTTATAAAATGCCGTAACAACAACGGAACCATTGATATTTGATGTAATATTAATCTTTAATGCATTGATATTATTGTGCAATGGTAATATATCATACGTGAAATTAAGAGAAGAATTAACATAAACAATTACTCCATCATTTTGGTTTAAATGACTTTCATTATAGATCAATTCATACCCATTTATGTCAAAAATGCTCGGTTCTATTGTTTTCCAAGTCTCACTTAAAACTATACAATCAAATTCTCTGTTCAAATTTTGTAGTAGTACCAAAAATTCATCAAAATTTTTATTGTTACTACGTATATTCATATGCAGGACTTGAAAAGTGCTATTTTTATTATCAATATTTAGTATTTGTGAGCAATCATCAGCAGTATTTATGGTAAAAGTTGGAATTGAATTTATTTGAAAATGCTGAATATAAGGATCCATTTAAGCACCCATCAATTAATAATAAACAATTGAACAGTACAAAAATACATTGTTAAAATAATTATACATTGTTAATAATTTCTAAGAAAAAAATAAAATAAAATAGCTTGATATGTGAATAAAAAAACATGAAACAATTAGGTACTAGTCATTAAAACACAAGACTATGAAACGACGCAAAAAGTAGTACAATGGGAAAAAGGTAATTATTATGTTAACTAAGTTATTTTTTTGACAGAACGCGAACGTAATTTCGGACCACTTTTAGTAATTCTATTTTCGTTCACAGCAAATAAAGTGGCTTCATCTGGATTTGCTGAGTTATGATCACTAATTCCAAGTCGTGGAGGTTGATGGGAGGTTGCCAGATCACTTTTAGGTTGCAACTCTTCAAGCGATAAATTTAGTAGTTCGTCCAGGGTATAGCTGTTACCATCTAAAATTAGTTTATTATTGCTGATAAAGCAGTTTTTATACTTGTTACTTGCACGAAATTGTACCAGAGATGGTTTTAGGTTTCTATAGTTTGCTCTTTGTTGAGGGGTTGCGTCATAAGTTCAAAAATTAAATACTATTAAAGAGGAAGAAAGTAAACATTTGTACAAAACGAATCACTTCAAGTTTTTTAATAAAATTTCCGAAAACATCGGGAGGATTGGGAACCAAATAAAAATACTAGAATTTGCAGTGCTCATTTTGTCAATAATCAAAGATCAGATAATCCCCTACAACCATCTTAAATACCAACAATTTTTTCGTTTATCAATCAAACATGAAATCTTACGTTTTTTGAGTAATTAAAGTGTAAATTTTAATAAATACCTCAAAATTGTACATAATTTTTGAAAAAAATTTTTCGAATTTGAGATTTTTTCAATTTTTTGCATTTTCTGAGAACATTTTCTATAGTAATGTATATTTTCTTCACACCATCAGATAGTAGATATTTCAGCGAAGAAAAAGCCCCCAGACTTTTTGAAAAAAGCCGATATTAAGTTAAAATAAGGCGAAAAAATAAATATTTTAAATCAAATAAATTACAGTGTATTTGGGACATAATAAGGTAAGTTTTCAACAAATTTGGTTTTTTGAATTTTTCACCTAAATTTTCAGGTTATGTGAAAAAATTACGAATACAAAAGTTGTAGATATTTTTATTACCTACAACTTTGCTATTCAACTTTTTTCCATAGGACTTGTAGTTTTGCCGCAAATCAAGATAAACCATTTTTTACCCTAAAAACTCACCCCCTCCCACTTCCCGAACTCGGATCGACCGTAATTTATTTTTCCTTTAATTTTGATCATATTTCCCTCCTTTTCTAATGGGTTTCAATCTACTGTTATTTTTTTTTCTTTTTTTACCATTTTTGAAGGCTGGCCCTGGTCGACTTCGATAACTTAGCTATAAAAAATTTGGGGTTATCGGTCAGTTTTTAAGCAAAAAAATTGATTCGGAAACTTCACAGCGATTCGAACAAGAAAACGCCACTTTTTCGAACGAAATTCTTAAATATGTTTATTTATATAAATTTCTTGAAAAACAATGCGATGCTAATGCTTCAGTTCCTTTAATTAAACCTTCTAAAAGGAATATCTCAATCAAATATAAAAAAAAAATTGTTAAACCAGAAAATTCCGCAAGTTTCGCTAATGCTACAGATCTAAATAAATGTGTGATTTCTAATAATAATCACACGGTTTATAAGTGTCCTAATTTTTCTGCTAAGCACCCAAAGGAGAAATACGAAATATCTAAACGATACAAGTGGTACACTAATTGTTTAGGATCCAAACATACTTCAAAGAATTGTGCCTGTAATAGTGGTTGTAGAATTTGCAATAGAAGACATCATATTCTTTTACATTTTTATCAACAACCTTTAGTAAGTAGCAATATGACTGCTATAGATGCTCCCTCTTCTTCCAACTCAACTCAAATTTTTTATTTAGATCCTATTGATCCTAAAATCGCCTCTGTCTTGCACACGTCAGTACGTTCTGCTAATTTACTTCCTACTGCCGTGGAAACTTTCAAAAGACTAGAGTTTCAACTGATAGTTGTATTCAAGTCTCTTCAAATACTGAAAAATGTGCCAACCGGTTGGAACTGCCCAAATGTAGTACTCCTATGGAAATGGGACGAGTCGAAGATACAGGAACTTTCTCTAACAAGTCTCTAAATTGTATTTTGAAACCTTTAAATAAATCTACTCCCTTATTTAATTTGGATGATCAAATATTGTCAAAAATATGTAATTATATGCCTGTTCATGAACTAATGACTTCGGCTTTTTTCTAATTTTCAAATACTCTCCGCGCTGATCTCGAACAGCTGATTTCGAGCGATAGGGTGCACACATATTCTGTAGCACTTGCGGTAAAACAAGAGAGACAACGTTTTGCTAGGCGACCGTTAACCACGGCAATTTGAATAGTAATTTTGGTGATAAATACCTACACACTAAACATTAAAATTGATTGAAAATATACTGTAGACAATCAAGTGAATAATGAAAATAGTGACAACCTAAATCAAGGATCCTGAGGTGTAGAAGGCCAGCAATCCGGTGAGTACCAACATTGCAAGAAACTACAGTTGTTTGTGATAAATCTACAGTCCTCGATATTCTTACTGAGCAAATTTAATTTGTGCTTAGACAAGACCCGTTGAATTATTTTCAGTCGATACATATTTCTGTATTTGTTAGTTGGATTTGGCTGATAAGATGTTTAACATTTCGTCTTCTATAGATTTGTCACTGAAATCAGATATATGTTCGAAAATATTTGAACCTGACAGAGTTCAAACAGAAAAAGGGGAACGGATTGCTGTTAACACTATTTTGTTGGATTTTAAACGGGAAAATTGATACCGCTAATAAACCATTGGTCTCACACTCTTTTCTTTCATCCTGTCTTATGTCCCTCGGCGATACCCTTAACAAATTTTGGGAACTAGAAAATATTCGGCGGTATTTACCTATTTCTGATGATGATAAAAAATGTGAGATGATATTCCAAAAAACTCATAAACTATTAACTAGTGGTCGTTTGTGAGTTGCTCTTTCTTTCAAAACCGTGGATCCATTTTTTTGGAGATACCAAAATAGCTGCTCTAAAGATATTTAAAAATATGGAAATCCGTCTGTTGAAAAATTCCCAGCCTTACAATGAATACAATAGTTTTATAAAAGATTATCTTTACAATTGTCACATGGTTGAGACCTCTCCAACATCTTCATTCGACAAAATCTATTATATTCCACATAATTACCTAATAAATTCTAATAGTGCTACAACCAAGCTTAGGGTTGTATTTGATGCTTCCTGCAAATCTCCCTCTCACTGAACGACACTCTTTCTATAGGGCAAATATTGCAATAGGATATAATTGAAATTTTATTGCGATTCAGACTTTATCCCTTTGCTTTTATAGCTGACATTAAGCAAATGCATAGGCAAAGATCCCGTTCAAAATTTTAAGCTTACCACTGTTACTTATGGAGTATCGTCCGCTCCTCTTCTGGTTCTTCGCACAATTCAGCAGTTAGTACAAGAGGAAAAGGAACCTTTTTCTCGAGCTGATAAGTATTTATCCGCTGATATCTATATTGATGATATTATCACAGGTGCGTAAACTCTACAAGAAGCCAAACTTCTTGATCAGAATCAATTTCCATGCTGGAGAGGGGAGGAAAATGGGCATGTAATAATTCACAGTTAATGCAGAGTCTCCCGGCTGAAGAGGTTTATCAACACTTCTTGTCTTCTTTTGATTCCCATGACTTCGTGGTGAAAGTCTTGGGACTACGGTGGAATAACTCGTTAGATGTTTTCTTTTATGATACTCAACCACTTGACAGATTTTGTTCTAAACGCATAATACTCTCAAAAGTCACCCTCTTGGGCTCAATCCACCGATAATGGACCATACTTTGTAATGATAGAACAAACAGATCAAAATGTTGGCAGATTGTTTCTAATTAGAATTGAAGACTATCTACTCGAAGAACATGAAATTCATGAAAATATTACAGACATCAAATCAGTAGGTGTTAATCGCGTGAAAGTAGTATGTAAAAATTATGAAACAGCAAATTATCTAGTAAATCACAAGGCCCTATCAGAAAATAATTTAGTCAGTTACATATACCTAAATACTACACCCATAAAAAGGGTTTCATAAAAATGGTACACACAATCTTCTCAGGAGATTACATATTAAAAGGAATAGAATCTAATATTCAAGTAACTGAGGTCAGACGCTTGAAACGTAAAAGTATTGATATAGATACAGGATCAATCACTAATGCCGATAGATAATTGGTTATTGTGACATTTTTGGGAATTCCAGAAAGTGTCATAAATAACATGGTAAATTATCCAGTAGTCTTATTTTTATCCTGTTATCCAGTTTTACAAGTGTGTCCGATTCGGACATACTAGTGCACAATGTAAAGGTAAAGCGAGATGCAAAATTTGTGCAACGGAAAACTGCAATGAAAATCCCTGTACAAAAAACATTAATTTATGTGTACATTGCAATAGTAATGAACACGGTTCAGTATCTAGAAACTGCCCTTCATTTAAAAAATAAGCTAGTATAAAGAAAGTTATGGCAATTGAGAATATCACCTTCAAAGAGGCAGGCATTGTGGATAATCCCTCTTATGCCAAAATAAGCACCAATAATAGATTTGCAGTGTTCAACAATTCAAATAATTTTCCCCCCTTACCAGAACCGAAAATCAATTTTCAATTACAAAAACCTACTCCTAGAAAACCTATCTTCCAATCTACCATCAATTCACAAGTTCATAGTCAATCAAAAAAATCTAATGCTAGTCAATTTAAAAAACGCAAAATTATTTCACCAGAATAAACACTCATAGATACTCCTTCGTCATCAAAAAACTCCTCAGTCCTCCCCAACCCTTATCGGGATGAGTATATGTCATATAAAGATAAGATTTTAATCGAAATGTTAAAATTAGTCCAACGTGTGATCGAGAATAACCAAAGTTTTAATGAAACTAATGTTAGAGATTCGGTATCCCGTATTCTAAAAATTCTGGATAACAGTGATAAAAATATGGATATTCTAAATTCAACTAATTCGGATAGTGACGATAAGTCTGAATATTGAAATGGCTACTAAAAGTAATATAAACAAAATTAATATTCTACAATGGAATGTTAAATCGCTGAATGCTAGAAGGACGGAATTACAAAACTTAATTAAAGACCTTAATATCAATGTAATAGTTTTATCAGAAACTTGGTTGAAGAAAAATGATATGGTTAATATTAAAGGTTTTTATGTTGTTCAAAAAATGTAGAAGAGATGGCTATGGCGGAGTAGCAATACTCATCGTAGATAGCATTGAATTTAAAAAAATAGAAATTAAAAAAACATATAATCAAGGTATTGAAGTGTGCGCGGTCCAAATTAATCGCGGTGAACTAAAGGTAGTTTCAGTGTACAAACCCCCTAATATTAAAGCTAATGTCCAGGACTGGGATAATATTTTCAAACAATTCACACACAATACAATATTTTTCGGCGATTTTAATTGTCATAGTCGCTCATGGTGCTGTGCAGACAACACCGCACAAGGTAATCGATTAATGGAATCCTTAGATAACTACGATTTAACTGTCATAAATGACGGCAGCCCGACAAGAGTCACTAGACCTGACCAAAATCCCTCGGCTGTAGATCTTACTATATTGTCACCTAATTTAATTGATAAAATGTTTTGGAAAGTACTACCTGATTCATGCGGTTTCGATCATTTTCCTGTTACAATAAATTCTATTATTAAAAATAAAAGTAAGAAAATATTTCCTGTTACGAAATGGTGTGATTCGAATGTAGATTGGGCTCTATTCGGTCAAACAATAGATGTTGCATTAAATGACATTAATATTGGTGATATGTCTTCTCCAGAAATGTTCAGAACATTTTGGGATACTTTAAATAATACTGCTAATCAAACTGTGATTATAAATAAACCTTTCATTACATCTAGCAATAGATCTTACTAGTGGGATAAAGATTGTACAAATATCGTAAATAAGCTCTTAAAGTTTACAAATCTTGTTCCAATTGCCCAAATTATTTATATTACAGAAACATTGAATCTGCCTGTAAACGGTTCTGTAAAAAGAAACAATGAGATAGTTGGGTAGCATATCTTAATAAATTAAATAAAAGTACATCTATAACACAGATTTGGAGCATTGTTAAATCCATCAGTAACAATTATGTTTCTCAAAAAAAGCAAATAGATGATGAAGTATTAACAAAAGTTTTAAATAATTATGCTCCCCCTAGTGTTGGCCGCAAACCACCCTTAAGCACATACGAATATTTATCCATAGAGCCTAACAATTTAAATAAACCCTTCAGTTTGTTGGAACTAGATTTGTCTCCCAAGAAGACAAAAAACACTTCTCCTGGTTTAGATGGTTTTAACTATAAAATGTTAAATAATCTACCTGAACATGCAATATTACTACTTTCAAATATTTTTAACGATTGGTGGTTGAACGCTGAAATAATAAAAGAATCGAAGAAATGCGTGATTGTATTAATTCATAAAATAGGCAAAGATTCAGAACTACCTTCTTCTTACAGACCAATTTCTCTTATGTCGTGTGTATTGAAGACATTCGAGAGAATGATCAAGTCGAGATTAGAATATTACCTTGAAGCTAAGTCATTATTTCCTAAAACACAGTTTGGTTACAGGAGAGGTTTAGGTACACGCGATTCTTTGACGGAACTAATTACGGATATTCAATTGTACAATTCAAAAAACGACTATCTACTTTGCTTATTTTTAGATTTTAAAGGGGCCTATGGCTCAGTGGACTTGGGAATTATTTTTAATAAAATGACAGACTTAGGTATTGATAAAAGAACGGCCTATAATATTTATGAGATTTTTAGTGGTAGAGAAATATATGTCAGAAACCATTTCAACGAATTGTGTGGGCCCAAATTAGTACATAATGGTCTTCCACAGGGTTCGATACTCAGTCCCATACTTTTCAATATCTATACGTCAGCATTGCATAATAAATTAAATAATATTAATAATATCAAATTGATACAATATGCTGACGACATCTGTATATATACCAGTCGTAGAAAATATGAGCAATGCTTAAATGACTAGCAGTGTTATACAAATATTAAAAGATTGGTTATTTGAAATGGGTTTCACACTGTCGCCTGAAAAAACCGCTGTTATGTGCTTTACAAGACACCGTCAACATACAAGCACACATATATAGTTAATGGATTTAAAGATACCTACAGTCACTGAATATAAATATTTAGGTATGGTTTTAGATCCAAAATTGCTCTGGACGAAACATATCGAATATTTAAAAATTCGTTGTGAAAAAGGGTAAACATTCTTCGTTGTGTTACTAAAAAATTTTGGGGCGCTGTCCCTCAAACAGCATTACTATTTTATAGATCATTTATCTGAGCTATGATTGACTACGGCTGTATATTTTACGGATCGTCGTCAAAGACAAACCTAACAAAAGTCGATCGCATACAATTCAAAGCAATAAGACTTTGTATCGGAGCCATGAAATCGTCTCCTACTAATGCAATCCTAGCGGAAGCGAATGAACCACCTTTACGTTTAAGGCGACAATTACTAGCCTATAGATATATTACCAAGTTGAGCACATATAATTCGTCCTTAATGATCAAAATTAGTAATTTAAACACGGAAATTTGAACCAACCGCTACTGGAGAATTAAAAACTCTCCGTTATTGACATCGGCCTCTCTTAAAATCAATGAATTTTGTCAATTCATTGTAACAATGGATAAATTGCCTGTATTCATGCATAACTATGAATCCATTTTTCCAAAGCCCACTGTCATATTTCCGAACTATAATGAATTACCCTCCTATAATAAAACTTCATCACATTCTATTATCAGCAATTATAATATATACACAATAATTTATACAGATGGAAGCAAAAATCTGAAAGGAGTTGGTAGTGCATTTTACGTAGAAAACAGTAAAGATATTTTTGAATTTCAATTACCAAAGATTTGTAGCATTTTCACAGCTGAAGCCGTTGCTATACATAAAGCTTTGGAGTGTTGTGCGGAAAACAATGTTCAAAGTGCAATAATAGTATCGGATTCAAAGTCGGTGTTAGAGAGCATAAAAAACACAACAACTAAATATTATGATAATTTTATTATATGCAGGGTTAAAAATTTAATATATCAGCTAGAACTTTAAAAAGTTAAAATTATATTTATATGGGCGAAAGCACACACTGCTATTTATGGTAATGAGATAGTTGATGAAGTCGCAAAAGAAGCGAGGGTATGTAACAATTTTCTAAAAATTCCGTGTTATAGAGACTTTTACAGTCTATTCAAAGTCAATATGTACAGAGAATGGGATAACTATTACACAAAAATAGCAAAAAACTCAACCAGCTCATATTTTTCTATCTACAAAGAGCTGCCAAAGAAAACTTCACATATATTTAATGATAAAGTCAATAAAAAATACTGCACAATCTTTACTCGATTGAAAATGAATCATGGGTGTTTTCCATCTCATTTTTAAAAAAAAGAATAATAGATTCTCCACTGTGTCCACATGATAACGAGATCGCAGATCTAGATCACGATTTTTCGGCTGCGAGGGTTTTTCTAGTAATGAGTTGGTGGATGGTCTTGTAGGCGTTCAATTTCCTACGTGTATAAAAGTGTTGCTCGCGACTGGAGATGATTCTGTTTATGATCTGTTGTTTAACCATATAACAAAAAATAATATAAGTATTTAACTTTAACTTAATAGGTACTTAAAATGAATTTCTTCAATTTGTGTGTGGCTGAAGGACAAGCGTGTCCATTGCCAAAAAAAAACACGTTATTCGCGAATTTGTGGTCACTGCTAGAAATATTACTGGTGGTAATCTTGTTGACCTCCTCAAAAATATAGAAATATTAGTCCTCCTTCTGTAAAGCACGACAGATTTTTTGTGCGATATTATAATGGAAAAAAATGGCATAGAACCCGTGTGCATGAATACCATTGAAAAATTACCAGCAAAGGTTGCTCAGTACCTCGGTCTACCTAATGTTAAAGCATACAAAGGACATTGTTTCACACGCTCGTCTCTCCTGGCAGACTCAGGAGCGAACATTCTGAAAATAAAGCAACATGGAGGATGGAAATTCAACAGTGAAACCGAAGGCTATGTTGAGGGTTCATTAGAAAATAAGAGAAGAATTTTAGAAAACATCCAGGGCCAAGCCCCTGGCATACATGTGCATAACACAGCTTCAAATGAAATTAACATTAGACAAGAAATTCAAGAGAATATTCACCCAAAAAATGGTCTTACTTTAAATAACTGTGTCTTTAATAATGTTCTTTTCAATGTTTATAAACCTTAAAATACTATTGAATTAAAATAATGGGTTAATTGTCAATTTAAATAATTAACTAATTGTCAATTTTTACAGTAATTACTACATTAGGTAGTCTTCGAAACTCAAGCAGTTACTTAAAGTTTTTACATAGCTACTTTTCAAAGCTGATATATGAAGGTTATGAAAAATGTGACGTTTCCTTATGTCAAGGAGTGACTTAAAGTGTCACATTTGATAGCAGAATTAAATAAAATGTTTTTTTCTGAAATCGTCAAGAAAGCTTGTCATGACAGAACTCAGGTTGGTCATGAAAGTGTCACTTTAAAGACTAGTCACTTTCATTATTTTTACAAGACTCCTGTCACTTTACAAGACTCATCTGTTATTTTTAGACTGCAATTGAATTAGAAATGGTCACTTATGAAATGAAACGTTTATTTAATACAATTAAAAACACTAACAACCAAATACAACAAATATTATTAATTGGTATTAGAACTATGAAAATGAAAATTAATATTATTGCTGCAGACACTAGTATTATTGTTAAAGTAAAATTGTACTTTATATGTTAATTGTTCTAAAAGACAGTCGGTAGTCGTTACCTTGACTACAAATAAATGATTTGATTTCAATTTCAATTTTTCTAACTTGTCAGTCAAAAGCGAACAGTTATGTTAATTTACTGAATAAAAAGTTCACATCAAGATTAAACTGCATTCCTTGTATTTATTTTAATTGGTTATGGGCCCAGAACGCTTAATTGTGTACTAGAATCGTTTTTATTCAAGAAAGAATAAATTCGTATAAGAAACGGTTGGACTGTGAAGTATCGTTGAATAGCCACAGATGGATTTGGCGAAGCACATCAAACCCTTGGCCGGTGAGGCAGACTGGCCGATCTGGAAGCGGAAGATTCGTGATCTGCTCGATTATCATGAAGGTGCATTAGACGTTATCGATAACAAGATTAAAAAACCAGAACCTCTAGCTGACGGCGCTAGTGCGGCTAAACAAAAAGAATTCAAAGAGAAGTATGATTTCTTTCGAAAGGCAAATAGCTACGCAAAGTCTATGATTGCTAGCTCAGTTACAGATGCGGTGTATGAGAAAATCATCGATAAAGAAACCGCGCGTGATGCTTTCGAGGCCCTTAAAGAGCAGTTTGAAGCGACATCCAAGGATCAAGTTTTTCAAATTTGTGATTCATTTTTCGCTTTTAGTTGGATGTTAGGTGAGGACGTGTCTACACATTTAGCTAAGTTGAGAAGTCTTTGGAGTGATCTCAACAACGGTCTCACTGCTCGAAATGAAAACAAGTTACCAGACTTAATGCTTGTGTGTAAAACGCTCAATATTTTACCTGCTGCATTTGAGACATTTAGGTCCAGTTGGATGCTGCTCACCAAAGACACAGAGAAAACCTTTGACGAGCTGACTACACAGTTGTGTATGTTCGAAATAAATTTCAAGAAAAGCACCAACAACGACAAATTTTCTCATAAAGCTCTAGTGGCAAAAGGCGAGATGCAAAAACAAGACGCGAAAAAGAAGTCGAGAGCAGGTACAACCTGTAATTATTGTGGTAAGAAAAACCATTGGGTCAGTGAATGCAGAAAGTGGATCGCAGATGGACGACCATCCAAAAATAAGTCCGTTAATGACTCTCAAAACCAAGCTAACCACAAAAATAACCAAAACAAATTTCAGAGCAATGCTGTTGAGGTTAAGGAAGGTCTTGTGTTGTCATTTTCAGAGATTTTCAATACTGAGATCAACACTACAGACTGGTGGATCGACAACGGTGCTACAAGGCACGCAACGAATAATTTAGATTTCTTTGTAGATTTTGAAAAATTCAAGAATCCGTGTGGCATAAAGGCTGAAGGAAAAGAGCTTTTGCAAGCAGTAGGGAAAGGCATCGTAAAAGTTGTATCAACAGTGAACGACGAGCGATACATCCTAACCTTGCACGATGTTTGGTACGTTCCCGACATATCGAAGAATTTGTTTTCTGTTCTAGCAGCTCAAGACAGAAACCTAAACAGTATGTTTGAATCAACAGCTACGTGGTGCTCGCTCAAAGTGAATAACAAGATACTGCTAAGTGGAGTCCGAAATGTTCACGGAACACTATTCAAAGCAGCTATCAAACCGATTTTTCCCGCTGGTAATGTAAGTTTCAATGTTGCTGTTACTGATAGTTCTCAATTACAGCTGTATCACGAGAGGTGGGGACATCAGGACAAGCAGCACGTGAAAAACTTGTTACAAAAAGAATTGGGTATTAACGTCAAGTTAGACAGAGAAATTTGTGAACCGTGCGTTTACGGTAAGGCCCATCGTTTAGCTTTCGGTACTAGAAGAAAAGCAAGCCAACCTGGAGAACTGATTGCTACAGATTTATGTGGTCCTTTTGATGTATCATTTAGCAAGAAGAGGTATATGGCTATATTCAAAGATATGTTCACTAAATTTCGATATTGCTACATAATTGCAGAGAAGTCTGACGTCACAGCAGCTTTACAGTCAATGATTGCTCACGCAAAACAGCAAGGTCATTCGATTAAGGCGCTGCTGAGTGACAACGGCGGCGAGTTCGACAATGTGGAGGTCAAGGCTATTCTAGAGAAAAATGGAATTACGCACAGATTGACAGCTCCGTATACACCACAGCAAAATGGTTGCGTTGAACGAGAAAATCGCACAATCGTTGAAATGGCTAGAACATTCAAGTACTCCAATCCCGACGTGAAATTTCCTGAAGCCATTTGGGCAGAATTAGTCACTACAGCTACGTACGTATTGAACAGAACAGGCAAATCATCAGTAGACGGTGTGAGTCCTTACGAGCTGTGGATTGGAAGTAAGCCGAGAATTAAGCACTTACGCATCATTGCATCAACTTGCTACGTTCATATACCTAAAGAAAAGAGAAGAAAAATGGACGAGAAAGCAATCAAGGGTTATTTGATAGGTTACGATAACGATGAAAGATACAGAATTTATGTCAAGGAAGAGCACAAAGTTATTGTCTCAAGAGACGTTCAATTTCGCGAATTAACGAGAGATTGCGATCATGAGGTTCAGTTACCACTCAAAGATTCTCATTTACAGAAAGATAACACCGAGGAAAATCCTGAGGTTCCAGTCGAACTAGAAGAGCCTTTGGAGTACCCCGAGATACCAGTTCAACAAGATGAACCACTTGAGTACGAGTCGGAAAGCACGGAACCTGAATCGGCAACCGATGACGAGGAAGAGCCAGCGACGCCCTCGCCAGCACCTGCAAGAACTTTGAGAGATCGCTCGAAGTTGAGAAAGCCAAGTTACCTACAAGAATATGCACACATTGCTGAAAACACTGATTTTATTGACACGTATGTAACTCCTCAATCATTCCAAGAAGCTGTTTCAGGTAGGGAAAGTTTACAGTGGAAACGAGCCATGGATGATGAGATGCAATCGCTCAATGAAAATCACACATGGAAGCTGTCAACTTTGCCACAAGGAGCAAAAGCGATCCCATGTAAATGGACCTACAGAGTTAAAACCAATCCAGATGGTTCGGTCAATCGATACAAGGCAAGACTAGTTATAAAAGGTTTCAGTCAACGCTACGGCATTGACTATAGCCAGACCTTCAGCCCAGTAGCAAGAATGGCAACTATTCGGTCGATTTTAAGCATAGCTGCAAGTGAGCAGATGCATCTAGCACAGTTTGACGTATCTACAGCATTTTTATACGGCGAACTTGAAGAGGTTATTTACATGCAGCAACCAGAAGGCTACAAAAACGGTACTGATCAGATTGCAAACCAGTCTCTACGCCAATGTTGAAAGCTTCTGAGATTTCTCAATCAGGGAAAGAAAATTCCAAAGCACATAATTTCCCTTACAGACAGGCGGTCGGAGCTCTCATGTATTTGATGCTAGGAACTCGACCTGACTTAGCATACAGCGTTGGATTTTTATCAAGATCACTGGAAAATCCATCTTTGGAAGATGTAGCTCGCGTTAAAAGAGTTTTCCGCTATGTAGCAGGCACATTGACGAAAGGAATAACCTATACTCGTAAGGTAAAAAGGGGTATTCTTGAGACTTTCAGTGACGCTGATTTTGGAGGATGCACGAAAACTGGTCGCTCTACTTCTGGTGTCGTAGTTAAGTATGCAGGAGGGGCTATTTCATGGATGAGTCAAAGACAACCTACGGTAGCCACTTCCACTACCGAAGCTGAAATTATTGCAGCAAGTGAAGCAGCTAAAGAAATTATTTGGCTCTCAAGATTGTTTAAAAATATTGTAACTTTAAAGCAAGTTCCAATAATTGAGGTCGACAATACAGCAGCAGTGCGTTTAAGCGAAAATCCAGAGTTTCATCGACGAACAAAACATATAGCCATCAAGCACTTCTTTATTCGAGAGAGGGTAACCGAAGGCGAATTAGCAGTTCAACAAATATCTTCTGAGAATCAACTGGCAGATATTATGACGAAGCCTTTGGGTGCAATACGATTACAAATATTACGCGATAAATTGGGTTTAAAGTAACATAGTGAGTACTAAGATGTTTTGTTTGTTTATTTCATTATTATTACAACAATTAACAAGGGAAAGTGTTAAAGTAAAATTGTACTTTATATGTTAATTGTTCTAAAAGACAGTCGGTAGTCGTTACCTTGACTACAAATAAATGATTTGATTTCAATTTCAATTTTTCTAACTTGTCAGTCAAAAGCGAACAGTTATGTTAATTTACTGAATAAAAAGTTCACATCAAGATTAAACTGCATTCCTTGTATTTATTTTAATTATTATGCACATTAGAAAAGTTTATTCTAGGTATATAATTCAAAGCATTATTATTTCTGTTCTCTGTTGCGTTAGCTATGTTAGACAACACTACTTTTTCTTTGACATATATGTTAGGAATATTAACATTTTAGTTTTGAAAAATGATTTCAGAAACAATATAATACATCACTGATCATGAAAGTGTCTCTGCCTGACTCGGAGGCTTTAAAGAGATACTCGGATGCTACGCATCCTCGAACTCTTCAATAAGCCTCCTCTTCTGCAAAGTTTCACTTTCATGACTTGCAATGTAATATACTATAACATCGTTTATATTTACACAGAACATCATTATGTCAAGCGTTTTTACATTTTTATATTGGTTAATTAAAAGAATTATTATGATTTAAATATGCGTTCCTGTTATTATTTTGAACAGTGTATAATATACTCCTAATTTGAACTTTTAATATCCCTAAAATGATCAGAGAATCCTTACCCCGCTAATCCACTGCTCTCCATTTTATTCGCTAATTCCACATCCTTAGAGTAAACATCGAATTGCCATTGTCTTTGTCCCAGCACACCCGCGAGCACAGCCCCCGTGTGAATGCCAACCCTCATATCTACCGGAGAATTTGCCGTTTGTTGGACGTATCTGAAATAGAATTTGGATTTAATAAAGGATTTGTTGAGCTGAAGCAAGAAAATGAATTCACAGTATTTGTATTTGGTTTTAGTTGTTCTATTTTGAATTCACTGAGTATCAGATGAAGACAGATATTTGGGATTTTGGCTTCCAGTGGAAATTGGATTGAATATGTGAATATACGGAAGATTTAACGATACAATGGTACCTTAAAAATAAAATTGAATTGGTAATAACGAACTATGTTTATTTACGTATATTATAAATTTTCAGTGTTTCAGTGACCGATTCCCGCTATTTCTTTGACTTAGTGAGCAAATTATTAAATAAAACACTAAAAGGCTTCAAATTTTCTGAGTTACGTAGTCCTTTTTACGGACTATTCATAATCATGTCTTTCATATTTGGGTCCTGAACGATCCGTCCACCCAAAAACGTAAAAAGCAAAAAATATATATTTCATTCCGCTAGCATCGCGGGTTATACTGGAGAACAAATTGTTTCTCTTTTTATTCATCCTTCGCTCTGAAAAACGTAGTTCGATCAGTTACAAAGGAAATGGAGAAGAATTTGGTCCATCAGGTCCTTAACGGTTTTTGTGAATACATACTTATTCCACATATCCAACGTGTTCCGGGACTTGATGCAAAAAATTCGGGAGTGAGTAGATGACGTGAAAATAATGCTGTGAAATAAGGAAAAAATTGTCATATGACCCCTCGTTTCTGAGTTATTGGCGTTTAAATCTGCGAAATCAGAACTTATATGTAAGTATATTCTCTAAATTATACATTGGAACAATATGAATTTCTATTTTTGGGACTAGTAATAGATCTCTTTATCGTACACTTATCCTGCAAATTATAAAGAGATTCGTGTTATTTTGATTTAATTAGTAAACAATAATAATACATTTCTGTGTGATTACTGATAAGAAGTGAACCAAATATTCTACACTCGCTGGTTCAGTTTTTCGCTAGGCAACCAATTTAACACTATGGTGTATTTTGGTTTGCTGACAAATAAAACACAAAATTACTACCATTAGCGTAACACAAGAAGCTTCCTTTGACTGAGAGGGCAGCAACAATAACAACTTCCACATCGGAACAAACCTACAATGACTGAAAATAACTCTAACGTTCCTCAAATTTCCACTTCATATGTAGCAGCCGCAAAATCTACTCCAAAACCAACGTTTCTCAAAAAAGAACAAGTCATACTTTTCCACTCCGCTGATAATTTGAAATTATTCAAATACGTTAAAGCAGTTGGTTATATTATAGGCCCAAGAAATATATGCTTTGCATCAAGAATTTCCAATAACAGAATCTGCTTTTATCTAAACAAAATTGAACTAGTTGACCAACTGAATACCAACCATTCGACAATTAAAGTTGGAAACATGGAACTGAATCTAAGAAAATTAGTTACCCCCGCAAAACGCCTTGTTCTACTAATTGAACTAATTGAAACATCATTAATAGATCTTGGACTACAGTTAGTATCACCAATATCTTTCCTGAAAGCTGGCATTCCCGGGGATGAATACAATCATATATTATCCTTCCGCAGACAAGTTTATATTGTACCATTTTCCGAAAATTTTGAGCTCCAGACTTCCTTGTTAATTTCTTTTGAAAATAATGGATATATATATAGAATCTTTATTTCAAATGATAAATGGAGTGTTTTATATGCAAGCAAACCGGCAATATTGCAACCAACTGCCCTAATACATTGATCGATTCCCAGCCATCAGCATTAAACATGCAAGCATCAAACACGAACAGTCCTAATATCCAATCTGATCTTCCGCCACCAGCTTCCCAGAAATCAGATATACAGCTTCCCCAATCCATAAACAACACACGCATTACTTCAGACATAATTAAAGTTCCTCTGTCTACTACAGATCACCCAACTATACAGGTTCCCCCTACACAAAAAAGACCCTTGCTAAGTTCCACAGACACAGAATCTATTTCTCCCAGTACTATCAACACAGCCCCCACTTTCGATACTCCATCCATAGATATTACAAAACCTGTCAAGAGAAAAGCTAAAAAAGAATCAACACTTGATAATAAGATACTTGAAAGTTCCAGGACAATTATCTCCGACATGTATAACAAATTTCCTAACTCATTCACACTGCCCTTAGAATACTTTATAACTTTTCTGGAAAACTCATATGGATCGAAGGATCCACAATCAGAAGCTCAACAATTTACCAAAGACATTAAATCGTTACTTGCTGTCATGCATACTATATATCCTGCCCTTACCGATAGATCCATCAAAAATCGATTCACAAAAACCACAAAAAAATCAAGCAGGCTCTTAATATCGACAATACCGATAATGAAAGTCTGACATCACAGACATCAGTGGGCGATGACTGTATGTCTGACAGTTCCCTCATCTCGAAAACTTCATACTAAATATTCAATCTTATACAATGGAACTGCGACGGGTTCTATCCCCGTCTTGAACGTATACAACAATTAGTGTCCGATACACAAGCTGATATTGTCTGGCTCCAGGAAACTAACTTTATGGAAAGTCAGAAACGGAATTAAAAAAATTTGTCGGTTACCAGTATCTTATATTAAACTTTCTTAGAGCTAGCGGTGGAACTTCGATATTTGTTTCCTGTGATTTTTATTCCGTAGATGTACCATTAGTTACTCCATTAGAAGCTGTCACTGTCACAGTTTGGGCCCCCCAAAAAATTATAATCTGTAGCATTTACATCCCTCCAACTTACAACCTCAGTGAATCTGATCTTGCTGATCTAGTAAGGCAATTTAAACCTCCATACATCCTAGTTGGTGACTTTAATGCACACAATGTCATTTGGGGATCAAAACTTACTTTTGGAAGGGGGAAAATAGTTGAAAATTTCCTAAATCACAATAATGTTTGTTTACTGAAGTCAGGTGCAGAAACGCACTCAAATATTGCTACAGGAAAGCTATCTTCTATTGATTTTAGTCTTTGTGACCCTAAAATTACACCGTCACTTTCCTGGAAAATGCTTGACAGTCTTTATGATAGCAATCATTTTCCAATCTTCATCTCTAACAAATCAAAAACCACATTAAACTGTAAAACAAGATAGGACATTGCTAATGCTGACTGGAATGCATTTAAAGAGTTCACTGAATATCAAATATCTCAGCTACAATTTCCTGAAAATATCGAGGAATCGGTTACAGCATTCAGTAACTGTATAATCCAAGGAGCAGAAAGATACGTTGGGAAACTTTTATTACCAGCATCCCGAAAACTCGTTCCTTGGTGGAATGACTCTTGCGCAACTGCTGTCCGGGAATGTAAAACTGCATTAAATAAATACAGAAAGACTAGAAATACAGATAATTATATAAATTTCAGAAAACTTAAAGCCAAAGCAATATGGGTAGTAAAGCAGAGTATAAAAGCTTCTTGAAATAACTATGTTTCATCCCTTACCTCTGACACACCCCGGGGACAAGTCTGGACAAAAATACGACAAATGAAACGCAATAAAACTCAGACTAAAATCTCTGCGGTAAGAATTGATGATAAGATTGTCACTGATAACCAGGAAATTGCAAATTTAATAGCTACTCATTTTGAAGAGAAATACAAGAACAACAATAATCAAAATCACAATCAACTGTACGAGGCCCCACTCCCTATTACACCTTCCGTTATATCTGACCTTGACTCTTTGAACCATCCATTCTCATTCGAAGAACTAACTTATGCTCTTTCTTCTTGTAAAAATTCCAGTGCTGGTCCCGATAATATACCATTTATCTTTCTAAAATATTTATCATCGATCTCCTCAACAAAATTACTGGAATTATATAACACCATCTGGACTAAACAACTATTCTCAACACAATGGCGAGAATCAATTTCAATTCCAGTGATAAAACCATATAAACCACCAACAGATCCACATACATATCGTCCCATTTCTTTAACATGCACAATGTGTAAGTTGATGGAAAAGATGATTAATAAAAGGATACTTTGGTACTTGGAAAAACACAAAATAATAAATCCAGCACAATCGGGATTCAGACCGCACCGTAGTACTATGGACAATCTCGCCTATCTACAGACATTCATTGCCGATACTTTCCTTAAAAAACATCATGTTGTAACTGCCGCATTTGATATTGAAAGTGCGTTTGATACCGTATCAAAGTCAGCAATACTTAATAAACTCAGGAAATACAACTTCCAAGGCAACATATTGGCCTTTGCACAAAATTTCCGAACCGATACATCATTCCAGGTATCTACTAATTGACAAGATTTTTCGAAACACTTACAATATAATGGCGTACATCAAGGATCAGTTGTAAGTCCAACGCTCTTTTTAATAGCCATAAATGATATATGCTCATCAGCTAGACCACATATTAAGCTCTGTATATCTCTATATACGCAGACGATCTAATCAGCCTTTGTAGTAGTAAAAATGATCAAACTACAGGTAACATAATTCAGACAGCAGTAAATCAACTAAGTCAGTGGTCCCTTTCAACTGGCTGTCACTTCTCAGCCGCCAAATCGAAAATTATTAAATTCAGTAAAACATCGAGACCTAACATACTTCCACAAATACAGTTAAATGACGAATATCTGCCGGTTTGTAACTCAATGAGAATTTTGGGGCTTACCTTTGATAGTAGATTGAATTGGAAAGAGCATATCAAAGACATAAAAAAGAACTGTGTGGTACGAACAAACATTATAAAAACATTAGCTCACCATCAATGGGGAGCTGATGATAAAATCCTGTTACAGGTGTACAAATCTCTTGTTCGTTCCAAACTAGATTATGATAGCTTTATTTACACGTCAGCATGCAAATCCGATTTAAAAACTCTTAATTCTGTTCACAATACAGTTCTAAGAATCTGTCTAGGAGCTTTCAGATCCAGTCCTGCTGAAAGTATTTACTGTGAATCCAAGGAACCCCCCTTATGTTTACGGCGAGAATTACTTCTCATGTCATACTGTGCAAAAGTTTCAGCACACCCTGAGAATCCAGTATACCCTCTAATAAATCGTCCATCCAACAATAGTAATTCTGGCACTAAATTTCAACCACTTCCACAAATCCTGTCAACACTCACAACTGATATCAACCTATCTGATACAGTTCCCATTCCTAGCTCATCCTGTCCTCCTTGGTTAAAGCAACAACCAAAGTTTAACACATCTTTAAACTTATTTCCTAAGCATGAAACTTACAGTGGTCTATTGAAACATCTTTTTTTCTATATTATAAATTACACTCATTACATTAAAATATTGTTAACTGTTGCATCTAAGTCTGCGAACGGCGTAGGTTGCGCTGTTACCAACTCCTATCAAATAATTAAACAACGTCGTCTACCATATTTCGCTAGTGTCTACAGAGAGGAGTTATATGCAGTCCCTCAAGCTCTAAATTCCCTATCACCTGACGATAAACAATCAGCTATATGCACAGACTCTCTTGCATCAATAAACTCCATTAGACAAATATATTCCGTTCATCTTATTGTCCACGATATTCATGATTGTATTGGCCGTTTTGCGAGCTCTGGTGTTACCGTTACATTCATCTGGGTACCATCTCATGTCGGAATACCCGGAAATGAACTTGCGGGCCAAACTGCTGAAGAAGCTTCGACAGCTAACCTCCAGATCGATTCAATGCAAACTCACAATGACCTGATAACTAAGATAAGACGTTCGATACGTGACCGCTGGGAAAATCACTGGACAAATTGCAATACAAAACTACACGTAATTCAGCGTTTCATCGACTTCAAAGACCTTCCTCCTATGTCTCGAAGAGATACAGTCGTTGTACGCAGGCTACGTATTGGGCATATTCAACTGACTCATGGATATCTAATGTCGGGATCTGATCCACCCGAATGTCAGCACTGCAAAATCCCACTTACAGTTAAACACATACTGACAAGCTGTCTGAAATATTCAGATAAACGCCGTAACCACCAGCTACGAACTTCACTTCAGGAAATATTAAATATTCCGGACCAGTGACATTAATTTATATTATGAAATCTAAATTGTTCATGAAATCTAAACAGTTTGTTAACGTTCAGTTCTTGTAGTTATAATTATTGTTCCATGTTGTGTCAATGGAATCTAACTTGCCTCATGTAATCTAAACAGTTCGTCAATGTTATTGTACAGTTTTTGTAATTCTACCATGTTTGTAAACTAAATAGTTTGTTAACGTTTATTTCTTATAGTTAATAACTGTAGCATGTGTCAATGATCTCAGTTGTCGAGACACGTTAATGTAAATAAAAAAAATAAATAAACATTTGTACTACATACTATCGAAGATCATATTACTGACATAAGGATAAACTTGAAAGAGATTAATAATTATTGTTCATCTAGTAGGCTACTGTCAAATAAGCTAATACGGGATATTCAATTAAAAATTGCAAGCGATTTAATTTGTTAATGTTAGTTTGCTGTCAATCTTTTCAAAACCAGGCATCAATAATCATTACATCGTGTTCAAAGATTCAATATGGTAGAATTTACCTTTAGAAAATATGCCGACATACATTTGATGTATGGCTTGGCTTCTGGTAACTCGTCAGAAGCCAGTAGGTTGTAAACTGAACGCTTTCCGGGCAGAATTATATCCGACTGTAGAACTTTTTTTAAGGGTTGATCGCAGCTTACCGGAAACAGGTTTGTCTACATAAATTAACTGAACTAGTTTCCATGATTTTTTACAAAATGATATTTTAGAAAGTGTCCTACCAAAAAAAGATAGCGAAGGTCAACAACGAACTATACGAACACCAGATTTAGAGCAAAATGCATTAGATGCAGTTGATGTTGATCCCACAACTAGCGTATGTAAAATGTCACTACAATTTAACGTGTCAACGACAACTATTCATAGGATTCTCCAGAAGCAACATCTTTACCACTTTTACATCTAAAAATTGCATGCCATGGAAGTAGATTATCCAGCAATACTGGCCTACGCTCGTTGGTTTATAGATAAATAACGAGTTGATAATACATTTGTAGGAAAAATACTATTTACTGAAGAAGCTGATTAACGGATTGTTAACTATTGGGCACGAACCGCCCCTGGCCTTCAAGTAGTAGTGAAGAATTGTTTATTCCGTCAAATATACTACATGGGCATACTGTTACGAAACAGTACACTGGTATAGTCCCTGAATCCGACTCTGTCTATGTAGCCATAGCCATGTATGAAAGTTAAAATTCTGGCCGATGCCCAGGGATTTCTTAGAACTGTTAACGATTATGACTATCTTATCTAGAATATGCCAGAGAGCCAATTGTTTTTGTGTAAGCCGCAATCTAGAATTATCTAGTAAAAAGGGACTAATATATAAAGGAGCCGACCAGCGAGAGAGTTAGTTGATAACTTGACATCGTGAGATAAACAGTAGATAAGTGAACATAAATTAGTGAAGTGTTTATGTTAATTAGTTTAAGTGCATTTACTGTGTATATAATATAAATTAGTGAATAGTGTAGTGAATAAATAAATTAAGTTAGTAGTCATAAAGTGTGTGTATAAATTTATCCCACCCGTAATAAAAAACGTTTGAATGAATAAGAAAAACATGACATTGGTATACCTGTCGAAGATGTAAACCCGAGATTGCAACTGGGTGACACTACCTTGAAAACATTGGCTATTCACTGGGATTCGCAAAACGACACGATTATGTATACCGTTATTCCTATTCAAACAATTAGGATTACTAAAAGGATTATCCGAAGTTGCAAAAATATTCGACCCTTTAGGATTATTAGCACGAGTTAATATACTCGCGAAAATCATTTTACAAAACTTGTGGAATTATAAGCTTGATTCGGACGAATCGTTGCCTATCGAATTACATAGTGAATGGCAAATATATTGCCAACATATACCGTCAGTTAATTTGTTGTCATTTCCACGTACCGTGATTACCGCCGATGTTAAAGAAGTTCAATTGCATGGATTTTCCGACGCTAGTGAAAGAGCATACGTTGCATGCGTTTATTTACGTATTATCGATCGCTTAGGAAACAGTTACTTTGTGCTAAGTCCCGTGTTGCACCTATTAAGACGATAACAATACCGAGATTAGAGCTGTGCGGAGCACACCTCTTGTCCACCTTAATGGAAACTGTAAATGTGGCCCTCCGAGAAGAAGTTAAAATTTTCTACTGGTCCGATTCTACAATTGTATTACGCTGGTTTCAAACTTGTCCTCAACAGTTAAAAACCTTTGTATCACATCGTGTAGCTGACATACAAAGAATGACACAAGTGACGCAATGGCGACATGTATCCACACACGATAATCCGGCTCGAAGGACAATGTTTTTGATTATATTTCTAGCTGAACTTCGTCGACTGGCCTAGACATTCAACTAGATAAGTAATCTTAATTTGACAAAATTAATGACGAAATTAATGATTTATTATGTGCAAATTTACAAAAATGGTACAAAGTTATGAATGTTGAACTGCGGTGGTTTCAGATCAGATGACACTTTATGTTTCGATTTGATGAATATTCACTTGGCTTAGACTTAGTATCTCTGACTGTTTGACTTTGAGTGAAGTTACTTCGATGAACTCGATTGAGTGTTGAACTGATTTCGTTTTTGAGTTGTAAGCTCGCTTCGATGAGTATAAGAATTAACTTTGTTATCGAGAGTTGAACTCGCTCCGATAAGTGTAAAACTCGCGTCGATGAGTAGTAGAACTATGTTATTGAGCGATGAGCTCGATTCGATGAGTGTAATACTCGCGTCGATGAGTAGTAGAACTTTGTTATTGAGCGTTGAGCTCGATTCGATGAGTGTAAAACTCGCGTCGATGAGTAGTAGAACTTTGTTATCGAGCTCAACGCTCAATAACAAGCAAAAATATCACAGTTAGGAGACATTGGCAGTTTTGCCCGAGTGAAAGCTCCAAAGTTCGACGAAAAGACGTCATGAACCAATTACGTAAAACAGTTTAAAGCAGCCGCTAGAGTGAATAATAGGTCTGATAAGGCGAAGGCAGTGAACTTAACCACCGCGCTTCGAGGAGATGCCTTAGATGTACTTCAGATGATACCTCTTGAAGAATCGGATGACTTTGAGCAGCTGAAAAAGATGCTGGACATGCGATACGGTCACGAACATTTGGAACATTTATACATATTCCAGCTGAAGAACCGAAGGCGGAAACATGACGAAACCCTTCAAGAGTATGAACTACTCGTAGATATTGCCCGACTAGTTCGATTTGCTTATCCATCAGCACCAGATAACATGATGGAATGTTTAGGCATCCATGCCTTTATTGATGGCTTACGTGAGCCCGATATGCAGAAGACGCTTAGTTTAGCCCATCCGAAAACATTAGACGACGAATTGACTGCTGCTCTTGAATATGAAGCAGCCATGATGGCTTCCGGATACAACAAAGGTAGGACCATACAGGAAGAAGGTGACGATGACAGACTTGACCAGATCGTCAACTTGCTGAAAGGTATGGTAGACAAGAAGCCGAAGAAAATCAGGTGCTGTAATTGTAGCGAGCTAAAGCATGCATGCAGTTCGTGTAAGCATCCTACGATTGCTGCAAATCAATAACCTTTTAAATGCAAATCAGCCACGAAGAGCTCGCGGTACAACAAAGGTAGGACCATGCAGGAAGAAGATGCCGATGACAAACTTGACCAGATCGTCAACTTGTTGAAAGCTATGGCAGACAAGAAGCCGAAGAAGATCAAATGCCGGAAGTGTGGCGAGCTAGAGCACGTACGCAGTCCGTCTAAGTGCCCCATGACTCCTGTAACACAAGAAGTCACAGGGGAAATCAGACAGGAGTGAACATCCAGCTGATTTGAATCACCGAAAAGCCAACTCTTTGCCTAGACAGTCATGCCCTGTAGACTATTCACAATGCAACAAGTCGAAATCTTAGTAAGTTGCAGTTTCAAGAATTACAGTAGTCAATGAAGATTGGTCACCCACCAGGATCAGAGAAGATCAGGAGAATGATCCTTGCGTGAAGAAGATTCGGCAGTGGAAGGAAGAAAATCGGCGACCTCCCTGGCAAGAAGTGTCAAGGCCTATTGGGCTCAGTGGGACACCCTTGTCCTGGAAGAAGGGCTGTTGAAAAGAGTCCTTGAAAACGATGATAGTTCCGAGATGAGGAGACAGCTATCTATCTAGAACGAGAGTAGCTGAAGTACTGAAGAAGTTACACGACAGTCCATCGTGAAGTCATCTGGGAAAGAAGAAAACCCTTCAGCGAGTCCGTGAAAGGTTTTATTGGATGAACAACTTCGACGATGTAAAGGACTGGTGTAAGAAATGTACGACTTGTGCTACGAGTAATGGACCACATCGCAAGACAAAGGCCCCTATGAAACAGTTGGAGGCCCTTTCGAAAGGATTGCTTTAGACATCGCTGGATCATTTCCGACGACAGAAAATGGTGGTAAATACATCATGGTTGTAATGGATTATTTCACAAAGTGGGTGGAAATTCACGCGATTCCAAATCAAGATACTACAAGTGTCGCGGATGTATTAGTGAAAGAATTTATTGGCCGATATGGAGTGCCCTTGGAAGTCCACAGTGATCAGGGAAGAAGTGTCGGAAGCCACCTATTCCAGGATATTTGCGAGAAGCTGTGAATGAAGAAGACCAGGACAACAGCATTACATCCACAGTCAGATGGAATGGTCGAGAGAATGAACAGGACTATTGGAAAATACCTGTCCAAAGTGGTTTCCAGCCATCAGAGAGATTGGGATCAGTATCTTCCCCTATTCGCATTGGCTTATCGATCTGCCGTCAATGAGTCCACGGGAGAAACACCTGCTAAAACCCTGTTTGGATGTGAAATTAGGCTTACTTGTGACCTGGAGTTTGTCTGTCGGCCTGGAGAAGATCTAGCAGGAGAAAACTACGTGATCCAATTGAGAAGAACGCTGAATGCCTCTTCTTCTCGACACCACAAATAGCGGTGCCCTTTCGGCCTCTCGGGTGATGGCGCAGTCGTTCCCGGCATCACCTTGGCCCTCACTGCTCCCTCCACCGGCTCCTGCTCCGGGATCCAGGTCTCGGGGATCCTCTCTGGAGACTCAATCTAAAAGGCTCTGTACAGGTCGCTCATCTCCAAGGTTTCTTCCGAGATCTCCTCCTCCGGAGCATTCCCCTTTTCTTTTCCATCGTGTGCATAAATGGTCCGATGAGCAGCTAGGAAAATTTTCGGTCCCCTCCGCAAAACCCCGCATGCGGAGGTGAGGCTACTTACAAAGGGGTTTCGCTCGGTTCCCCAAGGTCAGAAATCAGTACTTGCCGATCGTTTGTTTGATCATGCATCCTATGGGCCTGGTCCTCTCACCGCAGTATTCAGGTTATTTATGAGGCTGACTCCTCTTAGTCCACATGTATAAGCCAAGACTCACCGACTCTTTAGCCCGCAAGACATGTCCACAGTGAGTTGAGGTTTATATTTATATTCTCCAATCTTATAAATTTAATTTCATCTTATACTGTACTATACTCTTCTCAATGTTTACCTATATTTCTTAATATTTATATAATGTGTTATCTGTATCGCAGTGTCCATGTATATATGATAGCTTTGTTGGGAAGGAAATGCAAAATCCAATGGTCAGGTCCTCCTTTGTTGGCTTTTATTTATTTGCCAATTGAATGTACGTGTATATTATTAACAAACTTCCATTATGTTTTATTTGGTAAATAAATTATTATTGTAGTATAAATGTTATTATTCGCTTAGACAGCAAGCAAAATTTGTAATAAATTTTAAATGATTGAATATTCTGAGAAAACTCAATATAATACACAGTAAAATCAACTTACGAACAATGAGAAGACATTTCCTATTGATACGTCTCTCATTGTCGATATTTCTACATTGCCTTTCCGTGAAAGTAACTTATATATACCAATTAAACTATTGAGTTAATCTATTACACGTGCTTCGCAAGAGGGTTATAAATTTCCTTGAGGATAAATTGCTTAACACTCCACTGATTTCCCAATGCTATCTCTCCGAAGGGTATTATAAATTCAAGAGAGAGAGAGATAATGAACAAAATTATTCCGATAATATTGGAAACGTTGTATTCAAATATAATTGTTTGATAATTAAAGCGAGCAACAAAGTTTATTGAAACTAGAAACACACAGCTGCTGTGCAAGGAAATATGGTCAATAGATTTTTGAATTTAAAATATGTGTCCCAGAATACTTGCAAATTATTTGGAAGAAATTGTTACTACAAATATGTTGACAGCCAAAGTCAAAACATACGTTATACTGCTACTTAAACATTGTTACTATATAAACTGAGTTCAGAGACCAAAGTTAAACTGTTCATCATCGATCTCTGAAGGTAAGGATTTATTTACAAGACAAATAGTAAAAAGTATTAGTGATTATTTAATCTCTTTCTACATTCTACTTGATTGTTACAGGGCACTGCAACCTTAAGGTCTCTTATGACCCCCCTCCCCTCCATTAAAGTTTTTCCCTCAACTATCTACATCTATAATTACATCCAATTCTAGATTCCTAATTGCCTCCCTTGTTGGAATAAAAAAATTAAATAAAATAATAAATAGGATAAATAAAATCTTATAATAGTTTACAATATCTTTTCAAATTTTTTAAACGTATTGCCCGTAATTCGTCCTCATCTGGTACGGTACTGTTTTATGACAGTAGATATTCTTAAAATCGCCAGATGTCTAAGACGGTAAATTTTGGGTAAAAGCACGTACGGAATCTTTTCCTGAATTTCGGCCTGCGAAATATTCCTTTTTGAGTTTAGTTGATTTTAATATATGAAACGTTCAACAACTAGTAAATTATTTGATCCCATAACGCAAACCAAATGAAATTCCAACATAGGATGGCTTCAAGGAGGTTAAATACTCGCTCCTACAAGTTTCTTGTCCAAAGCATTTTTGGCGTTGGCTCACAATGGCAAGGCATTCTAGAGCTATACGATATGGAGTTTATTCTTCTTCACCCCATAATCTGCACTCGTCTGTTTCTGCTAGACCTATTCTCATTAGATAAATGAAGCCCGTGAGGAGATGTAGCGTGTTTTTGCTGGGATCCAAATACTTTTTGGATCTAGTTCTGAAGAAACTTTTTGTAGTGATCCAGCCTGGGAGAGCATCGTCAGAGTGCTTCACTATTTGTTCCATACTCCTTCCAAAACTTTTTCTTATAGAAGCATTTTCCTCCATCACAGACAGGCTACAAGCCAATAAAGGTAGTTCGTACTCCTTTCCTGGAAAGCGCAATGTCTCCTGCCTGTCTGTGGTCAAGTCTCGCGGGCCAGTGGGATAGGGAGGGGGGTCTTCGCTTCAATGCCCGGACCCAGAGGAGACAACCTCATTAGAAACCTAAAGTCAAGGTGGTAAATCAGGCCGAAGAATGCGTGGCAATACAGAAGAAAAGGCCTTACTGGTTTCGACCTTGGAGTACCGGGGGGAACTCCATTGTATTGAACCCCTTACCTCTGCATGCTGGGCTCTGCAGCTGTGGACCGTAATGACCCTAGCTTCTCGTGGGACCATTTATGGACAGAGAATGTAAAACTTCTACCGGAAAAGTAGTAGATAAAACCTCCAACTCTTCATCCGGGCGGCACCTCACAGAGGAGAAAAAGGCCAAACGGCACAAAGGTCCTATGCCGTTAGAGCTCCCAAATCTGGGAGAACCTGGCGGCATAGACGACTCACTGAGAAAAGGTCTCAGTGGAGCAGAGGTGCGAAAATACCTGCGACTCCTCAATTAAGGAATATCTTCTGAAAAGGCCAGAAAGCAGGCTATTTAGCGCCCAACTCCCCCAAAGGAACCACCAACGGGGAAGACAAAGCTTAAAAGAGGCCCGGAGAATATAACTCCTCCGCAACGACGTTTAAGCAAGAAACCAAAAACAGGTGAAACGGTAACAGAGAAGGCTTTTAGGGTAGGAATAAAGCCCAGGGATTATCCTGGGGTCATTCTAAAAGCAGAGAAGCTCTCCACACTGGAAGACACTCTAGTGGAAGAGATGTGCCAGAGCAAAGAGAAGGGAATCTACTTCTTAGGTATGGATACTGTTGTGGAATGATACTGGTGCACTGTGGGTCGCAAGAATCGGCAGACTAGCTCATTAGGTCAGCGCCGAAATTGAACTCTTGAGAAAGACCCGAATTGGTGGCTCAAAGTGGAGACGACATCCCAAAGCCGGTCACCATAACGACATGAAATTGGAGAAGATCATCCAACTTATCGAGGTTCAGATCTCGAACCTCACTACTGGGACTTGGAAGATCCTCAACTATAAAAAAGAGGGACAGGGAATTATCCTCACGATTGGGATCGATAACCAATCTGAGGAGGCTCTGAAGGCAGTAGGTTACACGCTAAACTTCTGTTTTGGGCGTATACCTTCCTCGGGACTGGGAAAGAAAAAGAACTCCGCGGAACATCCAAAGGACATGAAGATACCCTCCACATCCGGAACCTCTGGAGAAAGGAAAAGAGGCGAAAGCTTGACCTTGGGTCAGCACGAGATAAACCCCGGCTCTGCTGGGGCGACTGGATATGCGGAGATCGCCTCTGTATCCCGGGAAACTGGGTGGAGCAGCCTGGGGGTCGAGAGTCTGACTCGAGATCAAGAAACCTGCTCGAGTCTCGAGGAAGATATTGCCTTGGTGGTCGAGGAGGGTTAGGTTGAGACAAAGGAGGGGGATGAATAGAGGCTGAGTAACTCGTCCTCTTTCATCCACAATGATTCACGAATGTAGCTTAGATTAACCAGCATCACGCGAAAGGAGCTTCGGCCGTGATTGCAAGGTTGTTCGCTAGACTACAACTAGATATTGCACTGATCCAAGAACCATGGATCAACAAAGAAGGCCAAATGAAAGGTTTGGCATGCAAGGATTCCAAATTGATTTATGATCAAAGGCAAGTATCTCCGCGTGCCTGTGTGATCATAAGAAATATCATGAAATATATTTGTGTTTCAGGATACGTGTCACGGGACCTTGTTCCAATCATGGTTCACCTCAACATTGGGGACATCGACCGAGACATCGTCATTGCCTCTACCTACTTCGCTGGAGACGGACCGATGACACCGCCAGAAGAAGTACAAGAGCTAGTGAGACACTGCAATAGCAGACGGTTGCCAATTATAATTGGTTGTGATGCCAACGCACACAATACCGTGTGGGGAAGGACTAATAACAACGCAAAATGTGGAGACAACCCCCACCTTTGTCACGAGAGCAAGAGAAGAGGTCCTGGACGTAACAATTGTTAATGTTGCTTATAGGAAAAATGTAGAATATTGGAGGGTGATGAGCGAGCCATCACTTTCCCACTATAGGATCGTCGAATTTAGGATAGAGGGAAATATCACCTCGATTCCTTCAATCCGAAATCCTAAAAATACTGATTGGTCTCTTTACAAGATCAATCTGAAGGACAATTTGGAAAAAGTCGAAGTGAATGGGGTAAATCACCCGCTCTACGACCTGGAACAAAGAGTCGAACAGATCAGTGAGGGAATAATGGAAGCTTTCCATTCCAGTTGCCCACTGTCAAAAGCTCGTTCAGAAAAGGACCCTCCTTGGTGGAATGATAACCTGTCAAACATTAGAAAAGAGGTCCATCAGCTCTTTAATAGAGCCAAATGTGACGATAATTGTCAGAGGTACACTGAGAAGCTTACTCAGTACAATGAAGAGATTAGGAAGGCCCATAAGGCTTAATTATCAAGCCTTTGCGAAAAGAGCACTTCCACTCACACAACAGCCAGACTACAAAACGTCATGGCAAATGCGCGAACTAACTCCACAATGTCGCTGAAAAAGCCAGAGGAATCACACACGGAAGGTCAAGAGGAACGATCGATTCTTCTTCTTAGAACCCACTTTCCAGGTAGTGAACCAGCAACAAACACTGAAATAGCAATGAATTACACCAAAAAAACCCGCAAGGAAGATTGAGACATTGCTAAGAAAATATTTACCAGACATCGGTTGGAATGAGCAATAAGTACCTTTCAACCATATAAATCACCAGAAGTGAATGGAATATTTCCAGCACTCCTGCAGCAAGGGATAGAGGAGATTCTTCCTCACCTGCTGAACATTACAAGAAGCAGCCTAGCAGTGGGTCTAATACCTAGAAAATGGAGAAGGGCAAGGGTGAACTTCATACCAAAAATAGGGAAAAAAGATGGGACTGATCCCCGATCTTTTAGACCCATCTGTCTAAAATCGTTCCTACTCAAAACGATGGAGAAAGTAGTCGATAACTACATAAGAACGGAGAATCTGGAGAATATAACACTCCATAAATGTCAGCATGCTTACAGAGCGGGTCGATCAACTGAGACGGCTCTGTATCAGCTGACAGAAGTCATCCAGAGAACTCTGAACAACAGAGAAATCGCAATTTGCGCATTCCTGGATATATCTGGGGCTTTTAACAACACAACTCATGTGTCTGTCAAAGGAGCACTAAAAAAGCGAGAAGTAAATGAGACTACTATAAAATGGATGTATGAGTTGTTGACGACGAGGATAGCTGAGACACAGGTGGGGAATCAAACCACCTCAGTTAAAGCCACTCGGGGGACACCTCAAGGGGGAGTGATATGAAGACTCGTAGTATATGAGTTGCTCTACCGGCTAGCGGAGCTTGGTTTCGAATGTATGGGCTATGCTGATGACATAGTTCTAATAGGCAGAGGCAAGTTCTAGAGCACCTTGTGTGGTTTATTACAAAAGGGCCTCAAAATCATTGAGCAATGGTGCTTGTCAGGAGGCCTAAACATCCACCCAAACAAGACCATTGTAATTCCATTTATCCGGAAAATAACACTTCCAGCGATGAAACCCATAACCTTAAACGGGGAAATCAAATAATGGAAATGGGAAGTTAAATATCTAGGGATAACCCTAGACAGTAAGCTTCTGGGGAATAAGCATGTTGGAATAACGGGTAGTAAAGCAATAGGAGTTTTAATGACGTGCAGAAATCTAGCTGGTAACAGGTGGGGCTGTAACCCAAAAATACTGCGATGGATGTACGCCATGATTGTGAGACCAGACATTACGTATGGGGCAATAGTTTGGCAAGTCAGTACATCACGAGGAAGACCCCAGACAAAGTTCAAAGTCTTGCCTGTGTGTGCATGACTGGAGCTATGAGAACGTGTGCAACTAGGGCACTTGAGATCAATACAGATTTCACACCTCTACATCTAGTGATAGACAGATCTGCCTATGAGGCAATTCTTAGAATACCTAAGGAAGGTTCAGGCAATGAGAGTATTTAAAATCAGGGAGCCTGGTGGTCTGTAACAAAATACAGCTTATCAGCGAATCTTCCCAGTGACGAAATGATCAAGAAAGTAAGTATCGAAAAGGGTTTCACTACGATGCTAAATACGAGGAGAGAATGGGAAAGGGAATACACCACCCAAACTCTCAAAGAAAACACCATTAGATGGTATACGGATGGTCAAAAAACCACCACTGTAGCAGGCGCTGAAGTATTTGTGCCTGGCACTAGATACTCATTATCGTTAGGCTCCTTCCCGAGCGTCTTTTAGGAAGATATACTTGCGATTGGAAGATGCGTGGAAATGAACCTAGAAAGAAACTATCAGAAATGTGAGATATCGATCTATTCTGATAGTCAAGCTGTCAAAGCATTGAGCTTCCATGTTATTGACTCAAAGTTGGCATGGGAGTGTCTAAAAAAAATTGATGAATTAGGCAAGAATAACAGGGTCTCTTTCGTCTGGGTTCCTGGCCACTCGGGAATCACAGGAAATGAAGAGGCCAATACACTTGCCAGGAAAGGAGCACAAACGCCCTTTATTGGTCCGGAGCCTTTCTGTAGTGTAGTAAAATGCTCCTAAAAGAAAGAGTTTCGGAAGAAGGAGGAAACCGAAAAAGAAGCACTCTGGCGGTGCCTTTCCGGGTTGGAACATTCCAAAAAGTTCCTGCGGAACTTTGACACTGCTAGATCCAAAAAGTATTTGGACCTCAGTAAAAATATGCTACATCTACTCACGTGTTTTCTTACAGGACACTGCCGCCTTAGGAATTCTTCGCCATTGCAAGCCAACGCAAGAAATGCTTCGGACAAGAAACTTGTGAGAGTGAGGATATAACCTTGTTGAAGCCGTTCCAAATACTAGAGTTCATTAGAACCCTGGAACTGGAAGGCGAGCTGCAGTGCATTGTAGCCCCGTTAAAATATAAGTCTAAATCTAAAGACATGCGTATTATCTTTTTTCTGACAGTGTTTTGTCTTTATTTATCACGGTATTTTCATCTTTCTGCTCTCTGCTATGGTGAGTTGACCTCGTTGAAACAAGTGCAGAAGCCGGTAGTATTACTAAGATATTTTCCGCAATCAAATCTAGAAACTTTTACCGGTGGTTTAAATAAGTTTTCACCATATAATTATAATGATGGATATAAGCATCTGGGGCTATTTATGCAAAGAACATGGCGGTGGTTTTTGTTGCAGGGAATTCAAAACCTGTATTGCCGCATAATTTCATTATGGCTAGTATCTTATGTCATCGCTCCCACTTTCTTAGTGATTTCATGTGACATGATCCATGTTTCTTAGAACGCTCCTCATAGCTCAAAAATAGACTCTATAAATGGTCTGTTTTATTGGTTTTATAAATTTTGTACCTTTTCATAGTTACCAGTTATAAGAAAAATATATTAATTCATAGTAAACTTCATTCAACATTTGTGGACAATACATTCTATTTCCATTCATAAAAATATAAATTGCATCAACTATTTACTGAACTTCTAAATAATGTCTAGCGATAAATATTTTATACACAAATTCTGATGAAACTATGCCAGTATATAACAAATATACATCCACATTGCAATGTATTCATTATTTAAAATTACCGACGATAGGTGGAAATTAAAACTGAAATAGTTTGTATTCCACTGTCCAAGAGAAATATTAAAATCCAAAACAATTCATTAAATCGATAGAAACGTCCATACTCAATTTAAAATGAATGCATTGATGTTCATACCACGAAAATTTATACAATTATTGTCGGCGGCAATGACACAGGAGACCGAGAATAAATTGAAAATAATTCGATATAACTTCGAAAACTTGTCAGGCCAGGCAATACACCTGGAATTTCGTACTTTCATTGGGTATTCGATAAATTAGTTTCTGATGATACGGTCCAATATTTATTGTACGTGAATTATGGTTTTATGTATAATTACGTATACGTTATATAATACATCTACATTTAAATTAAGACTTCTGGAATTGTTGGGGATATTTCGAACACACAGCACAGTTCCAGAAACAGGGAAAACTCGATAAGTGAGCTTTTCCAAAATAAACTTTGAAAACTGACTGTTCATCTGCAACTTTATTCAAATCATTTTTTTTTCATTTAACATAAAAATTATTAAATACTCTCAATAACAACAATTGATAATTTGTGAGCAATCGGATAAGGAATATATTCAACGGTTGCTCGATCTGATCGTATAGGAAATTTGGAATAACCAGAGAATTTAAGAAACTGAGATAAGCACAACAAAGCGTATATCTTGATTTTACAATTAAATACTGCTGAATAGTATAAAAAAAGTTGCAAACATGACTCTAAACGCCCAAGTTCTGCAAAGTGGTGAATAAATATAATGCGTGACACGTTACTATACAGGGTGTCGCGGGTTGCCTGTCGCCCCATTATAACTTGATTATTTCAAATAATATGCTCATAAAGTATATATAAGACAGTAAGTATATTCTGATATTATATGGAATCGGCAAATGAAACTATGTGTTGCTCTGAAAAAATCAAGGAAACGGTATTTTAAATTAATACTCAAGATGTCAATTCTTTCACAAAATGAAGAAATAAACCTTGTTTCTAAATATAAACTATAAAATTTTACTGCCCAATGTTGTATATTATGCCATTAAAACCTATTTCAGTAACAATATAATGAAATAATGTTTCTAATGATAAAATCTTTGATTATATTCGTTTTAGACGTTAAAAACAACAACAAATTTCAATCTGTGAATATACAAGATAGACTTAAATCCTCCGTTTAGAAAATGAAACAAGCACTTCAAAGGTAAGCATCCGTTTTGCTGCAATCATCCTTCATACTCAATAGGATTTACATCACTCGGAAATACTAGTTTATCTCTTGTCTTGTTTACGTTGAACATAGATTAAAGACTTGAACCTTTGCGTTGAATAAAACTGGATTTCTAAATAATTTATATACAATTCTTGAAATTAATTATTCGTTTCACATTTTATTATTAGAATCAAGAGTGACTGCTCGTCACTCGCGCCATGTCACGTCTTGACTCCGCCCTCTTTTATATATTTTTGCGCTTGACGACAGACACTCTTCCCTCTCCCCGCAATTCTATATTTTTCAATTAATTGAAAAGTATATTATCTACGAGCAAAGTATGCATACATTTGCCATATAATTCATATATGATCTTCCAGTTGCAGCATCAATGATAATTTTCCATGTATTTATTAGAAAGATATTCAGTTCTAAAAAATAAAAGTTCTAAGTTTTGTTAAAATATTTCTAAAGTTGAATGTTGGTCATGTGTGGTTTCGATATTTCGGAAAGAGAATCAATGTCGCCTCCGGTGATCCATTTATGCAGGTGTGGTGGTCGATGAATGAGTTTCATCCGCACTGATGCCCTGAATCTCGAATCGGGGCGTTAATATTGACGTCGTTCCCAACGTCATGCATACGCAAGCCTGAGAATGCTCTATTTGCGAATAGTTTCTAAAATGATGTTCTTGAGCACCGTTACTAAAATCATCAAATTGTATCGTCCCTCACAACAGCGTCAGTTGACGTTACAATGCAAATGTCATTTGGTTATGTCAAATGTAAGGGTGCATTCAGATGCTACGTCGGGCGCGTTTTATGCGATCAGATGCTTACAACGGTAGATTTTACCAATCGTCCAACCATTCAACCCAGTCGACACATCGGTAGAAATTGACCCGCATGCGCTTTACATTTTATAATGAATAATTGAGAAGTTTCGGTTATGTTTACAAAATTACAAATAATAAATCAATATTCAACGAGACTTTTCACATTTTTTTCTACACCCACATGTATATTATCCATTTTATACACAATTTACAGAATGGAAGTGTGGTCATTTCGGTTAACTGAACGCATATGATTTCATTTACATCCTAGAATGTATATGAAATTCACCAATCAGCATTTGCATTCAATACCCGTCAACTCTTCTTTTATTCAATGCCTATGTAACGTCAAGATAACTAGTCAAAATATTTCTTTAGTTATCAAAAAAAATATTTTAGTAAAATGAGTGATTCCAGTGATGAATCAAAAATCAATGAATATTACTCCATCAGATATTCGTTTAGCCGCAAAGGAGATGTATAACACACATCATTACCCCAAAAATCAAAAGGTAAATATGAATCTCTGGTAAACGGAGTTAAAAATATTATCAGAATATGTTATCACTGCTTATATGAATGAAATATCGAATAAAAACAAGCTCTCAACCCTTTGGACAACATATTCTATGTAAAAAATAATGATAAATATTAAAAGTAACATTGACATTTCAAGTTACCGTAAATTGCGTTCATTTCATAAAAGTTTGTGATGGATCAGTCTGTTAACGCACGTCTCTAAATGTATACAGAAGAGAATATAGTTGGTTTAATCCCCGCTTTATGCGCTTATTTTTATCACCGATATTTGTATTATAAATAGTAATTTTCATAAAATGTTGGTTAGTGTCCATTTTTGGAATTTATGGAGTACGTCTTCGTCAAAAATTGAAAATTTTAAAGATAAATCATGTAAAGATTCAGAAAATGAATTTCAAATTAATTTAATTGATAAACAAACCCAGATCCTTTGTAATTTCTTGTATGTTTCACGAGGTCTCCAAAAAATATATTCTGCTTTAACCACTAGATTTAGAACAATTTTTTGTTAATTACCAAAAAGGAAAGTGTTCGAAGAAAGTAGTCGGAATTAATAAAATTTGTAATCAGACAAAAATAATTGCTAAATTTTTAAAATTACCAGATGCGAATTTATATACGGGACATTGTTTACGCCTTAAATAATAAAAAATTTCATAAAAAATATTGATCATATATTTGAATAAATCTTCTTGTTCGGGATTCAAATCAAAATTGTTCGCCAAATACGTTATAGTACAGTGTACAATGAGCACGAAATGACTATACATTTCTCACAAATAGGTATATGAAATTTTGTAGTACGAGCTTAGCGAGTAATACAAAATTTCATATACCTACGAGTTGGAAATGGGTTATTCCATGCCAATTGTACACTATAGTCTTTCTACGACCATCATAAATCATAAACAAAACTAATATATTTTACATAACAATTTTTATTATAAAATTTCCTGCCTTCATTGTTGCATGGTTTGGAGAATTTTTTCTCTGATATTATTAAGTCTGGCTCTTAGTCCTTTGAATGACCCATATATTTTTTACTTTTTGTACATGTATCTACCTACGTCCTAAAACAAATAATGTTCAAAATTTTTAAATTTTGACAACTCGGAAATAAAAAAAACTTTATGTAGAGAAATGATTATAATTCACCTGCGGAAAAAGTTATCAATTATCGTGTCTCTTTAAAGGAGTAATATCACCTCCTGCATGTACGAGGATAGTGACCGATGTCCTGAAGCAATGGCTAGTTTACATATCTGTATCAGCATGTCAATGTCAAATCATCCTCACTATCGCGACCCATTTTCGATTATAAATTTTCTTTACAAACGAATTTTAGATAGACATTAACAATCATGGCTCGATCATATATTATAATATATATGACCAAAAAATTCGTTAATATAATGACAGTCTAGTAGCGCATGATAGTCGTGGGAAATGAAATAGGTATTTCGATACAGCTAGCCCATGGGAAATGGAAATCTGTATTACAATGTGGTAGGTTCCTTAATCGAAGACGCACTTGAAATGTACATTTTTCTTTATGGTCGTAGAAAAAATATTTTATATTTTCATGATAAATTTGAGTATGCTCAGAAGGAACAAAAATTGTACGATTCATTTTATGGTGTTTTCTTTGTGACTCTAGTTCAAATATCTATAGTAAGAAGTAATAAATTTATTTAGGACCGATTCCTACTTTTTTTACTAGGGCAAAGGGAAAGTAGAAAGAAATGGAACTATTTCAAATACAATGTAGCTATAAAGTTTTCTTACCGAATCTCGCGCGAGCTCGATTTATTTTCCATACATTTTTTCTCATTTGCAAATTTTTTCAAGAAAATTCGCATTTTTGAAAATTTTTCCGGAATAATTAAAGGTCTAAAGAGATTATAAGTGAAAATATTTCAGGTATTTATTTATCGTCTAGATGTAGCTTATTATGGAATACTTATGCATTTAATAGAAACACAACCATACACTAAGATCAGGAAATGAAATGCTAAAAAAAAAATTGTTTTATCTGGCTTCAAAATAACAAAATAAATAAAACAAATAGGTATAACTAACTTAACCAAAAACTACAAAACTAGATTAATTAAAATTATTTGCTATTTGTTCTCTAAGTCTAGTTCCTTCATTCTACATTTCTTCAATATTTTGGATGTTATTTACTATTGCATTGACTTCATGCAGAACTAATTGTCCTCTTCTTCATAATTTGCCTCATCATCGTTAAACATTAAACATATGTAGCGTGGAACCCATGCAGTTTGAACAACGTGGGAAATTATATTTGTACGATTTATGTCTAAATATTTTCTTCTTCTGAATCTTCCAAATAACAGACAAAATGCCCTTTCAATAACCTGTCTGGCTTTAGCAAGTTGAGTATTGAATCTTACTTGATAAAGATGGTGATATCCCCTATCTTTATAAGGTGCTATACACCAATCATATACTGGATATGCTTTATGGCCGATTATGAAAGAGCTTGGTTGAAAATAAACATCTTTTGTCGTGTGAAGTTTTTAAATTAGGTTGAATTCCTAAAAATTCGAATATCACTAACACTGCTGGGATAACCACAGAAAATGTCTAAAAACTGTCTTTTGCTATCACAAATGGCTTGTAAAGGTACACCATAAAAACATTTTCTATGTATGTATGTCTCTGGATTGTCATGACGTGCTTTTATGGTAAAGTATATTCTATCGATTGCTCCAATACAACCATGGAATTGACACATAGAAGAGAACTGTTCCTTACTTTGAGTTCTTTCTTCTAGTGTTAGCAATTTCAAAACTTTCTCGGTAATCGAAATAATTCCATTGATTACTCTCTCTATTGACACAAACAGAGAGGATTTTGCCATATCAAACCTGCTTGCAATACTTCTGCAAAATAAAATCAATGTAAATATTTAATAATTTATTAATTTTTCCTAATTTACCTTCAGCTATCTGGAGTGCTCAAAATTCAAAGAGTTGATAGTAGCTGTAAACTAGGATCAATGTTTTCTTTGAATGTGTTATTGCTTTTCAGCAAATGCGCAATTTTGTTAAATTAATCATTATAAGCAGACCTCGTCAAACGTAAATGTTGTTGGAGTTCTGCGTCAATAATTTTTTCTATGATCTTCAAAAATTTCCGTGAGTTCGAAAAATATTTTCTCTACCAACCTCTCCAACTAATGCCAATATACTTGTTTCAATATAATCGTCAGATAATGACGATTCATACATATATATATATATATATATATATATATATATATATATATATATATATATATATATATATATATATATATATGAAAGGAAGATAGTCTTTGCTGACTGTTAGGAATAAAACTGGTGAATATTGGGGAAAGCAGCAAGAAGAAAACGGAAAACGTGTACTCTTAACGGAAAATTTTCAAGCTTTCGAGGATGATTGTCCTCATCATCAGGAATACTGAAATGGAAAAACAGCATTAAGATACTGTAGTTGATAAGTAATATATAATATAGAAGAAATCGCAACAGGTGCGAACTTACCTCCGAATTGAGGTTAGGATCCATTATGTTATATAAAAATAAACTACGGACATTCAAGTATGAAACAGTTCACTAAAAAAGGTTTAAAATAGCACAATCACAATCAGATGACTAAAAAAGCCAACATCTAACACCATTTTGCAGACAAACGAAACACGAGTGCTTTTTTATTGTCAAAAGCCGGCAGGAAACTGATATCAAATTCTTCTAATTTGGAGGGATTGAATTGACAGGCAATGATGCCAACCAATAGTTGAGTGGATGAACGTGACAACAAGTACCATAAGAGAATGGTCTCCGTTGTGAAAGTTCATATTTAGGATAGAAAAGAAGAATGCAGAGGGGTTGAGAAATTGCATTCATAAGAAAGAAGAAGAGGAATTGATAAATCGCAATGGTAAGAGTTTTGTATAACAACAAAACATATACCTTGGAGGACAAAGTTAAAACACAACACCAGCCAAAAAAGACAAAATCAAAAGCAATTAAGTAATAATAATATTGTAATATAGTAATTATTAAAGTAAAAATAATAATAATTATGTAATATATATATGTATACTAAAAATGTGATAATGGGTGCATCTACCAACACCAATGCACCCAAAATAAAAGATGTTTTTTGAGATATGTTAGTTATCCGCAAAAAGGGTAGTGTCAATTGAGGGAATGTGATTGTCATTAGTGGAGAGAAGGTTAAAGTTGTAATCTAGGGATAGCAAAAAGGAATAAATCTCACTCAAGTGGTCTGTGTCAGTCTTTTTGTTAATTACATTGTTATATTGTGAAATAAAAGCCATTTCTAGGAATGATCTGTTAATTTTGTTAGACTCTGTCGCCAACACACTTACAGCCTCAAAATTCATACGATGGTCAAGATAATGAACATGGTTTGCTAAAGCGCAACGCTCCGGATGTAATCTACAATCACTCTTATGTGAAACAATACGGTTAGAAAGTGATCTTAAAGTCTGTCCAATATACTGTTTATCACAGTCCCCACATGGAACGCTGTACACAACATTGGTAAGAGAGGTCAACGGACTTTTATCTTTAACTCTAGTAAAAATTGATCTAATTGTTAGAGCAGTTTTGTTAGCAATCTTGAAATTACCATATGCCCGAAACAATCTGGCAAGTCTCGGAGTAATGTCCTTAATGTATGGAAAGGAATCGAAAATTGGAGGAGTAGGGGTCGTAACAGCGCCAACATCCATTTGGGCCGAGTTAGGATGGCTATCATCAGTCAGCAGTTCCATGGAATTAGATGTGCTGAACAATAATTTATTAAGTAAAGTTCTTGGGTAAGAGTTATCCAAGAAGAGGTTGAATAAAATGTTAAGATTTTTATTGTGGAAGACATCGTTTGAAATTCTAAGGACTCTCAGTTTCATTTGTTTTACCAAGTTCACTTTCATAGAATGTTTGTGGTAAGAATGGTAATTTAAATATCTACCAGAGCTGCAAGGTTTCCTGTACCAATCGATGATAATAGTATTATTTTTACGAATGAACTTAGTGTCTAAGAAAGGTACGGAATTTTCGTTTTCTTCTTTTTCTAATGTGAACTGTATATAAGGGTCATAACTGTTAAAAGTCTCAAGAATCTCATTTAGGCCCTCTCTAGGAAGTGCTACGATAATATCGTCCACATACTTCTTAATGAACAAAGGAGTGAAAGAAAGTACTGGTATGACAATATCCAGCAAATCGTCCATGACATATGCTGCTAAGATAGGTGAAATAGAGGCACCCATAGGAGTACCAAAAGTTTGTTTATAAAGTTTATTATTAAAAGCAAAATAAGTGCTATCAAAAAGAAAAGCAATTAAGTTCAAAAAGGCATCCTTGTGGATGGAGCAATGGATGCCTTTTTGAACTTAAATGTATTAGACTTGGCCCAATTTTTGCAGCCTTATACCAAACATAGGGCCAAGTCTTATAAATTTTTTTTCTTGTCAAATGCTTTTTTAGATCCGCTTAAAATTAGTTGGGAAATAACTATGTATATATAAAAATTTTATCTGGATAAATTTCAGTCAATAAATTGAGAATTATTTGGAAGAATGTTCCTTTGTAAGTATCAATTGAAAATAGAAAAAGGTGGATAAATTTAATATACGACATGGTATTTTACGTGATTTCAAAAATTTTTGTGATTTTAATTTGATTAGGTATTCGAATTGTTTATTAAATGGAACTTTATTCTTTCTAGAGTCACTTGAGACGTGTACATGGCGCAAAGTTTTACTGATATCCGTAGATAGCAGTTTTGGTAGTATAAATATTGTAATGTTTTTCTAATTTATTTAAAACGTAAACGGGTGGGATAAATTTTATACACACGGTATGGCTACTTACTAATTTATTTAAACACCAACTCACTAACACTTAATTCATATATACTTAACTAATCACTTAAATTTAATTTATATGCACACAAACTTGATTATTTCTCGGGATCACTTTATCAACTCTTCATCCGCTGATCGGTCCTTTATTTATATTAAAGTCTTTTTTACTAGAAATTTCCGGACTGCGGCTTACACACACAAAAACAATTGGTTCTGGCGCTTTTCTAGATAAGTCTGGTCACAAAAACAATGTTTAGATAAGATAGTCGTAAAGTCGTAAACAGTTATAAAAAGCAGTGCGTATCCGCCATAATTTTAACTTTTATGCCTGGCTTAGACAGGGTCGGATTAAGGGACTATACCAGTGTGCTGTTTCGTAACAATATGTTCGGAAAGGTTTCCGCGGTTCGAATTATGAACATACGAACTAGGTTCACGGGTTGAACCTAGTTCGTTTGTTCATATATATATATATATATATATATATATATATATTACCAAAAAAACTGGCCACACTTTATCTAGTTGGCTTAAACAATAGTCGAAAAATTGAAGAAAATATTTTGAAGATAGTATAGAAAAAACGAATCACTAAATGAGCAATAGAACGAATTAAAAGATTAAACTACAAAAATAGTTGAAATACTACCAAAACTGCCATCTACGGATGTTAGTAAAACTTTGCGCCATTTACACGTCTCAAGTTACTCTAGAAAGAATAAAATTTCCATCTAATAAACAATTAAATTACCTAATCAAATTTAAATCACAAAAAACTTTGAAATCACGAAAAATACCATGTCGTATATTGAATTTATCCACCTTTTTTCTATTTTCATCTGATACTTACAAAGAAACATTCTTCCAAATAATTCTCAATTTATTGACTGAAATTTATTCAGATAAAATTCTTATATATACATAGTTATTTTCCAACTAATTTTAAGCTGATCTAAAAAATCATTTGGCAATAAAAAAAAATTATAAGACTTTGCCCAATTTTTGCTGCCTTATACCAAAAATTGGGCCAGAGGGAGAGAGAGATGAGAATTATATCTTTAATAATGTTTTCTACTTGAAATGCTAGCCGCTCTTTATAAAATTTGAAATCTTTCCTATAAGTATTTGGAAGTATGTTAGAATGTTTGTTAGTTTTCTTCTTCTCATGATTTACTGGAGGAGAAGGTGGAGGGGAGGACTTTCTGCGTTTTTTTGACGCAGATGTACTGGTATTAAGTTTAGGTAAATGTACGGGGGACTTAGGTTTACTTATGATTGAACTGTAAGAAGAAGTTGAAGCTGTATGTGTTAGCGCAGGAAAATTTTGTAGATTTGATAATAATGAAAATCGATTATTTGTTGTGATTTTTCCGTACGCAGGATTATTCACAATAGTTTCAGCTTCTTTGAAAGATGCATTCATCGAGGCTATTACTCTTTTAATACTTATTTGTGTATTGTAAGCAGGGCATTTTTTGGATGTGGATTTATGTTCATTACTGTCGCAATGTACACAATGAGCTCTATTTTCTTCACAGGAAACCGAGTTACAATTTTCTTCTGAACAGTTTTGGCATTTCTGTTCACATTTACATTGATGTTTAGTATGACCGAAACGTAAAAAATTATAGCATTGAACCACTGGATATATGTATGGTTCTACCTGAAATTTTTTTTTTAATTAGGTTAATGGCTTTGGCTGAGGCCAATTAGCCAGACTATGTAGGTGCCTGATTATTTTATTTAAAATTTGTTTAATTTTTCTGCAGGATTGAGCACAGTAAATATGTTTATTTGTGTTAGTATTTTTTATTCTAATACAATTTTTTTTTCATTTTCTTTTATATATATATATATATATATATATGTATATATATTTTTTTTAATAATCATTTTTTTTCATAATTTGTTATTTATTTTTCAAACATCTTTTTTAATAATTTGTTTTTTTTATTTTTTTTGTATGTATTATGTATTATGTATTTATTATGTATTTATGTATGTATGGTTCTACCTGAAAGTTTACCATATTTATTTTAACGGATTGGGGAATCCTATTTCGTGAAAAAGTGACCACGATCATTTGTCTATCTACTTCTTTTGTTTCTTTAATTTCACTGTCCACAATTTTACGCTTCAATCGCGTTACATCAACTACTTTAATTCCAGATGCAATTGCGTCTTTTAGGTACTTAGCATTAAAATAAGTATCTACCATACGTATTATACCTTTTTTATGCGTAAAGAATAGGGAAATATAAGCAATGTAATTATTTTTTAATAAAACCTCATTATTTACCAATAAGTTAGCAACATTGAAATTTTTAAAAATTACCTTAACCCTGTTTACCCCTATTATATTTTGCCTTAATTCTGAAATGTTTCTTAAACAGTGACCGATTTCAATGAGAAATAAACGACCTACATTCTTTTCTTTATGTTCTATGTAAACCAAATAAGGACCGACATCTGAAGGCTGATATTTATTCTGGAAATTAATATTTTGAGGATTTGTTATCGAAGTCCTTTCATCAATTAATAGGGGCGGTGATTCGACGCCCGAATTCAAATCCTTAAGTTAGTGAATTCAATTAATCAGCCTTATTTGATTCATTACTTAAACAAAAATAAAACTAGTCACTTATCTTTAGAAGAAAGTCGAAGTTATTGTTAGGCACTGTTAATACCTGATCGGTTGAACTATCGATACGTTCACTGTCAAAGTACAAACCCAACTGTGGAATTGTTTATAAACAATTAATTTCATTTAAAAGTAATTGGATTTGTTTATTAGGAGAGATTAATTTATTTTTTAGAGTGCGAAGTTCTTTTGAGGAGTGTTTCTGCTGGACAGTTTTGAAAAAAATAATATCGCTGAGTCGAGTTCAAATACATTAAAAGAGCCTGTGATTTTACCTATTTTGTTTAGTAAGTTAGTTTTGTATCTACGTATGTAGGCTGTAACTTGGTGAAATTTGAGAGGTTTATAAATGTCGTATACAATCATTCGACAGATGTGGATAGGATGATGGTAGAAAAATCAGAAACGAGAGTTGATTCTTCAGTTCCAAATAAGGAAGATATTAATTGAAAAGTATTATATGTATGTAGTTTTCACAAAAGGGTTTTGTAGAAAGGTGGGCCCAGCGTATCAAAACTCGAGTAGTTCTGGAATAAGAATCCCTCTAGACAGCATATCAACTGGATTTGCTTTACATTAGATATATCGCCTAGTAGCACTGGGAATGAGTTTTAGAATTTTGATACACGTATGCCATTTTGAAGGGTGCGTCTGTATCCACGATAGAGCAATTTGGGAATCGGGCCATATATTTATGGATTCGAATGAAATTTGGGTTTCAAATATATTTTGCGGTGAATTTGACCAATAGAATCATGGCACAAAGTTTGAATTTAGGAATTGTTCCGATAGTATTAATGGGTGCGATTCTAGACTTCACCGTGATGAGATTGCAACTAACGTTATTTTGATAAAAGGATGAAAAATAGATATTGCAGCCATGGGCCACTTTGCTGTCATCGCTTAAGCTATGAATTTGGATTTCTGTAGGATTGTGAGCTGATAGTATCCAGCGAAGTATTTGTATTATATTATTAATTTAATATGAAGAAAAAATGAGTGCCAGTTGGTTAGAAATCTAATATCGTTGATAATATGGTCCAAAGAATATTTGGATAACCACAGAGATTGCATAAGTAATTTGCCTGAGACGACAACAGGATTAAGTTAACTACTATGCTTCATCGAGTGTAGGCGTATCTTTCACGTGCTCTGTTGAAAAGTAAGTTAATGTGAAAAAAGTTAACGGAAAAAATCTAACTTAGTGTGGTGGTAGGTTGCAAACAGCTTGTTGATTGATTTAAGTGGAATAATATAGGCTGCAGTTCTCTGCGGTAAATATGGGCACACGATCCAAGAATGGTGAAGATGAATTGCACAAGTCAATAAAATTAATCGTGACTAAATTATGTACTTCTCAAGAGTTCATATCTCAGCTTAGTGACGCTGTAAGTACAATTATTACTAAAAATCTTCAAAATAAACTAGTGCCACAGAAGGAAGAGAGAAAACAGTTGGAACAAATGGTGGATAAACAGGAAAAGGCTATACATTTTCTCTAAGATGAAAATGAAAGTTATGATAAGGAATTTTGCCAAAGAAATTCCATTTTACTGGTACCAAAGGAAAATGTGAAAGGTTATACCACACCCGACGTTATAAAGATTTTTAATGAAAAAATGAAACTGTCGATCCAGGAATCTGATATTGAAGGTTGTTTCAAACTAAGAAATAATGGCCGCAGTGACGCTGTCCTAGTTAAATTTTATAATACATATTATCGTAATTCAGTATTTTCCTCTAAGAAAATACTCAAAAATACCAAAATAATTATAAGAGAAGATTTGACAGCTATGCAGCAACAAAATATTAAAAGCAGCTATCACGAAAATTGGGAGAGAAGGTATGGAATAATTATGGTCAAATTTACTCAAAAGTGAATACAGAAGACAATATTCGAAAAATTATGTCTTTAGAGGAACTGGACGAAATATCAGTATAATTTTTTTATTTGTATCCTTAATATACATATCCTTTTAATAGTTAGGTTTAGTTTGCTCCGTCTTATAACTTTGTTCTAATTAATGCTAATTGGTGGATTTTTATTTTAACTTTTCAAGAATATGCTTCAAGTATTTATATATTGTTTCGACAGGCGCGTAACTGTGACTTCTTTTTGTTTGTATTTTGTTTTTAGAATTAATAGATAACATTAGCAATGTCACTTTCTGATTTTGTTTTGGATATCTTGTCAAATTGATTCGAATGAAATATTTAAAAATTGCTTGTTCAAATGCGAGGTCGTTAATTCCCTCACTACATAAAGTTAAGTTAATTGTGTCTGATGAATGTATCGACATTCTTTTGATATGTGAATCATGGTTCAAATACGCTGTTACTGATAATGAGTTAGCGGTTTTGATTCATACAGGGTAGACCGTAATGTTGATGGAAAGGACCTTTGTATGCATATTAGAAAGAAAATTAAATGGGAAATAATTGATATCTATAATTCAATTTGGGAAAAATGTTGGATAAAAGTTACCATAAACAGAAAAACTTTAGCTGTTGGAGTAATATATAAACCACATGAACACAATACAAGTATTTTTTTGAACTATCTTTAAAGTAAGACACATTGCATTAAAGATAGTTGTCAAGGTACGTACTCTTTCGAAAATCCATAACTACGTTTATTTTATTTGTCACTTTTAATGTCAATTAAGTATTGTCACTGTTTTACAAATTATATATTTTATATTTTGAACTTATATTAAAATTTTTTGAGAAAGGGCGAAACGTCAAGTTAACCTACAAGAGTTTTAATCTGAACTTTTCCCAAGAAAAATACTACAAAAATATATACTCGTATATATATATATATATATATATATATATACGAAAAACGCCGTGATCGTTGCTGATCAATTAGAACACAAATTGAAAAATATCTTATTGGGGATTGCAGCATAAGAGGAAAAATACACTCTATTGGCGTGCTATGTAATGGATGATCTGTTGGACGTGGTCCTTCCGGTACTTCCTTTCAATGTACCTTTCATCAAGAAATATGTAGATGATATAATCCTAGCTTGCCCTGTGGACTCCACCGAAGATCTCCTTTTCACCTTTAATAGCTATGATCCTTACATTCAGTTTACTATCGAAACAGAAAACTCTAACATGGCTGTCCCTTTATTAGATACTTTATGGACTAGGTCTCCTGATAATGTGATTATAATTGATTGGTATAGAAAACAAAGTAGCTCTGGGAGATATCTCAACTACAATTCTCACCATAAATTTAGCATGAAGGTTAACTTGGTTAAACAAATGACAGCTAGAGTTATGAACCTCTCTGACCCTGTATTTAGAAATAAGAATCGTAATATTCTCTTCAATTTGTTCCTTGACAATTCCTATCCAAAACAGTTACTGAGAAAGATCATCTTCAACACGTCTTCTGTTTTGTCATAAACTTCAATACAATCAATTGACGCAGCATGTGCAACTGAGTTGGATCCTCTCTCATCCTCCAGAACGATTCCTTCCGTTTTGACGGTTTCTCTGCCTTATATAAAGGAAATTACGACCAGACTTACTAGGATTTTTTCACAATACTTACAGAATGTTAGGTTTGCCTGCAGGAGTTCCTTGATTGTTAAGTCAATTTATAGTCCTTTGAAAGACAAGATACCTGTCATGGATTGTAGTAATGTTGTTTATAAGCTGTGTTCTAACAGTTGTGGTCTATCATATATTGGTCAAACTTCCCAAAAAATTTCAAGCCGTGTATTCCTCCATAAGAGTGATATAAGGTTACATCCTGAAAGATGTTCTCTGGCTAATCATGTTTCCTCGTTGGATCATGTCATTGATTTTGAGGGAGTTAAAATCCTTTCTCGTGAGAGAAGTTATAATAAAAGACTGTTTTTGGAAATGGCTTTCATCTTCCAAGAAGAAGGTTGTATGAATAGGAAGACTGACATTCAGAATTTGAGTAATCTCTACTCCCTCCTCCTAACGCTTGATAAGCACAATTGTCTCCATATTAATAACAATAATAATAATAATGATAATATTAATAATTCTCACTAGTTTCCTATTTGTGGCATCATGGTAGGTGTTCCCCCTTTTAGTAGGTGTTCCCCCATTATTAATAGTTCCATAATAATATTAATAATAATAATAAATAACATTAATAATCACATATTAATTCTCGTGATTAAAATAATTTTTTCATTGGAGTGATAACTCAAATACATTTCCATAATTTTGGTACCACCCTTGTATTCTCTTGAAAGTTTCAATTCGATTGTTTCAGTGTCTCGCGTCATTGCAAAGATCGATTCTTTTCATTCATTTAGTAATGATGATTGGTGTACTTAACCTGACATTTTCAGTTTCCGCCATTATTCTCACAAGTCCGCGTGGGTGTGTGGATTCTCGATTTTAAATGTTTTAAACTTTTTACTTTTTAATAATGTTTTAAAAAATTTTTATCAGTAGTAGGCAAATGTATTGCCGACTGGACCTATTTCTTTAATGACTTGCTGTTGTGCACTTTTCCTGTGTTCAAGATCAATGATGCAATCTCGATCAATGTAAGTTGTAGAAATGTTTTTAAGAACACTTTTCATAGTTTATGTTTTTCTTTCCTTATTGTAGTTCCCTGATGATGTAAATAAAGATTTACGAAAGCTTGGAGAATTGAATAGAGTGTATTTTTCCTCTTATGCTGCAATCCCCAATAAGATATTTTTCAATTTGTATATATATATATATATATATATATATATATATATATATATCTTATTGATTCTGTACCTAGATCTAATACAAGTAGTGAGATACTTAATTTTTATGGAAATAATAGATCGGTTGCCTCGGCTTTCCACTTCACAGAAGTTAATGACTTTTTTGTATACCAAACAATTTGTGGAATTGGAACGAATGCGGTAAGTTCGGTCCAACTCACTATCAATCATTACATCACACATATTGTAAACTTCTGTCTTATTGAAAGTGTTTTTTCTTCACTTTGGAAGAGGGCCGTTTTGCGGGTGCTACCTAAAGTTAACAATCCTAAAGAATTTAAAGATCTTCGACCAATAAGTATATTACCAACTCTGTCTAAAGTAACCGAGATAGCTATGGAAACATAAATTAAGGCACATTTTGAAAAAATTTCATTGTTACCGACGATTCAATCTGGCTTCAGAAAGGAACACAGTTGTACAACGGCTCTTCTTCACATTGTTGATGATATTGTCAAAGCTATTGATGATAATAAATGTACTGTGCTTATCCTTCTAGATTTTAGCAGAGCATTTGATACTATTGATTATGGTTTGCTTGATAATATTTTACACTACATAGGTTTCCCAGGAAGGGCTCGTTTATTAGTGAATAATTACTTAAGAGACATGTTGTCTCTCTTGACGGGTAAATTCAACAGTTGCTGCCGCTTCTGTCAGAAGTACCACAGGGGTCAATATTGGGTCCCACTCTATCCACAATTTACACATCCCAATTATCGACCTATATTCATAATTGCAGTAAACATTTATATGCTGACGATACGCAACTCAAAATCCAGTGAAGAAACAAAGTGTTTCTTTACTAGTCTTAGTGTTTGTAATGAACTAGATTGGTAGAGTGGACTATTGAGTTTGTCGTTCACACTACTACCTAACCTAACCTAAGTAGATGTGTTGTTTGCTTTGCTTCGATAAGGTTGCGGAAGGAAGGACCAGTCGTAATTTTAAGTAACGTTTAATAAACACTTAAATACGACAATTTAAACACGTAAATCACTTTACAACAAAATAGTAACAAGATAGAGCAACATTAATATCCACAGAAAATTGATAGTTGGTTACTGTTTTCTTAAAGATACTAAATGCTCGTGAGGTAGTTATGTATATTGTTCCGATAATTCTCGAACGACGTCACAGGAAATTGCACGTTTTTATATTGCGTCGTAACGCGAGAGATATTCTAATACTTCAGGTAAATCTTAACTTTTCCCGCTTTTAAGTTTAAAATTGATATGATTTGATACTTGTTGAGAGAGACTCGTTGATCTAGATATAGTTCTCACGGGCACTGTATGTTTTCGAATACTTTTTCTATGTCGACCGTTCGAGAGGAGAGGGGTTTTTAGTTCTGTACTGTTCAGATTGAGTTACTGACTCTTTCTAAATTGGTTAATTTTCGTAGATATATCGCAGCTTTTTGGGGGTAGAACTTTCTCTTCTATTTCCGTTGAATGGTGATATTTTTGACATGAAGTTAATCATCCGCTTGAACATGAAGCGATAAATAGGGTCCTGTTAGATAATTTATGTCAATCCATAAAACATTCATTTCAAATAGCTGAGATTTCTCTTTTCACTTTGTGTAAGGGTTGGAAATATTTTCACGGTGCTAATTCAGGATCGTAATCACTCAACGTTATTTGTAGTAACATTTTAATGGTTTTGGAAAGTTCTATAATCTCTATTTTATAAAGAAACATGAGGTTCTTTTGAACCATTTGAAACTTTCAATTTTTGGGTTTCGAGTTGAGCAGGCACTTACAAGGCAAACTATCTTTTAATAATGGGCGTTTACGACCATTGAAGTAAATACTGAGGATTTAGAGTTATAATAGGAATTCAGCCAGTACGAGAATTCAATATAATGTGAAAGCTCTCGTGATTGACTCGTCATCGTGATATATACATCATGTCATATCACAACAACTAGATTTCAAGACAAATAGTGAAATCGTATTTTATTTGTAACATAGAGTTACATTAATGTCCAAAGACTATATATTTTGTCTGTATTTGTAAGTTTTGGTGAGTCCAGTGAAGAAACGTCATTTTAATGGTTTCTCCATTGGGTAAACTAAAATGGATATGCATCGAGGATGTACGGTTTTATTTGTACTTTAAATCCCTTGGGATTTTAACGATCACTTTATATCCCTTGGGTCTAAGAGTGACACTTTAATTTCTAGCATGTGAGAGTAAAGTGGCCACTTTAGTCTCGGAATTGCAAAAAAAAATTAATAATCGAAAATAGGTAGCGATAGTGAGGATGATTTGACATTGACATGCTGATCCCGATATGTGAATTAGCCATTGCTTTAGAAGGACATCGCTCACTATCCTGGTAGATACAGGAGGTGATATTACTTCTTTAAAGAGACTCCATCGTTGATAACTTTTTCCGTAGCTGAATTAAGTATAACGATTTTTTCTGCATAAAGTTTTTTTATTTCCGAGTTATGAAAATTTGAAAGTTTTGAACGTTATTTGTTTCACGACGTAGGTACGTACATGTACAAAAAGAAAAAAAATATATGGTTCATTCAGCGTTAAGAACCCGACTTAATAATTTCAAAGAAAAAATTCGTCAAACCATGCAACAATGTCGGCAGTAAAGTTAATAATGAAAATTGTTATGAAAAATATTATAGAATTGTTTATGATTCAGATGGTCGTATAAAAAGTATAGTGTACAATTTGCATTTCCAACTCGTAGGAAATGTATGTCATTTCATGCTCATTGTCCAGTATACTATTGTCTCACCCTAATGTCACTCTTTTAAATCGCTTAACAAATAAATATTTTATGTTCAAAAATCGATTTAAAAAATTTAATATCGAGTGTAAATTTGTTAAATAATTACTTTGGTTTAAAAATTTTATTGTAATAATTGAAAGTCACATTTGTTAATGGAATTGTCGTCTTGCCATTGTTTGCCTCTTAGGCCATGAAATTTAAAACGTTCATAATTAGTTCACGACACTGCTCACTCAACTTTTTATGAACAACTTTACTTTTTGGAGTCACCATAACAAGTTAGTATTGCACAGCCCCGGTAATCACACTTTTCTCTGAACTGTACTGTCAAAACGAAGCTCACGAATACTGCCAGCGAAGTGAGCTCTTGCAATCCGCATACGTCTTTGCTACGGCGCATTGGAAGTTGCCAAACTTCCGACTGCCAAAATTAAATTGCCAATCAATCTATACTATTTATTTCTGCCATCTGGATCTAATACTCACGTTTAGAGCTATGAATGTTCAGTATAATTGTTCTCCTTCTATTCTCAAATTATTATTCTAAGTGTACGTATATTATCAATTGTTTGTCAGATTGGACGAAAAGTGAATCCATATTCACCTATTATATTTTTCACATAATATTCCTATATGTAGTGTTATTTTGTGTTTAAAAATAGAACACCTAATGTCTACGAGTATATATAAAATATTCAGTTCTTCATATTTCTATAAAATTGTATGTGAACTTCGACTTTCACAGCTTTCGGCGTTAATTAGTGAGATTGTCATCATTGTGTTTAATGCAACTTTTATTTTCTCTCTGCTACAATTTATGAACTACACTGACAATTAAAACCTGTCCAATCCTTTGAAAATATTTTCCCTTTACGTAAACATCATTCCTGGATAGCTTGCTAACAAAAACATTGTGGTCACCCATTGTGTCGACTCTCATTATAAGAGCCATTGTATTTTAATATTCGTAGAATTTTTGCTTTGATCATTTATAAAGCTATTTGAAAACTTTATTGCTGTGAGTACTTTACAAGTCAAAATCACTTTAAACTGAAAAATTTTAAAGCAATAATGTCTAAAAAATGTTCTTTAATCTTATGCGAACTAAATTAAAATATAGTTTCTGTTTTATTGGTATGTAGTAGTAACTTAATAATTCAAATATCAATTACATTGCGAAATACGTGGTTTTAATACTTACTTGATCGCTTTAACCATGGATAACCCCATATGAACGGATAAAACGGCGTGATCAGGGCTTTCTTTCGGTGCTCCACTTATACAGTAATAACAATCGCCAAGAATTTTTATCCTTATCTGTTGATATTTCTGGAACAAATAAAACTTTACTTGATTGTACAGTATATAAGGTATTCTGAATAATTTCCAACTTTATTTGAAGAATAAATTTTGGACTTCATTGAAATGAATGGAATATATCTGCCATTAATTTTTTACTTAAAACATTGTTTTAAGTAAGTTCTAGTAATTCAAACTTTGCAACAGTCGCCGATGAATTTCTGGAACAGAAATCATTAAATAAACTTTCAAAGGGTCTCGAACAAAGAGTAATAGAGACATTATGAGAAAGTTATACTCTGAATTCGGTGCTTTCATTTCAAATGGTGTTGAATTGAAAGCTGCATAATTTAGGTAAATGTTGTTGGCAAGAACGGGAATGTTTTTTCTGTCACTTTCTCTCATCACTTAGCTATAGAATATATATATATATATATATATATATATATATATATATATATATATGTATATATATATATATATATATATATGTATATATATATATATATATATGTTATTATATATTAATTATTCTTTTATAGATGCCCCACGTTTGGGAGACAAATTATTATATATTCAATCTAATTAATAGTTATATTATAGTTTTAATAGATATATTTTAATTGATATATGAATGTAACAATATACAATATTATTAGTCGACGTTTTCACAATTTGTGATTGTAACGACACTATTGCACACAAACCTTTAGCAGCGTATGTAACCTAATTTACTTTTGACAGTGGTTGTCAAACAATGCCCGGCTAAAATAAATATTAATTTCTGTACTTTGAAAGATAAATTAATTCACAATTGACTTAACACTCTTGTCTCAGGGTGGGATCAAAAAAATTTTAAATAATAATAATTCAAATTTTATAATTTTCAAGTATTATCCAAATCAAATATTATTCTATATTCAGAATCTCGAGTAACTGTTTATTCAATATAATAAAGGCACTTGAATTATCTTATGACATTTACAATTTTACTGTCACTGGAAATTAAGAAAATGTCACTGATTAGATCAAAATTTCTACAGAATGCAAAATGGTAAATACGATGAAATTAGATACTATATGAATACCACAGTGAGTTGGAATCAAAATTATATATTATACGATCAGATAACATAATTACAAAAGTATTTATTGTTTCCCAGAAATATTATAAACGAAACAAAGATACGACTATCTACCAACCTTAATATTAGTACAACCTATTCTATAAATCAACTAATTGAAATTTTTAATCAAAAGTTCAACTCGTCTTATATACACTTGACGTGTATCAATGTCAAATAACGCTATTTTCCGTTCAAATTGTCTATTCAAAATTTTTCACTTGATGTAAAATCTTATATGTGTAACGTTAATTTGGTTTAGCTCAAATTATGATATAGATGCATCTATTGTCGAAATGTATTTAAAAAAAGGCCTGTTAATTCTCGAGAAATAATTTTAAATTGAAGTGGACTCACCATATAGGACAGGAAAACTCGTACGTATTCTAAATGTATTAAGAATTCTGCAAAACTTTCTAAATCAATGATTTAGAAACTGGAACCACTTACACTTGATACGTTGCAATTTTTCTACGAATTATGCACGCCCTAGCTTTATAATGTATGGCTTTATGATCTGATTGTATAAGTATACAATTTCTATTAAATTCTCAAAAAAATTGAGACAACTCTTATTACGATGCTGTCTCGTGGGGTTTTCAAAGTCAACTGCCTAAACTTTTTTCAAATAAATAAATCTCTTCTCCTTTGGTTACGAAAAATTCCTTTTTTCAAAAAAAATACTAATTTATGTTTCCATATAACAAAGAGAGATTTGAATTCTTTTATTACCATTGTAATTCTGATAGCAGAGACATCTGTATTTTAAAATGTCAAATATATTTTCCAAATCATAATATAATCTATCATTACATATATTCTGCATAAACGTCATCAGAAATTGAAATGTCAAAATTGATTTGTATACCGAATCTTTCAAAATTATTGATTATATATATATATATATATATATATATATAATACAGTGTGTATCGAAATTATTGCATACACATAGATAATATTCTTTATTTTAATGTTTCTTTTAATTTTTAAATAGAGGAACAGTATTAATATATATATATAAATATATTTATATATATATATATATATATATATATGTTACCGATGAAACGGCACAACAAAATAATAAAACTGTACTTAGGTACATTGTGAATTCAATCCTATAGAATTGATTTGGGCTCAAGTAGAAAATGAAGTGGCAGCCAAAAATACTACTTTTAAACTAAAAGATATAGAGGATCTTCTATTGCAAGCCTTGGAAAATGTGACAAACATTCACTGGCAATATTGTGTTGCATATGTCATAGAAGAAGAAGATGAAATTAATGTTCAATTGTGGATGATCTTATAGAAGCCATAATTGTTTTTTTCTCTTGTGATAACAGTGAGGCAGACTCTGAGTGAATGATTATTTATAACTTTATATAAATTTACTTAGTATGAAAAAGGGCCTATTTTTCAAAAGACAACTTGTTATAGTTAATCCTCATTCTGAAATCAGTAATTTCAGTATTTAGAAATCAGATGTGGTATGAAAATAGTTTATTCATTGAACTATTTGCATAATTTTTTAATAAACATTATTTGTGACAAATAAACATTTTGCAGTATATCAGAACTATAAATTACATTGTACATTATTTGTTAATTCAAGAAACACTAAATAAAATTAACTGTCTCGACCCTTACTTCGTGAAATCTACTCATATTAGTGTTTCAAATGAAACTCAACGTTTCTAGCTAATTCCACAATATAATGAAAAATGTTGAAAATTCTAAAAAATTGACAAATGTATCGATAACTGAATATCATCGTCAGAATGACAGAACTTACATTTCATTTGATGCCTACCTGATGTTTAGTAGTTATTTTTGGCTACACCAAGAAGTGACCTACCTTGTGATTGACTTAATTTATGTTAATAGAAAGAAGAAGATGTGATATTACAAATATTGAAGCTTAGATATTATTAGCCCTATGGTAATGTCCTGGATATAATTTTTCCAATCAAGATCAGTGTAACTGTGCAATGATAAAGAAAACCAGGGAAACTATATCTGCTGATCTTTACAATTATCATTTAAGAAGACAGTTTGATAGTTGAGAACTCCCTAGATTTATCCGTTTTTTGACGACTTCATATTGTGGGTTTCTAAAGTGTCTTCTAATTTCCAACTCTTCAAGGAAATCCAGTTCTTGTTTTCTATCACATATATGTAGTAATTCTAGTTCTGTGTTAGGTATCAATGTGAATGATTGGTGTCGAGTAGATGTTCAGAGTAATGGGATTTATCTGGTTGTTAAAATCTGTATGCTTGTAAGTGTTCACGGTATCAGATTTCAAAATTTCTAAGGGTCCGACCCAAATAGACAGCATTACATTCTGGACATTTGAGTTTATATATACCTGATTTCTTCAATGGTGGTATTTTAGGCTTATTTCAGAATGAAATAGGGCTACTGTAGAGAGTATCATATATATATATATATATATATATATATATATATATATACATATATATATATATATATATATATATATATGTGTTATAACAGAACTTGTAAGCATGATAGAGGGCGTATCTTTTGACGGATCGAAACCCAATTCGCTACAAAATCGGTTAGGCCATGTATTGGACGAGTTCGCTAATGAGCCAAATCGGCCCAGTAAAAACAAAATAGCGGCCTGTCAAAGTTGAAAAAAAATCGTATTTCCTTTGACGCAAAAAGGTTATTGAGATTTTTCATAGACCTCAACACGTTCTACAACTTTTGTATTTAATATTTTTCTCTAAATCGTACATTAAAACATTTATTTAAGAAAATTCACAAATTTACCAGAAATTTTATTATTTTTTAGTTATTGATTTGATACCAAAATGTTACTTTGGTTTTTTGTACATCTCAAAACATTCTATTACTTTTGTATCTAATTTTTTATTTTGGGGTTTATGCAAAAATATTACTGAAATTAGCCTGTCCAATTGGTCCCATGCCATTGGGATTTTTTGATTTCACATTCAACAATTTTGTACTTACGTTACTTTCAGTTTAACGAGAAATTGTGGTATTCGATGCTAAAGATAGTTTATGTGACATGGGGTGATTGGAACTATATGGAATTGTCACATCAGTGTGTGTTTGTTTTCGGTTCATTGAATAATCAAATACATTATTAACTCTTTGAATTTTCAAATCAAGAAAATTGATTGAACTATTTTCTTCAACTTCTAATGTAAATTTAATTTTTGGGTGTAAATTGTTAATGTGGTTGAAAAATATATCCAATTGTCGTTCACTACTTATAAAACAAGCGAATATGTCATCTTCATATCTATACCAAAATAAAACATTTTTTGAAATATTACTTTCAAATATTTTTCTTTCTAAACTGTCCATAAAAATGTTCGCCAAAATAGATGATATAGGGCTTCCCATTGGTAAACCTCCATTTTAAATATATATGTTATTGTCAAAAGTGAAAAGTGAAATAATTCTGATTAATACATACATCAAAAAAATTAATTATATCTGATATTATTCCTGGATTAATATTTTTATCTTCTAGTAATTTTATTGCAAGTAATAGACATTCTTTAGGAAGAATTTTAGTGAACAAATTAGTAACGTCAAATGAAATAAGCTTAGGAGTTATCTTGTAAGTTAAATACTTTTAATTTTTTTGATTAGTTCTTTTGAATTTCTAATTGAGTATTTAGATGCATATCCGTAACTATTAAGTATATTGTTAAGCTTCTTTGCCAATATATTATTAGGAGTATTAACATAAGAAACTACAGGTCTAATTTGTTTCGTTATTTTATGTAATTTAACGGTTCCATATAATTGTGGATAATGAGGATTCTTATTTATGATGAACCTCTTTTCGTAATTACTTAAAAGATAATTTGTATTATAAGCAATATCCCTCACAATATTAGAAAACTTTTTTGTTGGGTCTGCTGTAAGAACTTTTACATCGCTAGATTCTAAAAAGTTATATGTTTTTGAATTATAATTTTCAGTTGTCAATATGACAGTTGTGTTCCCCTTATCAGATTTTGTAACTGTTAGGTTATTATCTTCTACTTTCTTTTTAATTTCAGTTAAAATTGTAATGTTATTTTTTGTTTGACGTTTAACTTCTGAAGGTTCAATATTTAATTTCTCATGAAGAAAATTATTTGAATTAGATTTTAAAGCTATTTCTGACTCTGTAGCTATAATTTGTTTAATATTATTCGTGAATTTTGGTGGTGTGCTGAACTTTAAACCTTTATTTAAGAATTTTATTTCGCAATCTGTAGAATTAGTGTCTAAAAGGTTTTCAAATCGTGCTGCAAAGTGTGTTGGTATGTAGGTACTTACAGTTTCATAATGTTTAGTGTATTGAGTTCTATGTTGTGTGTGTTCAAGTTTATGTAGCTTTTATTCTTGTCTCTTAAATTTCTTGTGCTCCATCGTGCTGACACTTTCTCTGATTTTGTCATCTAAATAGACGAATTTTACTGGATGTAGTTTGAACGTGAGTTCTGAATGTACAACTTCTATGTAGTTGTCTAAGTAGTCTCTCATTTTAAACCTTTTTTTACATTCTTATCTTAGCCATACTCGTTGAGCACATTTTATTGCTTTTTGTGCTTGCGGTGTTTTAGTATGGCATTTTATATTCACATAATTAGGTAAAAGTTCTTAGAGCAGACCCAACAAAAAGTTTTCTAATAATGTGAGGGATATTGTTAATAATTCAAATTATCTTTTAAATGACTACGAAAAGGGGTCCATCATAAATAAGAATCCTCATTGTCCACAATTATATGGAACCGTTAAATAACATGAAATAACGAAACCAATTAGACCTGTCAATTAGAAATTCAATAGAACTAATCAAAAAATTAGAAACATTCAACTTACAAAATAACTCTAAGCTTATTTCGTTTGACGTTACTAATATGTTTACTAAAATTCCTCCTAAAGAATGTTCAATACTTGCAAGAAAATCACTAGAAGAAAAAAATATTAATCCAGGAATGATATCAGATATACTTAATTTATTTAATGAATGTATTAATCAGAATTATTTCACTTTTGACAATAACATATATATTCCAAATGCAGGTTTACCAATGGGAAGCCCTATATCATCTATTTATCGAACATTTTTATGGACAGTTTAGAAAAAAAATATTTGAAAGTAATATTTCAAAAAATGTTTTATTTTGGTATAGATATGAAGATGCCATATTGGCTTGTTTTATATGTAGTGAACGACAATTAGATATATTTTTTTGATTTGAAAATTCAAAGAGTTAATATTGTACTTGATTATTAAATTTACCGAAAACCAACACACACTGATGTGACAATTCCATATAGTTCCAATCACTCTATGTCACATAAACTAGCGGCATATTAAACAATGATACATAAAGCATTTTCTGTTCCTATGAACAAATGTAATTTTGATAGAGAGAATAATACAATTAGACAAATAGCAACATCCAACGGTCATCCGTTACATATAATAAATAAGCTAATTAATAAAAAAGAGGAAAAAGTGGCATTACAACTAGTATTTCCTAATTAAACTGAAGAAATAAAGACTTATAAAACCATCACATATGCAGGAAATATTTCTAATAATATTTCAAAGATAATATCTTTAGTAACGAATACAACAATTTCTTTTAAAACAGAAAGTAACGAGGGTACTAAATTGTTAAATATAAAAACAAAAATACCAGCATTAAAGAAATCAGGTATATATAATCTCAAATGTCCAGAATGTAATGCTGTCTATTTGGGTCAGACCCTTAGAAATTTTGAAATCCGATTCAGTCAACATTTACGAGCATACAGATTAAAACAACCAGGTAAATCCCATTACGCAAAACATCTGCTCGACACCAATCATTCATTGACACCTAACACAGAACTAGAAGTACTACATATTTGTGATAAGAAATAAGAATTGGATTTCCTTGAAGAGTTGGAAATTACAAGACACTTAAGAAACCCACAATATGAATTTGTCAATGAACAGACAAATCTAGTTCTCCACTATTAAACTATCTTCTTAAGTGATAATTGTAGAGATCAGCGGATAAAGTTTTCCTGGTTTACTATATCATTGCACAGTTATACTGATCTCAATTGGAAAAATGATATCCAGGATATCACCATAGGCCTAATAATATCTAAGCTTTAATATTTGTAATATCACATCTTCTTCTATTCTCCATTAACATATATTAAGTCAATCACAAGGTAGGTCACTTCCTGGTATATCCAAAAATAACTACTAAACATCAGATAGGCATCAAATTAAATGTAAGTTCTGTCATTCTGACGATGATATTCAGTTATCGAAACATTTGTCAATTTTTTAGAATTTTCAACATTTTTCATTATATTGTGGAATTAGCTAGAAACGTTGAGTTTCATTTGAAACACTAATATGAGTAGATTTCACGAAGTAAGGGTCGAGACAGTTAATTTTATTTAGTGTTTCTTGAATTAACAAATAATGTACATTGTAATTTATAGTTCTGATATACTGCAAAATGTTTATTTGTCACAAATAATGTTTATTAAAAAATTATGCAAATAGTTCAATGAATAAACTATTTTTATACCACATCTGATTCCTAAATACTGAAATTACTGATTTCAGAATGAGGATTAACTATAACAAGTTGTCTATTGAAAAATAGGCCCTTTTTCATACTATTTGGAAATTTCCTGTTCTTTATAGGTACCTAATCTTGCTATGAAATATTCCAAATTAGAAATGTATGGAAGAAGTGATAACAAATACATTATTCTGCTTTCACATACAGATATTTATGATGATTTATTTCTAGAACAAAAAAAAATATGTTGTATTTTCAAAGCGAATAAGTTGTGATACTTTCAATGGAATATTTTCTAATATTTAATACTTAACAAATTTTTTATTCAACTGATATTCATTTCGATATAGCTCAATTTTCGATAAACAAACATCCTTTGCTCTCTGAAAAATACAATTCTCCTTTATTGTGGTTCCTTCATTCTGAATTAATTCCATTTGATCAGAAACGACTTTGATCTTATGATTGTTTTACCATTTGTTTCATTAATAAATACAAAACTTCATGTGCCTTCAAATTCGATAACTGTTATTAACCCTTTTACAAACGTAGTCGCTGACCTTGAAATCCTTTATAGATTTACTTTTATAATTCGTTGTGTTTGTTGTTTTTCGTTTTCAATAATATGCATTCACTCTTTCACCGTGTATCTGTTATTATTATTATTTAGTTTATGGTTCATTATTTCCAGACTGTATAATTTTAGTATGACTAGTATTTTATGTCAACGCTTCCAATCTAGTAACTTTTTTAGTGGTGTAATTCAGGTTTCCTAAAATGGTTCTCCTAGTTTAAATACAGGGTATAGTGAAGCGTAAAGTTCTCCTTTCCTATTCTCCCTTCATCTTACTATCTGGTTTTTCATGATGTCTATTGTGTAATTTTTTATGTCTTTTCCTATCTCTTGCATTGCTCCCGTTCTTGAGCATAGTTCTTACATTACAAGTTCCTATTTTAATTATAATTCCTTTGTTCCTTTTTCTATGTCTTTTCAATTTCATTTCGTGTATTTCGTCCACATCCTTTTAATATTCACGTTTTCTATGATATATTTGTTAACTCTACATCAGGTTCCAATGGTGATATATTTTACTAAATCTAATTGGGTTATATTTTGCGACAAACGCAATTATATGTTGTAAGCGATAGATTGCGCCATCTAGGGAAAAACTACGAACTCAAAACCATTTTGAAACACTATTTTTGGGTGTATTTCTCAAAAAGTTATAGGACCTATGGTTTCTGAGATAACACCAGTCACCAATATTTTTAATCACCCAGTAAATATTTCGATTGCATTTTGTACACGTGTTATGCATGGCTGTTTTTTGGAAAACTTTGAAAATCTACTTACTTCAGATAATTTGTCGAATCTTGCGAAAAGCTCGTTGAGCATTTTAACCAATTCTTGAGCTGAATAAGTTGAAGAAATGGCTGTGAAACCAACGATGTCTGCATACAAAATACTGTAACAACAGAAATTTCAATGAGTATTATTGCATATATCTATCAGCCAATTAACTGATCATATAATAAAACTCGTTTCAAAAAAATTATAATTATTTCATGTGCCGTTTTATATAAAATAATTTTTATAGATCAAAAAGCATATTGATGCTAGATAAATCACACGATGAAAAAAAAAGAAAACTCGAAGAGCTACAAAATGTTTTAGTGATTCTAGTTATCGAATAACTCATTGTTAACTTCGAATACTTTATTAATTATTGAATTTTTGTAAATGTTATGAAAGTCACATTTATTTTTATATAATAGTGTCACGAATTAGCACACTAGTGTAGTCCCCGAATCCTACTCAGTTCAAGCCCTGTATGAAAGTCAAAATTTTGACGAATGCGCAGGGATTTCTTCGAACTGTTTACCATTATTTTTTGTGACTATTCTTATATAGACATTTTCAGTCGGGTCCATTGTTTTTGTGACCAGTCTTATTCAAACAATTGCAGGATATAATGACAACAATGGACTAAAAAGTCAAGGAGTTAGAGAGAAAGATGTTAGATTCTAGAACACAAGAGCAGAAGAAAAGAAGACCGAACAAATAAAACCTTGCAAGCCGGAAATACTGCCTAAGGTGGAAGACATTTACAGTTTCATCCGCGTCAAGGCTCCAAGGTTCGACGGAAAGACGTCAAGGACCAATTACGTAAAACAGTTTGACGCAACCGCTAGAGTGAATGATTGGTACGATGAGGAGAAAGCAGTGAACTTAACTATCGCGTTTCGGGAAAGTGCCTTAGATGTACTTAAGACGATACCACTTGAAGAAACGGATGATTTCGAGCACCTGAAGAAGAGGTTGAACATGCGATATGGCCACGAATATCTAGAACATTTGTACCAATCCCAGCTGAAGAACCGAAGGCAGAAACGTGACGAAACCCTTCAAGAGTATGAAGTGGATAATGCCGACTAGTTCGATTGGCTTATCCATCAGCACCAGAGAATATGATGGAATGTCTGGGCATCCAGGCCTTTATTGATAGCTTACGTGACCCCGATATGCAGAGGACGCTTAGTTTAGCTCATCCTAAAACATTAGTCGATGCATTGACTGCTGCTTTTAAATGTGAAACAGCCACGAATGCTTCGGGTTATAACAAATTTAAGACCATTGAAGAAGAAGGTGACGAGGACAGGTTTGTCCCGATCGTCAGTTTGATGATAAGTATGATGGACAAGAAGACAAGAAAGGCGAGAATTGTGGCGAGCTAAAGCATGTATGCAGTTTGTGCAAGCGCCCTAGGACTCCTGCAAACCAAGAGCCCCAGTCATAGATAAACTAGAACGGATCGGCTACGAGGGGGCAGCACCGACCCATGATCGTTCCAAAGACCCTCTCATGCTGATAACTTCTCTCAGATGTTGCAACGACAGTGTATATGTAGATGGCGAAGTGAATGTCAAGAAATATACTCTGGTAGTAGACACTGGAGCAACTCGAACCAATAAACACTAAGAAGAAGCTTTCACCAACGAGACTGCGACTGAGGACCGCCACAGGTGAGAGTGCCATCGTTCACGGGGAGACTCAAATCCAATTGGGAATTGGCACAGAGAAGTTCACGCATACGGTAATCCTAGCTGACGTTAAAGAAGACGTGATTCTGGGAATGGACGTGATGAATCTAGATGGTCCCCAATTAGACTTTAGGAAGAGAACCATTAAAGTAGGTTCCGAGTAAGTATTCCTTCATCCATATAACGGCAGCACGCTGTTGGCAGCTGTACAGGAAGATGCCGTTCTACCTGCACGAAGCGGAACCATCATAGTAGCACGGCTACAGAGAATCATGGAGGAAGGTACACCAGTTATGATGGATCCAAGAAACCACAACGAAGAAGTTGACAAAGGAGTACTAATTGGAAAAGGATTGGTTACGTCGGCGAAAACGATCCCAGTACGTGTGATAAACGTGAACGATTACCCAATTACCATCAAAGGTAACCAAGATTGGATCCAGCGTACCAGTGACGTCTAAAGTTCGCCAAACAACGGCAACTGACAATTCCAATGACAGATTCGAATAGATGTTATCAGCAGCTGGTCAATCCTTAGATCAAGATGAAAAAGGGAAAACGAGAGGATTTCTCTTGCAGTGATGAGACCTATTTGTACCAAAAGGAGGAAATACTGGTACAACATCAGCCGTCAAACACAAAATCACTCCTGGCAATGCCAAGCCAATTAGGCAATTAGCGCGAAGTCTACCACGAGCGGAGAGAGAGGAAGCTTAAAAAATAATTCGAGAGATGGCAAAAGACAAAGTAATAGAACCATCCATCAGCCCATGGGTATATCAAGTAGTCCTCGTCAAGAGAATGGATGGAACTACGAGATTCTGCGTGGACTATCGCCAGCTCAATAACGTGACGAAGAAAGACAGCTATCCTTTGCCTCGAATCGACGATACGCTAGATACTTTGGCCAACAGCAAACTGTTTCCCAGTTTGGACCTGAAGTCTGGTTATTGGCAAGTAGAAATGGACCCAGAAGACAAAGAGAATAATGCTTTTTATCGCGGGATCTAGATTATGGCAATTCAACGTCAGGCCATTCGGGCTCTGTAATGCGCCCGCGATATTTGAAAGACTCATGGAAAATGTATTGTTGTTGTCTTGGGAGACCTGCCTGGTGAATTTGAATGACATCGTAGTACTGGGAAAGACATTTGACAAACACCTGAAGAATTTGGAGGGTATATATTCAAACGACTCCACAGCACAGCTCATATTAAACCCGAAGAAATGTTAGCTATTCCAATACCGAGTCAACTATCTAGGTCATATAGTGGCCGCAACCAACAGACAAACATCAAATTAGGAGCTTCCTTGGACCTTGCCAATACCATAGAAGATTTATCAGGAAGTTTGGAGATATTGTGAAGCCCCTTACTCGACTCACTGAAAAAACAATAGCTTACCAATGGAACGGAGACTATCTCACGACTTTCGAAACCTAGAAGAAGCATCCATCCACGGCACAGATATTAGGATATTCACCAACAGACTGAAACCAGTAGGGCAAGTAAAAGTACTGGTATATTTCAGCAAAGTCCTCTCCAATCCAGAACGAAACTACTGCATCACAAGAAGAGAACTTTTGGCGGTTGGAGTCCGTTGAACACTTTTACCAGTATATGTATGGAAGGAAGTTCTTAATCCGGACTAATCACGCAGCACTCAAGTGGTTAATGCAGTTCAAGAATCCCGAAACCCGGATAGCTAGATGGATTGAACGACTTCAAGAGTACGATTTCAATATCGAACATTAGGCTGGTATGAGATACCGAAATGCCGATTCCCTGGCTAGACGGCCGTGCCCAACAGACTGCTCCCACTGCAACAAAGCGGAATCTAGGGAAGCTGCAGTTTCAAGAACTACTGTAGTCAATGAAGAATGATCACCCACCAAGATCACAGAAGATCAGGACAGAGAAGAAGAATCGGTAATGGATGGAAGAGAATCGGCGACCGACCTGGCAAAAAGTGTCAAGATTTTCACCGGCAGTCAAGGCATATTGGGCTCAGTGGGAATTCCTTGTCCTGGAAGAATGGCTGTTAAAAAGAGTCCTTGATAACGATGATGGTTCCGAGAAAAGAAGAGAGATAGTTATCCTGAGAACGAGAGTAGCAGAGGTACTGAGAAAGATACACAACAGTCCATCGGGAGGTTATCCGGGAGTGAAGAAAACTCTTCAGCGAGTCCGTGAAAGGTTTGATTGGATTAACAGCTTCGACGATGTGAAGGACTGGTGTAAGAAATGCACGACTTGTGCTACGAGTAATGGACCACATCGCAGGAGAAAGGCACTCATGAAACAATATAATGTTGGAAGCCTTTTCGAAAGGATTGCTTCAGACATCGCTGGACCATTTCCGACGACAGAGAATAGGGGTAAATAAATCCTGGTTGTAATGGATTATTTCACAAAGCAGTTGGAAATTTACGCGATCCCGCATCAAGAGGCCACAACTGTTGCGGAGGTATTGGTGATCGAATTTATTAACCAATATGGAGTGCCCTTGGAAGTCCACAGCGATCAAGGAAGAAATTTCGAGAGTCAGGAAAACACTCGGGTGGATGAGCTGTGCCAGAGCAAAGAGGAGGAGATCCACTTCTCAGGTACCTATTTCTGTTGTAGAATGATACTGGTGAACTATGGGTCCCAAGAATCAGCAGACTGGCTCATGAGGTCAGCGTCAAAATTAAACTCTTGGGAAGTACCCGAATTGCTTGCTCGAGGTGGAGACGGCATAACGGTGTTCTTCCCAAGAAGCCACGACATGAAATTGGAGAAGATCCTCCAACTTCTCGAGGTACAGAACTCCAACCTTACTACTGGGGCTTGGAAGATCCTGAAATGTAAAAAAAAGACAGGGAACTAACCTCACGATTGGGATCGATCACATATCTGGGGAGGCTCTGAAGGCAGGAGGTTACGCGCTAAACTTCCGTTTTGGGCGTATCACTGTCTCGGGTCTGGGAAAAAAAAGAACCTCGCGGAGGATCCAAAAGGACAAGGAGATACCTGACATCCGGAACCTCTGGAAAAGGGGAAAAAGGAGGAAGCTTGACATTGGGTCAGCCCGAGATCTCCTCCGGCTCTGCTGGTGTCACTAGGGATGCGGAAATCGCCTCTGCATCTCGGAAAACTGGGCGGAGTAGCCTGGGGTAGTGGGTCTGACTCGAGATGAAGACACCTGCTCGAACTCCGAGGACGACATTGCCATGGTGGTCGAGGGGGGGTCAGGGAGAGATAAAGGAGGGGGATTAATAGAGGCTGAGTAACTCAGCCTCTCTCATCCATAATAATTCACCTTTAAGTTCACGAATGTAGCCCCGATCAACCTGCATCACGCGAAGGGAGCTTCAGCCGTAATTGCAAGGCTGTTCGCTAAACTGCAACTGGATATTGTACTGATCCAGGAACCATGGATCAACAAAGAAGGCCAAATCAAAGTTTTGTCATGCAAGGATTCTAAATTGATCTATGATCAAAGGCAACTATCTCCGCGTGCCTGTGTAATCATAAATAATAACATAAAATATATATGTGTTTCAGAATACGTGTTACGGGATCTTGTTCCAATCATGGTTCACCTCACCATTGGAGGTATCGACCGAGACATCGTCATTGCCTCTGCCAACTTCGCTGAACATGGACCGGTGACACCGCCAGAAGAAGTACAAGAGCTAGTGAGACACTGCAATAGCAGACGGCTGCCAATCATAATTGGTTGGGATGCCAACGCACACAATACCGAATGGAGAAGCACTAACAACAACGCCAATGGTGGATGTTTATTAAAATATCTCTTAGCCAATAACCTTGAGACCTCAAACGTGGGGTCAACGCCCACTTTTAATGTTGCTGCTACGAATAATGTAAAATATTAGAGGGTGATGAGCAAGCCATCACTTTCCGACCATAGGATCATCGAATTTAGGATAGAGGGAGATAAAACGTCGGTTCCTAAAATCCGAAATCCTAGAAATACTGATTGGTCTCTGTGGTCTCTTTACAAGACCAATCCAAAGGACAACTTGGAACACGTAGAAGTGAATGGGACAGATCAGTTAGGCAATAATGGAAGCTTTCCATTCCAGTTGCCCACTGTCAAAAGCTCGTTCAGAAAAGGATGCTCCCTAGTGGAATAAGAACCTGTCAAACCTCAGAAAAGAGGTCCGTCGACTCTTTAATAGATCCAAACGTGACGGTAATTGGCAGAGGTACACTGAGAAGCTTACTTAGTACAATAAAGAGATTAGGAAGGCCAAAAGGCTTAATTATCAAGCCTTTCGCGAAAAGATCACTCCCACTCACACAGCGGCCACACTACAAAAGGTCATGGCAAATACAGGAACTAACCTCACAATGTCGCTGAAAAATCCAGACGGATAATACGCGGAAGGTGAAGAGGAACGATCGATTCTTCTTCTTAGCACCCAAGTAGTGAACCAGCAACAAGCACTCAAATAGCAATGAATTACACCAAAAAATCCCGCAAAGATGATTGGAACATTGCTAAGAAAATATTTACCAGACATTGTTTGGAATGGGCGATAATTACCTTTCAACTATATAAATCACCAGTAGTGGATGGAATATTTCCAGCACTCCTGCAGCAAGGGACAGAGGAGATCCTTCTTCACCTGCTGAAGATTACAAGAAGCAGTCTAGCAGTGGATATAATACTTAGAAAATGGAGAAGGGCAAGGGTAACCATCATACCAAATATAGGGAAAAATGGGACTTATCCCCGATCTTAATGACCCATTTGCCTAACATCGTTTCTACTCAAAACCATGAAGAAAATAGTGAATAACTACATAAGGAGGGAGAACCTGGAAAATATACTACTTCAAAATGGCATGCCTAAAGAACGGGTCCATCAATTGAGACGGCTATGTATCAGCTGACCGAAGTCATACAGAGAACTCTGAACAACAGAGAAATCGCAATGTGCGCATTCCTGGATATATCTGGGGTCTTTGAGAACACAACTCATGTCTCTGTGACAGAAGCACTGAAAAGGCGAGGAATGAATGAAACCATTGTAAAATAGATGTATGAGTTGTTGACGACGAGGATAGCTGAGACACAAGTGGGGAATCAAACCACCTCAGTTAAAGCCACTCGCGGGACACCTCAAGGGGGAGTGATATCTCGAAGTAGATGAGTTGCTCTACAGTCTAACGGAGCTTGGCTTCAAACGTATGGGCTATGCTGATGACATAGTTCTAATAGTCAGAGGCAAGTTCGAGAGCACCTTGTGTGATTTATTACAAAAGGGCCTCAGAATTATTGAGCAATGGTGCTTGTCAGTGGAGCTAAACATGAACCCAAACAAGACCATAGTAATCCCATTTACCCGGAAAAGAACACTTCCAGCCATGAAACTCCTATCTTTGAACGGGGAAATCATAGAATGGAAATCATAAATTAAATATCTAGTGATAACCCTAGACAGTAAGCTTCTGTGTAATAAGCACGTTGAAATAACAGCTGGTGAAGCAATCAGAGCTTGGATGGCGTGCAGAAATCTAGCTGGTAAGAGTTGAGCTGTAACCCAAAAATACTGCGATTGATGTACGTCATGATTGTGAGACCAGCAATTACGTATGGGGCAATAGTTTGACAAACAAAAGCAAATCGGTACAGCACGAGGAAGATCCTCGACAAAGTTCAAATGCTTGTCTGTGTGTGCATCACTGGAGCTATGAGAACGTGTCCAACTAGGGGACTCACACCTCTCCATCTGGTGATAGAAATATCTGCCCAAGAGGCAATTCTTAGAATATCTAATTAAGTTCAGGCAACGAGAGTATTAAAAATCAGAGAGCCTGGTCCTCTCCTACAAAATACATCTCATCAGCGAATCTTCTTAGTGATGAAATGATCAAGAAAGTAAGTATCGAAAAGAATTTTTCAAAGAATTTTTCAACAATGCTAAATAAGAGGAGAGACTGGGAAGGGGAATATACCACCCAAATTCTCAAAGAAAATACCATTAGATGGTATACAGTTGATTCAAAAACCACCACTGGAGCAGGCGCTGGAGTATTTGGGCCTGGCACCAGATACTCATTATCGTTAGAAGTTCTTTCAGGCAGGAATACTTGCGCTCGAAAGATGCGTGGAAATGAACCTAGAAACATACTATTAGAAATGTGACATATCGATTCGATAGTCAAGCAGCTATCATAGCGTTGAGCTCCCATGTTATTGACTCAAAGTTAGCATGGGTGTGGGAGAAAACTTGCAAAAATAACAGGGTCTCTTTAGTTTGGAATCCTGGCCACTTGGGAATCACGGGAAATGGAGAGATCAATACACTTGCCAGGAAAGGAACACAAACGCCCTTTATTGGCCCCGAGCTTTTCGGTGGTGTAGGAAAATGCTCCTATAAGAAAGAGTTTCAGAAGAAAGAGGAAACCGAAAGAGAAGCAATCTGGCGGTGCCTTCCCGGGCTGGAACATTCCAAAAAGTTCCTGCGGAACTTTGACACTGCTAGATCCATAAAATATTTGGATCTCAGTAAAAATAAGCTACATCTCCTCACGGGCTTACTCACAGGACACTGCCGCCTTAGGAAGCACCTAATGAGAATAGGTTTAGCAGAAATTGACGAGTGTAGATTCTGTGGGGAGGATGATGAAACTCCGAATCACTTAGTTCTAGAATGCCTTGCCATTGTAAAAGCCAACACAAGAAATTATTCGGACAAGAATCTTGTAAGAGTGAGGATCTAACCTCGTTGAAGCGGTCCCAAATACTAAAGTTCGTTAGAACCCCGGAACTGAAAGGCGAGCTGTAGTAGTAGCGGGAACAACTCTGATAGGGGGGGGGGGGATAATAAACTTTAGGTTTAAGTGCATTTTAACCCCGTTAAAATCTAATCTAATCACCAAGAACTCCTTTCACTGAATTTATATAAACGTTTAATTGTCACTTCTAATTAGTACAAATTCAATATTATCATCATTAATAGGATTCACACTCTCAACTTCCGCTCCAAAACCACCAAATTCGAATATTTGATAATTGTCTTTATGGTAATGTCACTTAAAAGCTGATCGATTTGAATATTAATATAATCGCAAACAACGAAAATAATATATTGTTCTGCGGCAGAGGTAATTTGATTCAGTTTGGTAATTTAATTAGATATACAGGGTGTTTCATTGGGAAAGGGCCTAACTTTAACTGTAGATGAGGATATCTTTGCTACTTCCAAAAACCTATATTTATTATGTCTTCTGCACTTTATAACCGAGATACAGGGTGTTTTATAAATTTATCCTATATATTTCGAACCTCATAACTTCCGAGTTACCCTGTATATTATTCTGAAATTTGGTACACGTAATAACCATTACCTAGAAACTCCATCAAAAGCATCTCCAAAAAGATAATGCAGGTCCGGCTTAACAAAAAATCTCAAAACTCGTCTTTCCTAAAAACAACTCCCTCTATATCGATTTTTTTAAAATTGTCCTTTATAATTGGAAAGAGTATGAAAAATCGAATCTACTTGTTTTCTTTTTATTTTTCCGCAGACAATTTTACTACCAAAAATTTACAGTCAAAGTTACAATTTATGCACGTTTTGGGGGTTAACAATGGTATCGGAGAGGTTTTTTTTTATTTTTTAGCTTGAAATGAAATCTATTTTGTGCATCTAGAGAAGCATCCTAGAAATTCAATTGAGTTAGTATTTCTACGAGTACAGACCACTAAAAAACGTGATTACAGGGCCGTACTTGGGACATACGTACATATGTATCTGGAAACTATGCACTTCCACATTTAGAATAACAAGAGTAAAATACGAGAAATAAATTTATACTCCCAAAAACATTAAAAGTACTCGTATAAACTAGATAATACTTTAAGTAGGCTATGGAATAGACACATCATTGAAGTGTGTATCATTTGTATCTAGTTTCTGTGAAACAGTGTTTAATGTTTTGAACTTCCAACAGTATTTTCTTTTTGCCTAGGGAGTATTATCAGTATCATTATGCCTCATCAATTTTCTAACAGAGAATACGCAGATATTGTATTTATGAATTTTGTAATGGTAATGGTACAGCTGCAAAAACTGAGTACGGAGGAAGGTTCCCTTACCGAAGATTACCAAACCGTAGAACATTTATTCGTGTTTTCAATTACTTAGGTGAACACGGCAGATTTCCAACTGTTACATTAAATGAACATCAGGAAAGAAGGCATTTAAATATGGAACAAAATATTTTGAATATTGTTAATAATAATCCGGTGATTAGTACAAGAAGATTTGGACATGCTACAAATGTACCTCATGTTACTGTTTGACGGCGACTAAAAAAACATAATCTTTATCCATTTCATATACAAGAAGTACAGCGACTTCAAGCAGGGGACGAAATTCCACGAACGAATTTTAGCAATTAGATCATTCTAAATGCAAGAATTTTAAGTAGAGTTCTATTCACGGATGAAGCTCAATTTACAAGAGACGGCTTTATAATTTACGGAACTCGTACATTTGGGCAGAAGAAAATCCATTTGCTACAAGAGAGGCCCATTCGCAACGCAAATTTTCTGTTAACGTTTGGTCCGTCATTGATAATAAATTAATAGAACCAACACATCTTTCCACGTAGACTGACTGGCGAAGTCTTTTTGGATTTTCTGCAGAATATTTTACCAGTGCTATCAGATGATACAAACGTAAATGTAGCAGGAATGTATTATCAGCATGACGGGTGCTTCGGTGCATTACAGAGTCACGGTAAGAAATTTTTTAAATGAAAATTTTCGAATTCATGGATAGGCAGGGGTGGTCCCAATAACTGGCCTTCAAAGTCACCTGACTTCAATCCTGTGGATTACCATATTTGGGGATATCTAAAATCAAAAGTATATGCTACCGACATCAATAGCAGAGAAGAACTTCTTCGAAGAATAGAGAATGCTTGCGGAGAAATCAGAAATAATCCAGATGTGATCAAAAGGTCCGTTCGCAATATTACAAAAAGGGCAAGAAAGTGCATAGAGCAGAATGGAGGTCATTTTGAGCAATTTTTGTAGCTTAGACTTGCTTCGTTTGGACAATGTTGTTAGAAGTTCTTGTTTTCTTTTCATGTCAATTAAAAAAATTAATAAAAATCTCTCCGATTTTGGAGGATGAATTTATTTCTCGTATTCAACTCTCGTTATTCTAAATGTAGAAGTGCATAGTTTCCAGAAACATATTCTTATACAGGGTGTTCGAAATATTCGAAACATATTGAATGAGTATGTCCTAAGTACGGCCCTGTAATCACATTTTTTAGTAGTATGTACTCGTAAACACGAACTCAATTTAATTTCTAGGATGCTCCTCTAGATGCATTAAATAGATTTCATTTCAGGCTAAAAAATAAAATAAACCTCTCCGATACCATTGTTAACCCCCAAAACGTGCATAAATTATAACTTTGACGGTAAATTTTTGGTAGTAAAATTGTCTGCGGAAAAACAAAAAGAAAATAAGTAGATCCGATTTTTTATACTCTTCCCAATTATAAAGAGCAATTTCAAAAAAACTATATACAGGGTGTTGTTTTTAGGAAATACGAGTTTTGAAATTTTTTGTTAAGCCGGACCTGCATTATCTTTTTGGAGATGCTTTTGATTGAGTTTCTAGGTAATGGTTATTACGTGTACCAAATTTCAAAATAATATACAGGGTAACTCGGAAGTTATGAGGTTCGAAAGAAATAGGATAAATTTATCTCGGTTATAAAGTGCAGAAGACACATTAAATATAGATTTTTGGAAGCACCAAAATGAACTCTATCTACAGTTAAAGCTAGGCCCTTTCCCAATGAAACACCCTCTATATAAAGCGAATGAATACATTATAATTTGAGAGCTAGGAACGTAGGAAAAACAAGAATTTCAAGAAAGCTGTTTTTTTAATATATCTTCTCCGATGCTCTCTGGAAGAGCGTGCAGTACACTGGCTGCCGGTAGACGTTGCGTTTATAGGTAAAAATATAGAATTTCAAATATTTTTAATATTTCTTCTTTCTTCAAAATATTATTAGGAACATCAAATTATTACTGGCTGATATTTTTATTATTGACAAAAATGCACGAGATGTTATTTTTTATGAACAAAACATTTTAGTATGGCTTAAATTTTAATATTGTTTCATTTTAAGAGGATTTAAATTACAACTATCAACATTATGTGAATCTGAAGGCTCTACTTTTATGAAAAAAATGGAAAATAACTCACAAACCATATGAAGGGGACCACATTTTGCTCATATTCCCCTTGGTCACCCCTCCTATTTTTTCAAATGGAATACCCTGTACTTTTTTAGATTTTTGAATTTTCCTATAGAATAACACTCGAAAAATATATAATACCTAAAATAAGGAGGGATTCGCTAGAATGCCACAACAGACGTTTAATGTTTATGGTGTTTGGATTAGGAGAGTTATATTAAGACAATGGCTTGAACAATATTAAATTTTCCGTCATATATCGAGAAAGAATGTTACGTTCTGTTCAAGATAATGAAGGAAACAGCTAAACATATCAAATTTTATCATGTTGTTCGAAAATATGCCAAAGCTTTATTTGAATCAATAAAAGTATGTAAACAAAAAACTATTACGTCTGTTAAAACATCGCATTTCTGTTTGTGAAACGAAGCCAATTTAAAATTGAATAGCGACAATTGAAAAACTTGTAATTCCAAGGTTTTTCCGTTTTCTTTATCCAAACATCTGATTTCATATTACTTTTCCGCCCAACCTATCTATATGCGAGAAAAGTATTGGTTTACCCACAAAAAAAGTGAAATATTTAAAAAAAAATGTTGAGTTATTTTTACGTTTTCCATCAACAACAACACGAAAAAACGGTTTTTAGAAAAAAAATCCTGTGTTTATGTCGTCGTCGTCGTTGTCGTCGGCCACTTTTTCTTACATGTCTTGTTAGCATGATGCAGCCTCCGGAGTGCAATAAGTCACCAATTTTATGATTGAATGTTTTCAAGGATATGCCACAAATGAACCCTATTGATTTTCAGCTCACCAGACCCAGTGAAACGGGTGCTATGGTACTTGAAGTACGACATTTTGTCATTTTTTGAGAAATGTCAGTTTGTTAGCACGATACAGCCTCCGGAGTTCAATGAGTCACAACTTTTATGATTGAATATTATTCAGGACATATCACAGATGAACCCTATTGATTTTCAGCTCATCAGAGCCCATACAGCAAGTGCTACAGTACTTTGATTACGATATTTTTGTCATTTTTGGAGAAGTTTCAGTTTGTTAGTACGATACAGCCTCCAGAGTATATACAAGTGACCAATTTTATGATTGGATATTATTCAGAGCGTCTCAAACATGAACCCTATTGATATTCACCTCACTAAAGCCAGTACAACGGGTCCTATGGCACTTGAAGTACCAAATTTTTGTCATTTTAGGAGAATTTTCAGTTTGCTAGCACGATATAGCCTCCAGGATTGACTATTGTTCAAGGTATCTCACAGATGTACCCTATTGATTTTCAGCTGACCATAGCGAGTACAGCGGGTTCTATATATCCAGATATACTCCATTTTTTGTTACTTTTGGGGAAAGTTCGGTTTGTTAACACGATACACCCCCCGAAGTGTATACAAGTGATATAATGTTAATCAGGGACTCTCATAGATGCGGAAAAGTTAGTTTTAATCTTTAGAACCGTTTATTTTTTTAGTGAAATTAATGTGTCTCAGTCTCAGAAGCCATTGACACAGTTACAGTATAAATATTACATAGTTGAGTACGTTATTGCATAAAATAAAAGGTTTTAAAGATTAAAACTAACTTTTCCGCATCTGTGGCCCTGAACAATATTCTATCATAAAATTGTTACTTGTATAAACTGTATACTCACTCTAGTCAACTGAAAATTAATAGAGTACATCTGTGAGACACCTTGAACAATATTCAGTCATAAACCTGATGAATCGTATACTCTCTGGAGGCTGCATCGTGCTAACAAACTGAAAATGCTCCAAAAATGATAAAAATTTGGTACTTCAAGTACCATAGTACACGTTCTACTGGCTTTAGTGAGCTGAATATCAATAGCTTCCATCTCTGAGACGCTCTGAATAATATCCAATCATAAAATTGGTCACTTGTAAATACTTCGGAGGCTGTATCGTGCTAACAAACTGAAACTTCTCCAAAAATGACAGAAATATCGTTGTATTAGTTCTAGTGAGCTGAAAATCAATAGGGTTCACCAGTGAGATGTCCAGAGTAATATTCAGTCATAAAATTGGTGACCTGTTAAACTCCGGGGACTGTAGCGTGCTAACAAACTGAAATTTACCAAAAAATTACAAAATCTCGTACTTCAGGTACCATAGCATCCGTTCTACTGGCTCTGGTGAGCTAAAAATCAATAAATGAACCATCTGTGGCATGTCGTTAACAATATTCCATCACAAAAATTGGTGACTTACTGCACTCCGGAGGCTGTATCGTGCTAACAAGACATGTAAGGAAATGTGGCCGACGACAACGACGACGATGGCGACATACACACAGGATTTTTTTTCTAAATACCGTTTCTTCGTGTTGTTATTGATAAAAGTAACTCAAAAAAGAATTTCAAAGTTCCAACTTTTTTTGGGATAAACCAATACTTTTCTCGCATATTAGATAGGTTGGGCGGAAAAGTAATAAATAGTTACATTGTTGACTTATTCCATTTTGGTACTGAAATTAATGTCTTTTAAGTAGTTTAGAACAGTATGTATTACGTCCGGAGAATTCAGAATTTGTAGTAGGGTGTTCAAAAGTTCTGATTATCTTCTGTTTTCTGAGTATCGCTGGCAATCAGTGATGATATGTTTGACATAAAGAATGGTGTTTTTGCAATTATGACATGAAGGAGAAGGTTCTGAAGTCATTAGACGGCTGTGTGTGACATTGGTGTCTCCAATTCGTAGTCTTTTGATAATTATTTCATCTCTTCTTGGTAATGAGCGGAGGTAGAATGGCTTGACGGATTGACAGACAATTGTCTTTTAGTTGTCTGATGTGTCCTTTCTAGCTTAGCCTCTTATCAAATAGATAGAATCACAGCTTGGTCAAAAGTGGGAATTACGATATTTTTAATGTGATAATTGGAGTGCTTCTTCTGGAGAACTTAATAGTTTTAGACTTTGCAGCTGAAAACTGGAGACCTTTTCTGATGGATCATTCGTAAAGATCGTTAACTGTTTTTTGCAGTATATTCTGTGTAGTAATTGTAGTGCTCCCATAGCAGAAGGTAAATAGGTTATCAGCGTATAAAGCAGAAACTAGCGGTAGATGAATTATTTTACATATATCATTGATGGTAAGGATGAACAAAACGGGGAGGAAATAGGAGTGAAGTCAGGAAACCCAATGATGGGAGATGAAAAGGTTAAAGTGGTATGGATGACCAAGGAAGACGGTGAAATGGAGATATAGAGGATGTTAAGGGATAGGTAGATGATCCTAGGAGAAAAAGGAGAGGAATTGGAGTTGATTAAAGAGGTTGGCCCTACGGAAAGGAAAGGGGTAAGGGTGAGCGTGGAGGAGTTGTTCTGTCGGATGGAGGGATATTGTAGGGATGAGAGGAAGTTGGTTGAACTAATGAGTCTACTGTTTGGGGTAGTTGGGAGCGTGGACAGTGTAGGGCTCCGCAGCCCTGAACATGTGGAGGTGGAGGTACTGAGGAAGAGTGTGGCGTGGGTGAGAGGAGATGAGTCGATGAAGGTAACAATTCATACAGATAGGGAATAGGAGGGCAGGAATGAAGCGGTAATATTGAAGGACATCGGGGAGATCAACAAGGAAGGAACTGAGAAGATCAAGAAGGGGCTGGGGAGATCAAGAAGGGGCTGGGTACATAGGCTGAGAGTTTCAAGGAACAGGGAGGTCATAATAGAGGCAAAGAGGGGGATTTAGGTGATAGGAATTCTGAGGAAGGTGGAAAAAGTAACAGGAGCTAAGGCGGTAGAAGCAGGGAGGGGAACAAAAACCATTAAAATGGTAGGGATAGTCCCATTGATGGAAGATGGAGGGGTGAGGAAGGTAATAGAGAAGTTGATTGGGAAAGACACAACGGTGATCAATGTGGTAAATGAGAGGAACGGGATAATAAGGGTGGTGGTGAGTGCAGAATGGGATAAATCGGAAGCCTTGCTGAGAAAAAGGGACATTAGATTAGGGTGAAATAGGATCATTATTATAGAAGGTAGATGGGAGGGCAGATGTTTTTATTGTGGAAAAAAGTGACACAGGGTGGCAGGCTGTAAGGTTAAGGGGGTTATGGAAAAGAAGTATTGGATATGTAAGAGCGAGGGTCACATGGCCAGAGACTGTCGGTAGGCGTTCCTTTGTAGGTTATGTGGGAAACGGGGTTACAAGCCACGGGAAATAAAGTGTAGTTGGGTAAGGAAGGGAGTAGATGAAGGCGATGGAAAAGAGAAGACAAAAATGGGAGGGATCCTCTGGACCCCTCAGAGGAGACGAGTCTGGCCAAACAGGAGGATGGGGTGATCAGTGCGCGAGAAGGGGGAAGGTAGGGGATGGATGCAGGGTGATACAGATCAATTCAGGGAAATGCAGGATACCGCATGATATATTAGTTGAAGTCAGTTTTAGGAGTGAAGTGTATGTGGTACGAGGATTGAAGGTAAATGCTAGATATGTGGAAAAGCCAGTATGGATTATGGACGATAAAGGAGTGGCAAGAATAAGAGTGATGGTAGATGGGCTGCGGGCGGATGGATGAGGAAAGGAAATAGATGGGTGGTAGTGTAAATGGAAGACTTGGTGGTGCACAGTGTGAATATAAGCCCAAATGTCAGTCTGGAAGAATATGAGAGAAGCATGACAGGATTGGAGGACGACCTGAGGGTGTTTAAAAGGAAAAGGGGGATCATAAGGAGAATGGTGACAGGGGATTTCATTGCTAAGAATACTGCATAGTGTGGAGGCAAGAAAACGGACAGGAGAGGAGAGCTCCTGGAGGAAGTGTTGGCATTCAACGGGTTCGCGGTGCTGACTAATCCCTTCGAGAAGGGGACGGGGGTTCGTCATACATTGACGTAACAGCGTGTGAGGAATAGCTGGGAGAAAGAGTGAATAGTTGGAGGCTGCTGGAAGATGAGAAAAACTTGAGTTTACATAGGTATGTGCAGACAAGGAGAAACGGATTATTGGAAGAGGGATTATGGAGGTTGACGAAGGCCGAGGTAGAAAGTATGAGGAAAAAAGTAAGAGAGGAGATAGAGAGAGGACTTGGACATGAGGTAGATGAATTTTACGGGGTGATACAGGACCCTAAAAGAGAGGGACATGCGTGAGAGGAGGGCTAATTACTAGTGGTATGAGGAAATAGCGGAGCTGTGGAGGGAGTGTAAGAAAGGAAGAAGGCGGATGCGGAGGGGAAGAGGATGGATAAATGGAAAATGGGGTTACAAGGAGAAGAAGTAGGAGCAGGAGCGTAGGGTAGAGAGGGAAAAGCTACTGAGAGAATTGGAAGACAATCCATGAAGAAAGGCGTATGAGATAGCGGTGAACAGGATGGGGCGAAGTAGGAATGAGGTGCTAGAGGAAGATTGGTAGAAGAAGATTATAGCGAAATTGTTCTCAGGGATAGAAAAGGGAGAGGAGGGAAGGTTTCGGGAAGTCGAGAAAACTAGGGAAAACGGAAAAGGAGGGGTATTCGGTCGGTAGGGAAATGGGAAGTAGAGGAAAGGGGAGAAACATCAAAGTGAGGAATGCCCCAGGAATGGACGGCCTGAGAAGTGATGTGGTGAAGAGGCTTTTGAATGATAATGGGGCGTACTTCTGGGAACTATTCAACAGGATGCTGAGGAAGGAAGAGTTCGCGGAAAGACAGAAGGTGACCAGGGTGATACTGGTGAAGAAGACTGGTAAGGACTGGAAGGGGACGGAAGGCTACAGGCCCATCAGCCTGCTCAGTGGTATGGGTAAATTGATGGAGGGAATAATAAAGGATAGGACTGAAGAGGAAGCGGATAGGAATGGGGGTTTTAGGGAAAACCAGCTCGGGCTTATGAAGGGGAAATCGTTTATTTCGGCGCTGGGCAGGGTCATGGGTTTAGTGGGAAGAAATTGGCTCTACTAGTGTTCTTCGACGTCGAAAATGCGTTCAACAGTGTCAGTAAACGGGCAATATAGAACGCGTTTCTGAGGCTTGGGGTAGGGGAGATGTTGATTAGTATAGAACTACCTGACGGAACGGGTGTTAGACTCAAGAGGAGTGAAGGAGGAGGTATGAGATGGAGGATGGAGTGTCCCACGGCCCTGTTCTGGGACCGACATTTTGGAAGTGAAGAGAGTTGTGAGATTACGGAGTATGCGGACGACGTGTGTCTGGTATGTACGGCCAAGAGGGAGGCGGAGATAGAAAGAAAGGCGTAGAGGATGTGTAGGAAGATTGTGAGAAAGATTGAGCGGTGCGGACTGGAAGTGGCGAAAGAAAAGACGGTGGGGCTGCTAGTGAAGGGACGGAGTAAGACGAGGGGTGATTGTGAAAGGTAGGAGAATTCGTATGGAGGAGTCTATGAAATACCTAAGGGTGTGGCTGGATAGCCAACTGTCCTTGTGTACTCACGCGGTAAAGGCGGCACAGGAGGCGAAAGTAAGGGCAGCTTGGCTGCGGAAATTGATGTTTAATGTGAAAGGGCTGAGAAAGTGGAAGAGTAAGGTGATTGGTAGAACGGTAGAGCCGAATATGCTATACGGTCCGAAAGTGTGGGGTGAAAGAGTGGGGGTGAATCCAAGGGTTAGGCCAACCCTGCGGGTGCAACAGCGGTGCTGTCAAGGTCCTACCTATTGGATGTGATGGCTACAGCCAGAAACAAACGTAAGAGGGGTGCGACCAGAGATGTAGTACAGGAATGGATGGAGGAGGAAATGGAGAGAAAGTGGGAGGAGTATGAGGACGCGCTAAAACGAGCGATTAAGAATAGGAGAGATTGTATGGACCGGAAGTTCGGGAAGGTAAACTACTAATTGACACAGGTGCTCACTGGACATGGGTAGAGAGTAGTGTACCAATCCAAAATTGGGAAAAGAAAGTCTGGAATGTGCAAGAGGTGTGAAGTGGAGGATGATGTTGAGCATGTGTTTAGATGTTGGTAGAATGAGGAGGCGTGGAAACAGCTAGAGAAGAAGCTATTGAAGGGGGTGTTTCGGGAAAACATGGTGGTAATAATGCTGAGATGGGAGGAGGAATGGATGTGGATGTGGAGGTGAACAACTACTTGATACAGGTGCTTACCGGACATGTGTAGATAGTAGTGCACCATCACAAAATTGGGAAAAGAGAGTCTGGAGTGCGCAAGAGGTGTGAAGTGGAGGATGATGATGAACATGTCTTTGGATGCTGGTAGAATGGGGAGGTGTGGAAAAAGCTAGAGAAGAAGCTAAGGGACGGGGTGTTTTGGGAAAACATGGTGGTAATAATGCTGAAGTGGAAGGAGTAATGAATGGAGGTAAGTAATGTACCATAGATGATGATTAGAGAGAAAGAGAAGGGCATGAGAGGTAGAAGTGATAGAAGGTAGAAGATAACGAAGTAATCGGAGGGACCTCCGCCGTTCTCAAAGTATGTTTGGGTAGTGATTCCGAGAAAGAGGTAACTGCTAGTTGAGGTGAGTTTGGTGGGTAGGCAGCTCCTGAGGGATAAGTCCAACACAATTTGGGTCCTCAAAAGGACCCATTCGAACCTGAGTTTCCCATTTCAGCTCAAAAAACACGTCTCAACGGTGTATCTTGGAAATGGTAGCCGTTAAGAAAATTGGTTAATAAACAAACTTATTCCGTTGTAACGTTCTACCTATCACAGCAACTTTGTCACCTTCTTTTGAAATACCCTGTGTATTTTATTTGTCAATTTACTCATTAAAGATACGTTAACAGCGGAGCAAAATACATTCCATGAAAACCAAAACAGTTTTAAATTTTTCTTTTTTATGGAAATTTCAAGCGCAATCAACATAAGCGTATCGGACGCAACAAACCGAAAGAGTTGAAATGAATGAAAAATGAATATTAATGGTTACGAGTTCATGAGATCAATATGTAAATTCGGATGCATCTATAAACCGTCCCGAGAGCTCTTGGTCACGAATTGTTCTAAGTGTTACCAGTGACAATTTTTTGTAATAAAAGTTGCTATAAAATTGAAAATAATTATGGAGTTTTTGATTCAATTGATTTCCGATATTCCTCTCTCTTTTTACGATTTAAATTGATGGAAAGTTTCATGAAAAAATGAAAAAAGGGAACTGAACTCCATATTATATTAAGCTAAAAGAATTTTTCAGTAAAGTAGAAATTCGCCTTTGCAAACTAATTCGCTCAAATTAAAAAAACTACGAGCAGAGAAGCTTAATAGGAAATAGAGAAAGAGTATTACATGGTGCTTGCCTATACACTATGGAGTCTCAATAAAAAGCGATAGCTTCAGGAAATTAGGTGAATTCAGTTTGGTTCTTGTAATGCATCTTAATTCAGGTAATTGAAACAAAAGTCTTCTAATTATAAAGATTGCTGTAACAATAATTAATAAAGTAGATCCTGCCAATATATCTTAGGTAAAATTAGGAACACTTCGCAGATCATGAAAAATCGGTTTCCTTATCAGTATTTTTGTGGAATTAAGAGAGACGGAATTAACTACAACTTCTTTCAGTTATTTTTATTTATACAAAGTTGCAAACCACCGTTATAAAGCAAGCGGAACTAGGAAACTTTTTGTGTTACAGAGAATCGATTTTGGAAGCAAAACCGATTGAATTCTATAGTTTATTCAAAATCAAAAGTCACCAAATCCAAACAAATGCATGAGGCGTCAACGTGAACAATACTACAGTAATAATAAATTGCACGACTGTAGTTTGGGCCATATATCTTGTAGTATAAAGAATAATTATGCATTGTGTTTTTGTGAAACTTGAAGTTTACTGTTTCGTTACGTAAAAATTAAAACTATATCGAACAGTACCGTAACACTAAATAACAAATTTAAATTATGCGCAAGTTATGTAAGGGACAGAGACAGGATCCCAAGATAAAATAAGTTTATTCTTATAAAAATATCTACAGACGCTGTTTACATATGTACAACAAGATCAATACCTGGCCTAAAATTAAATATTCCTTATATCGGTCCGTATAAGGTTGCGTATCTAATTATTTCTCGTCGACCGGGGAGATATACCTACTGAATAGTGGTTTGGACGATGCGAACGCCGAGACTTCGATACACGGGTGTAAGCGGTGATACGGGTTCTGGATGCTCGTCAGAGTCAATACCTCGGGCGAGACGAACTACCTCTAAGTCAATACCTTAGAGGCGGGAAGTACAGGAATATGTGAGAGTCCATACCTCTCACACGGGTGATCGCGTTTGGTAGGTTAATACCCTACCAAATGGAAAGAACGATGCTCGGCAAGTCAATACCTTGCCGACGGAAGGTAGAGTCTAACGAGTCAATACCTCGCCAGACTGTAGGAGGAGTCCTTTCGAGTCAATGCCTTGACTGGACTGTCTCATTGAGATTGTTGGTCGGTTTATATATCCATCAGCTGTCGCTAAAAACTGGATTGGTTCGAACCATAGGCGTATCATCAGCGGTGTTCACCGGAACATCGTTACACTCTAAACACAAACCAGGTTTTAATTGGACACTGAGGATAGTGAAAAATTGAATCCTTTCATATTTTGCTGGTGTCCCAACAATATTTATAACGTATTCTTTTTATTTTGTTGTTAAGACCTTTTGGACAATACAGATGTAAATATCCAAGTGATGGGGTTCCCATACACGGAGATTTTGGTGATGGTCCTAAAAGGCTTTGAATAACAGGAAGTCGAAAATCGCATAATGACATTTTTCTCTCGTTTCAATTATTATAGAGGAAATGTGCATTATTTAACATTATTTGTAAAATATTTTTCCCCATTTTTTTATACCACCGTATACACTTATGTTCACAACTGTAGTAATCCAGTATTTGATCACTTTCAGTCAATACCAACTTTATATTTATTGTATTAAGCAATTAATTCAGGTTTTTCGAATTCAATCCCTCTTGTAGATCTTGTTGCAGTCATCTGATCACCAAATTCTGAAGATATCATGCTCTTTCAACTAATTACCGAAAAGACGTACTGCAAATAAGCACTTCGTACTTTTAACAAGTCTCGAACACAACTAAATAGTTTTAACAGTTTCGAAAATATTCATAAGGTCATATCTTATGTTTACAAGTTTATTATAGAACTTGAAGGTTTGTATTTGTTCAAAAAAAGCCTTTTGATTTTGTAATAGCCTTTTACAAGTTCTAAAAGCATATACGTGAAAGGTTCTGAAATAGGTAATCGTAAGACCATTAAATAACCTCAAAGTACTGTGATGTTTTTGTTATTTATTTAAATAATAAACGGGTGGGACACATTTTAAGCCATGGTGTGGCTACTTACTAATTTATTTAAACACTAAACTAATCACTAACACTTAATTTATATATACTCAGTATATTCACTTAAACTAATTTATATACTTAACTGATTTATATTCATCTGTTCATCTCACGATGTCAAATTATCAACTAAACTTATATATATATATATATATATATATATATATATATATATATATATATATATATATATATATATTAATGCCTTTTTTACTAGATAATCCTAACTGCGGCTTACTCAAAAACAATTGGTTTCCTGGCATTTTCTAAATAAGACTGGTCACAAAAACAATGTTTAGAT